>CP139509.1:293769316-294969316 GCA_021014915.2 Artemisia tridentata subsp. tridentata | reverse complement strand
GAAGGACTAGGACACAATTTGTTTTCTGTGGGTCAATTTTGTGATTCAGATCTGGAAGTGGCTTTCAGAAAGCATACATGTTACGTCAGAGAATTGGATGGTTTAGATCTCCTCAAGGGCAGTCGGGGCACTAATCTATACACCATATCAATTGAAGAAATGTTGAAGTCATCTCCCATATGCTTGCTTTCTAAAGCCTCTAAAACAAAATCATGGCTGTGGCATCGTCGCTTGAACCACTTGAACTTCGGTACCATAAATAATCTTTCCCGTAAAGATCTTGTTAGAGGGATGCCCAGACTGAAGTATGAGAAAGATCATCTCTGCTCTGCATGTCAACTGGGTAAAAGCAAGAAACAAACCCACAAGCCTAAAACCATCAACACCAACTTGGAAGTTCTTCATACCCTCCACATGGACTTGTGCGGTCCAATGAGAATACAAACCATAAATGGAAAGAAGTACGTTCTGGTGATAGTAGATGACTATTCTCGGTTCACATAGGTAAAGTTTTTGAGAACCAAGGATGAAACTCCAGAGGTTATCATTAAACTGATAAAACAGCTGCAAGTAAGGCTCGATAAAACTGTCAGAATCATCCACACAGATAATGGTACTGAGTTTGTTAACCAACAACTCCGTAATTTCTATGAAAGTATTGGCATCACGCATCAGAAAAGTATCCCTCGCACCCCTCAACAGAACGGGGTGGTTGAACGAAGGAACCGTACTCTGGTGGAGGCTGCAAGAACTATGCTTATATTTTCAAAGACTCCGATGTTTCTTTGGGCAGAAGCTATTGCAACAGCATGTTACACTCAAAACCGATCCCTAATTCATCCGGTTCATGAGAAGACTCCCTTCGAGTTAATTCATAACAAGAAACCAGATCTTTCCTTTCTGCGTGTGTTTGGTGCACTCTGCTATCCAACTAACGATAGTCAAGACTTGGGAAAGTTAAGAGCTAAAGCAGATATAGGTATTTTCGTTGGATATGCACCTGACAGTAAAGGGTATCGAATCTACAATAAAAGAACCCGTAAAATCATGGAAACCATTCATGTTACGTTCGATGAGCTGAGTGAGCTACCTGTTTCAGGACAAATCAGTTCTGGACCCGATCTTCACCTTTTGTCTCCTGGACCCATTAGTTCAGGACTTGTACAGAATTCCACGCCTGCAGATTCTTATGTGCCACCTACATGTGAGGAGTTGAAAAAGTTATTCGATCCTATGTTTGATGAATACTTTGAGCCAACGAATGGAACCATCCCGAGTGAACCAGCAATAATTCCTATGAATGAGGTTCAAGCCCCACAAGGTTCAGAAGGTCCTGCAGCTTCAGTATCAGTCAGTCACAATGCTCCTGCTGCCAGTCAATCGCCTTCGTCATCAAACACTCAAACTACTCCAGTAATGCAAGAATCTTCAGATAATAATTCTTTGGAAGTTAATCCTTTTGCTCCTGTTGAAGAGGTTCATTTTGAAAACATATTTGCTCCTGAACATTCATCAGACACATCCTTACCTGAGGAACACAGCACTGCTACGTCCGTTCATAACCATCAACCTCACGACCATCTCAGGAAATGGACCAGTGATCATCCAATCGACAACATCATAGGCAATCCTTCACGTCCAGTATCCACACGTAATCAACTAGCCACTGATGCACTATGGTGCTTCTTCAACTCCGTACTGTCTAAAGTCGAACCAAAAGATGCCAAAGAAGCAATGACTAAAGATTGCTGGTTCCAGGCTATGCAGGATGAAATCCATGAATTTGATCGACTTGAAGTATGGGAATTAGTGCCTCCTCCGGAGCGTGCAATGATCATTGCTTTAAAATGGATCTTCAAAGTAAAGCTTGACGAGTATGGTGATGTCTTAAAGAACAAGGCACGGCTAGTTGCTAAAGGGTTTAGACAAGAAGAGGGCATTGATTTTGAAGAATCGTTTGCTCCGATTGCTAGAATTGAAGCTATAAGAATCTTCCTGGCAAATGCTGCTAGTTGTAATATGATAGTCTACCAGATGGATGTCAAAACAGCATTCTTGAATGGGGACTTAAAGGAAGAAGTTTATGTGAGTCAACCTGAAGGATTTGTGGATGCTGAACACCCTACTCATGTTTACCGCTTGAAGAAGGCTCTTTATGGGCTAAAACAGGCGCCAAGGGCATGGTACGATACATTGTCCAAGTTCCTTCTAGCAAACGGATTCTCCAAGGGTGTTGTTGATCCCACACTATTCACCAGGAAGTCAAGAAACCATCTACTGCTAGTTCAGATATATGTAGATGATATCATCTTTGCCTCAACAGATCCTAGTGAATGTGATAGTTTCTCAAAGGAGATGAATTCCAAATTCCAAATGTCCATGATGGGGCAAATGTCATTCTTCTTAGGACTACAAGTATCTCAAAGTCCCGGAGGCATATTCATCAATCAATCCAAATACGCCAACGAGATCTTGAAAAAGTTTGGATTCTATTCAAGTGAACCTGTTGACACTCCCATGGTTGATAGAACAAAACTGGATGAAGATCCTTCAGGGATTCCAGTAGATATAACACAGTATCGAAGCATGATTGGATCTTTGATGTACATCACGGCTAGCAGACCAGATCTTCTGTTTGCTGTGTGTATGTGTGCTCGGTATCAATCCAGACCAACCAAGAAGCATGTTGAAGCAGTGAAAAGGATATTTCGATATCTTCAAGGCACGGTTCATATGGGTCTCTGGTATCCTAAGGACACGGCAATGGAGTTAACGGCTTACGCGGATGCTGATCATGCGGGATGTCAAGACACTCGTCGAAGTACTTCAGGAGGAGCTTAGTTTTTAGGGGAAAAGTTGGTTAGTTGGTCTTCTAAGAAGCAGATGAGTACTTCCATATCATCTACTGAAGCTGAGTACATTGCTATGTCTGCTTGCTGTGCTCAAATTCTGTGGATGCGGTCACAGCTTTCGGACTATGGATTCTCATACCACAAAATTCCCCTATATTGTGACAACAAAAGCGCCATTGCCCTTTGTTGTAACAATGTTCAGCACTCCAGGTCTAAACACATCGACATCAGGCATCACTTCATCAGGGAACAAGTGGAAAAAGGAATTGTGGAACTTTACTTCGTGAGGACAGAGTTTCAGTTAGCTGACATCTTCACCAAGGCCCTCCCAAGAGAAAGGTTTCAGTTTATTCTCCCACGCCTTGGCATGAAAAGCATGACTCCTGAAACCCTCAAGTGTCTTCAGGAAGAAAAGGAGGAGTAAAGGATTGTCTTCTTATATCCTTGTACATAGTTGTATATATCTTAAATCAAAAAGAAAAATACAAAAATATAAAACCTATAAAAAACCATAAAAATCGAAAAATCAGAAAATACCAAAAATAGTTCTACCTAGGCATGTCTTCTGTTTATCGATAACATTTACGTATCTAGAAATGTCATTCAACAATGGCACGGATTCTTAAATGAAGCTCGAGCAGAAGTTATACTAATCAGTTAAAACATGTCTTAATGGCTTGCAGTTACTTCATACTGCAACCCGCACTGTTCAATGGGGAAAGCATGTCGCCAAAAAGACAGCTGTTCCTCCAACCGGGTGATGTTCACCTGGGCATGGATTACTTTATATCCATGTTCTCCCGACTTGATGTACGTTTCAGTGCGTCATTTCGTGTATTAGAAGAGAAGTCTTCTTTACATCAGACTCGTTATCTTGTTTGATTCTTCAAGAGAGTCTTGATGTTACACAAGGTGGTCAATTGACTTAAATTTTCAAATTTCTGACACCTTACCAAATTTGTGCAACATCAGTAGTGACACTCTCTCGTTGTTTCAGGGGGAGCATCGTATGCTCCTAAATCAGAATACATTTAAACCTGACCACATTTTCTCCCAAATTATTCTAAACGTATTTAAATCAATTGGGATCACAAATCTCAAATGGTTTGAAATTTTTGATCGGGGGAGAGAATGTGATTTAAATAGGAAATTCTGAAAAAATGTGATGATTTGGAAATTAATGTAAGCTCTCCCGTATGTGCTAAACCATTTTGCATATCAAGGCACATATTGAGGGGGAGCAAAATGTTTTGGTCTTAAAAGCAAGCTCTTCCATATGTGCTAAAATCTTTCGTATATCGATGCACATATTGAGGGGGAGCAAATGGTTTTTTACAAAACAATGGATTTTGGCATCTCATGTGGCTGTGACTCAGAATTAACCAATGAATTGACGAAACCTGAACTGTCATCAATCGAAAGGATTCGTCTTGGCCGGGTAATAATTTCAAGCTGGTCTAACCAGTGATGTAAGCGTGTCTCGAAAAAGATGAATCTGAGTAGAGTGTACCATTTCGAGAAACTTTCTATGGACTTGACCAGGACGGGTAATAATTTCAAGCTGGTCTAACCAGTGATGTAAGCGTGTCTCGAATCGGTCATGTTCACTGAAAGTGGATCAATTCAAAAAGTGCGAGCTCTACCTAACATGTGCAAATTTATAAAACAATCAACCGAGCACATGTTGAGGGGGAGCATTTGAAAAATATAAAACTCTCAAGTGTGTGCAAAAATGTGTTTAAGAATCATGAACACTTGAAGAGATTTTTCAAAGATTTGGTTTGGCAATCGTGGATGAATACCAAAGACCGACCATTTTAATTAATGCATGGAGTTATAAGGATGGTTGGGTTAGGCTCAAGTTCCCACGATCCCGCCAGAGCCGGAGGGATCTACCCAGGGACAATCCACTAGTTAGTGTAGAAGTCCTTAGGTATGATTAAAAAGGAGAAAAGTGAATGAGGGAAAAGTGCCGACTGAGATGGAGCTAGTACTGGAACAAACCCAACAAGGTTCTAGTAAGGAAGTCTCGGTAAGCACTGAAGGGGTTGAAGAATGAAAAAGAATTGTAAAGATAAAGGGTGAAAAGAAATAGCCCTCCTTACAACTTAGGCAGAAACCGGGTCAATACATATGCTGTCAGAATCACTTAGTTGATTGCTGGCATTGAAGACAAAGTATCATGGACCCAGTGATACGCTGCACAACCCTCCCTAGCCACTCAAGGTCCCTCAAAGGATTCTTGTTTCAATTGTCACGGAGTTCAACACATTCCTATCGTCTCTCTCACTCCGAGTTAGATGATATTGAAAGGGTGGCAGTCCTCTCCAGCCTCCGATCACCAAATCATAACGCACAATTGAGTCTAGAGCCACGAGATGCATAATAAGATCTCATAGGGACACAAATTATTTCTACACTGGGTGTTCAACATTAAGGACACCAGTTGTAATCTTAAGAGTCCTACGCAGATCTTAGCAATCTGCCAGAACATTTATGAGGGAATTTACCAATGTAATTCTCAATGATTGAATGGAAATTCCTGCCAGGGTCAACATCAAGCAGCCCTGAAAGCAGGTCACTTCGGTAATTCTTTATGGATTACGCTTAGTGGTCGCGGCGGTTTCAAACGATCTACAGTCGTGGAGTGATCTCCAGCGACTCACCTAATCGTTGATTTACTACGGTAAAATCTTAAAAAGCCCTCTGTGGGTTTTCGATTAGGAACGGTCTTGGTAAGGATTAGAGATAGTTTTCACAATATGCTGTTGACTATCTCGAAGTCCAAACTTGTAAGTACCGGTCGAATTATTGCTAACTGTCGTATGCAGGAACGTCTGGCGATTGTAGCTGTGGAATGCTGTAGCTGGTTGCTGTTGTAGCTGGTTGCAGAAAAGATGCCAATCCATCACCACATGTTCACACCACATCATCATCAAAGAAGTCATGATCACCCTAAAAGACCTTCAACACAGCTTCTGCTAACTCTGATGCTGAAGATCATGACCCCATATCGTGTGAGCATGTCGGCTCTAAGTACATTTCATCACATGGAGTATTACTACAGAAAGATGACTTGGAGACTCAAGAGGGATGATACTTTCAAAGATTACACACAGTTCATCCAAGACAAAAGAGTAGTCATCTTCAGATCACTGATGTGTGCACAACAATCTATGACATTGAAGATTCAATGATTACGAGCTATGATGCCAAGATCCAAGGAAGAAGTGCTGTAATTCAGAACATTACTTCTGGGGTGACCTCCCTTAGGGGGAGATTGTTAGGAATATGAATATTCAGCAGAAGACTCGGTCACCCCGAGTACTTATTAGTTCATCATAGCTCGTAGGATTATCAGTAATATTAATAGCTTAGTTATTAATTAGTATTAGTATTAGTCGTATCTATATTTGTGGAGAGGGTCGGGGCTTTCCCCACTGTCAGCTCGCTCCACAGTCCACTAGGGACATATTATGTAATAGTATAAATACTCCCTTCCCAGCCATGGGAAGGGTTGGACCTTTCACATTAAGCTAATATCATCTTGTTTCTCTCTCTAAAAGGCTCCCAACCTCTCTCTTTCTCTCTCTAAGTCTTCTTCTATTCGATCCAAGTAATAGCCTCAAACTAGTGTTTCTTGTATTGTGAATACCTTACAGAGCCAACTTACCGGACCAGAGCTAGTTCATGAGACTACTGAAAAGATTGTACAGATCAGGAACCGAATGCAGGCGGCTCGCGACCGTCAAAAGAGTTACACCGACAAAAGGCGAAAACCCCTTAAGTTTCAAGTGGGAGATAAAGTAATGTTGAAGGTCTCGCCATGGAAAGGCGTGATCAGATTTGGCAAGCGTGGTAAATTGAACCCTCGCTATATAGGACCTTTTGAGATCCTTGATAAGATCGGGCCGGTAGCCTACCGACTCGAACTGCCGTCTGAGCTCAGTACTGTGCATGACGTTTTTCACGTCAGTAATTTGAAGAAGTGTTTATCCGATGAAAGCGCAGTTATTCCTTTGGATGAAATCCAGCTTGATGAGAGGTTAAATTTCATTGAAGAACCGATTGAAATCATGGACCGGGAAGTGAAATGACTAAAGCAGAGTCGTATCCCAATTGTGAAGGTCCGATGGAACTCTCGCAGAGGCCCCGAATACACCTGGGAGCGAGAGGATGAAATCAAGCGAAAATACCCTCATCTTTTTCCGAAAACCAAGAGTGGCGTCAATTGAAATCCGGGACGGATTTCCCGATTAGATGGGGAGACTGTGACAAATGGTAATTTTCACGTTGTTAATTAATATTATATGAGTATTAATTATTTTTAAGCTAAGCATTTCTATGCGCATTTGCATGTTTCTGAGTATTTTTTAGCATTTTCGGGAGCTGTCCCAGCATACTGTAGCTTACAGTCACTGCAGAAAAGTTTATTTTTGTCAGTAAAGTTAAATTATCACATTTTTGATAGTTACTGACAAGTATTATAATTTACTGAGAACTTTCTCGCATTTTTTCTGAAAAACAACCGCACGCGCGTACCGACAGCCCAGTACATATGGTAATAGTCAAATAAATATATTTTTGAGTCAGTAATGACATTTTATTATATTTCTGACAAAAACGTGGTTAAAAACTTTATTTTACGTTATCGGGTCCAAAAAGGTCAAACCGGGACTTTACGGTAACTTTTTAACTCAAACCGACACACAATACACCAAAGCGGGATAAAAACTAATTTACCCTCACCTCTAATAGGCCTAACCGGCCATATAATGCCACCTAGCCCACATGGGACAATTTTACCAACTTATCTTCAATGCAATCTAAACTTACTAAATATGGTGTGTTACTTTTGAGATTTTCACATTCTATCTCTTAATACTTCCTAGATTAGAATTTCCATTCACACCATATACCACCATTTCATACGCCCCATCTCACACACTAACATCATTTTACTAAATTGTTCTCTCAAAGATCCAAGATCATAAGTGTTTGCAAAGGATTTTGGGTAATTTGGAAGCTTGATTTGGGTAAAACTAGCAAGGTTTTGGGTGTTCTTGGTCTTACTATCACACGTACAACTTCAACATTTTGTAAGAATTCTTAAAACTTTTCTAAACTTGTTAATCTCTTGTCCATTTGGTGTATAATGATGTTTAAAAGTGTTAAATGTGTATGTTTTGATAAAATGATTAAAGCTAGGGTTTGATCTTAAGTATGTAGTGCTCGACATTTTTGAAAGTATATGAGTTAGTTTATAGATTTCTTGCTTGTGTGGTAAATATTGTTGCATATGCTGCTAGTTTGAGGATACAAACACTAGTTATGGTTTTTACACAAATTTATGCACTATATTGAATTTTTGAGCACATATAGTGTTCGGCTACTATTAAAAATATGAGATTATTGGGGTTTTGAAAAACATAAAATTTTGGCTCAAATGGTGAAAAGGTGGAAAAATATAGTGAAGTGCTTATTTAGATTGGCTTATTTAATAAGTTATAAGTTATTAAAAATAACTAGTAAAAATGTGAAAATAAGTTGAGGTGCATAAAATGGTTCGAATGAACAGTAGTATGGTCAAGGTTGACTTTTTGACAAAAGAGCTTATTTATTAGAGCTTATTTGATAAGTAAAAAGTATGTTTGGTAACTAAAAATAACTAATAAGTACCAAATAAATACAAATTGGACTAAATGGCTTTTTGGGCCAAAAAGCCCACGATTTTACTGTTGGGCCGAAGCCCATGGACATTTTTGGTGTTTTGACTTTTTGACCAAACGAACGTATTGAACGTGTAAAATGATTTTTAGTAACGTGTCGATATATACGTTATAACTAAAAATGTGTTTTGGGTCAAAAAAATGGTAAATGGGCTTATTTGAGAAGTTTCGGCCCAATTTACAAATAAAAATGATAAATTTGGTTTTTGAAATATTTTCCGACTCGCCGTAGTTAATAATGTTTAACGACGCGATAAATATAACGATAACTATTTTTGGACTTGTTTTGAGACGTTTAGTCTCCAAAAGGGTAAAAATTGGCATTTTTACTAAATTGATATTGAGATTGACTTTTGACAAAAATATTGACTTTACGTCAAAAACCAAATGTTATTACTTAAAAGTTAAGATAACGAACAATATAACTACGAATATATATTCACGACACTTGACATATGTCATTAAAAGTATTTTGCACTTGTAACTAATTAGCGAAGTATTTGAGTAAAGTTTGCAACACGTGAGATAAATGGAAACGTTGTATAAACGAATGGGTCATGCCCAAATTTTCTAAAAATCCAACACTTAGCATATTTTGAGAAAATCCACAACTTAAGAATACTTTATGGAATTACTTGACAAAACTTGTTTTCTTATAATGAAAATAATAAACGATGTTTCAAAACATAATGATTTTCACTAACTATATTTTATTAACCAATCTTCAAAACGTATTTAATTAATCTTCATAATTAAATATATGAGAAATGAATTTATAAAGTATATATGTATATATATATATATGTAAAGTATGAGTAAATATATATATATATATATATATATATATATATATATATATATATATATATATATATATATATATATATATATATATATATATATATATATAACGGTTGCACGTTAAGTTGCGAATACTAGCACGGATGTTCCGTTACGTATTCCCACCATGCACTTTCACCATGAGCTACCCCCAAAGAGTTATAAAAATAAATCATTTCGAAATATACTTTACCACACAGCAAGCAAGAAATACACGAGCACAGGTCAAACGTAAAACTTTTCAAATAAAATAAAGACACTTGAGACACGAACGTTTTGCTAAGACTTACCGTACTAATTTAGGGTGCTGATCGGCGCGGTTGCATTATTTTGATTGATTGCTGAATTGCTGTATTTGAAAGGTGAGTTTATAGCCCCACATTTTATACGATTTTTGATTTATAAGATTGGGGTGAGAAACATGCAAAATTGTTTTCATGGACCAGAAATGAAATTGCTTTTAAGATCACACTAGTATGCAGAAACCTAAGTTTGCTGAATCCCATTTTGTGCCCACTATCATCTGCCGTTAATTCCTGTTGGGAAGCCGTTTGTATAAATAGATCTATTGGGAGTGACGTCCCCGTTCGGTTGGCTCGGCATAGACAAGGCGAACGTATACCAAGTCGGGTTTTTGGCCGAGTGTCTGGGGATTAACACTCGCGGGCAACCTTTATTATTTTGCTAACGCTAGTCGTGCTGCATTGTCTTAGTTTCGGTAGGATGAGGCTTAGTGTTTGCATAACGGATAGTGTGTATCTGCTGAATTGTTTTTATGATATTGCTATTGGTCCATATGTGCTATTTACTTAAACCTATGAACTCACCAGCGTTAGCTGACTTTTAGCATGTTTTTCTCAGGAAACTGAGATGCGTTTAGCCGGGAGCAGTGCATGGCGTCGGTCACAATAAATGATGGAAATGTTTTTAATTCGTTTACTCTGACAACTGGACCTTTTGTTTAAATGGGCTTCATTTTCATCTGAAATGGTTTTTATGTATCGCTACATGACTTGAATTATGTAACATATTTTAAAATGGATTTTTAATCCATTCACTATATCTTGTGTGATGATTATCATCCTCGTAGCACCCCAAATTGTATGCTTCCGCGAATATTGTGATTTTGGTGGTTGTTACAATATTTGAGTAAACTGATCCATCATGATGTATTTGGCCAACCCAAACGTATTTTCATTTCTATATGGAAGGTTAAGAATGGGAGTATTTGCATTTCTATATGAAAGGTTAAGAATGGGAGTATATGATTAGATTCTTTTATTAGAGTGCTACGTACGTATTGCATTTCTATATGGAAGGTTAAGAATGGGAGTATTTGCATTTCGTTATGGAAGGTTAATAAAGGAAATACTTTATTGGATTCTTAAATGAGTGTGTTACGGGTATTCGTCTAGTACATTTGAATAACTTGATCTATCTTGATGCATTTGGCAAACCAAGACGTATTTTCATTTCTATATGGAAGGTTAAGAATGGGAGTATTTGCATTTCTATATGGAAGGTTAAGAATAAAAATACTTTTTTAGATTCTTAGATGAGAGTGTTACGGGTATTCGCCTAGTTCATTTGAATAACTTGATCCACCTTGGAAGGTTAAGAATGGGAGTATTTGGCCAACCCAAATGCATTTTCATTTCTATATGGAAGGTTAAGAATGGGAGTATTTGCATTTCGTTATGGAAGGTTAAGAAGGAAAATACTTTATTGGATTCTTAAATGAGTGTGTTACGGGTATTCGCCTAGTACATTTGAATAACTTGATCTATCTTGATGCATTTGGCAAACCAAGACGTACTTTCATTTATATATGGAAGGATATGAATGTGAATATTTGCATTTCTATACGGAAGGTTAAGAATGGGAGTACGTTATTAGATTCTAATATGAGAGTGTTACATACGTATTGTATTTTATATGGATGGTTAAGAATGAGAATACTTTATTAGAATCTTAGATGAGAGTGTAACGGTTATACGTCTAGTGCATTTTAATAACTTGATCCATCTTGATGTATTTGGCCAACCCAAATGTATTTTCATTTCTATATAGAAGGTTAAGAATGAGAATACTTTATTAGATTCTTAGATGAGAGTATTACGAGTATTCGTATAGTACAGTTGAATAACTTGTTATATCTTGATGCATTTGGATAGTCCAAACATATTTTCATTTATGTATGGAAAGGTTTAGAATAAAAGTATTTGCATTTATATATTGAAGATTAAGAATAGGAGTACGTTATTAGATTCTTAGATTGTTAGATGAGAGTATTACGTACATATTGCATTTCTATATGGAAGTTTAAGAATAGGAATATTTCTTTTCTATATGGAAGGTTATGAATGAGAATACTTTATTAGATTCTTTGATGAGAGTGTTACGGGTTTTCTTCTAGTACATTAGAATAACTTGATCCATCTTGATGTATTAGGCCAACCCAAACGTACTTTCATTTCTATATGAAAGTTTACGAATAGGTGTATTTGCATTTCTGTACGAAAGGTTAAAATGTATGACAACCCGCTATTTTACTGGTCGATACTATTAAATAAACTCAAATTACTTATCTTGACATTTATTTGAGAACAATCTACTTATAACTTTTTACTTGAATCAACGAATAATTTAGAATACCTTTCAAGTGCACTAGGACTTTAGGCTATATTTAGTCTACAACATCCGAATACCTTGCTCCTACTCCGGTTCAAAATTTTTAATCTCTAAAACGATTCCTTTAGTTACCTACATTTATTAAGTCGATAAACGCTATTCGCGATTTAAATAAACACCCGATATACCCAATACTCCTAACAATTATTTTTAATGCATTTTTACACTTCTTAAATTATTACCAAAGTTCCAAAAATATTTCCTTACGCCTAATGTAATTTCTTTACTCATAATGTTTAATTACGCGTAACTTACGTTAATTACCAAACCGGTAAACAATACCTATTTCTAATACCCAATACATACAATATATACACTTTTGTACAAAAATTTTATAACTCTTCCATATTGGAGACATTGTGCCCCCCCCCCTCCTTTCCATAATAATTACTAGATAATTGTTTCTACTCACAATTAATTACTAGACAAAGACCCTAAAACATGGAATTGCAATTGGAATGCTTGACCAAAGTCCTTGCCCCCCTCCTAGCCCTTAATCGGCCAAAACCCAACACCTAGCCACCTTTGTGTTTTTGACCTACTATTATGAGTTTGACAAACCTCAAGTATATATATATATGCATACACTTAGTATCCTAGCACAAGAGAAAGAAGAAAAAAAATATATATAGTCACTCACCCTCACATACCATTCGATCCACCAAGGAGTAAGAAGGAAGAAGAAAAGATGTTTGGCTAAGTTCAAGCATCATTAGGACACATTTGTAAGGGTTTAAAAGCATTGGTCTTGGGTAAATAAAGTAAATCACTTTCTCATCACACTAATCACCTTAAGTAAGTAACACTTTACTTTCATAAATTTTACACTCTATATATCATGATAATTAGTCTCAAGTTACATACACTTGATTATCACTTTGTACATGTTAGTGAAACTTTATAACCACAATGATCTTTTAACTAATGACTATGTTTCAAATATATTTTCATGAACACACAAGTTAATTGTTAATCATAACAAGAAAGTGGAAATAAAAACACTATATATAAACTAGTGAGCTTGTTATCTTAACTAATCTTAATGATCACCTAAATTTATGAGAATTTGAACATTTTAATATTGCTAAAGTTTATTGTTAAATCACTATAGACATGTTGAGAAACCGGTGGAAGAGCTAGGATTAGTTTGGGAGTTGTTGTTAAGCGGTTTTGGATAATTAGAAGGCTAGGAAACGCGTTTTGACACTTTTAGAAGAGAGGCTGTCCCATTCGACCTCGCCTAGAAAAATCAGTAATGTGGTGGCAAGATTAGGCTAGAAATATAGAAAATAGACTCTATAATGAAAACGTAGCCGCTTGAATGAGTTAAAACGGACTTATAACGAAGAAGATACGTTAGTTTTAAGATTTACGACAAAAACTAATTTTCTGAAAATATTGTTTGCTGTCAGAATTTTTCAAAGAACAAAACCGGACTTTAAATGATAACTAGACTAGCCGAGGCCTTAGAAATCCAATAGTATACTTAAATACCTTCGCGGGGATAGGTATAACTTAGAAAACGGACTTGAAACGAGCAAGTTATGGCTTTCCGAAATTCTAGACGAAACTTGAATTTTTGACAGCTTTTACTTGACTAATAGAAAACTGTTAGAATTTTTCTATATGGATTTTGGACACTTTAGAGTCGGATTTAGCTAAAATGACGTAAACAAAAATGGTAGAACGTTATGTATACTTGTTAGGCGCGTTAGAGGTTTTCAAAAATACTTATTAACAAGACGACCGTAGTTTAATTACGTGATAAACTAGTTACATTCTATAAAAAGGGTTACTTTGCTTAATAAATAGACACATTGACGCAACCATATTTTCAACGTTAAATATTGCAACAAACATGTACAAGTGATATAATAGTATATGAACTTGCATGCACAACCTTGTTTTCAAACCTAAGACATGGTATTTATTTAGATTGCGGTTAGAGTTATCGGACTTTTATTCACAGTTTACCGTATTACCAATCGAGATTTGCTTTACTGAGGTGAGTTTCATAGCCCCGATTTTTACTTTGTACATTATTTCTAAACCCTCGGGGTGGGAATACATTGCTTATTTTTCGGACACAAGTACTAAAAACCGTTACTTTGCCTAAGTTACCGCATTGCCATTAAAGTCCCTACGAATCATGAACCGTTAATTACTTGTAAGCGTGGATGTTATGAATAGATCTATTTGGGCTAACACCCCCGTCTGAGTTGGTCGCGCCAACCTGTCAAACGGACGCATATCAGTTGGATTATTTCCGAGTGTCTGGCAAACACCTATTTGGGGCATTGATTATTATTATGCTTGATTGCATACCATTACGTTGAGCTTCTGGTTCATGAGCTTAGGGCATTGTATATTATTTTTGGCTATGACGTTATATTTGTTGTGATTGTCAAGCTACTGAAATCTTGTGGTCCGCACTTTACTTGTTTACTTAAACCTATGAACTCACCAACAATTATGTTGACCTTTTTAGCGTGTATTCTCATGTAACTAGACGATAATAACCACCTATGTATGGAGCATACTAGGGTCACATTTTGGAACGCACATCATGATGAAGATTTCCTTGCACTACTTAGCGTTTGGTTATGCATTAAAATCTTATATTTGATGGTGAACTCCGATATTAATGTTTTTGTAAAACGATTACGTTAAATCAAACGCATGTTTTAAAATGACTCACTTAGAGGTCATTCTTTATTTCCTTGTACTTTGTTATCCAAGAACGTTACGCTCTCGGAATTCTATTCCGTTGCAATCCAAATTTTGGGGGTGTGACAAAATGAAAATAATTTATTAGATTTTTAGATGAGAGTATTACGGGTATTCGTCTAGTATATTTGAATAACTTGATCCATCTTGATGTATTTGGCCAACCCAAACGTATTTTCATTTCTATATGGAAGGTTAAGAATGGGAGTATTTGCATTTCTATAAGGAAGGTTAAGAATGGGAGTACGTTATTAGATACTTAGAAGAAAGTGTTACGTACGTATTGCATTTCTATATGAAAGCTTAAGAATGGGAGTATTTGCATTTCTATATGGAAGGCTAAGAATGAGAATACTTTATTAAATTCTTAGATGAGAGTGTTACGGGTATTCTTCTAGTGCATTTGAATAACTTGATCCATCTTGATGTATTTGGGCAATCCAACCGTATTTTTATTTCTATATGGAAGGTTAAGAATGGGAGTATTTGCATTTCTATTTAGAAGGCTAAGAATGAGAATATTTTATTAGATTTTTAGATGAGAGTGTTACGGGTATTCATCTAGTACATTTGACTAACTTGTTCCATTTTGATGTATTTGGCCAACCCAAACGTATTTTCATTTCTATATGGAAGGTTAAGAATGGGAGTATTTGCATTTCTGTGTGGAAGGTTAAGAATGGGAGTACATTATTAGATTCTTAGAAGAGAGTGTTACGTACGTACTTCATTTCTATATAAAAGGTTAAGAATGGGAGTATTTCCATTTCTATATGGAAGGTTAAGAATGAGAATACTTTATAAGATTTTTAGATGAAAGTGTTACGAGTTTTAATCTAGTACATTTGAATAACTTGATCCATCTTGTTGTATTTGGCCAACCCAAACGTACTTTCATTTCTATATGGAAGGTTAAAATGAGAATACTTTATTAGATTCTTAAATAAGATGGATACCGGTATTCGTCTAGTACATTTGAATAATTTGATCCATCTTGATGTATTTTGCCAACCCAAACGTAATTTCATTTCTATATGGAAGGTTAAGAATGGGAGTAAGGTTAAGAATGGGAGTATTTGCATTTATATATGGAAGGTTAAGAATGCGAGTACGATATTAGATTCTTTGACGAGAGTGTTACGTACGTATTGCATTTCTATACGGAAAGTTAAGAATGGGAGTATTTGCATTTTCTATATGGAAGGTTGAGAATGTAAATACTTTATTAGATTCTTAAATGAGAGTGTTACGGGTATTCGTCTAGTACATCTGAATAATTTGATCCATCTTGTTGTGTTTGCCAACCCAAATGTATTTTCATTTCTATATGGAAGGTTAAGAATGAGAGTATTTTCATTTCGATATGGAAGGTTAAAAATGTGAATACTTTATTAGATTCATTAGATGAGAGTGTTATGGATATCCGTTTAGTACATTTGAATAACTTGATCTATTTTGATGCATTTGGCCAACCCAAATATAACGACCTGAAAATACATAATGACATTTGAACTTTGATATGATTATAACTTAAAGTTTGAGCTACGTTATGAATTAAATTAGAAAATATGACATATGAATTTCAGTTATAAAATCGACACACACATATGTTCTTAGTACAATATCACACGTTACGCTAGGTCCTATAAGCGATCCGGTTACATTTTATGAATTGTACACAACATTTACTATGATATGAGAAATATTATTTGAAAGTTTGAAAAAAGAATGGGTGACCCCTTATCTCCCTAATACTCGGCCCACTTCCAGATTAAAATCCCCATTCAGTTTTTCCCTATAGAACCGTATATCATTTTTTTTTAACAACCAAAACCCTAAAACTAATGTATACAACCGCCTCCATTTTATCCTTTCAAGAAATCAAGGCACGAAGTAAGGTAGCAAGGTAGTGATCGGTTCTTGGTGTTCCAGCATGTTGATAATCAACTTTGTGGCACCTCAGTTTTGGTGAAAGTCGTGTGATGTATCTAGTGCGAATAGGGGTTTGATTCTGGTTATTCGTTTCGTTCCTAAATTGCCCCAACGTATTCCTACATCACCTTGTGATTTATTGATTAGATTACTATGTCACAGATACGTATAAATATGGAGTTTAACCTAACCTAAAATACTTGTTTATATGATAATACGAATGATAAATTGGTGACATAAAATCATGAATCTGAATGCCCATATATTAATATCGTATGAATATGGTTCCTTTCTGATTTATATGGATTCGTATAAGGTGTTTTGTGTGTGTAATAAGTGAATGGAAATCAGTCCTAACATATGTTTTTGAATAGGTATATAATCGGATTAAGATAAAAGGGTTTAGGGTTTGTTCTTGTTTCGTTAAATGTAACCTAGAAGATGGGTATTATATTGAATTAGGGTTAGGGCTTGGTAGGATTTGGGATGGTATAGTGCTCGTTTGAATCTGTATATATTTTAATAGGTTGTTTAATGCATGTGTCATGGATATAAGGTGTCGTGTGCAAGTAAACATGTTATATTATGGTCTAAAACGGAATTCTGAATTTAACAGTTTTGAAAGTTGAATATGTGTGCGTCATAGATCGAGTTCTATAATGGTTTAATTCTGTATTTTTGCATCAAAACTTAGTTTAATGTCTTATTGAAGTTTTTCAATTGGTTTGGAGTAAATTGGAATTGTATTGGTCATGCTTTTGAATTTTATAGGATCATGTGTCAAACCTGAGTTTTGGGAACGTAAAATCAGTCGATGTTAATTTTTAAACCACAGGGAACTGAGAGCTCTCCTTTTACATGGGTGATATTTAAGTTATGTGTGACTTCCTGGAATTTTTGTGGATTTTTCTGAATTGTCGAAATGAGTTAATTAAAGGCTAACTTTCTGTGTGTATCTGCAGCTAATTTTCTGGATAGGACTGGAAAGATGATTTTTGAAACAATATTTGTACCTGGAAACAAATTCTGGGAAAATTCATGAAAGCTCACAAGACATATAGGTACATGTGTAAATTATTATAGCCTCTGAGTAAAGGTCAAAGTGTAGTTTTAAAATTTGTAAGTGAAGGCTAAAGTATGCTAAAATCAGAAAATTTGTTAAGAAGCTAAAGGTCTTGTGAATTCATGTGTTCGAACTATAGAATGTACTTAAGTAATAAGTATGATACATTTGGTCATATATTAACCTAATTTTGATAATGAAACCCTAAGTTGATTAATTGTGAATTGTGACCCGAGGTTGGAAACTTACTAAATCTGGAAACTTACTAATTATGAAAAGTTACTAATTATAGAAAGTTACTAATTATGAAAAGTTACTAAATATGAAAGGTTACTAAAAATGGAAAGTTTATAAAAATAGAAGGAAACCCTAATATGCTAATCTGCACAACAACAAGTGATGAATTAGTAGTAACTTGTGAAATGGTTTTTAAATAATAAGACGATCATTAATTCGTGTAGATTCACTAAAGAAGGAGTAACTTCTAATCCTTGTGTTTTCTGATATGGTTTCATTGCGGTTTGAGGTACAGATATTCTACCTTTTCTCAGTAAAGGATTCTCATGACTTCTCGATCCTTGACTTGATTCATTTGCTTTGATATGATTCCGCTTGATATGAATCGTTGTTATGATCCGTTTGATATTATCATTTGATATGATTCTGTTTGCTATCCATTTTGTTATGATGATCTATATGTTATCTCATCGATATGATATTCTGTTTTGTTAATATGTTGTTGATGCGTGGTTTTGCAACCTTACAACAGGTTTTACCTCTCGAGGGATCTCAAGAGGCTTACAACCCCACCAGGCAGTGTACCTGACCGATGTAGTATAGTGTAGTGGTAAGTATGGGGGATTGATCATTCTCCACCGGGAATAGTGTTCGTTAGGTATGAAAAACTACTCTAATAGGTCTAAGGGTTGAGGAAGATTCTTTTTTATGTTTTTATATTTTTTATGAAAGCAAGTAAAATCTCGGGTTTGAAAGAGTGGGCGGAATTAGTTGCTAGTCAACTAACCCAAATTACTACGAATGCAAATAAAATAAATAACTGAAAATAAAAAGTTGGTGAAAACTTAAGTGTAGAGAAATGTGTTTACTTAGATTTCCTTACTCCCTAACTATCTTTTACCGGTTGATTAGTGTGTATTAGTCGCGTGGATGACGGGTGTATTCCTTAATACCAATCGTGGGGTGGCGTACGTACTTCCCCAACTCTACAAGCTCCTACTTCACTCCTATGTCGAGCCGGCTAGGAAGCTCCTAACATGGGATCACTAGAATTCGCTTGTGCATTAAATACAACCATAAAAACCTTTAGTACGCATTTGGTTCATGTTTCTTAAGACGTTCAAGCAAGTTACCGAATAGGAAGTTAGCCAGTTTTCTTAAGCCTAACATAGATAAACAATCATCCAATACAACTAATAACACACTAATAACCAATAATCAATAGCTAGGTTTCATTAGATCTAAGCAAACACAAGATAAATCTAGCCTAACATGTTAATCAAAAGACAAGAACAAGATAGAATCAAACAACACATAGACATATTGAATGATTAATTGATAACTTATCTTCAATGTAACATGGAAGATCTCAAGGCAAAAAGCCTTGAAAAAGATGCTAAAATCGTCTTAGGGTTTTCTCCCAAAAATTCCACACTAAGTTCCACACTAATGAAAAAGAATTGCAAAACTATATATAGATTTTTACATCTGACGGCGTCACGTTATGGAGTGTGACGCCGTCACCTCGCTGATTTTAGGGTTCTCGGGTGACCTTCTTGACGCCGTCCCTCTTTAACTCTCCAAAATCCGTTCTGGCTTATCAAGGCTTGACGCCGTCAGACCTTGAACGTGACGCCGTCCCTCTTTGAATTAAGCCGTGACGCCCTTGATCAGGTTAAAGCGTGACGCCGTCAGAATTCACATGCAATTTTCACTGGCTTATCATGAGTAAATTTCACATCCACCTTTTCTTGCCAAGCCATGACGCCATCTGGAGTAAATCCTGACGCCGTCAAAGGTAACTTTCAGCCGATTTTTGAGACTTTGTCGTTTTCTTCACTTTTATGCTCCAAAAACGTCCAAAATGCCTCTTTTTCCAGATTTCTCCTCAAAAGTACCTAAAATGACAAAAGGAACGATTTAGGGCGATATTTGATCAAATAAATACGATTTAGGGCTTAAATGACCCCTTAAAAGCGATACACTTTTCGCTTCATCAGTTGTGATTGATTATGCTATAGTAGCTCTGTTATGATTATGGATAGCTTTGTTTTGCTTTACTTTGCTTTGTTCTGTTTTGTTGCCCGAGCTATCTCTACTCCTAGCCATAGAGGTACCATGGCCATGTCATTGAGGCACCAATGGCATGACACTTTTTGTGGAGGTGTGATTGATCCATGGCGTCCCCTTCTGTTCTGTTATGATATTTGTGCACATTGGCCATTATGATATGTGTATATACTTGTCATGAGCAGGTGTATATATATGATTTGTCTTGCTAGGGGCTTATGGATGCATCCTAGATTCGGTTCTATTCTGTTCTGGATATGATTAGTGATTGGTTGGTGCGTGTCATGCATCCCCTCACTTCTGGGAGCTAGCTACTCCATTTGGTACTTGAGAGGTCTCCCCTCCTTGTGCAACTTATGATTTGACAGATATATGGATATGATATGATGTGATTATGTGACGAAGCATGTGGCATGCTTTCTGAGCTCGATGGGCATTTCTGTTCTGTTCAGTTATCTGATTATTATTCTCTGTTTGATTCTTTTGACTTCATTATGATCTCCTTATGTTTCACTATGATTTGCTTAATAGGGTATATGACATTTTGTTCAGTTGATCCCTGATCTCTTATTCGTTTGGCAGATGATATTCGTTCAGCAGGAGCTTATGTTCCTTTTCCATATACTTATATATGTTCGATTATTCGTTTTGTTTATATCTGTTCACTGGGCTTTTTAAGCTCAACCGCATTTCTTTTCCTGCAGCAGGTTTTAGGTTGGAAGCTTGGATTGAGTGAAGAGTGCATAGGAGCTCTTAGTGGACCACCCTGACGATAGATACCCATTTGCTTCTGGATTAGACTCGTATATAGCTTCAGTTAAATTTAGTTTAATTTTGTACTTCTGTTTTGGAAATCATCATGTTTAGAGTTAGTCTTTTATTATCGTCTTAGAATACCTTTGTAATTATTATGTTTATAAGTCTTCCGCTTGCGTTTGTATGTTCTGATTGACACCATAATGTGGCATTTTGACCCTTGTCGGGTTGGGGAGTTACACCAAATGTATTTTCGTTTCTATATGGAAGGTTAAGAATGAGATTATTTTCATTTCTATATGGAATGTTAATAATAGGAATACTTTATTATATTCTTAGATGAGAGTGTTACGAGTATTCGTCTACTACATTTGATTAACTTGATCCATCTTGATTTATTTTGGCCAACCCAAATGTATTTTCATTACTATATGGAAGGTTGAGAATGGTAGTATTTGCATTTCTATATTGAAGGTTAAAAATGAGAATAGTTTATTAGATTCTTAGAGCAGAGTATTACAGGTATTCGTCTAGTACATTTGAATAACTTTTTCCATCTTGATGTATTTGGCCAAACCAAACGTATTTTCATTTCTATATGGAAGGTTAAGAATGAGAGTATTTGCATTTCTATATGGAAGGTTAAGAATGGGAGTAAGTTATTAGATTTTTACATGAGAGTGTTACATATGTATTGCATTTTTATATAAAAGGTTAGGAATGGGAGTATTTCCATTTCTGTATGGAAGGTTAAGAATGAGAATACTTTATTAGATTCTTAGATGAAAGTGTTACTGTAAAACCCTAAAACTCGGACTCCAAATTTTACGTCTAATTTGAATTTTTCTCTAAAGTTTTGTAATAAATCATTTGACCTCTTAGCTATATATTATGACTAATAATATGAATAAGAAAAATTACTCAAGTAATATGACAAATAAATATTTGTTACATAATTAAATTTCCTAAAATTCCCTAAGATACCATACGTTTTTTTTTAGTCCTTGTTCATAGGAATTTCTCAATCAATTCAATGTGATACTAATGATCCCACAAATCTCGGCTCCATATTTATTCACATAACCGACACTTTTGCAACACAATCAAACACAATTATATCCTATTAAAACCTTCCTAAAATACTTAAGACTACCAAACGTTTCCTATGTCTTATAACCTTCGAAAATTATGCACATTCAATCCCTTAAATTCGGCTAATCATAACACCTCATAACTGATTCATTAAAAACCCAATCAAACCCATTTAATCAGGAAATCAAAACTTACCATATTAGCTTACACGCTCCTCCCTAAATATTTGATATAACACGGTTCTTCTCTCTTTTCTTCTTCATTCGAAACACAAAAAGATAAAACACATAAATTCTATTATTTTGCTCTCTCTCTCTTTCATCATACGACACACACAATAAACCCATAAAGCTACTGCTATTATTCTCTCTCAATAGTTTAAGCGTTCGAAGGTGTTACTAGGCGTGATCGTGGTTATTCAGGCTGCTGTTGGATTCGTGGGAACTAAGGGTTGATTTGTAGGGTTTCTTTTGCTTGTTCTGGTTCTCTTCTTGTGCTCGTTATCATCAAGGTATCACCATAATCGCCCCTTGTTTTATTTATTTATTTTTTCCATTCGACACACAAGCCTATATAATCTGATTATAAATCTTTTAAACCTAAGCACCTATATGCAAATTTGATCTGTGTAATTGTTTGCTATTCGACACATGAATTCTAACCTAAAAGATGATATAAGCTGATGTATGCGACCTGATGTTGCTGCTCCTATTCGACTCCTGTTCTAACATGGTTCGACCCTTTTGTTCTGATGCAGTCGACCCTTGTTTCTGACCCATTCGACCCTTATTAAATTCGACCTAAACCTAATCTGATTAGACCTTTATAAATATTCGACCTAGACCTGATCAATTCGACCCACTCATGCAACTCTATCTGATCTGAAATTCATGCTTTCTAATCTGATTCGAAACCTAAGTTAATTATTATGTGACATATAAATTAATGGAACGAACTAGGGCTTTAATTCTTGATTTTATGTGAAAGTGTATGGCGTTATTTTATGGTCATGTGTATATATGTCGATCATGTAGGGTCGTTAGGGTCTAATCGTGGCTAAGATAACCTTTGAAATATGTCTAATATCCAGATGTAGAAGAAGTTAAACGTAGGATTTGCTTCATCTCGATTTGGTGGTGTTGTCTAGTTATTCTTTATTCTCGATGTGGGTTATATGTGTAATCTTATTATGGTCATGTGTTTTGGTTTAATCTTGGTCTTATTCGAAATATTTGTTTCTCGTTAAAAAGGGTTTATGTTAGGGTTGTTTCTGTCTTACATACATGCTGTCCAGAAATTGAATTGGGTTTAAGAGAGTCTAATGTGATGATAACAATGAGCTTTAACCTGATTTTTAAGTCTAAAACTTAGTTTAGGATGTTTACTCTCTGGATATTAAGTTTTATAGTCATTAGAGGTCGGGAGGATGGTCTTTTGATTTTTACAAGATTAAGTGTCAAAACTGTATTTTAGATATCTAAACATCAGTTGGTGTTTTTGATATTTAGTTCTCAAACCATAAAGAATTAAGAGGTCTCATTAGACAAGGAGGATTTTTAAGATGTATATTACTCACTAGAATTTTTGTGGATTTTTCTGTAAGGTTAAAATGGGTTAATGAAATACAAACTTTCGGGGTATACCTGCAGTGCACTTTCTGGACAGGTCTGGGAAAATGATTTTTGTTTGGATACTCGCCCTTTGAAATAAAATCTAGAAAAATTACAGTAATTACCTAACATGTATAAGTATCTATGATAATTATTTGAGCAACTCAGTAAGTACATAAGTATGGTTTTAAGTTAAGAAACAAAGGGACCTGAACGTGATAAAATCTGAATTATAACATATGCTGAGGGTTTAGTTTTAACCTAACACGTTTTACAGATATTCTACCCTTTATCTGTAAGGGTCTTTCTCATGACTCGTTTCATTATGATATGGTTTGATTCGTTCATGACTTCAATATTCGCATTTGAATCCTTTGATATTTTGTAATCCATTAGATATTATGGCTTGCATGAAAAACCCTTTTGAATATATATCTTAATGATGGTTTTGAGAAATTTTATTTTTGATGCGTTCACCAAGCTATAAAAACTTGATGTGCTTTCGCAATGTGTTTTAAATTTATAAAACAAGACTTACCGGTTAGCTAGGAACACATACGAGCAAGTATACTCGTCCGTTGTAGTAAAAGGATTAGTAAGTCAAGGTCGTCCCAAGAGACTTGGTTGTACTCAAATGTTGTTTGATTGTTTATGCAAGTAACAAGTCGATAGATTTGATTGTCACGGATCAAACTACCAAGAAAATTAATTATAAAAGCACACAAACACTTGTTTAGGAATAATAAACAATCGTGGTGGAATGTTGAACATGTTTGGGTGAAACATAGAAGGCCATATCAATTTTCACAAGGATTTCTAGTCAATGGGTAATATCAAGAAAATCCATGTTTCTACTAGTTTCACGGGTGAGTCCTTTCGGCCTATCCATCATCCCATTACGCTAGCTCTTTGTTTTATCAAATGTATGAAAAATATGATTAGTAACATTAGTTCTTACGAGTTCTTTCGACCCAATCACGTGATTAAATATTTCCGAATTCATATAAAAACTTGAATACTCAATAGTTGTCAATTATCAAATACCAATCCATTTTGGCCTTCAACTTCTTGGAATCAAACAATATTAGAAATCTTTTCAACCTTTAAATCTAACAATGTTTAATCAACAAGTTTTAGAATACGAATTATATTTAAACAAACTTATTAGGCAATCACTTTCTCTAACCAACTATTAAGTCAATCATTCACACGAAAGTATACATAATTCCCAAACTAGCATCAACAATTATTCCATAACAAGCATCATCATAAAACATAACATCTCATTCATCATTAACAAGTCCAACATGATTAATTAAAAGTAAAGTAAATTACCCAATAGTAAGATTACAATGAGTAATGAAAGAGTTATAGCACTCCTTGAGTCCTCCAATTGAACAAGAGAATCTTCCACCTCTTCTACTTGTGATCTTCCTTGAGAATGGTAGAGATTATTAATTCTTTTGGGTTTAGTAAGATAGATGATCAAGTCAATATGGTGTAAAGCTTGATTGTAAGTGTAGAAAATCTGTCCTTATGGTGTAAGGGAGAGTTTTCCATGGTGTTTGATGATCAAAGGGTGATTTGATGCATCTTGATGATCAAAATGGTGTTTTGATGCATGAGAAACATTTTACCCAAGCACTCTTATTTGTAGTTGAGTAATACTTGGTCACCAAGCATGTTCCTTGGCCACAAAGGGTCATTAAGATGCAGGAAATTAAGTTAATACAAGTATATGGGCGGCCTTGGTAGTAATGGTGCTTAAAGTGAAGAGTTAATGCAACTCTTCATGTCAGTTTTTCTGTAAACCTCAGGTATGAAAATGTAAACCTTGGGCATGGGCGACGGCTAAACCTCAGGCATGAATTCCTATACCTCAGGCATGAGCTCCCTTTCTTAAACCTTGGGTTTGGAAACTTAAACCTTGGGTTTGGACCCAACTTTCTTCACATAATTTGGCTTCAAGCTAGCATGGAGCTCCAACTTTTAACACACTTCTTGGCACTTAATCTTGACTTCATTTTCACATCTTTCTCTTGAACTTGAACATAATCATAGCATGAATCTTTATCTTGAACAGAAAACTTCACTTCGTGCATATTTACTTGATTTTGTCGACTTTTCTTCATCTTATTCTCTATTTCCTTCGACATAGTTGTACCTGAACCTAAACACATCTTTTGCACCTTTTAAGCGTAAAATGTTCACAAATACAACCAAATAACATGCATAATCATAAGAATAACGCTATAAAAACATGTTAGATTTGAGGGTTATCAATTTTTAAAATGATTTATATGAATACGAGGTAACACCACTTTTTATCTAAAGGTTTAATGACTCTCATGAAAACGGATTTTAAAAGAATACTTTCATGAAAACAACATTTAAATGATTTTCATAATTACATAATCTGGTTGTACTCTATCCTTAAGGATTTCTCATGACTCATTGTTTCCTGATATTTGTTATGCTTTGATCTGTATTTGTTTAGTTATTCGTTTGATTACTCGTTCATGCTATATTCTATTCGTATAGCTATTATCTGAGTTGGATAATTTATAATTATCTCTTATCATTAGATTGCATGTACTATGCCAATTATGTTGCCCATATTTGTAGCCAGTCATGGGGAGTCCATGGCCTTGCCATTGATGCACCAATGGTATTGACACTATCTGTGGAGGTGGGTTTTTCTCCACAGCATTCCCATTTGTTTATATAGCTGTATATATGGCGCACCTGGCCCATGTTTATTATATGTATGTTTAGTCTAGAACTGGCATATGTATCTCTTTTTTGAAGGGAGCGTATGGATGCATCCAAGGTACTTAGTTCAGTTATGATATATTGGTGAATGGACTTGAGTGTGTGCAATACACCCCATTTTACATTAGGTATATCGGAGAGCTAGACTCCTATGTACAATTTGATATATGTTTGTTGGGCATTTTCATTTGTTTATGATTGATATCCATTCTATGTTCATTATTATGCTTTGATTCCTTTCATATGTTCCATATTCTGTTTGACATCTTGTTCAGCAGGTTCTCTTGGATTCATTCGCTTATTCATTTCATTTATGCTTATTACCTTTCATATGTTTATATCTGTTCACTAAGCGTTAGCTCAGCCGCATTTCTTTTTCTCTTCGGCAGGTTATAAGCGGGATGCCGGTGATGAAGCGAAAAGTGTACCGCTTTTAAGGGGTCATTTAAGCCCTAAATCGTATTTATTTGATCAAATATTGCCCTAAATCGTTTCTTTTGTCATTTTAGGTACTTTTGAGGAGAAATCTGGAAAAGGAGGCATTTTGGACGTTTTTGGAGCATTAAAGTGAAGAAAACGACAAAGTCTCAAAATCATACTAAAAGTTACCTTTGACAGCGTCAGGATTATCCCTGGACGGCGTCATGGCTTGGCAAGAAAAGGTGGATGTGAAATTTACTCATGATAAGCCAGAGAAATTTGCATGGAATTCTGACGGCGTCACGCTTTAATCTGATCAAGGTCGTCAAGGCTTAATTTAAAGAGGGACGGCGTCACCCCTAATTCTGACGGCGTCAACCCCTGATAAGCCAGAACGGATTTTGGAAAGCTAAAGAGGGACGGCGTCAAGAAGGTCATCCGGGAACCCTAAAAGCGGCGAGGTGACGGCGTCACACTCCATAACGTGACGCCGTCAGATCTGAAAGTCTATATATAGTTTTGCAATTTTTTGTCATTAGTGTGGAACTTATTGAGGAACTTTGTGTGTGAAAACCCTAAGACGAATTTGGCAGCTTTTTCAAGGCTTTTTGCCTTGAGATCTTCCATGTTACATTGAAGATAAGTTATCAATTAATCATTCAATATGTCTATGTGTTGTTTGATTCTATCTTGTTCTTGTCTTTTGTTTAACATGCTAGGCTAATTTATCTTGTGTTTGCTTAGATCTAATGAAACCTAGCTATTGATTATTGGTTATTAGTGTGTTGTTAGTTGTATTGGATGATTGTTCATCTATGTTAGGCTTAAGAAAACTGGCTAACTTCCTATTCGGTAACTTGCTTGAACGTCTTAAGAAACATGAACCAATGCGTACTAAAGGTTTTTATGGTTGTATTTAATGCACAAGCGAATTCTAGTGATCCCATGTTAGGAGCTTCCTAGCCGGCTCGACATAGGAGTGAAGTAGGAGCTTGTAGAGTTGGGGAAGTACGTACGCCACCCCACGAATGGTATTAAGGAATACACCCGTCATCCACGCAACTAATACACACTAATCAACCGGTAAAAGATAGTTAGGGAGTAAGGAAATCTAAGTAAACACATTTCTCTCTATATAAGTTTTACCACCTTTTCATTTTCAGTTATTTTATTTTATTTGCATTCGTAGTTATTTGGGTTAGTTGACTAGCAACTAATTCCGCCCACTCTTTCAAACCCGAGATTTTACTTGCTTTCATAAAATTATAAAAACATAAAAAAGAATCTTCTCTCACCCTTAGACCTATTAGAGTAGCCTTTCATACCTAACGAACACTATTCCCTGTGGAGAACGATCAATCCCCCGTACTTACCACTACACTATACTACATCGGTCAGGTACACTGCCTGGTGGGGTTGTAAGCCTCTTGAGATCCCTCGAGAGGTAAAACCTGTTGTAAGGTTACAAAACCACGCATGCCGGGCATGAGTGTTGAGATTAGGAGCTAGAGACCTGCCCTGCTTAGTTTCCCATTATTGGATTTATGCTTTTAAGACATTATGCTTTGGATTAAGTATTTCTTTTTAGGTTATTTTTGGATTACATCTCTTTTGGAAGTCTTTGTAATGTTTAACTTAGTATTTGTTTAAATAAGAAGTCTTCCGCTTGCGTTATTATGTTCTGATGGACACCATAATGTTACACTTAGAACCTTCTCGAGTTGGGGTGTTACAATTATGGTATCAGAGCTTAGGCTTCGACCTGTAGTACTTTAAGTTATGACCTGTGAAAGATTTGGCCCTTAGGTTTGCACTATAGGAGCTTATGAAACAACCTTTAAGAAATTGCCTTAGGATTTCCACTTTGAAGAAACTTAAATTATGACCAGTGAGGATTGGGTAGACTATAATACATTTGTTTAAGTATCATTGCTTCCGCATCACTCTGATTCGTGCCTTACTTTTAGTTAAGCCCTTTTAAGATCACTATTTCTGGAGATTAGAAACTTATTATTTTGCACAACCTAAGATTAGTGACCAAGTAAGTTTAGAATGCGTTGAGAATTTTGTGGTAATGCCTAACACTATATAAGCCTTATTTTCTGATTCCGACCTTAACCTCTGATTCGTTTGTTAATCAATTAGATGCCCCTTCGTTCATTCTGATGATTCTTATGACCATGTTGTGTTTGACACATTCTGTGACTTCTCTTGCTTTTGTTAAGCATATTTAAGTCTCCCTACACTATTAGATTCCACCTTAACTATTCCTACTCCTATAAGAAATCTTGTGGTGATTAACCACAAGTATGGGAATGTTTCCCTCACTTCTGAATGATAAGATTCACTCTGTTGATCTGTCTTTCTCTAGAATGTTAATTTCGATGTTATTCTGGTATGGATTAGTTGACTGAGCATCTAGATGATAACTAGAGTCATACTGTACACCTTTGACAATTCGAGCATCCTGGATCCTTTTTACCATGATTTCTGATTGGTTAACCCGTTGTTAACATTACTACCCTGGAAACTCGTACGTTATTTTCATGGTTGTGAAGGTTTCCTAGCACCTATTTTGTACACTGTTGGTTGGATCTCACCTTGAGAGTCATTTTGCAATCTGAACTTTTTCGATGTAGTCCCTGAACGAACTACCAAGGTTTCCATCGGAGTGTGGAGTTGATTTGACGTGGTACTGAGAGATTGTTTAGTCATGACTCAAGGTAGAATATGATATCAATAAAGGCATGTTTATATGATGCAAGTATTATGACGCCTGTCCAACGTGATAATAGTTACATCATATAACCTGAACTTATTGGGATCATAGGATGTCTTTGAGAAGTGCCTGAGAACAGTAAGTGGAAGGAGTCTGAATTCTATCTGAATAGAGCAACGTTCGACCTGATTTTGAAACTCCATATCGAATAGCACCAGTTGAATTGAGAGAAACGAAGGGACAGCAACAAGAACTAGGAAGTAGTTTTATTCGTTTGAGCGTATCTCCGTGGGGTGCTCCAGTTTTATTCGCAATGAAGAAGGATGGTAGCATGAGGTAGTATATTGATTACTGGAAGGTGGACCGTATTATAGTTAGAAACCGTTATCCACTACCTCGAATCGACAACCTATCTGATCAACTTTAGGATGAGAAGTCTCCTCTAAGTAGGGCTGGCATAACAGGTCACACGAACCTGTTAAGGTCAAACACGAACACGACCTGTTAACTAATCGTGTCATTTTTCTCAAACACGAACACGACACGAAAATTAACAGGTGCACCTGTTAAGAAACCTGTTAACATGCATATTATAAAAGTCTTGACTAAAACTTTAAAAAAAAAAAATCCTTAACAATACAAAAGCTCTTACAAATCTTAACTAATCCATAATGATAATAATCCTTAACATTACAAAAGTTCATAAAACTCTTAATTAATATAAATATATATCAATCATAAAATCAATTCCGACGCCTTTACTCGTATCTTCCATTTTAAACCTGAAAAGTCAAAAGAGTAAATATTAGAAAATGGTTTTTGGAACAATTCAAACAATTCCCATTAAATCTCAGCAAAAAAAAAAAAAATATATATATATATATATATATATATATATATATATATATATATATATATATATATATATATATAATAATATATATCAGTTCTACTTCTATATCAGACTATATATATCAGTTCTATATCAGCTATATATACAGAAATTCAGAATCCAACCTTTTTAAGTGAGTCGGGATTGTTGACTGAGTTTGAAGCATGTGATTCAGGACCAACATCAAGCGACATCGACATTATATCTTCAGTGAGCTCTTCAAGATGAACTTCATTTGAACCTCCAAACAACCAATCTTTTGTGCAAATAAGGGCCTCAAGAGTTTCTTTACTAAGTGAACTTCGATGTTGATCTAATACTCTTCCGCTAGCACTAAATGTAGACTCCGATGCAACAGTAGATATTGGAATCGTCAAAAAGTCTCGAGCCATCCTCGCAAGTATGGGATACCTAAACTCATTGGATTTCCAGAAAGCCAACACATCTAGTTCCAATGTCCTTTCCATTCTTGGCTCCTCCAAATACAATTGCAATTCTGACTTTTTGTTGGTTGTAGATTCATTGCTTTGAAACTCATCAAAATCCTATAAAGTAATAATACAAAATTAGTAATTCAATGATTAGAAGAAAACATATAAAATAAAATATATATATATATATATATATATATATATATATTATATATATATATATATATATATATAACAAACAAATAAATTACCAAAAGTTTTGCTCTAACTCCAAAGAGACGTCTTGTATCATCACTTGTTTCTTCACCAACTTTACTAACACTTGAAGTAGTTGCATGATTTGAAATTGTAAAGGAACCATCACAAGCATATTCATCAAAAGTGGTCTTCAATAACTCATCAACAATACCATATTGAGGGTTTTAGTCTCCGTAAATCTTTTTATAACTCCATTCAATAAAGTGCAACTTGTATCTTGGATCAAACACCACGGCTATGGCTAAAGTGAGATTAAAATCAGACCAATACTTCTTAAAATTTTCCATCATAGACATCCCCATATCTTTCATCTACTCATCACTTGAACTCATACTATCATGCAAAGTAAGATAAGCCATAAAAACGTGCGGATAGTACAAGTTTGCAGTAGGGTATTTGAATCCCGAGAAAACAGTAGTCACATCATAAAACACTCCAAGGAAAACACAAATCTTTTCAATTATATCCCACTCAAAAGCACTTGGACAACTCTTACAATTAGAATCACTTATTTCTAAATGGGCAAATGCTTTTCGGTAATAAATGGCACTATCAAGCATTGGGAAAGTAGAATTCCACCTAGTAGGACAATCTTGCCTTAACCCCTTTTTTGAACTTAAAGAAAGTAACTTAGCACAGTCCAAAAACTTTTGCTTCCTTACTTGTGAATGTGATCCTTAAACAAATTTGACACTCTCTCTAACCTTGCAAACCGCTTGATCAATTTCTTTGAGCCTATCTTCCACAATCAAGTTTAAAATATGTGCACAACATCTCATATGAAAAAACCTACCCTTAGAAACAAGTGGTGATTTTGTATCTAGTTGCTCACGTAAAAGCTCAACAAAACGGTCATTAGAAGATGCATTATCCAAAGTTACACAAAATACCTTATTTTCTATGCCCCATTCTTCTAGAATCGAAAACACTTTTGCATTTAAAGCAAAACCAGAATGAGGTGGTGGCATGAAAGAAAAAGATAAGACTCTCTTTTGCAAAACCCATTGCTTGTCAATAAAATGCACTGTAATGGCCAAATAACCATCGGTAGTAATAGAAGACCACAAATCCGAAGTTAAACATAACATCCCCGGTGATTCCATAAGCATGCTTTTAATGTTTTCCTTTTCTTTCTTATACAATTTAAACAAATCAGCTTTTACAGTATTCCTAGTAATGACATTTGCTTCAGGTTACAAGTATGTAAATACATCCCTAATACCCTTATAATCAACAAATGACAAAGGCAATTCATGCCTAACAGTAGCAGCTACAAGCAAATCGCGAAAGATATTTTGATCAAATCTAGATGACCGTAATGCCATGTCACTATTAAATAGCATTTGACCAACATCATGATAATTTTTACCAAAACATTTATCCATGTGTCGCTTAAGATTACCCGTGCCTTGAATACTATCATACATGAAAATATTATTACACTTTTTGCACTTACATTGCACTTTTTTGCTGCCATTTACTGCGCCTTTCTCATCTTTGTCAAAGAAATTCCATACAACAGATCGTTCCTTACGTTTTCTCTTGGCTCCTACTTCCCTATCCACAGACTCGACCTCATCAGGTTGTGTAAACTCATTATTTTGTGGGTCAATTTCAATACATTCAGAATCCATCTACAACATCGAAAAAATGCACAAAGTTGCATTACACAAAACATTAAACAATATAGTCAGATTCAAACATATATATATATATATATATATATATATATATATATATATATATATATATATATATATATATATATATATATTATGTATGATGTATGTATGTATGTATGTATGTATGTATGTATGTATGTATGTATGTATGAATAAACATTACACAATACAATCAGACATATATATTATATATAAACATTAAACTAATTCAATTAAACTAAAAAAAAAAAGAATTACCAGAGTCACGAAATGGATGAAGTCACGAAGTCGGGAATCGAGAATTCGGGATGAATCAGTCGATGGATGAAGTCAGGAATCGGGATGAATCACTGAATCAGTCGATGGATGTTGGATGAAGCGGTGATTGGGGTTGGGTGATTGGGTCTGTGACGATGAGAGATGAGAGGGAAGGGGGAGGCGGTAGTGGGGAACCGAAGGATAGGATAAAAGAGATTTAGGATTTTAGGGTTTCTAATTTTAAGGATTATATATATATTATAATATTAACAGGTCATAACAGGTCTTAACAGGTCTGATCTGTTAAGACACGAATATTAACAGGAATCTTAACAGGTCCAAACCTGTTAAGACACGAAACCTGTTAAGGTCAAACACGAAACCTGTTAAGAACAGGTCGTGTCCTGTCGTGTTAACAGGTTTCATGTCAAAATTTCCAGCCCTACCTCTAAGACTAATTTAAGTTTTGGATATCATTGGTTACGTGTGAAGAGCAAGATATTCCTAGAACTATCTTTCATACTCATTATGATCACTATGAGTTTAGTGACGCCAATTGTATTGGCTAATGCTTCGACTGTTGTATGGACTTGGTGAATCGTGCCTTTCGTGAGTACTTGGACAAATTTGTCATAGTATGACATTGTAATACCCTAAAATTTGGACTACATTTTTATTTATTCACTCGGAATATAACCCAATAAGTGATATATAGAACTTTATGTTATTAAACAAAAACACAAGTTATTGATAATTATCCTAAGCTAAGTAGAATACAAGATTTATTATTGTCCTAATCCTAAGCTTCTAATAAAACGGCACACCCTTTTTGTTGTAAAGCATTCACACATTTTTTTTATAGATAAGAACAACTTGAATATCTTTCCACAAAATAAAAGATTTGCATACTACTAAAACCCTTTTACTAAAACACAGTTATACCTAAAATATTCACACGCTTTGCCTCATTTATCTTTGTACCGTATATGTGTTTCCCTCATCTCCTCTCTTTTGCATCGACCCAAAACCAAAAAACACACACCTTTTGTCCCTTTTTCTGCTGCCAAGAAAAGAAGAAGAGAAGAAGCTGGTTGATGACAAGGAGGAGTACTAAGTTGTTGGAGGAATTCCCATTTGATCCGAGCCCTAGTTTTTGGTCCTATTCGATTGTTTCCAAGACGACTCAAAGGTATCTTGGTACCTGGCCTTTCTTTCATTTATTCGACATATGACTATGAGTAAGCACGACTAATAATCATGCTAAGAAAACAAGAGAACCCTAGTTGATGATTAATAAAAGTTAGGGTTTGTAATGGTGGATTTAATAACCTGACAGGATTGTTACTTGTATTGAGTAGGCTGTAAATCAGGTTATACCATAGTGTTTGGCATGATTCTTGACTATGGAACTTAGTTTAGGATGTGTAATCTTTGTATATCAATTTGCGTGGTCATTGGTGGTCGAGAAAGTAATCTTTTGATTTTTAGAAGTTTAAGTGTTAAATCTGAATATCGGGTCTGGAAAATTAGTTGGTTCTTATGATTTTTAATTTCCAAACCATAATGAATTAAAACCCCCAATTTTTGCAGGTGAATATTCAATATGTTTATTAGTTACTGTAATTTTTATAAATTTTTCAGGAAGGCTTAGGTATGTTTATAAAATACAAACTTTTCGGGTATACCATCAGGTCACATTCTGGAACAGGTTTGAAAAACGATTTTTGTTTGGATACTTGCACTAGGAGATAAAATCTATAAAAATTATGTAAAGTATTAAACATATATAGGTATCTCTAGTAAAAAATTTAGAACCACATGAGCTTGTTTGATGTGTCTTTAAAATCATAAGAAAGTGGACCAGAAGGTGAAAATAATGTTGTGGTTTAATGTTTTTGGTCTCATTAGGGCTTGCGTTGCGTCATTTTATGTGGGTTGTTTGTGTCGTAAATTCGTGTGGGTGTATGCATGATTTTGTGTCGTTCTAGGGGCTGTTATAAGTGTGTTATATTAGCTAAATAAACCTATGAAACATATGTATTAATCGAGTCTAAAAAGAATTAGACATAGGTGATTGCTTTGGTCTCATTTAGAACACATATGTGGCTTGTAAATATTGTTGTCGTGTGTGTGATTGTCATTGTGATTTGGTGTGTGTTTATTCGGGTCTTAAAACTTGTTACAATCTGAATAAAATGGTTAATAAGTCATGGTATTGGTTGGTTAAACATTTGGTTAAACTTAGGTCATTCTCTGTCTCACTTTCCATGTTGTCCAGGAAATGGGTCGGATTGAACGGGGTCTAAACTGATAATTCCAATTTATTTTTGTGTGATTTTTGAGTCTAAACATAATTTCATGAAGCGTAATATCTGAATAACAAGTTTTATAGTCATTGGAGGTCGAGAAGATGGACTTTTGATTTTTACAAGGTTAAGTATCAAAACTGCATTTTGGATGTCTGAAAATCAGTTGGTGTTTTTTATTTTTAGTTTTTAAAACATAAGGAATTAAGAGGTCTCATTTGACAGGGATAATTTTTAATATGTATATGGCTTACTGGAATTTTGGTGGATTTTTTTGAAGTGTTGAAATGGGTTGGTTAAGGGCAAACTTTCTGGGTGTCTGTGCAGTTATTTTTCTGGGCAGGTCTGGGAAAATGATTTTTGTTTGGATACTCGCCCTTTGAAATAAAATATAGAAAAATTACAATAATTACCTAACATGTATAAGTATCTACTATAGTTATTTGAGCACCTCAGTAAGTGCATAAGTATGGTTTTAAATTCATAAACAAAGGGACCTAAACGCAATAAAATCTAAATTATAACATAAGCTAAGGGTTTGGTTTAACCTAACATGTTTTGCTCCTAATTCATTTGAAAACCAATCCGAGATACTTTTACACCTATGTTATGAATACTTACTATTCCACATGTGAAACCCTAAAACGCATTAATGAATGAGCTAATAAATACTTAAAATCCGTTATGATATTAAATAAGCGTATAAGTAATATATGATTATAATTCGTGTAGATTCGGTGAAGAAGGAGTGTCCACGTTTCCTTGTGTTCTTTTCCATTTGCTTTCAATCTCATAAGGTACAGATATTCTATCCTTTATCAGTAAGGATTTCCTCATGACTCGTTTCGTTATGATATGGTTCGATTCGTTCGTGACTTCAATATTCGCATTTGAATCCTTTGATACTTTATAATGCATTAGATATTATGACTTGTATGAAAAACCTTTTGAATATATATCTTGATGATGGTTTTGGGAAATGCTATTTTTAAAATGACTTCTATGACTACGAGGTAACACCACTTTATATATGAAGGCTTAATGACTTTTATGAAAATGGTTTTTAAAAGAATACTTTCATGAAAACAACATTTAAATGATTTTCACAATTACATAATCTGGTTGTACTCTATCCTTAAGGATTCTCATGACTCATTGATTTCTTGATATTTGTTATTTGTTATGCTTTGATACATATTTGTTTAGTTATTCGTTTGATTATCCATTTCATGCTATATTCATTTCATATAGCTATTATCTTAGTTGGACAATTTATAATTGTCCCACATCATTATATTGTATGTTCCTTACCTATTATGTTGCCCATATTTGTAGCCAGTCATGGGGAGTCCATGGCCTTGCAATTGATGCACCAATAGTATTGACACTATCTGTGGAGGTGGGTTTCTGTCCACAGTGTTCCCACTTATGCTATATAGCAACCATGGCCACCATATTTATTATTATATTAACGTACGTATGCACAATCTCGAACTTGTATATGTATATCTGTTTTGCAGGGAGCATATGGATGCATCCTAGGTACTTAGTTCAGTTTAGATATATATACTTGTGAATGGACATGAGTGTGTGCAATACACCCCATTTTACTATTTGGTACATTGAGTTAGCTACTCTATGTACAATTTGTTATATGATTTGTTGGGCATTTCTTTTGATATTGATATCCAATTTATGTTCATTATTATGCTTTGATCACTTTCATGTGTTCCATATTCTGTTTAACATCTTGCTTAGCAGGTTCTCTTGGATTTATTCGATTATTCTTTTCGTATACGCTTATTACCTTTTATTTGTTTATATATGTTCACTGAGCATTAGTTCAACCGCATTTTCTTTTCTCTGCGGCAGGTTATAAGCGGGATGCTGGGCATGAGTGTTGAGAGTAGGAGCTAGAGGACCTACCCATGATTAGTTTCCCCATTGTTGGATTATAATTATGCTTTGGATATGTATTTCTTTTTAGACTATTGTTTAGATTATATTTTGGAAGTCTTTGTAATTCTTGACTTAGTATTTAATAAGAAGTTTTCCGCTTGCTTTTATATGTTTTGATTGACACCATAATGTTACACTTAGGCCCTTTTCGGGTTGGGGTGTTACATTAGTACATTCAGAGACGAAGGAGAAACATGAGGATCATTTTTGTATTATGTTGGAAACTTTGCGTAAGAAGAAACTTTTTATATTCTGGAAGTGTGATATTGGTTGGGACAAGTGGCGTTCTTAGTTGATGGTATTATTAGGATCCTGTGAAGATGGAAACTATCACCAAATGGCCAAGACCGACGACAGTTACAGAAGTTAGAACCTTTTGAGTCTTGCAGAAGAATTATGGAAGATGTTCATGACTGTCGTTACCGTTGACGAAGCTTATGAGAAGAGGAGAAAAGTTTAGTTGGTGCGAGAACTGTGTTAAAAAAAAAAAAAAAAAAAAAAAAAAAAAAAAAAAAAAAAAAAAAAAAACTTATGCAGTATGAGAAGGTTATTGCTTATGCATCAAGACAACTAGAACCGTATGAGGCGAATTATTCAACGCATAACTTGGAGTTGGCAGCAGTGGTGGTTGTTAGTAAGATTTGGAGGTAATTCTTGTATGGCGGATTATGATCTGTGTTGAAGACTTGAGGAAACTATTTAATTGAGGCACACAGTTTTTACATCTTTATTCATCTTAGTTGTACTATGATGAATAAAGATCTGGAGCAGACCTTCTGGTGGAAATACATTTAGAAAGTTGGCAGAAACCTTTAAGCTAGAGATTATTTGGTTAGTTAGCACACCTGCAGTGATCGTGTCTGAGATCCGCGTCTTACTTCATAATCCTGGGAAGATCTGCAGAAGGCTTGTGGAATCAGACTCAAGATGGCAAGCTGATGGCAAGTAAATCCTTTCAGACTTATGTATGAACGGAAGTGTAGAGCACCTTTTAGTGGAATAAGGTCGGAAGATTGTTTATTAAAAGTCCGGAGTTGATTTTAGTGGCGAATAGAACAATTACCGTTGTGGGAGAAGAATTTTAAAATTTCAGACCGGAGATTGTGTATTCTTGGGGTGTCTCCGTGCAGAAGTGTTAGACATTCTGGCATATGATAGAGAATTATTCTGGAAGTATGATATTGGTTGGGACAAGTGGCGTTCTTAGTTGATGGTACTATTAGGATTCTGCGAAGATGGAAACTATCACCAAATGGCTAAGACCGACGACAGTTACAGAAGTTAGAACCTTTTGAGTCTTGCAGAAGAATTATGGAAGATGTTCATGACTGTCGTTACCGTTGACGAAGCTTATGAGAAGAGGAGAGAAGTTTAGTTGGTGCGAGAACTATGTTAAAAAAAAAAAAAAAAAAAAAAAAAAAAAAACAACTTATGTAGTATGAGAAGGTTATTGCTTATGCATCAAGATAACTAGAACCGTGTGAGGCGAATTATTCAACGCATAACTTGGAGTTGGCAGCAGTGGTGGTTGTTAGTAAGATTTGGAGGTAATTCTTGTATGGCGGATTATGATCTGTGTTGAAGACTTGAGGAAACTATTTAATTGAGGCACACAGTTTTTACATCTTTATTCATCTTAGTTGTACTATGATGAATAAAGATCTGGAGCAGACCTTCTGGTGGAAATACATTTAGAAAGTTGGCAGAAACCTTTAAGCTAGAGATTATTTGGTTAGTTAGCACACCTGCAGTGATCGTGTCTGAGATCCGCGTCTTACTTCATAATCCTGGGAAGATCTGCAGAAGGCTTGTGGAATCAGACTCAAGATGGCAAGCTGATGGCAAGTAAATCCTTTCAGACTTATGTATGAACGGAAGTGTAGAGCACCTTTTAGTGGAATAAGGTCGGAAGATTGTTTATTAAAAGTCCGGAGTTGATTTTAGTGGCGAATAGAACAATTACCGTTGTGGGAGAAGAATTTTAAAATTTCAGACCGGAGATTGTGTATTCTTGGGGTGTCTCCGTGCAGAAGTGTTAGACATTCTGGCATATGATAGAGAATTATTCTGCATATGATATTGGTTGGGACAAGTGGCGTTCTTAGTTGATGGTACTATTAGGATTCTGCGAAGATGGAAACTATCACCAAATGGCTAAGACCGACGACAGTTACAGAAGTTAGAACCTTTTGAGTCTTGCAGAAGAATTATGGAAGATGTTCATGACTGCCGTTACCGTTGACGAAGCTTATGAGAAGAGGAGAGAAGTTTAGTTGGTGCGAGAACTGTGTTAAAAAAAAAAAAAAAAAAAAAAAAAAAAAAAAAAAAAAAAAACCTTATGCAGTATGAGAAGGTTATTGCTTATGCATCAAGATAACTAGAACCGTGTGAGGCGAATTATTCAACGCATAACTTGGAGTTGGCAGCAGTGGTGGTTGTTAGTAAGATTTGGAGGTAATTCTTGTATGGCGGATTATGATCTGTGTTGAAGACTTGAGGAAACTATTTAATTGAGGCACACAGTTTTTACATCTTTATTCATCTTAGTTGTACTATGATGAATAAAGATCTGGAGCAGACCTTCTGGTGGAAATACATTTAGAAAGTTGGCAGAAACCTTTAAGCTAGAGATTATTTGGTTAGTTAGCACACCTGCAGTGATCGTGTCTGAGATCCGCGTCTTACTTCATAATCCTGGGAAGATCTGCAGAAGGCTTGAGGAATCAGACTCAAGATGGCAAGCTGATGGCAAGTAAATCCTTTCAGACTTATGTATGAACGGAAGTGTAGAGCACCTTTTAGTGGAATAAGGTCGGAAGATTGTTTATTAAAAGTCCGGAGTTGATTTTAGTGGCGAATAGAACAATTACCGTTGTGGGAGAAGAATTTTAAAATTTTAGACCAGAGATTGTGTATTCTTGGGGTGTCTCTGTGCAGAAGTGTTATATATTCTGGCATATGATAGAGAATTATTCAGCGATTCGTTAGTCCTTAGGTTCACCCTTATCACTACGAATATTCTGCCGTTTTCGTTCGGTATTTGGTACGTTCGATAATTCGATATGAGCTTCGTTTGATTGTTGTATGTTTCTTGATTCGTTCGGAACCTAGATAGAAATGGTGAAAATTCCTACCATTAGCATTTCCTTCGTATCTGTCTCATGTTCATATCATGTTTCAGTTCATGTATCTCTTTTGAGATGCTACAGTTATAATCCGTTATATATATATATATATATATATATATATATATATATATATATATATATATATATATATATATATATATATATATATATATATATATATAATATATATATATATATATATATGTTTCTGCCCATTGGATCAGATTTGTTATAATTTGTTTTGCTAGAGAACTGAGGCTATCCTAGTTTGTCTGAATCAAGTCATGAGAAAACCTTTTTCGTTCATTAGAATCTTTTAGAAGAGTCAATCCGAGTGAGTTGATCGTTTTCATTCCTTTTCGTGATTGGTACGTTTCCTTTTGACCTAATTGTTTCAATTTCGAGGACTAAATTTTTTATTTAGAGGGGAAAAGTTGTAAAACCCTAAAACTCGGACTCCAAATTTTACGGTCTAATTTGAATTTTTCTCTAAAGTTTTGTAATAAATCATTTGACCTCTTAGCTATATATTATGACTAATAATATGATTAAGAAAAATAACCTAAGTAATATGACAAATAAATATTTGTTACATAATTAAACTTCCTAAAATTCCCTAAGATACCATACGTTTTTTTTTAGTCCCTGTTCATAGGAATTTCTCAATCAATTCAATGTGATACTAATGATCTCACAAATCTCGTCTCCATATTTATTCACATAACCGACACTTTTGCAACACAATCAAACACAATTATATCCTATTAAAACCTTCCTAAAATACTTAAGACTACCACACGTTTTCTATGTCTTATAACCTCCGAAAATTATGCACATTCAATCCCTTAAATTCGGCTAATCATAACACCTCATAACTGATTCATTAAAAACCCAATCAAACCCATTTAATCAGGAAATCAAAACTTACCATATTAGCTTACACGCTCCTCCCTAAATCTTTGATATAACACGGTTCTTCTCTCTTTTCTTCTTCATTCGAAACACAAAAAGATAAAACACATAAATTCTATTATTTTGCTCTCTCTCTTTCATCATACGACACACACAATAAACCCATAAAGCTACTGCTATTATTCTCTCTCAATAGTTAAAGTGTTCGAAGGTGTTACTAGGCGTGATCGTGGTTATTCAGGCTGCTATTGGATTCGTGGGAACTAAGGGTTGATTTGTAGGGTTTCTTTTGCTTGTTCTGGTTCTCTTCTTGTGCTTGTTATCATCAAGGTATCACCATAATCGCCCCTTGTTTTATTTATTTATTTTTTTCATTCGACACACAAGCCTATATAATCTGATTATAAATCATTTAAACCTAAGCACCTATATGCAAATTTGATCTGTGTAATTGTTTGCTATTCGACACATGAATTCTAACCTAAAACATGATATAAGCTAATGTATGCGACCTAATGTTGCTGCTTCAATTCAACTCCGGTTCTAACATGGTTCGACCCTTTTGTGCTGATGCAGTCGACCCTTGTTTCTGACCCATTCGATCCTTATTAAATTCGACCTAAACCTAATCTGATTAGACCTCTATAAATATTCAACCTAGACCTGATCAATTCGACCCACTCATGCAACTCTATCTGATCTGAAATTCATGCTTTCTAATCTGATTCGAAACCTAAGTTAATTATTATGTGACGTATAAATTAATGGAACGAACTAGGGCTTTAATTTGTGATTTTATGTGAAAGTGTATCGCGTGATTTTATGGTCATGTGTATGTATGTCAATCATGTAGGGTCGTTAGGGTCTAATCGTGGCTAAGATAACCTTTGAAATATGTCTAATAACCAGATCTAGAAGAAGTTAAACGTAGGATTTTCTTGATCTCGATTTGGTGGTGTTGTCTCGTTATTCTTTATTGCCGATGTGGGTTGTATGTGTAATCTTATTATGGTCATATAAGTCTTTTAAAACATGTCAAAATATGGTCTTAAAGGTTGTACGAGTCGTGGTGTGTTTTGGTTTAATCTTGGTCTTATTCGAAATATTTGTTTCTCGTTAAAAAGGGTTTAGGTTAGGGTTGTTTCTGTCTCACTTACGTGCTGTCCAGAAATTGAATCGGGTTCAAGAGAGTCTAATGTGATGATAACAATGAGCTTTAACCTGATTTTTAAGTCTAAAACTTAGTTTAGGATGTGTAGTCTCTGGATATTAAGTTTTATAGTCATTAGAGGTCGGGAGGATGGTCTTTTGATTTTTACAAGATTAAGTGTCAAAACTGTATTTTAGATGTCTGAAAATCAGTTGGTGTTTTTGATATTTAGTTCTCAAACCATAAGGAATTAAGAGGTATCATTTGACAGGGAGGATTTTTAAGATATATATGACTTACTGGAATTTTTGTGGATTTTTCTGAAAGGTTAAAATGGGTTAATGAAATACAAACTTTCAGGGTATACCTGGAGTGCACTTTCTGGACAGGTCTGGGAAAATGATTTTTGCTTTGGATACTCGCCCTTTGAAATGAAATCTAGAAAAATTATAGTAATTACCTAACATGTATAAGTATCTATGATAATTATTTGGCCACCTCAGTAAGTATATAAGTATGGTTTTAAATTCAGAAACAAAGGGACCTGAACGTGATAAAATCAGAATTATAACATAAGCTAAGGGTTTGGTTTAACCTAACATGTTTTACTTCTAATTCATTTGAAAACCAATCCGGGACTTTTAAACCTATATTATGAATACTTACTATTCCACATGTGAAACCCTATAACACATTAATGAATGAGCTAATAAGTACTTAAAATCCGTTATGATATTAAATAAGCGTATAAGTAATATATGATTATAATTCGTGTAGATTCGGTGAAGAAGGAGTGATCCACCTTTCTTTGTGTTCTTTTCATTTTCTTTCAATTTCATAAGGTACAGATATTCTACCCTTTATCAGTAAGGGTCTTTCTCATGACTCGTTTCGTTATGATATGTTTTGATTCGTTCGTGACTTCAATATTCGCATTTGAATCCTTTGATATTTTGTAATCCATTAGATATCATGACTTGTATGAAAAACCCTTTTGAATATATATCTTAATGATGGTTTTGAGAAATTCTATTTTTAAAATGATTTCTATGAACACGAGGTAACACCACTTTTTATATAAAGGTTTAACGACTCTCATGAAAACGGTTTTTAAAAGAATACTTTCATGAAAACAATATTTAAATGATTTTCATAATTACATAATCTGGTTGTACTCTATCCTTAAGGATTTCTCATGACTCATTGTTTCCTGATATTTGTTATGCTTTGATCCGTATTTGTTTAGTTATTCGTTTGATTACTCGTTCATGCTATATTCTATTCGTATAGCTATTATCTGAGTTGGATAATTTATAATTATCCCTTATCATTAGATTGCATGTACTATGCCAATTATGTTGCCCATATTTGTAGCCAGTCATGGGGAGTCCATGGCCTTGCCATTGATGCACCAATGGTATTGACACTATCTGTGGAGGTGGGTTTTTGTCCACAGCGTTCCCATTTGTTTATATAGCTGTATATATGGCGCACCTGGCCCGTGTTTATTATATGTATGCTTAGTCTAGAACTGGCATATGTATCTCTGTTTTGAAGGGAACGTATGGATGCATCCTAGGTACTTAGTTCAGTTATGATATATTGGTGAATGGACTTGAGTGTGTGCAATACACCCCATTTCACATTAGGTACATCGGAGAGCTAGACTCCTATGTACAATTTGATATATGTTTGTTGGGCATTTTCATTTGTTTATGATTGATATCCATTCTATGTTCATTATTATGCTTTGATTCCTTTTCCATATGTTCTATTTGTTTGACATCTTGTTCAGCATGTTCTCTTAGATTCATTCACTTATTCATTTCATTTATGCTTATTACCTTTCATATGTTTATATATGTTCACTGAGCGTTAGCTCAGCCGCATTTCTTTTTCTCTGCGGCAGGTTATAAGCGGGATGTCGGGCATGAGTATTGAGAGTAGGTGCTAGAGACCTACCCTGCTTAGTTTCCCATTATTGGATTTATGCTTTTAAGACATTATGCTTTGGATTATGTATTTCTTTTTAGGTTATTTTTGGATTACATCTCTTTTGGAAGTCTTTGTAATGTTTAACTTAGTATTTGTTTAAATAAGAAGTCTTCCGCTTGCATTATTATGTTCTGATGGACACCATAATGTTACACTTAGACCCTTCTCGGGTTGGGGTTTTACAGTTACGGGTTTTTGTCTTAGTACATTTGAATAACTTGATCCATCTTGATGTATTTGGCCAACTAAAACTTACTTTCATTTATTTATGGAAGGTTAAGAATGGGAGTATTTGCATTTTTTATGGAAGGTTAAGAATGAGAATACTTTATTAGTTTCTTAGATGAGAGTATTACGGGTATTCTTTTAGTACATTTGAATAACTTGATCCATCATGATCTATTTGGCCAACATTAACGTATTTTCATTTTTATATGGAAGATTAAGAATATGAATATTTGCATTTCTATATAGAAGGTTTAGAATGAGAGTATGTTATTATATTCTTAGATGAGTGTGTTACGTACGTATTGCATTTCTATATGAAAGGTTAAGAATGAGAGTATTTGCATTTCTATATGGAAGGTTAAGAATGTAAATACTTTATTAGATTCTTAGATGAGAGTGTTACGGATATTTGTCTACTACATTTGAATAACTTGATCCATCTTGATGTATTTGGCCAACCCAAATGTATTTTCATTTCTATGTAGAAGGTTAAGAATGGGAGTATTGCATATCTATATGGAAGGTTAAGAATACGAATACTTTATTAGATTTTTAGATGAGAGTGTTACGGGTATTCGTCTAGTATATTTGAATAACTTGATCCATCTGGATGCATTCGGCCAACCCAAATGTATTTTTATTTCTATATAAAAGGTAAAGAATGGGAGTATTTGCATTTCTATAAGAAGGTTAAGAATGAGAGTACGTTAGATTCTGTGAGAGTGTTACGTACGTATTGCCTTTCTATATGAAAGGTTAAAAATGAAAGTATTTGCATTTCTATTTAAAAGATTAAGAATAGGCTTACTTTATTACGGAGTATATTCTTAGATAAGAGTTTTACGTACGTATCTTGCGCTATCTTACAAAGGTTAACTATCATTAATTTCCAATTTTTGTTTTTAAGCATTTATCGTAGTTTTATTTCAATGAATTTTACTAATTATATCATTAATTTAACTATATAGATTAAACCATCACCCAATCTATTCTTATGACTCAGTACATATGTTTAGCTGAAACCCAAAAAATCATGCTCAATCACTCACATATTAGATACTGCATGCAAAAGAATATATATTTGATAAATGTATATCGTAATCAAAAAATATATGACAAAAGTATAAGTTGATGACGTTTTATATATAAGTTTTATTTTCACATGTAGTTAATGAGTTATATACGTTGAATCAAATAGTTAAAGTTGTACATATAAATATATAATGTTGATCAACGTGGTGCTTTTTGTTTATTCAGAGGCTCTGGATTTGAATCTGAACCGCACATCTGAATCTGAATCTGATGCGTAAATGTCTGAATCTGAATCAAAAATCTTGTTAAAGTAAGGTGCTGTGTCATTTGCTTGCTCGTACTATTTTTTTTTTTTTTTTTGGTTATTTTGTGTCAACAAGAGGCATTAAGACACCCCTCTCAAGTCTAGACCATTAAGATGTAACTGCCTCTGACCGCGTCTGAACGAGAAAAAAAACAAATGGTCTGAATGCCCAAAACGTCTGACCGATTATGAGGTTTGGCTCGTTAAGAGGCATTAAGAGGCTGTTTAGACATTCAAAAAAAAACAAACGCCACCGTAGTATAAACTTTTGTATACATGCATATTTCTGAACATGAACTGTTGCCATTTTATTTCATTCTAGGCGAGTCTTGAGAAACCCACTTCGATTTAGACAACTTTCACTAGCTCCACTATATATTGAACATCTTCATTCTCGATATCTTGATCATAACATTCATCACTGTTCCTTGCAACCAATGTAGAACCAATATTTTTTTAAAGATACAATGAACCAATCTTAATTATCTATTTTTTGATTAAAAAAAAAAAAAAAAAAAATCATTTTCTTTAAAATTAAATATCTCGCAAATCGTTAATCGTTACGCGAAAAGAATTATACTATCACAACGAGAATTAAATCATCTATCTATAAAGGAACACTTCTATATACTTTCGAGAAACATTTTTTTTTTTTACATTTTTTGTAAGTGTTGAAATTTACGTCTAGAGAAATCACATGTGATTTGCTATTTTAAAATCACATGTGATTTTATGAAATTATATGTGATTTGTGAAATCACACGTGATTCTTAACATATAAATCACATGTGATTTTTTCGCGATGGTGTATTTCGTCGCTTAACGATTTACCGTTTGCAAGATATTTTATTTTCAAAAAATGTTGAAAAATGAATTTTTTTAATTTTGATGAAAAAATGGATAACCAGGATTGGTTCATTCGATCTATAGAAAATATTGGATCTATATTGATCTCAACTCTATAGTTGTTATATATACCGTCGTACGTGTTCTTACACCATTCTTTTTTTCTGAACTACAAATTTATGTTCAAGAAAAACTAGCAAGAACCTAAACATTACAATTGAACACCAAACTACAAAGTGGCACTCTTACATTACATAACAACCTAAACCAAACCCGAACACAACCATATATATCAAGCGATTAGGGGGGAAAAAAACTCACAAAAGTCTAGACGTAATAAATAACCTTCGAAAAACATTGTAAGTACTAAGTAGAAACCGAGTCCAAAGCATTTGATCTATAACTCTAACAACCAAATTGTCTTCTATTAATTTATTTAATGAAACTTATTCTATTGCATAGGGTTTCCTTGAGTAAGTAGAACCACACTGAACACAAACCAAATCAACTAAAACGAGAGGAGTGAGAGCAACTCACCAGAAGCGTCATCAACTGTTACAACACCCCATAATCAAACCCTGACCACCAACTTGACCGAAACCTTTTCTTGAGTGATGTACGTTTATGTGATTTGTTTGGAGTGATCGCAACTATGGGTGTTTGATTATTAATTTGGTGAAAATGATGAATGCTTAAATGACGGTGTCACATATGTATATGCATCTATTTTCAGTTTTTCACCATCTATTTTTTACCTCTACCATACATAAACACATTTCCTTATAACATGACACTCTGGCCAGTGGCCATAACATGATTTTTTTCCCCTTCTTGGGTGAGCACCTATTTCGTTTCCCTTCTAAAGAATACCATGTGAGCCTATGATATGGAGTCTTTACTCTTTACCCTCAATTTATTCAACCTTCTTCATGAATTAAATGTCTACATGTTCAAATCGATCTTATTCTTAACACCACTCCAAATTTGTGCCAAAACCTATTTTAGAAATAGGCACACTATTATATATAAACAACAACTCGCTTTCAAGAATAAGAATCCTGCTTCCAATTAATAAACTGAAATAAAAAATGTTACAAAAGCTTACAACAAAAAACAATAAATAAAAAGAAAATGTTACAAGAGCTTCGCGTAAGAGTAAATTACACCGTTCGTCCCTGTAGTTTAGGCCAAATCCCTAGTTTCGTCCCTGATCATTTTTTTTTTTTTGCAACGTTCGTCCCTGTGGTTTATATATGTAGCACCGTTCATCCCTATCTCAAAAAATTTCGTCCCTATCTCAAAAAATTTCGTCCCTATCTCAAAATTTTGCTTGAAACTATGTAACACCATTCGTCCCTATCTCTAGTGATAGGGACGAACGGTGCTACATATGTAAACCACAGGGACGAACGGTGCCAAAAAAAAAAGATCAGGGACGAAACTAGGGATTTGGGCTAAACCACAGGGACGAACGGTGTAATTTACTCTCCGCGTAATTTCACCTATTTTCCAAAAGTTCCATTACAAATTATCTTTTTGTTTGTTAAAACTAATGACGTTTTTTACAAAGCTCATTTGTATTTTATACAATAAGAAGTTAAAAGGTATATTTTGATTTTTGACATTAGTTTTTCAGAGCCTTATTTATATTTCCTTTAACGGCCTTTAAATTCTCATAAACGAGCCTGCGACAAAAGTAAAATACGTAACCCAACTCAATTTGGTATAAACCAAAGTACCAAAACCATACAACTAACATAAGTACATAACTCGAAAAACATAACTCGTGGGCCCACTTACATCGGTCATCGCCACCGTATTTAGAGCATTGGGTGTCCTGGTGCCATGGCTTGAAGTTGGTGTCACGTCAGCAAAAATCTCTATGGCACCAGAAATCCCACGGCACCACATTCTGGCCATTACCCACGGCACCAGAAAATGTGGTGCCGTCGTCCTTTTTTTTTGTTTATTTACATAAAATAAAATATACACAATATTAACTAAATTAAACTTCATTAATTTAAAAAAAAAAAAACACACATTACATTAAAAATAATAATAAAATAAAAAGAGCATACAAATAAAAACCTAGTACATAAACATAGAAATAAAATTCTAGTGCTCGTTGGTGGTATACTTTGCCCGGATTCGTGCTTTTTGAGCTTTCACGACCTCCGCGTCGATCGGATCCATCATGCTTTTATCCATTTGTAGCACTCGCATCTCCTCGGCAATCTTTTGAGATTCATATAAAGTAACTCTCGCTTGTGACTCTCGTTCGAGAACATCCATCTTTGCCTTGCGGTCTAACTCGTATTGTTGTTGCAGCATTTCTTGAAACATTGTCGGGTTTGAACCGGAACTAGCAGTCGAGTTTGATGAACGTTGACTCATAGCAATCTGGTACATGCCGTCTGGCCGAGGCAACGCGTCTGGTCCAAAATGCTCGAGTTCCTCGTTCGTAACCCGAAGACGATTACGTCTTGCATAAGTCGAGTCGGGATTTTTCCACTTGTGCTTGTCTTTCAAAAAGTCCCAAGCGCTCATGTGTCTAAAGTCATAACCCGTTGTTTTTCTAAACAATACGTGACAACGGGTCATAATATCTCTATCATTCTCCCCACTCATAACAGCCGTTTCATCCACTACCGTATTCCACTTCTTGACATCTTTATTCATTGGAGTCCACTTTCCCGTCAACATGTTTTTGGTACGAATAGTGTAGTTGAGCCTCTTGGCTTCCTTGTTGTATGCGTCGAGCACTTTTTACCAAAACGTATCCCTTTGTTGATCCAAACCCGTTTTTGGATCCTCGAAAATTTGAATGAAACACTCCGCCAAAAGATACTCCTCATCTTGGCTCCAAAAAGATCGACGGGTCGGGACCGCCTCTTCTTCTTTGTCTTCGTTGGTTTTCTTGGCCTTCGTCTTTGTCTTTGGCTTTTTCGCCTTCGTCTTTGTCCTCTTTTTTTTCGACGTCGGGGTCGGGACCGCCTCTTCTTCTTCTTCTTCTTCTTCTTCGTCTTCGTCTTCGTCTACTAGATGGAAGGATGCATGGTTCGAATTTGGTTGGGAAGGGGTGGTTTGGTTTGTTTGTTGTGTGGTTGAGTAAATTGAGTATATTGTTGTTATTCTTGCATTTTCCATTGACTAAATAGCATTTGTTCTTCGGGATTAATGTATGGGTTATTTGGGAAGGTAGGAAAGTAAGACAATTGATTGTAAGGATTCGAAGACGAACCCGGATTGTTGGCCGGATTTGAAGACGAGCCTGTCATTTGGTTCGACGGGTCGTTTAGCATATTGTTAATCCATGGTGAGTTGGGATTCATTTTGAAGTATGAAAAAATTGAGAGAAGTAAAGAATTAATATATTGAAAGTGTGTGTGAAGTATGAAATAATAAGGGGTATTTATAAGATTTTTGAAAAGGTAATTTTTTTTTTTTATTAATGCTTCCCAAACGTTCGAATTCTTCCTCCAAGCTCCAACGTTCGAATTGTATATATATATATATATATATATATATATATATTCCACGGCGTGGGCTGACCACCATGTCACCAGCAACCATAACGCCACCCACGATACCGTGAGCAAGTACCGATCACTCTTATAACACAACATCCGCGTTGTCATCTAATCACAAAAGTCATAAATCTACTTTGCATTCAATTCTTTTTCTTTATTTATTTATTATTATTATTTTTTTATTTTTAAATAATTTCTAACGACTATTCGCAGTCAATTTTATATCACTTTTTTCTTGACAAGGCATCATTACGACCCATTACAATCCCTTGGATTAAATCGAAAAATAAACATCTTTTATATAAATTAACGTGATTCAAACAATACCCTTTTGATATTATCGTCTAATTCGTTGAATTAAAGAAACGCCTAATTTGAGATATGGTGAAGGAGACTGAATATTATGATGTTCTTGGGGTTAAACCTTCTGCTACTGAGGCTGAGATCAAAAAAGCTTATTATATCAAGGTTTTTTTTTTTTTTTTTTTTTTTTTTTTTTTTATTTTATTTTATTTTATTTTATTTTATATAAAATATATAATATAAAATTTGATTATGGTTTTGTTTAATTTTTTATTTTTCTCCTTTTTTTAGATTGTGTTTATAGGTTAATTTAAGTGAATTAAGATCCCTAGATTTGAATGACACAAATTTAGGGATCATGATACCTTTGTATAAATGTTGATAACTGGCACGCTGATTGGTCACATGCCTTGCCCTATCCCCCTAGGACAGTATGTGTCCACACTCACCGAGGAATGTCACTATATGCGCAAAGTCCTCTACTTCAGAACTAACTGAGCAATGCTGGTTAAGGCCTGACCTGAAAGTTGCCTAGCCCCCTTGAAGTAGGCTACCCCCTTGTTGGATCATGATAGCTTCACTATGCACTCAATGTAATGCGGTTAAATCTATTCAGTACCCACGTTCGATAAGTCTATATAGCTCATATTTTAAGAAACTTTACCCTATCAAACTAGGGGGGTAGTAACATATATGTGGTTTTGGATAATCTTTGTCTAAAGAATTGTGTCCAGGAAGTGCTTTTTTTTTTTGCGTTCCGCTTTGCCAACTAGTGCACAACTATGAGTAGGAATGTAGGATTCATATTATGAACTTCAATGTAGCACATTTTGTTTGTTAAGAGAACATTTGACACATGAATTTTGTTCTTTGGTTGTAAGCACTTATGACCTTCCCATTAAAACACTTATGGATTATATTTTTAAAAGTCTAAGGGTCCAGTGTTGATACCTGTTTGATAAATTATGGTTGTAGATGTGTAATGCTTATCGTGTTAGACGCATAATAAGATATGGGCACGAAATGGGCAGGCTAATAGGTGTATTAGTATAGCAAACTGCAATTATGTTAGGTGCAGTCAAAACTAATCTTTCTTTTACAATTTTCACCACCACCTAACATTCTGATAAAAAGGCATATGCAATCCTGCTCTCATTTACCCGTGTGTGAAGCCGTCATTTTCTGATTCACGTTTACGCTTGTATAACTAGTTTTGAGCTATATTTATGGTCCATGCCTTTTCTTTTCTTTTTTTTTTTTTTTTTTTTAGCATTTTAATGAGTTCAACTAGTAGCCGCTGTGACCTGTGAGCAAGCATCATGGTATGATGATAGCTTTGCATATATGTTGATAACCAGCAAGGCTGATTGGTACACATGACCTACCCACGAGGACAATACGTGGAACGTAGCGATGTGCTTATGCTACTGACTCAACCGTCTGCTTAGAAGAGTGTCCCCCCACACTGTTAAACGTGACTATATCCACAAAGTTATGCTCCAGCCTAAGTGCTGGCTCGGTAATTGAACTTGGGTCTGCACTTAAGAACCCCAAGCCTCCGTCACGAGGTTGCCTCCTTGTGCTTGGATCATGATAGCTTCCTTATGTCGTCAATGTAATACAATTGAATCTACCCATATCAGAAGAGTGTATATAGATTCTCTTAAGCCTTAAGGAACTTTGCCCTAATTAAAATAAGTAGTATCAAAGAGGGTTAGTAATTTCTAAATAATTTGGGTAGTCTTTGGCGACATGCATTTTTCTTGCCGCCTGTAATTCCATGGCTATGATTAGGGATCATCCTATGACTACAATGTAGCACATATTGTTTGTAAGATAACATTTGACACTAGAAGTTTGTGCTTTATTAGTAAGCGGGTTAAGTCTATATAATAGAAATGAACTTCCCAATTTCTACAAATATAGGTAACGAGGTCATTTATTAACTTTTTAAGCCTTGTAACTTTCAAATTTGTTTCATTATCACTATCTTGCTTACCTGCTACCTCTTTAACATGTAAATTTGACGTATTTGGCATTTTTATTTTACTTTTTTGCTTCTTTGTCATGCTTATGTGTAATTTTAATATATTTTTTGTTTTATATTTATCTTCTTCACCTTATATTAAATTGCATATATTTTCCGGCAACCACCATCTTCTCCAGCGATCGCCATTTTTTCCGGCAAAGATATAAACATATGATTTGTAACTACCGTCTTCTCCGATATATTTTCCGGCGAGCTTAATAAAAAGAAAATTAGTAATATCATATCTAAACGCAGCCAACAACCATCCATCACTATCCCATTTTACAACAACAAACCTCATCAACAATCAATTACAACATCAGACCACAATCTCTATCCCATCTCCAAACAACAAAGAACATAAACGAAACAAAATCACCAAAGATCTCAAGTTTTTCTACTTATTTACAAACCTTTAAAAGATTTTATAAGTTTGAATCAAACCCATCATCGATCCGTAAAAAAAAGCTTACCCGAGACCCATCATCAATCCGTGAACAAAAAGTATGAATCAAACCTCATTTTGGTTTGTTCTATTATAAACTCATTACCAGTTTGGTCAGGGTTCGTGCTCCACCCGTGACTGCGGTTCTGGTGAAATGGAGTGCTATGGAAGAAAGTTTGACCAATCTGTTATGGTGGTGTCTTTTAGTCTGAATGAAGTCAATGACGTGGGCTCTAATCGTTCAGTCTATGATGTCATCCGGAACGACTTTAGTAAGACTTCAAATTTGTGTGAAGGGGATAAGACTTCAAATTTTCTTTCCCTTCAACAATGCACCAAGATATAGATTAAATATATGGATGGTTTTTGTTCGAGTAAATGGGTGGTAACCGGGTCTAAAAAAGGGGCAAAAATTATCTACGTGGAAAATGAAAAATATGACGTGAATATGTTTTTTAATAGGTGGATATTCATCCGGTCATATTGGTAATAATTAAACAAAACAACAAGCTACATTACCTTATCTGTTAATAAAATGACCTCGTTACCTATATTTGTAGAAATTGGGAAGTTCATTTCTATTATTTAGACTTAACCCTTAGTGTAAGCACTAATGGCCTTGCCATGGATTCACTTAAGTATGATATTGTTATTCACTGAACCGGGAAATTAATACGTGTTCCATTTCTGTTGATGTAATACATTATCTGCATCATGGTTGTATGTGTAATGCTTAGTGTGTTAGACGTATAATAAGCCCCCGTTAAACTGGGCAAGCTAATAGTTGTATTGTTATTGCAAATACAGTTTCCTAAACTTTTTAATTTATGCTGTTAACCCTAACTTTTTGACACAAACACAATTGCACAAATACAATTTCCGTCTCATTTTTTCTTGCTACACCCAAGCTTGCGTGCAGCTTGCTCCATGCGTCATTGTGCCATTAAAGCTAACACATGTACAAGTAAGGTTGTGTTTGTTTTTCGGAAAAACCTCTTAACAACATCTTAATCTGACTCAGTCAGACGCAACCAGATATTTAGACCAAAAAGTGTGTTTTTTTCCCATCATTAAGAAGCAGTTAGGATTAAGAATGTTTGTTTTTATCTAATCATTAAGAGGCGGTAAGAGGTAAAAACATCTGATTGAACTAGATGTTGAGGGGGTGTCTTAACGCCTCTTAATATCTCATAACTTTGCTTTTTAATGTGTTCTTTTGTTGTGTGTGTGTGTTATTATTATTTATTATTATTTAATTTTTTTTTTTTTTTTTTTTTTGTATTTGGTTTCCTTTCCATTTTGTTTATTTTGTTCGCTTTCCCGTAGAATGTACGTTTAAAGAGAATCATCACACATTTTTTGTTATAAAAGATGTACAAGTAACAACAAGGGTGACAATTGTGTTGAAATGTTAAATCAAAACCCAAACATGTTTTGATAGGTTGAGAATAACCCGACCCGTTATTAAACATGTTAACCATGTCGACAACCCCATTTAACCACAAGCATAACCCGTTTATTATTGTGTCGGTGTCAAGTCATATTTTGTAGCAGGTGAAAATTTTTCACCCCTAATAAAAATTGTTTAATATTTTATTTGTAAACATTATTAATCTAACACATTCAGATATTTTTACAAAAGCAAACACTTTTATATTAGTCAGATTCAGATTTCTCTACCACTTATTCACATTAAGTTGCAATCAGATTCAGCTTTTTCAGCCACACATTCAATTCAGATGTGCGAATCAGATTCATACTCAAAGCCTCTTAATAAACAAACAACTTTGTGTAATTCTGTGTGCATTTCTTTTAATTTAACATGTTTATGAAATTAACTAGTAGATGTTGTGACCTGTCAGCTAGCAGATGTGATCATATCAAATTCGTATTATATTGAACTTGCTATGCTTGGATAATTGCAGGCACGACAGGTCCATCCAGATAAAAACCCAAATGATCCTCTTGCAGCACAAAACTTCCAGGTAAAACTTCCTTATATGCTTAATACTCCAATGTTATTTGGTTTTCTAAGTTAATTTCTTCATTTTATTTATAAGTTTTGAGTTTGGTCTCGGTATTTACTTATTTTAGTCAAGAATTTGATATCTTTTACTTGCTAAGTATTTTCTTTAATATCCTTGTTTTGTTGAATATTTCTATTTTCTATTACAGGTTTTAGGAGAAGCTTATCAAGTGTTGAGTAATCCGGATCAGAGACAGGCTTATGATGCTTATGGGAAATCAGGAATCTCAACGTCAGTTTTGTGGTTTTTAACTGTAGATAGTCGAGTCAATTTTTATAAGAACCAGATCTGATTTTGTGATAAAAAAATTAAGAAAACAGTAAATAATGAATAAAGATAGATTCAAGAGGTTGATCAACTCTCCCAATATTGTTTGCTTTTGAGAGTTAAACCGACTCTCCAATGATATTTAACAAATCATGAATCAGTAAGTTATAGATCTTCTAAACAATAATAAGTTTCTAATAAAACTTTAATTTTTTATTTTATTTATTTTTTTATTTTTTTATCTAAATGATGCTTACCTAATGAAATAAATTACTATTTATACTTGTATCCTATCTAAATAATGATAATGTGCTATAATAATAATCCCAGTCTTATCAATTTCGTAAAGATTATGGTATGATATCTTGAGTAGTATACATGCACGAGCTTTAGTGTTTTTACTCGGATATTATTTAGTTAATTTATTCAATCTTTGAAACCTGTCTTCTGTTTTATTCATTATAGTGATGCAATCATTGACCCTGCTGCAATCTTTGCAATGCTTTTTGGGAGTGAACTATTCGAAGACTACATTGGCCAGCTTGCTATGGCATCAATGGCTTCTTTAGATATATTCACTGAAGGAGAGCAGTTTGATGCTAAAAAGTTGCAAGAAAAGATGAGGGTATGTATGTATTTTATGTTTATCATAAAAAATACTTGTACCTTCTGAACCTACCGTGCAAGTGCATACCTCAATCTAATATTACATCTTATTATATGGATGTAATTGGCTTTGTAAAATTGAAATAATTAAGTTTTTGAATCGCAGATTGTGCAAAAGGAAAGAGAAGAAAAGCTAATTGAATTACTTAAAGATCGCCTCCATGACTATGTGCAAGGAAACAAAGAGGATTTTACACGTAATGCTGAAGCCGAAGTATCGAGGCTCTCTAGTGCAGGTACTATTGTTCGTCTGACAAATTCTTATGGCAAAACTTACTTAAAGAGAAGTTTATGCTTTAAAACTTACGGAACTAGATTTCAAATATTAAGAAATGGTACCTTTTGCAGCTTATGGTGTGGACATGTTGAACACAATTGGGTATATTTATGCACGACAAGCAGCTAAAGAGCTCGGAAAGAAGGCTATTTATTTGGGCGTGCCATTTATTGCTGAGTGGTTCAGGAACAAAGGGCATTTTATTAAGTCCCAAGTTACAGCAGCAACAGGTAACATCTACATCTGTTTTCCATCAGCTTTGTAATATACATTTAAATATACTAGACGAGTACCCGTGCATAGCAACGAGATTTTATAGTGGCAGATAGTTTTAGTGATAAAAAAAGTTTATGGGTTATAAACGAAAAATAATAAAAGTTTGAGGATTTGGGGTTAATTGGTTAAACATAATGTTTTGAAACTCGGTTCGACCCGGGTGGTTCAACCGGTTGAACCGTTCCGGTCAAAAAACGGGTCAATTTAAACCGGGTCAACCCTCCGGGTTTGAAACGTCCCGGGTCAACCTGGTTTTCGATGTGTATTAATAGTTTCCTTTTGAAACAAATGTTTTCAACATTTCCTTTTTTAGTTTCAACATTTCCTTTTTAATTTTTTCAACATTTCACTTTTCACTTTGACCATTTTTGTTTTATAGATAGTATATAGATTTCTTTTGACTAAAAAGGATAATATTTAATTATTTATGTCCGAGTTTAGGTGCACTTGCTTTAATTCAGCTTCAAGAGGACATGAAAAAGCAGCTAAATGCAGAGGGGAAATACACAGAAGAGGAACTTGAAGAATACATGAATTCTCACAAGAAATTGATGATTGATTCTCTTTGGAAGCTTAATGTGGCTGATATTGAAGCCACTCTTTCCCGTGTGTGTCAGATGGTTGCGTACTAAACCCGTTTCTTTTCCCGATTATTTAATATATCTATGGTACTTACATATGTGTTTGTGTTTCAGGTTCTTCAAGATCCTACTGTGAAAAAGGAGGAGCTACGTGCAAGAGCTAAGGGGCTGAGGACTCTTGGTCGGATCTTTCAGGTGTTCCGTTCTGTTCTGTATCTAGAGATGTGTTATAAGTCAATACAATCACAAAAATATTAATTGAACAAGAATGATTTAGGAAATTACGTGTATTTAAAAATAGTCTTTGAGCTACTCTCAAAACATTTGAGCCATTTTTTTTAGGTCTTGATACAATATGACACAATTGAGATAAAATATAATCCAGACCGAATCTCTCATAAGTTAATGGTTAGAAACGGCCACCTATAATGTCACCATTTACTTGATAACTGATGCATAAACAATTACTTGGGTTTCAGAAGGCAAAGTCAGCGAGTGAAACTGAAAGTGAACCAATATTACACTCTGGTGTGCATAATTTGAATGGAGTTGATCCAGATCACGCTTCAAGGGGTGTAGAACCTGGACAAAGTTCTCAAACCACCATGGCACCTCAGGTATATTCTAACCTCTTTATTTTAGATTTATATGATTCATTTTGTTTCACTTCTAGTTTTTTTGAATAACCACTTTCATGATACCTACTGGCAGTTGGGCCATCAGTAAACAATAATATTAGTTGACTCTTTAATTAAATCAGGTGTCTACAACTTTCAACATAATTGGTTGCTTTTGTCAACATAAAAGCAAAGGAAAAACAAGCACCCATATTAAGCAACGAGCATAGATGCACCTACCAATTATGTATACTTAATGACTTAGTGTAATGCTCAACCATATGAGTTTTGACTTTCTGTCATGCAGGGATGTTTGGATGTGTGTTTTGAAAGTAATATAGAATAATCAGAATCAGACACATCTTTGATACTAATGTTTTACACATGATATTATATTTTTAATCAAAGCAGATGGTGGCGTTTGGATCAGCTTTTTAAATTGTAATAGTCAAATAATTTAGTTGCTTGAGTGTTTCCAATATCTGTTTATTATAGGTACTAGTTACGAATGACCAAAGACATTTTTATACATGGTTAAAAATGACTTCTAAATATTAAGATAGTCAGAATTCAGAACCACAATCATTTTATAATAGCAATTAATTTGCAGTAATTAGATAAATAGTTTTATAACCCCATGCAAACACTCTCTTAGACTTGCTGCCTGTCCCACTTGATTCCTACATGGCTACATCACCATCTACTTCTAGCTATGTCATTGGGTTTCAGTCTCCCAAAGGACAAATTCTTGACGATGATCTTTGTAGAATCTATTTTGTCTAAAAATGGCCTTAGGGCCGTTTGATATTTGATCAAACAAAAGGATTTTAGCGCCCCGAACGATTCGAAGGCTATGTTTGGACTTGGTTCAGAATGAGATTGCACTATTTGTTATATGTCTTAATATTCATATAGTGATGGATGAAATAACACTTGGGTAAATGTTCATAATTAATAGTTCTATTATCTAGACAGATATTGTGAAACAGAAAAATATATATATATATAAACATAATATCAATTGACACTGAAGACATTAGTATAAGTGCAATCTTTAGAATGAAGCATTTCGAAGTAGCTAAATAGCAATTTGATCAGACATATTAGCCGTATATTTCTGGCCTTGAGGACTAGTTATGCTCTGTTTTGTGACTTGTATTTCACTTCCACACCCTTTTTCTTCAGCAGAAAACATTTTCACGTGATCACGTCACAAACCATAAATGGTTGATCGTGAATATTGCATTTCCGTATTAATTATGGACCGAGAAACAAACAATTACTATGTTACTTTGTTCTGAAAAATGACAAGGAGCCATGTGCTTTAGCTGTATGATCCTACTAGAGAACAGTGACCATAATGATATACAAAAAAAAATCTACATATCGTTGATGGTTGCTCTCTGTCCAGAAAACTAGGCAAGTGCCTTTGCTGTAGATTAAGGTTTTGCACCAACTTGCAGCTGGTAAGAAACTAATATGTGGTTAATAATTCGATGGCAAATTGCATTGGGTTACAGTGAGCCCATCCATGTCTTAGCTAGCTTATTTCAATTGACAAACTAAATCTGGTTGATGCGTTGTTTGGTCAATGCATGACATTTATCGAGTCAAAAGCTACATCTGTGCTATAACCATAAGTGTGTTGTTGTGTATACATAAGTTAGTATGAACCGGATAATTATATACTTGTTTCTTGCAGAGCCCATATGTCGAAGCTCCCCAATTTGCCGGTGTCGAAAATTTCCACTTTCCAATGCCAACAGCACCCCCTGGAGCCCAGAGACACCAATAAAGTGATGATGATGATTGGAGTTGAATGGTATGTGTTTGTATTGTATGTATCATTGTGGTTTAAATGAAGTTGAGATTTATTTGTATTTGAGTGAATACATAACTTTTAAATGGTTTTTAACTTGCCTGATTAGCCCATCATGTATTTGTATTAGAAGAATGTGCTTATGGATCCGTTTGGGGTGCATTAAAAGCAAAAGTAGATAAAACATTAGTGAATACTTGAATCTCCTTGTTAATGAGGATCATCTGTTTTCTTTTGTATTATTGCGGTCCGTTTGGATTCTTTGATTGCTTGGATGTTTTTTTCGCAATGATCATCATAAAGTGACTTCTACAATGTGATTGTAGCTCAACAAGATCATCTTACATAGTTTGAATCGAGTAAAACATTACTTTGCAGTCTTAACAACTTAAAAAATACAAGCAGAGTCTCTGAGGAGAGCATGGTGTGCAATTATCATCTCTGATAGAGCCTGTGATATTGCACATTCACTTTCGAGGTTTTATATGTTTTCCTCATAAGATTATGCACTTATGAGATTACAGGGATTGCGTTTGCAATTTAACCAAAACACAAGGACGTGAAATTTACTCTTTTAAATGAGCTAGAAGTTTTGCTTTGGATATAAATTATATGCAATTTGAACATAGACATAGTGGTTGTTCAAGGGTTAAGTAATGAAACTTGTTAGATTTTGAATGTTCTCGGTGAAAGTGATGCATGGTTTTGTAAATTTACATTACAAATTTACATGCCATGGAAGTCACTCACGTTCAACGCAAAAAATTGAAAGATGTCACGTATATCAAAGAGTATTGTTTACATAACAGGACAAGAAATATAATACTAATAAGTTAGTACTTTGTTTAATCAGACCTTTGACCAATACTGATTAGAATTTTAGAAGAGAGAAATGATGAACAAATAGCTTAGCCTAACATAATCGTGATGCGAATATACAAATTTCGATCAACAAACATATTACTTTTCTTAGTTTGATTTATATAGAGAGAAGGTTTTAATATTTACTATCATTTCAAAATTATATCAAGGGTAAGGGTATGTTTGGTGTGTCATGTTTTTCAGCAACTAGTGTTTAGTGTTTCAAATTTAAAGTTTGTTTGACCAGAAGCATGTAACGTTTTGGACTTTTTCAAATGCTAATAATAAAAAGTTAAAAACACTACAAGAAAAAGCCTTGAAATATAAATATTACTGTAGGAGCAAGCGGTATCATAACGCAACTCTTGCGTTAAGGGTGACGTGGAGGGTTGAGTTATCGCGTTAAGCTCGAGTTATGACACCGGGGTATGAGTTTGCGTTATGGCGTTACTAGCAACAAACATTAAAAAAAATTAATATATATAATTTAAAATAAATAAATTACAGGTTTGGCCCTTCAATGTTTTTATAAATGGCTAGATAAAAATAAATAAATAAATAAATTCAAAACCTTTTTTTTCGCCACTATAAATACCAACTAATACACCACTTGTTTTTCACACTTTCACAACTCTAAATCATATGCACAAACTTCTATTTGCTAAAAAAAATGTCGGGTTTTAACAACGCCGAAAGTTTCTTGAATCTCATGGGTTGGAATAACCCAAACACGGGGTCGTCATCTTCAAACCCGAACGCGGGTTCTTCTTCAACACAAATCCCTTTGCCTAACCCACTCGGCTTGCTGGTCAAGGAACTTTTACAACAACATCAACAATTTCTATTTTGGAAACGAAACCAACAAATGTTAAATACCAATTTCCAAAATCTACATTTCGAACAACAATCTCAACCACTATCTCAACCGCCCTCTCAATCTTCACATACACAAATCGATACAAATGATGTATCTGAAGCACCTACGTCTCCACAAAAACCCACACCCACAAGTCGTGGTAAACGTAAGGCAAAAAAAAACCAAAGCTCCCGAACCAATTTCTAAAGAAAATCCCGACGTGACCGATACTACCTTACGTTGGCAAGGAAGTGAGGAACTACTTGCATCGTGTTACATTGTCGTTACCGAGGACCCAAAAGTTGGCCGTTCACAACCGGGCGACACTTTTTGGAAACGGATTAAGAACGAGTTCAATAAACACAATTTTCAACCACGCAACAAGGATATGTTAACAAGCAAGTGGAAACGTTGAACCGTGATTACATGAAGTTCAACGCAATCTTCAAACGGGAACAACGTTTGGAAAAAAGTGGGGAAAATGAGATGGATAACATGAGACGGGTTAGAGAAACATACTGTAGCGAGCATAAAGGAGCGCCGTTTCCTCATGAGGGAGCGTGTGAAGTTTTGTGTAGGCATCAAAAATGGGACGCGACCAAACCGGTTGATTTAACCGGAAATATCCCACACCAAACAAACGAGGCGTTATTCGGTCATGATCCTCAACCACGTCCGATGGGCAAAAAACGTGCTTCTAAGAAAGCCAAATCCGAGACCACCACGAGTACCGGTGGAACGAGTACCGGGGGAACGAGCTCGTCAAGCCGATTCAGCGACATTATGACATCCGAGTATCGTGTCAAACGGGAAGCGGCCTAAGAGGCGTATCGGGCGGCTAAAGAGAAAGATCAAACGATTCAAATGTTGTAAGAGATGAAATTTCTAATGATTGACACTTCCAACTTGGATGTAAAAAGGGCGTCTTGGATCGACGCGGAAAAAGATAGAATCATCCAAAAATACAGGTTGGAACCACACCAATAGATTTGTTTGTATTTCGTAATTTATTTATGTTGTACTTTCCTTTATGTCGGGTTTTTTTTATTTCTTTTTTTTTAAGTTGCGACTTTTTTTTTTTTCGTATTGTAATGTTTAAGTTTTAATGTAATGTTATTTATTAAATTAAGTATTAGTTTTAGTTTAAGGATTGAATTTGTAAATTTTATATTAAAAAAAAAAAAAAAAAAAAAAAAAAAAAAAAAAAAAAAAAAAGGTTGAGTTATGATAAGGTTTTTTTTTTTTTTTTTAATTTTTTGATAAGGGGTGTTAAGGTTGAAATATTAAATCTGATGTGACGCTAAGTTATGAGATAACCTAAGTTATGATACAAGTCTTCTAACCTACTACTAATTTTGCTATCCTTAGTTATGTCAAACACAACTCAAATCATTGCCTGAACAATGCTATTTTTCCACACACAAGATAATAGACATTTGGAATCTGCTTTTCTCTCATTATCACATCTAATAGATTTTGCAATGTGTTAGTATGATTTTAGCTAAAACAATTTTTTGGAATGAGATGATGTTTCTCATTTAAAAATAGATGTCTGAAGTAAAACTGATAAGTAAATAATTTAATGGTAGATAGGGGTACACAATTTCGTGGAATATGTTATCAAAAGATTCTATATTTTGATATATAAAACCAACACGTCATTCGTTTTTATTTATTAGGAAGTATATTTAGACCACTTCCATCGATACGTTAAAGTAGCACGTTAAGGGTCTGATTTTGCACGTTAACGTGCGTTAATGTGTGTTATGCGATGGACGAAATGGCGTTAACGTGGCGTTAAGGTGCTGCGTTAGCACCTTAACGTCACGTTAAGGGTTATATTTGTAAAAAAAAAAAACTTTTTTTTGACACTTTTGGCCCTTGTGCTTTGTATAGAAACAGTTTTGTAGTTTGTCAAATTTGGCCCTTCAAGTTTATTTTTGTGTTTTACATTAAACTAACTAACGAATACGTTTAACTAATTAACAACAAATATAAATTATATTAAACTAATTAACGGAAATAAAAAACCAAAGTACAACGGAAATATAAATTACATTAAACTAACTAACGGAAACATAAGTTACATTAAACTAATTAACGGAAATTAATGAAAAGTATCATCTGAATCTGGGTAACCATCTTCAGATGATTCGGAAGTTGTGTAATAAATACCACACTCCCATCTTTGCATGCGTTCTTCAGCCTCTTTTGCTTCCCGCTCCAAACGAGCCCGTCTCTCTTCTCTTTCTTGATTTTCTATTTCCTGCAAGACCTGAATGTCTTCACGATGTTCCAGATCCCACAAGTCATGCATATCTTCGTTGTGCACCGGTGGATTTTGCAACTGCATGTACTGATCTAGTTGGAGAAGTTCTTCATCAGGTATCCAAAACGGGTGATGTTCCGGTGGATTGTTCACCGGAAAAATTTCCGGTGGATTGTTCACCGGAAAATTTTCCGGTTGGAAAACCGGAAAGATATGCTCTGGGGGAGTATGGAATTCTTCATCATCGTGAGGTGGACTTGGAAACTGTTGCCCAAAATCCTTTTTGTGAGGTGGGCTTGGAAATTGTTGCCCGAAATTTTTTCTTGAAGACATTATGAATCAGATATGTTTGGATCTAGAGTATTTGAGAATATTGGAATCAATTTTTGTGTGACATGTGCTTTGAGAAGCATGAGTATTTATAGTGTACAAATGCACACGTTTTGTTAACGTGACTTTGAATTTTAATTGTTGTGACGAAAATGCGTTAACGCAGCGTTATTGTGGTGTACTGTAGTTTACGTTTTGTTAACGTGACTTTGAATTTTAATTATTGTGACGAAGATGCGTTAACGCAGCGTTATTGTGGTGTACTTTAGTTTACGTTTGAATTTGAAATTGAAATTTTGAATTTAAAAACATCCCGCAAATGTTTAAAATTCTCCAACGGCTACATTCAGATATAAATACCACACATTGTTGGTATTTGTCACAACACTTCATTTTCTCCCAACTCCTCATTTTCACAAACCTTCATTCTATCACAGACAAGTATCAGTATGGCTAACGACCCATCAGAGGTTCAAAGGGCTATCCTCAACCGATTACGATATGAACAAGAAAAAGAACTCAGACTTATTAACAGTTTGTTTGGCGAGATATCTCGTATTATGCTACAAATGCATAATCGTGCTCCGGAGATCGAAAGGTTGCGTGAGTTACCTCAAGACCATCCAACAATCAGAGTCGGTCTACAAACGCTACAAAGAAATAATGAAACAGATCTGGAACTTCATGTAGCGTTGAAGATGGTTAGGGAGCAGGTCTTACAAGTGTGGGAGGAAAAGTCGGATCTCATCGACAACTACAACTCTATATAAAATTTCGTATCGTATTGTAATGGTTTTTTTTTTTTTTTTTTTTTTTTTTTTTTTTTTTTTTTTTTTAATTTCGTTGTAATTTTATTTTATTAAGTATGCAATGTTATGTTTTTAATGAATGTTATGTTTTTAAAAAAAAATTGAAGTAGTTTATAAGTTAGGGGTTGAATTTGAAAATTTATGTGTAAAGTTGAGTTAAGGTGTGTTAAAGCTGAGTTATTGATGTGTGAGTTAAAGCTGAGTTAAGTTAAAGGGTGAAAAAGCTGACGTGGCAGGCCTTAAATTTTAAAGCTGAGTTAACTGATGGGAGTGGCCTTATGCAACACAAAGTGCACTACTAGTTTAATAGTTTTAGAACAAGAGTAAATTTTATTAATAGTTAATTTCTTGTAAGAGTATATCTATACTACATATAAAGCATGAATGACTCTCTCTCCTTTTGGTCTTAAAATTAAGACTTACAAGCTATAATGCTTATTGTACAATACACAAAGCACTATTAATGATCTTTCTCATCAATCTTAATTTTAAGACTTACAAGTCTTAAAGCTTAATGTACAAAATACAAAGCACTATTAATTTGGTCAAGATATTTAATGTAGTCAATTAATTAATTGGTCAATAAATACAATTAATTTAGTTATTAAAACACCCCTTACATAAGAAATACAAATTATCAAGCATATTGTACAACCAAACGGGCTAGAGCCTGAACGGGCACGGGCCAAACGGGCTAGAACCCGAACAGACACGGGTCAAACGGGCACGGGCTAAACGGGCACGGGCCAAACGGGCTTGAACCCGAACGGACACGGGCCAAACGGGCACGGGCTAAACGGGCACTGGCCAAACGGGCTCATGTTATACGAATGACTTTAAAAAAGACCCAAAAAGACGACATAAATTCCTTAGTTAAGGAGTTGAAATACGTCACATGAAATTCTTGATATCCGTAAATTTATTATTAAAAAGACCATAATAAACTAAAATACATGATTCACCGAAAAATATTATTTCAAGGTACCCGCCGCCTCAACGCGCGAATACCCTGCTAGTAAATTATATATTGGTCCATAGACAAGTGAACCACTTGCTGCCAAGTGGAATGTAAAATTGATACAATACACAAGTGTCGCTATAGTTGAAAATGTGCTATAAAATGAATAAACCTTTTATAAGTGCGATTGAGAATAATATTTCATTAACAATTATTAAACATAGTCAAAGGAGAAATTTGTAGTTTGGCCAACAGAAGAAGTTAAATTAAGGAGGAAAATTCTAATCAAATACTACTTTATACTTGAAACTTTGAAAGAGCTCTTGTTTGTTGTTGTTTGGTACTTTTATTTTCTAGTTTCTTACTTTATCATTTTCTTTTAAGTATAAAATGTTGTTTGAATAAATAAATTAAAATAATTATTTATTTATTTTTTTTAGAACGTTAATATATTAGGTTACAAGAAGTATAGAAAAACCATACTAACTACCAAATGAACATTCACATACATTTTTCCGAATGTATGATGACATACACTTTGATGCACCAATAGCTGAGTACATACGAATATGAAATGGAATTAAATGACAAAAAAAATTAATAAATGTTAAACGGTATAATTTTTTACTGCTGAGGTGTTGTTTTTTTTGCGCTAAGTCAAGCCCACGACTCGGTTGAATAAGTGAACAAGTCTTTCCTTTTTTTGCTTGACGACACGTCTTATTGGGTCGCCGTAACAAGAGGGGACGCGACCGAGTTGTGTGACCCTCTATTACGGATGGTCTAAGTTTAGTCTTTTGGTGTTACGAGTGTGACAATTCATAGACATTTATAACATGTCATTTTATGTTAAATTCTTTTAATAGTAGCATATAAAGAAAAAGAAAAAGATTTGGAGACCTAAAAGACATGACTAATTTTTTTTTTTTTTTTTAAAGGTAAATGGAATAAAAAAATGAGAAACGGTTCTGTACAGGGAAAGCACAAGAAAAAAAATCTGTGAGGACAAACCCCTACACAGAAAAACTATAGCCTAGGAAACAAATAACAACAGAAAAGGGCAACATCCCAATCTTGATATACAAAAACATCTAAAAGAACAAAAGACTAAATGAACCAGTAATCCCCAATGCCGCAAGTCATAGCAGGGAAAACAAACTTGATCTAAGATTACCCTCATACTCTGAATACATGGGTCAGTGCAAAGGGACCAACCAATGCACCTCCAAACATCACCTAAAAGACATGACTAATTTGTGCCTAACTTATATTTCATTACTTCATTGGATTGTGAAGAATTGGGTCGAGCTGATACAACAAATAAATTGTTGCCACATATATTTAGGCACAAAATTAAGCATAACTTTTATGTGTGTCAATCACTTCTCTAAAGAAAATTGAGATTAAAAACTGCTTAAATGGGTTACCCCATACTCTCTTTTTTTAAAATGTGCACAACATTTGGTTTATCTTTGTTTTAGAAAACAATTGTTTAATTGACTGGTTGAGTTCCCAGTTTATGCTTCGACTGGTTTAACCATCGATTAAACCGGGTTTTTTCCTTTTTCTTTTTTTTTAATGGTGTTGGCGTATGTGTCCGGACGGCCTATCTTGTCCGGACGTCCGGACGACACGGTCTTGCGGAAGATAGCTCGGAGAGTGTCTAACTCATCCGGCTAGGGTAACCTCAAGCAAGAGGACAGGTGGCGTTATCTTCGCCCCAGGATTTACGGGATTGTGTCTGCGACACGAATCCAGGAAATCCACCGCCGCCGTTTCAGGTACTATGGCTGGGTAGTAAAAATACCCGGCTCATTTACTACCCTCAACCAACTTTTACCTTTCACATTTACTCTCAATTACTGTTTAAGCCTTTCGGATTACCCCATACTTATCCTCACGCCGGAGTTTGGTCATGGGGATAACACCTGGGGCGAGCCTAACGTGAGTGTCTCTTGTGTGTAGGTACTTCAGAACCTCAGCAAGACCCTGTCCGGAAGATCTGACTCCATCTCCGAAGGAGTTGCAGGTTTTTACCTCAACAAATTGGCGCCATCCGTGGGACCTACTGTTCGATCTACCTGAAGTTCAGAATGGCTGGTCCTACCCCAACTACCCCCGTCCGAAACGCGGGGGGAGCTGAAGGATCCGGAGGGGGAGGTCAAAACCCCCCGGACACCCGAACCGTTATTGTGGGTCACATATTGGCTCTCAAAGAGTTACTCAAGCAACAAGGCAACCGCGACCTGATAAGCCCTATGTTGTTAAACTTTGAAGACGATTTAACGGATACGGAAGAAGAGTATGTTGAAAGACCGCAGTACGATAAGGGGAAAATAGTGGTGGATGACGACTTGAGCAAACCATTCAAAGAAGTAATAAAATGTCCGTTTACGAGAAGGATTATAGAGTTCTCAGCTCCTAAACATAAAATACCGACGAACCTCAAATTGTATGACGGGACGACCGATCCAGACGACCACATCAACCGTTTCACAGGAGCGGAAAATCACGAAGAATGGCCAATGCCCGTATGGTGTCGAATGTTTCAACAGACTTTGGACGGGAAGGCCAGAGGGTGGTTCGATAAACTGCCGACCGGAAGTATAGACGGTTGGGACGAGCTTCAAAAGAGATTCCTGGACCGGTTCAGTATGCTAAGGGCATGTGTCAAAGACCTTACGGAGATCAATAAGATTCATATGAAAGCCAATGAGAGCCTCCCAGACTTCAAAGAACGATGGGTAAGTGAGGCGAACTATTTTCCAGACGCCCCGGAGATAATGCAGATCTCCTCTTTCATGAATGGCCACCAATGCCCGGAATTGGCGAAGAAGTTCTCAGATAAGATTCCCAAAACTGTCGACGAAATGTTGGAAAGGTTCGATGACTTTATTCGTTCGGAGGAAGCCTTCCGTAGTACCGAACTGCCGAAAGGGGAGAAAGCGGATGCTCACAGAGAATACCGTCCCAACCCATATAACAGCAGGAATGACCATTATGCCCCGAAGGCCCCTTTCGGAGGGGATCACCGTAGGAATAACCCCAGGAATGAGTTCAGACCTCGTAGGAATGATCACTACGCTCCTTATGTTCCCGCGAGGAATGACAATATCGGTAGAACTGACACCCGCCGCAATGACATCCGCCGATATGACACCAGACCGATAGATTTGAACTCTCTGACGAAGGCTCCAAAAGAGATCCTTGCCACCGAACATCAGTTAAAATTACCGCAACCCCCTCCTTTGAAGGGAAAGCTCCTCAAAGAAAATCTGGACAAGTATTGTGACTACCACGGTGAGAAGGGACATCTCACCAATGATTGTTGGCATCTTAAAGAGCAGATAAGAATGGCCTTGAAAACGGGAAAGTTGGACCATCTATTGAAAGACGTTAGGCAAAAGGGAAGGGCACCACAAGGAGGAGATAACCATGCAAATAAGGGAAAGATCATTAATATGATCCGAAGTCCAGTGACCGCAGGAAAACAGAAAACGGCAGATGCAGAAGAGGATTGGATGAACGCCCCAATCAGTTTCCCACCTATCCTTCCGGGGGATGTGTCGGATGAGCCTTTAATAGTTGAGGCCGAAGTGGAAGGTTATACGGTACAAAGGGTTTATGTAGACCAAGGCGCTTCGGTGGAAGTAATGTATGAACACTGTTTTGAGCACTTATGCCCCTCCGTCAAGGCCTGACTGAAAGAAACCAACACGCCTTTGATAGGATTCGCAGGGGAGTCCATCAAGCCGTTGGGGAAGATAGAACTGGAAGTTCGTTTCGGAAGTCAAGGTTTGTTCCATAAAACTATGATGAAATTCGTTGTGGTAAGGTCTCCCTCCCCGTACAACATCATATTAGGGCGCTCCGGGCTAAAAAAGCTACGAGCCATCCCCTCAACCATCCACTCGATGATGAAATTCCCTACTCCAAGAGGCATAGCGACGTTGGTCACTCGGTCAGTAATTATTTCGGAATGCCGCAAATTAGAAGAAAAGCAAATGGTAGGGAGAGAGGCAAAGAATGAATCTCAGAATGCCGAGGTGACAGGGGAAATAACCGGGAAGACAGTTTTCCATACCGAACATAGGACGTACTATTGTACCAAAATGCCGTTCGGATTAAAAAAATGCCGGAGCCACGTGTCAATGGCTGGTAGACTCGGCCTCCCGGTCGCAGATTGGGAGAAATCTAGAGGCATATGTGGACGATATGGTGATAAAAAGCAAGACCGAGAAAGGCTTGTTGGCCGACATAGCTGAGACATTCGACAATCTCCGAAGAATCAATATGAAGTTGAAGCCTAAGAAGTGTTCCTTCGGTGAGGAAGAAGGTAAGTTTCTTGGGTATATGGTAACATCTGAAGGGAGTAGTGCAGATCCGAAGAAAACTATGACCATTACGGATAGGCAGTCTCCAAAGTCGCTCAAAGAAGTGCAAAGTCTAAGCGGCAAGTTAGCAGCTCTAAACCGTTTCTTGTCCAGGTCAACAGAGATAGCACTTCCGTTTTTTGACACATTGGAAAATGTCACGAAAGAGAATCAAGATGAGTACCGTTGAACGGAACGGGCCGAATCGGCTTTCCAAGAGATGAGAAATATGATCCTTGAACTCCCTTACCTGACAACCCAACTGAAGGAAGGCTTGTATGTATACCTTGCGGCATCAAAGAAAGCAATGAGCAGAGTGCTGTGGGTAGAGAGGAAAGGAAGGCAAATCCCAGTGCATTATGTCAGCCGAACTTTACACAAGGCCGAAAAGAATTTTGCTCCGGTTGAAAAATTAGCTTTGGCCCTACAATACCTGTCAAGAGGACTTAGGAGGTGTTTCGAGGCTCATCCGATAAAAGTCATCACTGACCAACCGATTAAGCAGACACAGAACAAGGCGGAAGCATCCGGGAGACTAGCCAAGTATACTGTGGAACTGGGGGCTTACAACATTGCGTACACATCACGGAACCTACTGCAAGAACGAAGGGAAATGGCTACAATCCGGGAGGCGAAATACAAAAAGAAGATAGAGCAGTACCGTAACCGGAGGGTTCACGCTGAGCCGTTCAAGGTAGGTGATTTTATGTACCGGAGGAATGAGGCGAGCAGGGTTGAAAATCAAGAAAAGCTTGGACCCAACTGGGAAGGACCCTACCGGGTCGTGGAAGCCTAACAAACCGGATCATACAAATTGGAGATGATGGAGGGAAAAGAAGTACCACGAACGTGGCATGCCATCAACTTTAGAAAGTGTTTTTTGTAAATGTTTGGCTAATGTATCTAATGTAACGTCCGAAAAGACTTGGTATTGACTATTTGAATGACAAATGCAGCTATCCCACAGTTAAGGGGAAGCGATTTCTCTACATATCATGTTCTTACATCACTTCACGTTCCAAGCATAAGTTGAAAATGATCCCTCCGAGAGGCTCGCGACCTCCGGGGATCAGTAGTCAATGTTCAAAGATGGTACATACCCAAAAAGGGGTTGCCATACTAAGGCAAAAAGGCCGAACGGCGCATGACGCCCAAAGACGGTCGACACCCAAAAAGGGGTCGCCGCACAACTAAGGCAAAAAGGCCAAACGGCGCATGACGCCCAAAGACGGTTGACACCCAAAAAGGGGTCGCCGCACAACTAAGGCAAAAAGGCCGAACGGCGCATGACGCCCATAGACGGTTGACACCCAAAAAGGGGTCGCCGCACAACTAAGGCAAAAAGGCCGAACGGCGCATGACGTCCAAAGACGGTTGACACCCAAAAAGGGGTCGCCGCACAACTAAGGCAAAAAGGCCGAACGGCGCATGACACCCAAAGACGGTTGACACCCAAAAAGGGGGTCGCCGCACAACTAAGGCAAAAAGGCCGAACGGCGCATGACACCCAAAGATGATTGACACCCAAAAAAGGGTCACTGCACAACTAAGGCAAAAGGGCCGAACATCGCATGACACCCGGAATTGGGCCACACTCAAAAAGGGGACCTAAAAAGGGCCAAAACAACAAGGCTAAAGGGCCGTATAGTCTCAAATCGCTATAGGGCGCAAAACAAAGCGGCCTTGCCAACTTAAGGAATAAGCCGTTTCAGGATGAGAATAATATGATATATAAAGAAAAAAAATGCAGATACAATACATTTCATAACTGACGAAGCAACCATACGGACAACTTTAAAGATATACAAAAAGGCATACAAATCATTCGACTCACAGTTTATTACATTCACCCGAATCGTGTCAATTGTTTCCAAACCTATTCCAACGGCCCGAAGGCCTTACATCATCCAAATAACTGATTAGAGCAACAAAGATTAAAAAAGCTTCATGAGAAATCCGAAGCAGCCTTTGTCCGTAGTCAAAACGGAGGCACCCGGATTTCACAAATCGCCAAGTCTTTCAGGGAGCTGAGATGTCCTCTTCTGCGGTGGAGTCCTGGATAGGAGGGGCTTGGGTTTCAGGAACCTCGGAAGTTGGTTCGATGGCAGCCTCAGCGATGACGGTGGCGACTGGCCTGGATGGAGCGGGATCAGGAAACATATTCATAATCTCCACAAGAGACTTGTGGTAAGCGTTGCTGATCTTCTTAATGTACGGATACTCCGCGGTAAAAAGTCCATCGTACAAAGGTTGAAATTTTGCTTTGGCTTCCATGTCCAAATCATCCACGTCCGCCAAAACCCTAGCTATGTCCTCCGGCGAGCGGCCCAAGGAAACACCATCTAAAAATCCGGATTGGGAGGACAGGCTGAAAGGAACGGCCAAATGCTGTTTGTATTCGTGGCTGTTCAAAAGTCTACGAACCACCTCCGGAAGGACCTCCTTCACTACCTTAAACTGCTCCATTTCCGTTTGGCCCATTTTGACGGCCAAGTCCTTCTTCTCCTGATGAAGCCCTGAGTTTTCCTTATCCTCCTCACTTAACTTAACCTTGGTCTCGTCCAACTCGGCTTCCAAATCACTGATCCGCTCCGCAAAAACTTTCCTCTCCTCATCCCTCTCACCATACAATTAGTGTGTTCCTGCCTCAGCTTCTTGAGTTCCTTCGCATCTGGCCCAACACTCCCACATTGCTGATGGGCACGGTACAATTCACTATGTTCATTGAGGAGGGACTCAAATCGAAACAGGATGTCCGACTGAGCTGTGGCCCCCCGGCCCAACAACATCCAGGCCCTCATCACCCTCCGGCTTTTTCATCATTTCACCCGAACGTAATGACCGAATGGGGGCAGGGTTAGGAATGGGCTCCCAAGAGTCTTGATCCAGATCCACCACATGAATGTCCTTCGTTGACCTGCTCTGTTTGGCCCGGCGGACTGCACCGCTCCCTCCCTCACCGTGCTGGACTCGTACCTGGGTTTTACTGACTTTCGCTCCTTGCTGGGTTTTCAATGCCTGCCGAGCGGCCGCTTGCTCTTGCTTCCTGTGCTTAGCCTCCAACACTCGGTCATCAGGTACCTCAACCCTCTTCAAATCATCGGTCTTAGCCAGAACATCATCATTCGAAGGAGCCGGGGCAGTCACATGCATCTCGTGAGATTGGCCCTCACGGTACTTGTCTCCCTTCACCATTGATGCCCCCGTTCGGATCTTAGGCTTGATCAAATATTCCGACATGGTCAAAGCTGCAAGGAACCAAAAGCATGAGTTGGTCGGAAATAAGCATGCGTGTACACATTAATATATAAGAAAGACAAAAACAAAGGCTATACCCCGTCCCTCGGCATCTCTTAGCGCTGCCCGGTAACCGGGATGCTCCCAGTTAGAAGATAGCCCCACAGCATAAAGAAAACCCGGAGGAATTTGAATCAACTCTATCACATTCGCAGCCAACCGGTCGGCGTCCTCCACATTAAACTCTCCCTTCGGAAAGGGATCCGAAATGTCAGAATCGTGATGCCTCCAAGGCATCGCGAAGGGAATGGCCCGCCTATCTATTAAGAAGAAATTGTGCTTCCAACCCTTCAGACTAGTTAGAATCTCTTTAAAACAAACTCTCCTATCCCTCCCGCCCCTCTTCTCAAAAGAGAACCAATGGCCTTGTTTGCTGAGCTTATAGAAGGCTTGGAAAAGAGAAGTAATAGGGTTGATGTGCAGACTCCGACTGTAAACCTCAAAAAGGGTCGCACGGTGCAGACCCAATGGAACCAGCTGTGAGAGATGAACCTTGTAATATTTGATGACGTCTAGCAAAAAAGTGGAGAAGGGGACGCTGAGACCACCCTCATAAAAATACTCCAGATACAACCCTATCGCGTCATCCGGAAGTTCGTCCATGGTCATACCCGCCGGGGGTGGTCTCGGATGAAGGTCCACCGGTATACCAAATTCCAGCGCCGTTAAGGTCACTGCCGTTTCATCCATCTTGGAGGAATATTTCTGAATATCAAACTTGGGAAGAAATTCCCCAACTTCTTGAGCATCCTCTTCATGAATTGTAGCGGGAGAATCCGACATAGCCTGGCCGAGGGAGAATGGGATATAGCCGAACAGCAAAATACAAAGTATGAGTGATGCGGAACGTACCTCTCGAGACGAATGACTTATGTAGAAACCGCTCGGATTGATTCACAAAGATCGTTCGGGAAAATATTACCGGAAGGCGTCTCAGAATAAAGTGAAGAATTACGGTGGTAAAAAAATGATATAAATGACGCAATTTACAGGTAAAAAGAAGGGCGCGAAACGTCGCGCATTTTCAGATGTTGACGTGGCAAAGTCTCACCCACGCGATGGACACGCGCACACGTGTCAGCAACCTACGATTACAGTAAAAAAAAAAAAAAAAAAAAAAAAAAAAAAAAAAAAAAAAAAGCGGCGCTCCTTAAAACGAAACCATAATGACTTTTGGCAGGTTGTGCATGGCACCCAACGTACTCAAGCGTAACGGATTAAGCCCTTCGGAAATATTAAAAAAGAATTCTAAAATTTTTTCAAAAAGTATTACACCATCGGCTTAACCGATACTATGATACTGGGGGGGACATGTTGGCATATGTGTCCGGACGGCCTATCTTGTCTGGACGCCCGGACGACACGGTCTTGCGAAAGATAGCTCGGAGAGTGTCTAACTCATCCGGCTAGGGTAACCTCAAGCAAGAGGACAGGTGGCGTTATCTTTTGGACAGATGGCAGCAGCAGCCAACGCCACCGCCGCCCCAGGATTTACTGGATTGTGTCTGCGACACGTATCCGGGAAATCCGCCGCCGCCATTTCATGTACTGTGGCTGGGTAGTATAAATACCCAGCTCATTTACTACCCTCAACCACCTTTTACCTTTCACATTTACTCTCAATTACTGTTTACGCCTTTCGGATTACCCCATACTTATCCTCACGCCGGAGCTTGGTCTTGGGGATAACACCCGGGGCGAGCCTAACGTGAGTGTCTCTTGTGTGTAAGTACTTCGGAACCTCAGCAAGACCCTGTCTGGAAGATCTGACTCCATCTCCGAAGGAGTTGCAGGTTTTTACCTCAACAAATGGCAAACTTTCAACTTTTATAACGATATAAACCAAATACAACGAAAGGCAGCAATCACTTCCCCAATCAAGAAGTTTGAAGAACGTGGAGACCTCACAACACAGAGCCCACGAGGACACCGACAAACAAGCGAACCCCACTATACAATAAACGTAACAAATACCTTAAACTATATCATGGGCCACATAACAAACGCAATCCTAAAAAGGAAACAACCACATGCCTATTAGGCTAGTCACAGTCGATGACCAAAGTGACCTGGGTCACCGGCTGTCACGTCAACTTTCTCTCTCCATCGACCAGACATGACCAAAGTGCCACAGTTGATGACCGATTTTTTTTAAATCAAACATTAAAAAAAAAAAAAAAAAAAAAAAAAAAAAAAAAAAAACTTAAAATTCATTAAAAATAAAAACATTACAATACTAAATTAAAAATACGATAGCGATTACAAACGTAAACTAATCATCTAAGTTGTAGCGAGCTTTGATTTATGCCTTAAGCTGCAAAAGCCAAGACCAAACCAAACAATTTAATTATTAAAATATTTTATTTACATTTTTCTTTTAAAATAAAAGAACAAAGTCTACTATACTTTACTCTTTTTGGTTATTTCCAAATTATTTAACCAAATTTTTGTCCTTGGAGAACCTTCACTATCTCCAGATCTTAAATCCTACAACAGGTACAAGCTCATCTCTTTCTCTCTACAATTATAATTTAAAAAACAAAACAAAACAAACGGTTTAAAGGTTTAAAATTCGGTCGAATAATAGACCAACATTGGCTTTGCTTCAAACTCGACCGATATTTGCCCTTTGCTCCACACTCGACTCGACCGATGTGAATATCGGTCGATGGGCTTGACCGACCGAAGTTTTCAGATCGACTGTGAGTAGCCTTACCGCTGGGATGTGTAGAATTCGGGTTTCACCAGCAAAAATTGAAAATAAAAACCGAACTGAATCGAAAAAATCGAACCGAATTTGTCAAAATCGAACCAAAATAAATATTTGATTTTCAGTTCGGATATTGTTTTGGCACAATGAACCGAACACCGAATTCACATGAATATATATTCTTTTTATATATTTATATAAAAAAACATTAAAATTCTTTTATAGTATAAAACTATAAATATAATATCTTTTAAGCTTGATTTTTTTTCCTAAAAATCTATATAATTAAATAATAATTAATTAAAATTAAGTAATTCGGGTTATTTAGTTCGGTTCGGTTTAATCAATTTTGAATTCGGTTTTCGGTTTTATCCATAAATTCTTTTAACCGAATAAAACGAACAACCCGATAACCAAACCGATGAACACCCCTAATTACTGCCAAGAGCTGAAAAAAAAGCTCTCAACAATAACAGACCTGGACCGAACATCAAAGGAGAATTACTCAAACAGTTGCCAGATGGAACTAATCAAATGACAGAGTTGCAGAAGATACAAAACTGAAACAACTGAGTTATTTTGTAATAGGATATCTCGGAGGATCAAATAGCCGCAATTGACCATCCATCTCAATTTTCTTATTTGATCTTCTTGTAATCCACTTATAACTCTTAGAGCATAAAGTGTGTTGTCGTGGGTAAAGTGCTGATACCTCAATACTTTTTTTTAAAACATCAGGTCTATCACATCACACATAACACATATCCTTTCTATAACACCAGAATCTGGTGCCATGAGATACTCCGGGACCTTACAATTTTATTATTTATTTTTTCATTTATTCAAATAAAGCACATTAAACTAAAATTAAAATTTCACTAATAAAAATAATACATAAAAAAATACAAAAAAATAAATAAATAAACAATACATTAAAAAAATAACGATACATTACAAAAATACAATTTAGTGATTAATGTTTCATAAATGCTCTACGATATCGTGTCGAAGGTCGTCGTGCACTATCTAATCCCGAAGTTCTTTATTTTTCCTTCGTTGTATCTCGCATCGTTCGATCCAAGTATATTGAATATTTGGTTGTGGAGAAACGTAAAATTCGTTAAATTCACTAACTGCGAAATCTTAATCTTTCGATATCATGTTATGTAATATGATACAACAGTACGTGATTTTTCGCAGCGTGTTGACTTGGTAAGCACGTGCGGCTTGTTTTATAATTCTCAAACGACCTTGTAGGACTCTGAAAGATTGTTCGATATCTTTTATTGAACTTTCTCGAACTCTTTTAAACTTCATTATTTTTCATCCATTGCAATAGAAAAATATTTGACAAACGTAGACCATTGAGGATAAACTCCATCGGCTAAATAGTACCCTTTTGCGTATGTTTTTCCATTTACTACGAATGGAGCTTCCGGAGCTATATCAGCATAAAGATCATCAATTAACGGTGAACTGTATAGAACATTGAGGTCGTTATTTGCCCTCAGAGTACCAAAATATGCTTGTCAAAATCACAGATCATATGACGCAACAAATTCAAGCATTACAGTCGGGTATTTATGATCACGCCTTTTGAATTGCTTGTGTAAGGCCTTCAGATAGTTTGTCCATTCCAATGCATATGATCAATGCTCCTGAACATTCCCGGGAGTCTATGTTTTTCTTCATGCAATGCATATATATATTGGATATAATTTAAATCGGGCTTTCTTAAAAACTCTTCTAACTATAAAGTATATATGAATTTAGTGAAGTTGTGTAAACACTCACGCGAAGAACGTTCACCAATTGCAAGTACTCGTCAAATGCATCGTGTGATGTGCCGTATGCCAATTAGCGTATGGCCAATGTGCATTTCATGATAGGACTAATACTTAAACGACCCAAAGCATCCGGTTGTTGTTTAAAAAAAATGGTATTCGAGAAGAAGTCAACATTGTAATTGGTAATATCGTTAACTATTTGTTTAAAAAGTTTTGAACTCATACGATACCTTCGCCTAAAATTCCTCTCTGTGTATTTGAGTGAATTGTTTTCGTCTCCAAAATAATCTTCCAATAGACGTTGTTCTGCAACCTCTCGTTCACGTGGTATGTATTCCCTATTGAGAGGAACCAAACTCTCGGCTTCTTGATTTATATAAAGTTAAGCTTTATGGATAGGGGTGCTCAAAAAAACTGTAAAACCGACAAATCGAGTTGACCCGCTCCATCCAAAACCACAAAAAACGATAACCAATAATCAAAAACCTAAAAAACCCGAAACCGAAAAAACCCTTTTAACATGGAAAAACTATGTTTAATATACATGTAGTTTTTAGCAAGATATTTATAAAAGTGTACAAGCATTGACTATATGTATTCAAGTTTAATAAATTTTTGTACATGTCTTTGTTGTTTTAAGTGATCATGTTTTAGTGTGTTTTGGTTATTGTTCGAATAATGTTTTAAAGATGTTGGCCAATAAAGTTTTCCAGTTTAAACGTGTTTGTGTTGGTAAATGTCAAATTATATGATATAAAACGGCCCCTATACAAATGGCTTAGTGGTTGTTCAAGCGTTGTTTGAGGTTAATGTGGTACTTCAGCCACATTCCATTGTACTTATTTTTCTGTGATTAATATATTTTACTGAGTAAATTGCAAAAAATGTCCATAACCTTTGTCGATTTTGCGAGAAATGTCCTTCAGCGAAAAATTATGCAACCTGTGTACCTAACGTTTTGTTTTTTGCGAGAAATGCCCTTGAGCCGTTAGATCCCCCATTTTTGCTAACGATCGTTAATAAAACCCGTTAGTTAGTCCTCACGTGCGTTGCACGTGAGGGTATTTTTGTCAGTTTACTTTTCCCGCCATAAAATCCACCTGACAGGCCCACTAGCACACCTACCTTTGTGTTAAAGGACATTTTTTACAACAAAGTTTTCCTTATTTCATTCTCATATAACACGATTAATCGGCCATTATTGCACACCCACACCTACTGTTACTGCTCATCATCTTATTCATCCGAAAAAATGGTTCTTTGTGCCTGTGGTCTTCAAGTTGTGGTAAGAACATCCTGGACGAATAGGAATCCTGGTCGTCGATTCTATTTATGCTCGACATACATAAGTTTGACTCTTGATCAAAACAAAATAATGTTACATTTTACAAGTTGCCTCTGTTTTCTTTATTTTATTTACATTTCTTTCATTTTATAGAACTCTTGATGTCCATTCATAGGTTGGGTGGATCCGCCTATGTGTAACCGATCTCTAGGCATCATCCCTGGTTTACTTAGGACCAGGGATGCTTTGGAAGATGTTCTTGCGTTAGAGCAAGAGCGGACTGACTTTGAGGAGCACATAGCAAACAAGGAGGAGACCCGGGCAAACTAGACGGAGCTTCGGGCAAAATTAGAGGAGCAGCGGGCAAAAAAGTTGAGGAAATACCTTATCATCAGTTGGGTGTTCTTCGTTTCTTATATTTACTTACAAAGTTAACCGTTTTGGTTTGGTCAATCTGGGTTGGTTTTTTGGGTTTCTGGTAGTTGATGGTGTTTATGTTAGGTGTATATGAACAATGTCTTTTGATGATGGTTGGTTATGTAGTGATGAACTCGATATTCAAGCTGTTAAAGCTCTTGAAAGATGCACCTTTATATGGCCATCAGAAAATGTTCCGGTTAAAAAGGTTCCAGCTCAAACATGTTCCAGCTAAAAAAATGTTCCACATCAAAAAGTGTCTGCTAAATGGCTTCCCCCAATGTCAGGTTATTGCATAATAGCCCTTCCAGCACAGCATACTTGTGATTGTATAAGTAATAAGACATTTGGAATAGGAGCAATTGCAAATAATGACAGTAAAGGAAAAAGGAAGGTTGATGTTATAGGTGGAAAAAGGAAGCTCGCCAGTAAAGGAAAATGAAGAAATAACATATTTGTTGACTCTTTTGTGTTGCGCCAGTAAAGGATGAAACCGTTGATGTAAAAGCTTTGTGGTAGTTGAAAAAACTTTGGTTGTATTTTGGTAATATTATGTAATGTATTTGGTTAATGGATTTGGATGGCAGTTAATGGTCATATGGTATTGTAGATTGTTTACCAATTTTGATAAATGTAAAAAAAAGACCTTGACCATGAGGTTGGTGGTATCTTTTGTAACCACTCATGAGCTTTAGGGTCAAAGGATTTCAGATCATCCATTACTTGTTGAAACTGAGGTACTGTGGTTGCTGTTGCACACTTCCACAGGTAATCATTGTAAATTTGATGACATCAAATAGTCCTGATATTTTAGTGTCAATTTCCCCTAATATGCTAATCATTTGTATTGTTTTACTTGAATATAAGCTCTTATTTCTTAATATTTCATTTTCAGGTCATAAATGAGCATAGGAACAAAGAGACGCGGATTTGGAAGAATATTGAAGATTATATATAAGAGTATGCTGGCCAGATAGAAGTTACGGCATAGATCCACTCTCTAGTTACGCCATAACTATGATTTGCACTAGAAGATCAAAGTCAACACAGCTCAAGGTTACTGCGTAACTTCAAAACATAGTCACGCCGTATATATTCCAAGACTTAGAAGAATTTTGTGGTCAAGATAGTTACGTCGTAACCCATTTGCATGGTTACGGCGTAAAAGTGATGAAATTCACTACGAGAGTTTTACGGTCGTAACCCATTCTCAAGGTTACGCCGTAAATATTTTACTATGGATAAGATCGTCTGAGATACGATGGTTACGGTGTAACCAATTACTAGGGTTACGCCGTAACTTTGACGAGGCTATAAATACAAGCCCTAATTCTGCATTTTCAACATCACTTCCCAACACATAATACCAAGGGACGTAAAGGGCTTCCAAAGAGACGATTTTCAGCAGCATACGGAGCATCTTCCAAGGGAGAATTCACATCATTACTACATAAGTTTTAGTTATTTCGTATCAAACTTTTGTATTTAATTCAATGTCTTTCATTATGATTATTAACATTGAATGTGTTGCATTGTTTAATATGATTAGCTAAACACCTTTGGTGTTAGCCTAGTTATGAAATTGTTATTGCTATGATTTAAGTTTTCTTGTTTTCTTATCGCTTTATGTGCATATTTTCTTTGCTTATTCGTGGACACCCTTGTTTCGGTAGTGTTAAAGCTTGGTAGTACCTATAAAGCTAGGAGAATTGACCATCGGACCCTAGACGAGTAGGTTGCGAGGAGTGGTAAGAATTGACCATAGGACTACCACTTTCTTGTGTGCGAATTGACCATAGGATCACCTACCAAATGGAGATACTTAATAAGTTAGGGGAAACCTAAGTTCAGAGATGCCGGGTTTCTTAAGAATAGGTCTAGATGGTAGCTGGTACGTAATGACTGACCATAGATTTCCCACGACTTTTGTCGATCACAAGATGGAATAGGAACCTATGTATCATGGCTAGACGAATTTACCCGAGGAGTCTAGTGACATTTACCCCCACATGAAGCGGTAGAAAGCATCAATAGGAAGACTTAATTATGGCGTAACAAGATTAGTAACTAGGTTAGCACATTTCTCCCTACTGATTTTTATCATTTTAATTTTTCTTTCATTTCATTTTACTTCATTAGCTTAATATTAATCTATTCAAAACCCCCTTTAAAATCAGTGACATTAGACTTAAATTAGGATCCGCACTCATAGCTCTTAGGACGATCTCGGCTTTTCCAAATTACTACACTACACACGACCGGGTTCTCTGCCCGTTAGTGCTTAGGTAGACCATAGGTACACGAGTAATTATAAATATTAAAACCTGGTCTGAAATCCAGCATAAATTTTTAGCTCCGCTGCCGGGGAACTATTCTAGGATTTTGTGTAAGTTTTAAAAATTTTTGTTAGTTTTTCATCATCTCACGATTTCAATTTCATTAGTTTCAGGTACCATGGGTGAAGTTGACATTGATACACTTACCCTCGAGGAATACCTCGCTTTGACGCGAGAAGAGCAAGGGCCTAGTGTGGTTAGGCCGGTTAATGGAGCGGATGTTAAGTTTGAGATCAAGAACCAATTCATGCGGGAGTTGAGGAAAGACCCCTTTTCCGGAAGCAAGACCGAAGATGCACATGAACATATTGATAATGTCTTGTACATCGTGAGCCTTTTCAACATACCTGGTGCTTCTCACGATGCGGTTATGCTCTGAGTGTTTCCAATGAAACTCACTGGAGCCGCGAAGAGGTGGATTGATAGGTTGCCCGCGGGGACCGTCAACACATGGGATCTCCTCAAGAGAACCTTTATTCAATGTTCTTGCCTTCCATCGAAGACGGCAAAGCAACTTGAGGAGATTCACAACTTTAAGCAAGATGGTGATGAGACATTGTACCAAGCTTGAGATAGGTACAATGATCTCCTTTACAGATGCCCGACTCATGACCTTAACAAGCAACAAGTGGTCAGCATTTTCTACAAGGGTCTCAACATTTCCACGAGGCAAATGCTTGACTCTCAGGGACCGATCCCATGGGATGACTCCTATTCGAGCCCTTGAAGCTATCCAGGACATGGCGGACCATTCACAAAAATGGCATGATGGAGGTAGTAGTAGAAGTATGGGAGGTAGCTTGGATGGTAATTCGGTGATCACCAACAAGCTTGAGAGTCTTGGTAGAGACATGAAGAAATTGATAGAAAACGTGCATATTATTCAAGTAGGATGCGACGCTTGTGGTGGAACTCATCTCACCAAAGATTGTCCATTAAATGAAGATGGAAAGAAAGTTGAAGAGGTCAAGTATGGAGAAGGTAGACCTTTTCAAGTATGGAGAAGGAAGAACTTTCACCAGTCTTTTGCTTCTTTGAAGACTCTTACTCTAGAAACCTAGCCTTGAAGAAATCGTCAACAGACATATTGAAGATTCTTCTAAGAAGAATGACAAGTTCCAAGAGTGGATGAACAAATTGAAAGAAGACAGAGATAGGAACTTGCATAATCAAGATGACGCCATTAAGAACTTAGTAACTCAAATTGGGTAACTTGCTAAAGATGTCCAGACCAAGAAAGTTGAAGCAGCAGTAGGGGCATGCAAAGCTATTTTCACATAGGACGAGGCAAACAAACCTCAGCCTATTTCTAATGAATTTTTTGGAGTTAACTACTTGCAGTAAAATGAAGGAAATAGTTACTTTAAAGGAATACCGTACCAACTACCCGAGAAGGAGCCCAATCCAGAAAGATTTTTGCTACCTTGTACTATCGGTAATTTTGATATGTTTGCTTTAGCTGATCTTGGGGCGAGTGTTAATATGATGTCTTTGTCGTTATTAAATCATTTAAATCTAACTACCCTTAAGGAAACAACAATTATGGTTGAAGTAGCAGACATGACTAGAAAAGCACCTAGGGGAATAGTTGATAATGTGTTGCTTAAAATTGGTAGATTCCTGTTCCCAACTGACTTTGTGGTTATTGATATGATTGAACATAAAAATACTAACATGATATTAGGAAAGCAACTTTTAGCTACATCACATCCAAACATTTAGGTATTTGAAAAACATATTTCTTTAGGAGTAGGGGGACCGAATAACATTTAATAATGATGGGTCTTTAAGCTCATCCCCTGTATCTTCTGAGAAAGTTTGTATGATTAGGGCATCTGAGGATGAAGAATCTCTTGACCTATTAAAGATTGCTACCGACTTATTTTCTTATGATTCACCTTTTTGCTTAAAATACGATTATGAGTCTAACAAATGCAGTAGAAAGACATCTGGTTATAATGTGCAGAAATAGGGGACTATTGATCGCTTAAGGGACATATTTGTTGAGACAGGAACAACCACATTGACTAATCACCATTGCATACCTGTGATAATTGAAGATGAAGGATCCGTCCAAGCATGGCCATCTTGCAACTCCTTCCATAACCAATATAATAGGGGCGAATCGGGAGAATTGGATACTAGTAAAAGAGCTCCCATGGAATGGACTTGTTACCATGGGATAGAGAGGCGAGATATAGAGTTTTGGAATCTATCTTTTCAAGATTGGTATAAAATTAGGTACGAAAATGCCGTCATTAATGAATGCGTTGTTAGAAGGTTCCAACGAGATTTTGAACGATACATTGTCACCTTGAACAAGCTAAGGGAGAGCTACTTGATAGCTACGCCATAACAAGTACCAATGATGAAAATGAAAAGGGGAACTTTATGGAAAAGCCTCCTCAAGAAAAGTAATGTTCCCTACTCTCGACTAAGGAAGCACGAGAAAGTTCTATGGAGAAAGATATCCCTTTGCTTAACCTTCCCCATCGAGATCAACGATTTATGATTGAAGTAAATCAAAATGGGTGCAACTTTTCATTTAACGATTGGTTAAGGGATCGATTTGGCACTTCAAAGGTTGATAAGGAGGTTAGGAAGGAAATGTTTGTAGAATGGATGATCGACGGATATTCGGATGGGTCAAATACACCTGAAGCAGAAAACGATCCTTATAATCGAAGTTTTGAAAAATTTAAATCTGAATTCAAAAAGGAAATCTTGCAACTACTTGATGAGTATGAACTCCAGATAGGCGAAAAAGGATACATATTGCAAGATCTATGGGAAAAGTGAGAAAAGACCTTTCACGAAAAGCAAACGTTTTGGCATGAAGATGAATTGGAAGGATTAGAGAAAAATAGCTGTGAAATGGAAGGAATTAAGTATGACCCACCAAAAATCAAGGTAGAAACATTTGAGGTACGAAAGTATATAATTGAAGGAATAGGAAGCATCATATGCACCGAGAAGACGAATGATAAGCAACTACCGGTTAGTCGGATGAATGGAGAGAAATTTAAAAGGATGATCGGGGAGGAAATGAACACCAAATTAGGTGTGGATAAAACATAAAAGACTATGGCTTCGAGTCTAACTTAAAGACTCGTTAATAAAAAAAAGTTCTTTTTCGGGAGACAGCCCGAATTATCCCTTTCCTTCCTCTTTATTAGTATAGTTTGGTTTGGCATGTTTTGTTATAACTTTTTGCAGGTATTAGAGGAAGAAGGATGGCTTGAAACTCACCACGGAGTAACTTACTCCTGGAATTCGTCCTCAGAAAGTCTCTACGGCGTAACCCTGTGTTATGGTTACGCCGTAACCATCCTCAGACATCAGCAATTTTGTCAGGTTCAATTACTTACGGCGTAACTCAATTCATGAGTATACGCCGTAATCTTCCTATGTAACAGAAAATTTTAATTTCAAATAACTTGCATTCCATAACCTTGTATTAGTTTTTAAATGAACTTTGTGGGTATGTTCCCTGTAAACCCTCACGAAACTTCACTAGTCCACTCGGGACACCGAGTGGTTTAAAAGGCTTGTTGCATACGCTAAATGCACCAGTGATTCCTACGAAAGTGAGTTAGGTTTTTATCAAGGTTGTCAGGATCGGGATCCTACCTAGGATCATTTTCGGCTTTGGATGATCGTGATCGTAAGATCGGATCGGGATCGTATGATCCTATGAAAATATATATATTTTTGTATAGGGGTTGTAGTTTTATATTTCTACATAATATTTCATATGATAAACGAATCTAAATTGATGATAAAAGAAAAAGTTATATGTTCAAGTATCGTAGTAGTAGAATATTAGATATATTTCAATGCTCACTTGCACAAAGTTACTACATGCGTGAACCTACTTCTTGTTCAATTTTTTTTATTATAGTTTTTTCGTGATAACATTTAGATTAATGCAAAAATATAGTGTTAATTTATTGGTACGTGATTCTGTGACTTTTTTATTACAGTATATAGATTAATGCAAAAAGATAAATGGATTGTATCTGAAAATGAAACGACATAATTTATGATAGAGGGCGGGCAACACAATATTTTTATCTTGATAATCAAATAAATTAAATTATGATATTCTCATAATATTACTGAAATTTTTTAACATATAGTTCATGCTTTTATATGAAACAAAAAATAAATTGTGGACAAAATTGGGTCAAGTATCTAGATGGTTTACTTAAAAAATAAGCTTCTAACATGTTACAAAGCATGAAATCGTTTTTCATAATAAACCCAAAAAAACACATCTAAACTATTTCTAAATAGTCTATAAAATCATAATTAATTGACACTCATTAATCTTGCAAAAAACAAAATCAATTAACAGCATCAAACTAATAGATGAATAATTCTTAGTCATTGGGCTTTAAGACATGAAGTTATTTTTAATAAGTTAATATAGCAAAAAAATTTAAATGAATTTAAAAAAATAAATAAAAAAATAAAAAATAAATAAAAATAAAAATAAATAAAAGATGATCCGGTTTTCGCGTCTTAAAGCTTGGATTTTGGATGGACGGTGGATGGTAACGACTTGGTTGTAGGCTAAGACTATTTGCTTGCTTGTTTATTTTTATTTTTCACCATTTATGTGCATCTCATGTCTTATCCTACCCTTTAGTCATGAATCATGCTTAGGTGAGGGAGTGAGCAGTCATTGGTGTCTTGGCCATGTATTTGGTCATGTATCGATGGTCTTTGTCGCCTTCGCCATAGCATGTTAGTAATGACAATTCACCCTAGCCTTATAAATTTGTTCACCCAACGTTGCCTTTAAGGATTGTCTTGACCTTAGCTCTAGTGGTGGAGATTTGTGTAACCACCAAGCCTATGATAGAATACATACTATGACTGTGCAATGAGTCACCACCCCGAAATTGACACTTAGAATAGAGAGAGTATGAGTATTTTGTTCCCATTTCGTGAGGTGTTCGACTTTGATAAATTCTAGCATAGGAAGTATTTAAACTAATATTTTCCAAGTCACTTGGGAGATATATTATTAAGAATGATTCTAATAAGGTCTACTTGAGGGCAAGTAGAGTTTAAGTGAGGGGATATTTGATGACATCAAATAGTCCTGATATTTTAGTGTCAATTTCCCTCTAATATGCTCATCATTTATATTGTTTTACTTGAATATATGCTCTTATATCTTAATATTTCATTTTCAGGTCATAAATGAGCATAGGAACAAAGAGACGCGGATTTAGAAGAATATTGCAGAAGACATATAAGAGTATGCTGGCCAGATAGAAGTTACGGCGTAGATCCACTCTCTAGTTACGCCGTAACTATGATTTGCACTAGAAGACCAAAGTCAACGCAGCTCAAGGTTACTGCGTAACTTCAAAACATAGTTAAGCCGTATATATTCCAAGACTTAGAAGAATTTTGTGGTCAAGATAGTTACGCCGTAACCCATTTGCATGGTTACGGCGTAAAAGTGATGAAATTCACTACGAGAGTTTTATGGTCGTAACCCATTCTCAAGGTTACACCGTAAATATTTTACTACGGATAAGATCGTTTGAGATACGATGATTACGGTGTAACCAATTCCTAGGGTTACGCCGTAACTTTGACGAGGCTATAAATACAAGCCCTAATTCTGCATTTTCAACATCATTTCCCAACACATAATACCAAGGGACGTAAAGGGCTTCCAGAAAGACGATTTTCAGCAGCATACGGAGCATCTTCCAAGGGAGAATTCACATCATTACTACATAAGTTTTAGTTATTTCGTATCAAACTTTTGTATTTAATTCAATGTCTTTCATTATGATTATTAAAATTGAATGTGCTGCATTGTTTAATATGATTAGCTAAACACCTTTGGGGTTAACCTAGTTATGAAATTGTTATTGCTATGATTTAAGTTTCTTGTTTTCTTATCGCTTTATGTGCGTATTTTCTTTGCTTATTCGTGGACACCCTTGTTTTGGTAGTGTTAAATCTTGGTAGTACCTATAAAGCTAGGAGAATTGACCATCGGACCATAGACGAATAGGTTGCGAGGAGTGGTAAGAATTGACCATAGGACTACCACTTTGTGTGCGAATTGACCATAGGATCACCTACCAAATGGAGATACTTAAGAAGTTAGGGGAAACCTAAGTTCAGAGATGTCGGGTTTCATAAGAATATGTCTAGCTTGTAGCTGGTACGTAATGACTAACCATAGATTACCCACGACTTCTGTCAATCACAAGATAGAATAGGAACCTATGTATCATAGGCTAGACGAATTTACCCGAGGAGTCTAGTTACATTTACCCCCACATGAAGCGGTAGAAAGCATCAATAGGAAGACTTAATTATGGCGTAACTAGCACATTTCTCCCTACTGATTGTTTATCATTTTAATTTTGCTTTCATTTCATTAGTTTAATATTAATCTATTCAAAACCCCTTTTAAAATCAGTGACATTAGACTTAAATTAGGATCCGCATTCATAGCTCTTGGGACGACCTCAGCTTTACCAAATTACTACACTACACACGACCGGGTTCTCTGCCCGTTAGTGCATAGGTAGACCATAGGTAGACGAGTAATTATAAATATTAAAACCTGGTCTGAAATCCAGCATCAAAATCCTTCCTTTGAAAATCTGCTTTATGTTCTCATAAATGTGTCTAATACAGAATCATTGTTCAGTAGAAGGAAAAAACTCTTGAATTGCTGGTAGAATACCCTGTTACAAGTAAGACATAGTGGATTAAAATATTGCTTATGTGTAACTAACTCTTTTGTAATCAGTGTTAATGGAATTTATTATACCTTTTGTCTATCTAAAATGAAAGTGTAGTTATAGTTTGGTTGTAAATCAAGGTTATCACCTAGATTTTTTAGGAACCATAACCAAGAACTCTTGCATTCAGCCTCAACAGTAGCATATGCAAGAGGGTAAATACCATTGTTACCATCAATACCAACAACCGTCAAAATTTTCCCTGTATATGGTCCTTTTATGAAAGCACCATCCAACCCCAATATCTCTCTTCTTGTAGCTCTATACCCAGATTTATGTACACCAATACACACATAAATTCTTTTGAATACCCTTGAATTAAGAGTCAGATTTGTGTTGGTTTCTACCTGGATCTTGACTGTTGTGTCTGGGTTTTTTTCTTTAAGCTCATAGCATAATCTCTAAGGAGGGCATACAGTTGTTTGTGATCACCTGTCATCTTCTCCTCAGCAATTGCCTTTTCCCTAAAACTTTATCGTATAATACGTTTATTTGTAACCTCTGTTGCAATTCAAGCTGTAATGATTTATGCTATGGAGCTCAAAGCTTTGTGCAATTCAAGTTTTATCGTATGATCACACACAACAGTATGCCCTCCTTAGAGATTATGCTATGGAGCTCAAAGCAAAAAACTCAGACACAACAATCAAGATCTAGGTGGAAATTAGCAATGACATTCTATCATCAAGCAGTGATGAAATTAGCAGTGATGAACTCGATGTTCAAGTTGTTAAAGCTCTTGAAAGATGCACCTTTATGTGGCCATCAAAAAATGTTCCTGTTAAAAAGGTTCCAGCTCAAACATGTTCCAGCTCAAAAAATGTTCCACATCAAAAAGTGTCTGCTAAATGGCTTCCTCCAATGTCAGATTATTGCATAATAGCCCTTCCATCACAGCATACTTGGGATTGTATAAGTAATAAGACACTTGGAATAGGAGCAATTGCAGATAATGACAGTATTGGAAAAAAGAAGGTTGAAGTTACAGGTGGAAAAAAGAAGCTTGCCAGTAAAGGAAAATGAAGAAACGACATCTTTGTTGACACTTTTGTGTTGCGCCAGTAAAGGATGAAACCTTTCATGTAAAAACTTTGTGGTAGTTGAAAAAACTTTGGTTGTATTTTGGTAATATTATGTAATGTATTTGGTTAATGGATTTGGATGGCAGTTAATGGTCATATGGTATTGTAGATTGTTTACCAATTTTGACAAATGTAAATCAACATAGCAGATATTTTAGAATCCAAAGAATTACAAGGCATAAACAAGCCAAGCTCAGAAGGCAATAATGCAGACCATAACAGAACTAAAGACATACCAATTTTCATAACCACCATTGTATAATAACCATAACAGAAATACAGAAAATAGAAATTGTCTTAATCTAAAACTCACAAACAACAATAAAACTTAAAGAAATTGTTTATCTCACTCATACATAAAGCCATTCAAATCGCGGCTTGTTTGGAAGCCTTTCTGGTACTCTTTCTCCTCTGACTACCAACCTCTTGGGTTGATTGTGACTCCATTGGTTGACTTGGTCCTGCATCAGTTTCAGTTGGTTCAATGTCTGCAACACCCTTAGATCCTGCCTTCTTATTGCCTTTCCCCTTTGCATTCTTCTTTCTTGGACCTGTACATACTCTTTTGTTGTGACCGTATGTACCACATTCACTACAAGTGACAGTCTTTCCCTTTTTTAAAAGCTTCCCACCCTTGACCATTTCCTTCAACGCATGCTCAGCCGTCACATCTTTGGTCATTCTCCTCTTCTTCATTGGTCTGCCAACGGGAACATGATGGTGTGGGGGCAATAAGATACTAGGGATACTGCACTTGGAGCAATATTTACTGTTAGCAACACATTCAATCTTTTAGTTGTACGCCTCCTTCCATGTTTTTAGCCAATATGCTTGATGGACCAAATCCTCAGGTATACCTACCTCCCTACCATCACTTGCCATGCTATACATTGCTGTCATAGCATGTTTGCATGGAATACATGTTAGCTCCCATCACCTACATGTACATGTCCTAAACCTCATATTCACTACACATTAGTCATTCTATGGTCCCTTACACTGGTAACTGTCTGTCCCATTCCAAATAACTGAATACTCATTAGCTTCTCGCTTAATAACATCATAAATGGATGTTGCGGTTGGGGATAAGGGACCATCAGACTTTTCTATGACCTTTTTCACATTCACTATCCTCTTCATCAAATACTCCCTAATGTATTCCAAACACCCTATTATTGATTTATCTCTACCATCTACCAACTTACTGTTGAGTGACTCACGAAGGTTGTTGACCAGAATTTCACAGTTAGCTCTGCTTATTTTTTGATTAATGATTAAGGATAAGTTAATGTCCACTATATACACACTTAAAGAACAAATATGAAAAGTGATATACCAGGAAAAAAAAGGACCTTGATCATGAGGTTGGTGGTATCTTTTGTAAGCACTCATGAGCTTTAAGGTCAAAGGATTTTAGATCATCCATTCCTTATTGAAACTGAGGCACAGTGGTTGCTGTTGCACACTTCCACAGATAATCATTGTAAATTATTCCTTTGAAAATCTACTTTATGTTCTCATAGATGTGTCTAATATAGAATATGTGTTCAGCAGAAGGAAAAATCTCTTGAATAGCTGGTAGAATACCATGTAACAAGTAAGATATAGTGGATTAAAATATTGCTTATGTGTAACTAATTCTTTTGTAATCAGTGTTAATAGAATTTATTATACCTTTTGTCTATCTAAAATGAAAGTGTAGTTATAGTTTAGCTGTAAATCAAGGTCATCACCTAGATTTTTTAGGAACCATAACCAAGAACTCTTGCATTCGGCCTCAACAATAGCATATGCAAGAGGGTAAATACCATTGTTACCATCAATACCAACAGCCGTTAAAATTTGCCCCGTATATGGTCCTTTTATGAAAGTACCATCCAACCCCAATATCTCTCTTATTGTAGTTCTATACCCAGCTTTAAGTGCACCAATACACACATAAATTCTTTTGAATACCCTTGAATTAAGAGTCAGATCTGTGTTGGTTTCCACTTGGATCTTGACTGTTATGTCTGGGTTTTTTGCTTTGAGCTCCATAGCATAATCTCTAAGGAGGGCATACTATTGTTTGTGATCACCTGTCATCTTCTCCTCAGTAATTTCCTTTGCCCTAAAAGCTTTATCGTATGATACGTTTATTTGTAACCTCTGTTGGAATTCAAGTTGTAATGATTTAACTGAGATTTTAGAATTGTTAGAAAGAATCTAGCTTACATAAGTTAACAGAAACCAAGCTGTAGCAGTAGTTACATATCTTGTTTGAATACATTTATGAGCATCAGTCAATGTTTTAACCGACCAATACTGCTCATCCCCCCACTTTGAAACGAGTTGGTCCCATGGGCAAGGGGGTTTATGATTCTTAAGTTTATATTCTTTAGCACCAACACCCTTCCATTTCATGTCCTTATGCTATTTGGTTTTTCAAATTCGCCCCGAGTCTTTGAGGTGGATGACATATCCTCTTCTCTGCCAGGTGTTGGATTGAATTTTGTTGCACCAACCACATTGCTGTAGCACTTAGCTCTCACCCTATTGTTATCACACTAGAGAAGTGCAATAGCTCTCCTTGACTGCAATGCATGCATCTTCAGCTTATCAGTCGCTTCTTTTCTTGTAACAAACTCCTTTCCCACCTTAAATGCACCTTCTTTGATTTTAGACTTACCCTTATAATTCCTTCTCAATAGCTTCAACCTTCTCCTTCTTTGACCTATACCTTGTTCAATATAAGGATCATCAGTACTCTCAAGCTCATCCAAGTCAATTACAGGTGCAAGTGCAGGTTCATCAGACTCCTTCAGAGGACAGCTTATCTCCTACTCTCTTCAATGTTTGAATCCAGCTGAAATGAGAAACCACGCATGTCAACTTCTGGTCCTATTCCTGGCAAGTCACTGGCATCACGATCAAAATCACTACCACCCCTTTCTGGTTCTATCCTCTATACACTTGAGTCTTCAATACTGTAATACCCCCAAAATATGGTATTGCGGAAGCATTCGGGTCATGGGGTGCTACTAAATTGAATATCACAACACAAGGTAATAAAGAACGGAATACATACTCCGTTTTAATACATTCAACCAAATTAAATAAGTTTACAATAAAGTTTGAGTTTAGAATTAAGGCGCATAAGTTCAGTCATCCCATTTAAAACAAGTCATAGTTAAATGCCACGGTACATCAGAAAGTAGTCTATGACCCTTGCCGTGCCACAACCTTGTAATAATCAATCAGCTTAAACACCTGAGAAAAACATGCTAAAAGTCAGCAAAAAGCTGCTGAGTTCATAGGTTTATCAATAAGAAGTAAAATCAACAGTTTGGACCATGAGTTTGGTATATGAGCATTACAACCCATGTAATGTCATATAAAAATACAGTCTATTACGCTAGCACTAAGTTCATGCAACCGAAGCTATAACAGTGTGCAGGCTCTAGAAGCATGTTAAATATAAAGGCCCGGCAAGTGTTTATCCCAGACACTTGTCTTTCGACATGGTATACGTTTGTTTTCATATCCGGTCAATCCGAACGGGGACATTACTCCCAATAGATCTATTTATAACATTCGCGCTTCCCAGCGGGAATTGACGGTTCATGAGTTGGGCATAATAGGATATAACAGGGCTTAGGCTAATCCACGTAATAGCATAGACAATAGTTTGGTCCATAAAAGAGTTTTGCATGTTTATCACCCCAATTGTAAAACAAGTTTAAATAGAGTGGGGCTATAAACTCACCTTGGCAAGTAGCAGTCAGATAATACAATAGTTCAAATAGTGTTCAGCACCAACACGCGACCTAGATTAGTAAGGTTTGTTTTAGTTCACGGACCGAGTTTAAGAATTTATGAAATTTAGTTAAATCCAAAAGATTTAAAGAGTTTATGTTATTGTTGCTGGTGTGGCAGCGTTTAAGTTTAAAACAATTTTCTAAACATTTGGGGGTATTGGCTCTTGGAAGTGCATAAGTGTATAACAAGGAAGATATCAAGACGAGTAAGTGTCCGGTTTGACAGTAACTGAAAGACTATGTACGGAAAACACTTACTATCAAATATTAGACGTTGACGGCATGTGGAAACGTTATAGTCAAATGAGTATTTATTACTAAGTGCGTGTTTATATATTACATGTATAAGTGTGTGCATGAAAAAAATGGTGTGTGTGTGTGTGTGTGTATATATATATATATATAGTATTTATAAAAGAAATGTTACGTTTAGAATTTCTCATCATTGTTTATGTCATTTAACGAAAAATTAATAATCCCAATATATACTCTTTGATAATAAGCAATTCTCGTGCTAACAAAAGTTATAAGATTTGTGTTTAAAAATAATTGTTTCATAATCTAATAAATTTATAACACTTCAAGTTTATATGCAATCGAATTAATGAACGAGTTTATATTCACAAGTTTGGGTTTTTTTTTTCTTTTTTTTTTTCACTTTGTTCATACAATTGTTAAATATGTAAAAGAGTTTTTCATTGTATGTGTCATGACAAACCAATTTGGTTTATAAGTTAAGTCGTTTGGTTATGAAAATCACATTGAATTTCTAAATATACCGTACGATCTAAATATATATATATATATATATATATATATATATATATATATATATATATATATATATATATATATATATATATATATATATATATAATATCGAGATTTTAGGTGTTAGTGAAGTGTAACTAGTCGATAACAATTCGATTTATTTTTAAGTCGTGAGATATAAAGTTTGAAATAAATCGGGAGTGATCACTTTGAACGATGGCGACTACAACTCGTGTTTCGAAACGGATTATTCAAACCAAGGTTGTCAGGATCGGGATCCTACCTAGGATCGTTTTTGGCTTTGCAAGATCGTGATCGTAGGATCGGATCGGGATCATAAGATCCTATGAAAATGTATATATTTTTGTATAGGGGTTGTAGTTTTATATTTCTATATAATATTTCATATGATAAACGAATCTAAATGGATGATAAAAGAAAAAGTTATATGTTCAAGTACCGTAGTAATGGAATATTAGATATATTGCATTGCTCACTTGCCCAAAGTTACTACATACGTGCACCTACTTCTTGTTCATTATTTTTTATTATAGGTTTTTCGAGATAACATTTAGATTAATGCAAAAATATAGTGTTTTATTGGTACGTGATTCTGTGACTTTTTTTATTACAGTATATAGATTAATACAAAAAGATAAATGGATTGTATCTGAAAATGAAACGACATAATTTATAATAGAGGGCAACACAATATTTTTTTTCTTGATAATCAAATAAATTAAATTAGGATATTCTGATAATATTACTGAAAATTTTTAACATGTAATTCATGCTTTTATATGAAACATAAAATAAATTATGAACAAAATTGGGTCAAGTATCTAGATGGTTTACTTAAAAAACAAGCTTCTGATATGTTACAAAGCACGAAATCGTTTTTCATAATAAACCCAAAAAGACACATCTAAACTATTTCTAAATAGTCCATAAAAGCATAATTATTTGACACTCATTAATCTTGCAAAAAGACAATCAATTAACAAAATCAAAATAATAGCTTTCATGAAGAATTCTTAGTCATTGGGCTTTAAGACATTGACTTATGCATAATAAGTTAATATAGCAAAAAAAATAAAAAAAAATAAAGAAAAATAAAAAAAATAGGCCATCCTACGATCTTACGATCCAATCCTACGATCCTACGTGCGATCCTACGATCCTGATACGATCCTACTTGAATTACGATCTTGTTAAGATCCTGATCGTTTTTTGTGTGTAGGATCGTAGGATCGTACGATCCTATGATCAGGATCGCGATTTTGAAAACTATGATTCAAACTCATCTTATGTTAAGATTTTTGGCAAGTTGGGTTGTGGCCCAATTTGGAATTAAGTGAACTCACTCTTAGATGGACTGATAATAAAAACCAAACAGACTCCATTATTTTGATACGTGGGCTTGGCCTGGTAGAGTACAAATGAACACTACAAACTCTTTTGAGATTTAGTGGGCTTCGGCCCAACCATGGCTGAACAATGGATCCAGTAATAATTTTTAAAACAACTACACAAGTCACAAGTATTTCACTCTTGTGTTATAACAGTTCGAGTTAAACAGCATATGGAGGACTCGAATCCTTACATTCGACCTTGTGTACAACCAAACTGTGCCCTCATTCCAAGAACAACACACCCCGTGTGTGTTTTATAACCCGAGTGACCGAGACAAAACAAGCGAGCCAACTTCCTATGTTGAGCTCGAGTGGCCTTTCGGCTCACAATACACATCGAGACACACTCAAATCCAAATTTACTCAAGTCAACCTAGTTTACCACATAAGACTAAGATGATTTACCACTTAAAGTCACACTTGAAACCGAAACAAACCAACACAACACAACACCGAGCATATACACAAACCAAGTCCGAACACAAACACAAACTCAATCACAATCCGATTACAATACTAACAAGATCCGAGCACAAGCACAATACAAACACAATCTGAGTTCGAACACTACACAATCCGAGCACAAGCACAAACACAAACATAATCCGAGTACAAGCACAAACACAAACATAATCCGAGTTCAAACACTACAAAATCCGAGAACAAGCACAAACTTAAACATAATCCGAGTATAACATAAACACAAACCAAATCTGAACACAAGCACAAACACAAAACGATCCGAGTCTAAATACTAACAATATTCGAGTATAAACACAAACCAAACACAATCCGAGTACTAACGAAAATCCGAGCATACTCAATATCTTAATATCCTGCTTCCTAGACCAAACTCATTACCATGTTTACTATCTTTTTAACTGCTTAACCATTCGACCAAGAACAAATTAAGCAACACCCGAATACGAAGACCTACGACTTACACTTCCAATTTCCGCGCCAACATAATTTCGAGTTTAGTTTTCAGGTTTAATTTTACCACACCATAACATAAACATCAACGAAAGATCGAATGATACTATAATATTAAATCCCAAACAGGAACATAACAACAATAAAAAGATAACGAATCATGTATTTTATCAATCTTTATCAAATGAAAGTTTAATTAACACCTAAAGAACAAATTTATAGCCGAATGAAAGAAATCAAAAAGGATTTAGAACCCTTACAACAATGAGGTCGATTAACAGAAGGCTGAAAAGAAATCAAAGAACCCAAATCCGATTTAAGCAAACCCACCTCCTCTTCCACAGAAATGTTGCCCTTCACTAGATAGACTTTGTGTTGATAGTTTTTGGGTGTGAGTAGGCTTGCCGTGAATCGCTTAAAGATTTAAAAGATAATCAGGGGATGGTTGACTCTTTCTTTCTTGTTCACAGTCGATCTATAGCCGAAAAGGGTATGCCATCGCCCTCATCTCCATCATCACTTGGCTCGATACGTTGACTTTGTAGAACTCGACAAGGGTGACAGCCGCTCCCCTTTGGACATAAAGAACAAGATAAAACTCCTGGCCTTGTTTCATTCATTTCGTCATTCGTTTGTTTGTTATGGATCTGAGAAAGAGGATAAAGGAGATGACGTTTTGGGTTGCAGAGGAGAAGTGGAGGAAGGAGAGAGAGAGAGGCGTGATGTATATCTTCTTTATATAATATATATATATATATATATATATATATATATATATATATATATATATATATATATATATATATATATAATAATATATATATATATATATATATATATATATATATATATATATATATATATATATATATGTAAGTGGGGGTATATATTGGAGTATATAGATAAGGATAGGATTTTTGTTTTAGATTTTGTATTAAGTGTATCCCGTGTCCCGTTGAGCCCCGGTGTAACTTGAGATTTCCGGGTTGTCGTGAGCACAAAAAATATAGTTCAGGAGTCGTTTTTATCAAACTGACATAGAGTAAAATTTATTGACTACGAAATGAATTTAGAAAATTAAACCATTACTAATGTGGTGTCGGTACGCGTGTGGTGTCTTTTTTCAAGAAGACGATATAACCTCTCGTTTTTGTGTTACGTTGGGGTCTGTAAATGTCAGAAGGTGAAAATTTCACCTTTTTCTGATAAAATCAAATAGTTTTGGTGAGTTACTGTATGCTACAGCGTGCGGCTTTGTTTCCTTTAATAGTTATGTAGCCATATAAATGCTTAATCTAACAGTTAAGTAATAATAAATTGACATTTATTATAAAATATCAGTGGAAAAAATTACCGTTTGTCACATCCTTCCCGCCTTAGTAGGAAAAGCGTCCTCGGTTTTCACTTTGGGTTACCCGATGAATTTGAGAAAAGGTGCGGGTATTTACACTTGATCTCGTCGTCACGCTCCCACGTGTATTCAAGACCTCTTCGGGAGTTCCAGCGAAATTTAACAATAGGAATGCAGCTTTGCTTAAGCCGTTTGATTTCTCGATCCATTATCTCGACAGGTTCTTCAATGAAATTTAGTCTCTTGTCAACCTGGATTTCCTCAGAAGGAATGGCAAGTGTTTCGTTTGAGAGACATTTCTTCAGGTTGCTCACGTGAAACACATTGTGTACAGAGCTGAGTTCTGGTGGTAATTCAAGTCGGTAGGCTACCGGCCCAATTCTAGTGAGAATTTTGAAAGGTCCAATGTAGCGGGAATTTAATTTCCCACGTTTTCCAAAGTGAATCTCGCCTTTCCACGGCGAGACTTTTAACATAACTCGATCACCAACTTGGAACTCAAGTGGTTTTCGTCTCTTATCTGCGTAGCTTTTCTGACGGTCTCGAGCCGCTTGCATTCGGCTCTTGATTTGCACAATCTTTTCAGTAGTTACATGCACTAGTTCGGGACCAGTGAGCTGACTTTCTCCGAATTCAGCCCCGCATATAGGTGATCTGCACTTTTGACCATAAAGCGCCTCATAGGGTGCAGCTTTGATGCTTGTTTGGTAGCTGTTATTTTAAGAAAACTTGGCTAATGGTAGGTGTCTATCCCAACCATTTCCAAAGTCTATCACACACACTCGCAGCATGTCTTCTAAGGTTTGAATGGTTCTTTCGCTTTGACCATCTGTTTGAGGATGGTATGCGGTGCTCATATCAAGATCGGTTCCCAAAGCATCTTGTAATGATCTCCAAAAGTTTGACGTGAAACGACTGTCTCTGTCGGAGATGATAGAAATCGGGACTCCATGTCGTGCAACTATTTCCTTTACGTATAACCATGCAAGTTTATCTATGCTATCATTTTCTTTGATCGGTAGGAAGTGGGCAGACTTGGTGAGACGATCAACGATTACCCAAATGGTGTCGTAACCGCTTGATGTCCTTGGCAGTTTGGTAATGAAGTCCATCGTTACGCGTTCCCACTTCCATTCGGGAATCTCGGGTTGTACAAGTAAACCCGATGGCCGCTGATGTTCAGCTTTGACTTTCGAGCACGTTAAGCATTGACTGACATATGTTGCAATGTCAGCCTTCATATTGGGCCACTAGTATAGTTTCTTTAGATCGAGATACATTTTGTCGGCTCCTGGGTGGATGAAGTATTTAGATTTATAGGATTGGTGCATGATAAGGTCACGTATCCCTCCACAGAGTGGGACCCAACTTCTGTCTTTGAAACACAACATCCCATCAGCTCTTTTCACGAATCCGTTTTCGCTTTCGGGCATCCCATAGATCTTCTCGTTGGGTCTGTTTTCTTCCTTGAGTGCCTCGGCCTGAGCCTCAAGGATTTTCGATGGGAGAGGTGAGACAATTGTCATACCCAACGATCGTACTCTAAGGGGTTTTGGTCGTTCTTTCCGGCTAAGAGCATCTGCTAGCACGTTTGCTTTGCTCGGGTGGTATCGAATTTCGCAGTCATAATCGCTGAGCAATTCTAACCAACGACGTTGTCTCATATTGAGCTCCTTTTGGTCAAGGATATGTTGCAAACTTTTGTGGTCGGTGTAAACTACACACTTTGTGCCATAGAGGTAATGTCTCCAGATTCTAAGTGCAAACACTACTGACCCCAATTCCAAGTCGTGTGTAGTATAGTTCTTCTCGTGTGTTTTCAGTTTTCGAGAGGCATAGGCTATCACCTTCTCTCGTTGCATTAAGACAGCTCCTAGCCCTTTGTGTGAGGCGTCGCAGTAAACTACAAAGTCTTCACAACCATCAGGTAGGGCTAAGATAGGTGCGCTGCACAGCTTATTCTTAAGGAGTTGGAAGGCTTCTTCCGCTTTATCTCCCCAGTCGAACCTTACATTCTTTTGAGTTAGTTTGGTCAAAGGCTTGGCTATCTTCGAGAACCCCTCAATAACCCTCCTGTAGTACCCTGCAAGTTCTAAGAATTGGCGTATTTCGGTGGGTGTCGCCCAATCCTTTATTGACTCGATCTTTGCAGGATCTACATGAATGCCTTGACTATCAATCACGTGTCCTATAAATTGAACAGTTGGTATCCAGAATTTGCACTTGGTAAACTTAGCATACAACTCCTCTTTCTTCAGTAGTTCTAGGATTAGCCTGAGGTGTTCCTCGTGCTCCTTCTCGCTCTTGGAGTATATCAGGATGTCGTCGATGAAGACGATCATGAATTTGTCCAGATACGGCTTGCACACCCGATTCATAAGATCAATGAATACTGTCGGTGCGTTGGTTAAGACAAAAGGCAAAACCTGGAACTCTTAGTGACCGTAACGAGTTCTGAATGCCGTTTTCGGGATATCCTCTTTCCGAACTCTAAGTTGGTGGTATCCAGATCTCAAATCGATTTTCGAGTAAACACATGAACCTTGGAGTTGGTCGAATAGATCATCGATTCTCGGGAGTGGGTAACGGTTTTTGATGCTTAGTTTGTTTAGCTCTCAGTAGTCGATGCACATTTTGAAAGATCCATCTTTCTTTTTGACGAATAGAACTGGAGCTCCCCAAGGCGAAGAACTCGGCCTGATGAATCCTTTCTTCGAGAGTTCTGACAGTTGGTTCGATAGTTCTTGTAGTTTCGTCAGAGCTAACCGATAAGGTGCTCATGCCATGGGTGCGGCACCAGGCACTAGGTCGATTCGAAATTTGACATGTCGTGTTGGCGGGAGTCCAGGTAAGTTTTCGGGGAAGACATCCGGAAAGTCTCTCACGATTGGTACATCCTCCAAACGTTTTTCCTCCGGCTCATTCTCTTTCTTTTCAGAGACTTGTGCTAGAAAAAGAAGGCATCCTTTCTTGAGGTATTTTTGAGCCTTGGTGCAAGAGATGACATTTAGTCTTGACGTGTTTCTTCTGTCCCTTCTGTCGCCTTCTACGATTAAGATTTCGTTCCCGTAAGGCAACCGAACGATTTTCTCGTCACAAATAATGGTGGCATGATACTTTGACAACTAGTCCATACCGATAATAAGGTCAAAACTACCCAATTCTACTGGCAGAAGATCGATGTTGAATGGGTGATTTAACAGATTTAAAGTGCAGCCCCTTATGATAGTGTCTACCCTTTCTACGTTCCCATTAGCTAACTCCACATTGTATACGTTATCTAAAGTGGTCGGGGCAATACCAAGTGGCGTACTAAATGCAGTTGAAACAAAACTCCTATCTGCTCCTGTATCAAACAATATGGATGTGTAGCGGTTATTTAAAAGGAACGTACCCATCACGACGTTTGGGTACTCTTGGGCTTCCACCTTGCCCACTGCATAGACCCTTCCGCGGGCTCCTCCATCATTGCCTTGATTCCCCTGCTGTCCAATAGCTCCTTGATTTTCCCCAGCAACTTGATTCCTTGATTCACGGCACTCATTTTTGTAGTGTCCCTTTTTTCCGCACCTAAAACAAGTCACGTTAGCTTTCGGGTTTTGCCCTGGTGCTGTCTGTACCGTTGCGAGAGTTCTTGATCTAAAATCCTTGGACATATGTCCAACCTACTTACAGTTGCGGCACTTTACTGTGCATAGTCCACTGTGGTGGAGCTTACAGCGATTGCACAACGGGTGTTTCCCACCATAACCTTTCTTTTCAGCTGGTCCAGTTGCATACCCTTTCTTCTCCGTCGGCCCCGCAGCGTAGACCTTAGCAGCTTCTTGTCTCTTGTTTGGGTGGTAGTTGTTGTTATTGTTTCGGGAGTGATCATCCCATTTCCTCTTGTTGGTCACAACCGTTTCAGCCGAATCCTCGATCACTTGGTCCATTAACTTGTTGGACACTTCCATAGTTTTATGGAGATCAGCAGCCTTGTAGGTTGTAATGTTTCCCTTGATGGATGGGGGTAATCCTCCAATGTACCTTTCCAGCAATCGAGTTTTAGTCTGGACCATATCAGGGCATAGCAAAGCAAGCTCTTGGAAATGCTGATTGTATGCAGCCATGTTGGTACCCTGCACTTTGAGGTTTCAAAACTCGACCTCTAACTTCTTGACCTCGTTCCGAGGGCAATACTTCTTGAGTACCATTTCTTTGAAGTTTTCCCATGGCATTGCGTAAGCAGTGTCATAGCCAGCCGATTTCAGATAATTGTTCCACCAAGTTAAGGCAGCATCCAAGAAAGTAAATGATGTGAACTTATGTAACACCTAAAATCCAAAAGCATGTAAAATGACCATAATGCCCCTATAAGTTTAAAAATTATTTAAAAGCTTGTAAAGTATCAAATAAATTCCAAACTTCTGACAATGCACAAGTTATGCTCCCAAATAATTTTAACAACTTCATTTAACATTTATACAAGTAGCAAAATTACCAAAATGCCCCTAATATTACCGAATGGATTTTAGTTGGCTTTATTATGATTTAAAATGATTTTAAAATATGTAAATAAGGAAAATATCAATCAAGAATATTTGCCAACCTATAAACCGAAAATTCTGGTCTTATCCCTCCCCCTATGACTCGGCATTCCCTCATATTAACCAACAAACATATTTTTCTAATAAACCCTAATTACCGGTTGGAAGAAAACACATAAAATAAATTCTCTAGCCTCCATCCGATCCACTAAAATTACCAAAGCAATTTTCTGAGCTTGAACATCATCTAAGGAGTCCTAGAAAAATCAGGTTGAGTTCGTTTGTGGCCTGGTTCGTTCGTTGTGGATTTATTCTTGTCGATATATTGCTTTTAAGGTAAAATTCGTTATAATTCAACCAAGCTTCCTAAAATCCGTTTCTCATTTTTCCTAAAGTTCTTATATCATGTGTGATCTGCGAAAAATGTGTACAAGGTGAATTGGTTCCATTTGAAGCTGTGGGGAATTCCTTCTTGTCGAGTAAACCAACCGAGAAGCAATAATTCGTGCAACTCTCTTCACTCGTTCTAAAATTGTCCTGGTATTTTTCTCAGCTTCTATTGATCATATCTAACGTGGGAAAAATGGTAAAAATGACCCATGCATCATATATAATCCGTATAGAAATCATTGTGTTTATAAACCCTAAATCGAACTAAATTCTATAAAGCATGCATGCGATTTTTCCTGGACTGGTGAGTAATTTTTGTGGGCTCTATTATCACCATATAACACCAGAAAAATACCCATTTGAATTGTTGAGGCTTAAAACTATTTTTGGTGAAATTACCTTATAATCGGCAAAAGGAAATAAGAACAAAAAAAATACCTAGCAATTTAACTAGGGCTCAAAAATAATAAGATCTGATGTTAAATGAACATTAATGATGTGGGAATGATTGCAAAATTATTGGGATCGATTAGGGTTTTATTTTGTTAAAAATGGTGTTTATCGATTTGGAAATTAAATATAAAGGGAGTGTTTTGTCAATATTAAAATTCATGGACTATTTTTGTCATGTTCTATAGATCAAGTATAGCCTGTAAAAATTATAAAACGAAGGGCCTATATGTAAAATTCATGAGATAATGAAATTTGTTGTAATTGTTGGTTCGAATTTGAAAGTAAAAAAATATAGGGACTAAATATGTAATTTCTAAAAAGTTGAGGTCGATTTGGGTAATGAATGATATTCAGGGGCTAATGTGTAAATTTGGATATTTATTGGACTAATGTGTAATTATTATTAATTAAAGATTGAAAATGTAAACTTTAAGGATTAATTATGTAAACAAATTAAATGGAGGGACCTATTGTGTAAATATTGAATATTTGAAGGTCAAGTCGTACAACTTACTAAAATAAGTAATCATTGTGTAAATTTGATAAATTAAGGGTTTAATGTGTAACTATGAATATTTAAAGGGTTAAGGTGTAACTTTTATAATACAGGGATGTAAAGTGTAAATTGTGGAAACCTGAGGACCAAAGGTGTAAACATGATAAAGATACCTTATTTCCAGCTAACAATGATCTGAATAAGTTATGTACTCAATATTTCTGAAAGTGGAAACTTACTGATTATGGAAACTTTCTAAAACTGGGAACTTACTAAAAGGGGAAAGTTACTTAAAATGGAAAGATGTTTTGTCACACCCTGAATTTACCTGTTAATGGCAGCGGAATTGAATACCTTGGTGTGACTTTCATGGCGTCTCATACAATGGATATATTGAACGACCTAAAGTGTCGTTTTGAAAATACACGTTTGATCATAAATAAAATCAGAGTTTACAAAACATAGGTCCCAAATGATGTTGCAAGTTTAAAAACAAAACCATAGTAGATCAAACGGTTACATAAGTGCATGAAAATAAGTGATGCAAGTCGACCCCGCGACTCCAAGATGGTCCAATGCATGCCCACATGATAGCTAATAACCTGAAAATACATTGCTAAAAACGGTCAACATAAAGTTGGTGAGAGTTCATAGGTTTAATAAAATGAAGTTATACGATAGCCACAAGTATAAAGTGTATGACATAAGTCACATAAAAAAAATGATTGTACAATAGCCTTAAGCTCATGACCCCGACGCTGTGACTGAATTCTCTGGAGCCCCTGGGAGTGTTTTGCCAGACACTCAAATGAAAAGACATGAAATGCATCCGCTATCGGTTGTTGGTCAAAGCCAACACGGATGGAGGCGTCACCCTCGATAGATCTATCCACTCACTCTCGCTTAAACATAATTAACGGTTCATGATTATATGGGGACTTTCAATTGGCAACAAGGTAACTTAATCTATGTACAGGAAGTCTGATACTTTGGCTCGTATGGAAAACAGTTGCAATGTATTCTCCCCCGTGGGATTTGAAAACAATAATAAAATGTATACGGGGCTATGAAAACTCACCTGAAGTGATGATACAACAATGCTATGAAATCGGAATACTTGGAATAATTGAAATACTGGAACACTTGGAATACTTGGCAATAACAAGGCGCGAACACTAGCCGCTACCTAAAATGAATATGCATAATCTACTTAGATTATGAGGCAATGTAGTGCATGTACATGTATATGTAACCTATACCACTCGTCATTTGAAAATACTAGTTATCGTTGATATGTAAAGTTTTTCCAAAACTTGGTATAAATATGTTAACTTGTTAACGTAAAACTAGTCGTGTCATAATGTGTATAAAACGTTAGTGTTGGTCTTGGCGTTTTGAAAACATTGAAATGTGATATGGTAGTCGCGTTAATAAACCTTTGATTGTACGTGTTCCAATGGATAAGAATTACGGTTCACCATAGTCGTTTCGTGAAAAATATAGTTTCTAGTAAGTAAACATTTTCTACTTAAAAAGCTGTCAAAATAAAATGTATATAGTCGATGTTTAAACGCGTGTATCTCGTTCGTTATTAGCTTGTTTTTGACGTTCTTTATATCCGTGGTTTCGTATAAACATGTACTAATATATTTTTAGTAGCTCGGGTCATCTAGGTCGCGTTAAACGCCTCAGTGGGTCCGTCGAAAGTCGTGTAACAGCTTGCTATTCTTCCGGAAAATTAGTTTTCGTTGTTAAACTTGTAAAAATCATATCTCCTTCGTTATTAACTCGTTTTTATCCCCGTTTTCGGCCACGGCTTCGTCTCGGAATGTATTTTCTAAATATTTGGTCCAAAATTTCCCACAACCTACTGAGTTTGCCACGTTTTCAAAATAGGGACAGTAGGTATGTTATAGTTTCAAAAATGGGTTTTCCTAGTTTGTATCTTGTTCAAAACCATCCAATCTACAACCAAACAACTCTCAATCCTACCATACACCTTCTTAGGGTGTCATGGGTCCCTAAACATCATCATCCAAGTTAATCTATCAAGGATCTACATACTTTCCATTTCTAGAGCTCAAAAGTTATAAAAAGTGTAAAAAGAGTGGTATAAACTAGCATATGCATATATATCTTGTATAAAAATGATATGTACATTGTAGGAACTTGATAAAATTATAAAAATGAGTTTGACACACTTACTTGAAAGATTAGTGAGCTTATGAGGATGAAGACTTAATTAAACCTTGAGTTTGTATTTCAAAACCCTAAAAGGTATACTAGATGAACTTGTTTATGCATAGATCTTGGAAAATTGATGCTTCTTGCTTATGTTTTTGATGTTGGCCGAGCATAAGAGGAAGAAGAAAGAAGAGAGGATTTTTCTAGCTTACTTGAACTTGTATGTGTGAAATATGTGTAGAAATGAGATAATATCTAAGTTAAAAGACAAGTATAAGTGGGAATTAATTGTAGTTAGGTAAGAAATGAAATTTTGGGGGCTAGGAGGGGGGGGGCTGCTGGCGTGAATCAAGGGAAAGGGGGGGGGGGCCATGTTGGGTGATGATTATTTATAAAGATTATGTAAGATTTGTGTAGTTTTAATTAGTTTTAAGTGTAACCGGGTACCGTGTTTGCTAGAAATAAAATTTAACGGTGTTAATCGGGACTTGACGAAGTCATAAAAATTACAAAAATAGGTTGGGTACAAGTATTGGGTGTTCGGGTAATTATTGTTTAGTTTTTACAAAAACCGTCGTAATTATATTAAACGTACGATATAAATTAAATAAATTTGCAAAATACTGGGTAAATGAATTTTAAAATTTTCTTGATATTAAAATGAGTGTAAAAATATGTCGGGACCATCGTGGGGTTTGTCGGACGTGTTAGTCATATTTATTGATCGCGCGTTGACGTTTTAATTAAAAGTAATTATACGTAATACGTCGAATGTAACAAAAATATTAATTTGATAAACCTACGAGTGGTATAGTATGAAAATGGAAATCTGATGATATGCAGACTATTCCTAGTCCGTATGCAGTGTTCCTACTGATGATGCATGAATTTCGCAGTCAAACCAAACCGGTTACGCGAATATGAATACCCGTAAACTACGTTTACGCTGAAATGAATAATGAACATGAATAGTGATTCCCTCCCGGGGATGAATAGTGTCACATGAATAGTAAAATTCCTGAACGCTTCTCGAAGTCTCAAACTGACTCCAAAAACGATGAATAGTGAAATGATGAATAGTAAATGATGAATAGTAACTGATGAATAGTGAATTGTCGTGGTTAGGAAAGTGACCTGAAATCTCGGGTTGTTACAGTCGCCCCTCCAAAAGGGAATTCAGTCCCTGAATTCAAATGTTGTTGGTTTCGGAAGCAGGCTCGGGAAAAAGATGTGGATACTTGCGTCGCATTTGGTCTTCTCGTTCCCAAGTAAACTCGGGTCCTCTTCGAGAATTCCAGCGAACTTTCACGATAGGAATTCGACTCTGCTTCAATTGTTTGACCTCACGGTCCATGATTTCAACGGGTTCTTCCACAAAATTAAGCTTGTCATCTAGTTGAATTTCTTCTAGTGGAATAACGGACGACTCGTCGGAGAGACACTTCTTGAGGTTTGAAACATGAAATGTGTTATGAACGTTGCTGAGTTCTGACTGAAACTTAGGTGTGTATGCCAACTGACCGGTTCTAACTAGAATCTGAAATGGTCCAATACCGAGAGCTCAGTCTATCGGGTTACCAAAAATTGTATCATGCCTTTCCAAGGCAAGGCTTTCAATCATAGTTCGTGCTTTTACTTGAATCTAGGAGGTTCGTTGTTCAAGGATATCAATTCCGTATGATGTGCATCATACATCGACCTAACTTCCGTTGTTTTCTCATTTCTTGTAACTGATTCTTGACTTGTGAAGTTTCCTTTGTTGTCTCCCGGTTTAGTTCTAGGTCCGTGAATTTAACTTTCCAAATTCGATATATAAATATGTATATGGTCACTTCGGCCATAGGGTGTCTTAAATGGTGCCTTTATATATTCCCGTGATGGTTATTTTTGCTGATGATGAAATTCGTCAATACTCGAAAGATTATCCTAATCCATTCAAAGTTGGTTATGTGGTGTTGAATAAATCCTATAGTGTTCAGGTAGTTCTCTTAAGGACTCGTCGGGCTAACTATGGTAGAGCGTGTATATCCAATTAGAAAAGGAATATCTTAAAGGAATTGCTAGAAATCTGAGGGGTATCGTCTATCCTTTCGCCGTTTCTATGTCATAAAATATCTTTCATAATGTAGAGTCTCTCCTAGAGAAGTCAATGGTGCAAATTCAACTTAATGGCTGAGTGAGTGATGAGTGATGTAAGTATCCGGTGGGAGTTTGTTGAAAGGGGTGTTCATGAAAAATTCCATTTGTTTACAAAGCTTTTGAATGAAGATTGTTATTAATAATTTCTGAAAATGTGACTATTTTCTTCACGGCATAATTCCTCCTGAATTATACATAGGTGATCAGGCTATGTATAATTGAGGACCAACGATGCGATGCTTGGTTAAATCGAAACGGTATTACTTTTTCCCAAAAGTTTTAGATGGTGTTCAGCGTGTTGTTTTGATAAATGGTTTTCTAGATATTTCCTTTGAAAGTAACATGAAAATTGTCTCGCGTAGCGGTAGTAAATACTTGATAAAATGACAGGAAATCCATTTATAGGGTGGTACCAAATGGTTTATTTTGAAAGTTCTGAAAAAGAAAAAAAAAATATAGTTCTCCCGTATGGTAGTAAAATCACTGGCATTAAATTTGTTGAATGGTTCATTGGATACATGGATGAATCTTATGAAATGGTATTAGTCTACTAGTCCGTCAAGAATGAAATCGGCCTAATCCCTAGTAGGATAAAGGTATATTGTTGCGAAACTATGGAGAATTGAGCAATTGGAATAGGAATGGAATAAACGATGGTTATGATTATCGCGAAGATAACAAAAGATAGGTATTACATTGGATAGGAAAGTGCTTAATACAACTAGGTTACACCAACATACCTATGGAAAGTACAAAAGAAAGATACAACCCTAGAGGGCTCAACTACGGTTTATTAAAACATGAACTCCTTCTGGTTAAGCATTGTTGTTGTCCTTGATGTTGCTAATGTCCTGACGGTCTCTCTCCCAAACACGCACGCTATTCCTCGAGTTAATTCCTCTTGGTCCCCATGTCCTGATTTCCTTTCGGGCAATTGTTCCTAAAGTGTCCAACTTCTCCACAACCATAACATGTTGGCGGTGGATTCTGATTATTTCCCCCAGGAGCAGCCCTGCATCCCTTAGCCAGATGACCGATCTTCCCACAATTGAAACAAGGTTTAGGGCAATCCCCCGGGTTATGATGTGTTTGGCATTTGTTACACTTTGGTAGAGTACCGGCGTAACCTTTCTTTTCAGTCGGACCCGCAACATAGGCCCGTGCAGTTTCTTGTCTTTTGGGTGGTGGTTGGTTGGCGTTGTTACCTTGGTTGTCATCCCATTTCCTTTTGTTGTTGTTGTTCTGGTAATTGTTGGTGTTATTGTTGTAGTTACGGTTTCGGTTGAAGTTATTGTTGTTGTTGTTGGCGGGTGTCACTTTCTTCAGAACTTGAGCTATGAGCTTTTGAGACATCCTGATTGCCTCATCAAGAGTTTGCGGATCAAAAGAAATCACATCACCACGGATGCTTTCGGGCAATCCACCAATGAAATTCTCTACCAATTTTTCATCATCAGGCACCATAGATGGGCATAGAGCAGCTAACTCTTGGTACCTCCGAATGTAAGTCTCAATATCATTACCCACAGTTACCAGATCATAGAACTCCACCTCTAACTTCTTCACTTCGGTTCGTGGGCAAAACTTCTTAGTTACCAACTTTTTGAACTCGTCCCATGTGACCTTGTAAGCATTCTCCATCCCTATGGGCTTTGCATAGGAGTTCCACCACGATAAGGCTTGATCACGAAGCGTACTCACGGCAAACTTAACCTTGGAATCATCCGGACAGTTGCATAAGATAAACACGGATTCAGTATGTTCGAACCATCGAACCATGGCAGTAGCCCCTTCAGTACCCTTATACAAAGTAGGATCTCCACTCTTGAAATCCTTGTAAGTACATTTCTTCCCATTGGTTCCGTTGCTAGCTTCTCCCGATGTCCCTATCCGAGAAGCATCTTCGGCAGCTCTTGCGGCAACAGCGGCTCTTTCAATCTCTAGAGCTTCGGCTACACTATCCCTAACGAGCTTCCGGATAGCAGCCTGAGTCATTTCTGGGGTAGTCGTTGCAGCAGCCTTGGCTTTTGCTTTCCTAGGTGCCATAATTCTGGTACATCACAACAGAATACATCAACAACAATCATACTAGAAATGATTATCGTACAAAATATATACAACCACAACATGTATATATATATCCACCACAAGTGTAAATACAACCACGATATGTACAACCACAACATGTACAACCTCAGCGTGTATAAATACAACCATGAGTACTCGTAATAGCAACGATCATTGTTCACTAGGTATACCACCACAACCATGCGTATATCCTCATAACACATGAATACAACACTTAAATATTTTGGTCTACATTGACCGGTGTCATAGATAGCACAACCATACCCATATAGTAAAGTCAATACTTGGGGATCTCGTTGTACAACAATCAAAATACCACAAGTTTCTTTGAACCACGCCACACTTCCCGTGGCCAAGATGATAGTAAAAGCGAGTAAAGGTAAAAGCTAGGATGATGTCCTGAAGTGAGGTCCGGGGTTGTGCATCGATTCATGTCTGAGATAATGTAGATTCCAATCCATCCTTGAGGAATCTATAGATGTTCCTGTTGAGTCCGTGATCTTGGTGTCATCCACAAGATGTTATCTAATTCATGTCAAGTGAGAATGGGAAAAAGGAAATGACAATGGTCGTACTGAAAGGCAAGGTTAGACTCCCGAATCTCGAAGGTCTCGGTGTCATATCTGATTGGTGGGGTGTTGTTACGATGACCAATGATGAAATCCAATTCATCGGTTTAGAATGTGATGTAATCAAACTTGGTAATGAAGAGGGAGTTGTGAAGAGTTCTCTTGTGGTGGTGTAATATTGCTCAAAGCATCTTGTTGGTTCATTATGTCATGGAAGTATGAGTCGATTATACCTGAGATAGTATAGAGTCTTTGCGAGGAATGCCACTCTTTGGCGATTTGTTGTTGCTCTTGTTTGGTCTGTGGGGCATCCAAACCTTCATGTGTAGTCTCAATTAGTTAGAGATCATCATCTAACGATAAAGAGTAGTAGGTTGTCTAACAGTAAGGGCTCTCGAACTCTCATCAACCTTAATCTATAAGGTGGTGTAGTGTCCTTAGTGGTAGATGGTAATGGTGTATCAAACCATGTACGCTTCTCAAGCGGTAAGTTAAGTATGTGAGTAGAGTCCCTGAAATGTGATGGTATAAATGGGGTTCCATATGATGATGATGAAGTCGATGGTGATAATACTGAAGGAATCACTACCTTCTTTTACGCTATCTTGCGATGTCTAAGCGGTAAAACTGGAGTATGCACTATGGGACGACCAATAGTGGTATGAGTAGCTGATACTGGTGGTAATACATGAGTAGTGAGTGTTCTAATAGTGAGGGAATGAAGATATACTATCTTTCTTGCAATAAACATTCTAATAGGTCCATAAGGACTAAGCATGTACGTCTTATCAAATGGTATACTCTGTATGGGCTGAAGTAATAGGGACATCCCGATCGTCTTGCGACGTCGGAACATAAGAGTTGGATTCTGCGGAAACCGGAATAGTATGGGATGATGAATCTGTAGGTGCACGAGTAACCAAAGGTGGTGCAATAAGTGAAATCTGAGGAGTAGGTGCAACAATGGGAGTAGTAGAAGACATAGCGTCCTCGATGTAATCATCAGAAAATATAACAATAGTGCGGGAATTGGAAGACATATCTCTGTGGCAACAATGCAAAATGAAATGAATAACCCATGTAATGAATCCTCGCAAATAATAATGTGCACTTATGATGTAATGATGAGACGCTACCGTTGGGGTAGTTATAGTCTAGGGTATGAGGATAACCTAGTTCGCTATAACCATTGCTCTGGTACCAATCTGTCACACCCTGAATTTACCTGTTAATGGCAGCGGAATTGAATACCTTGGTGTGACTTTCATGGCGTCTCATACAATGGATATATTGAACGACCTAAAGTGTCGTTTTGAAAATACACGTTTGATCATAAATAAAATCAGAGTTTACAAAACATAGGTCCCAAATGATGTTGCAAGTTTAAAAACAAAACCATAGTAGATCAAACGGTTACATAAGTGCATGAAAATAAGTGATGCAAGTCGACCCCGCGACTCCAAGATGGTCCAATGCATGCCCACATGATAGCTAATAACCTGAAAATACATTGCTAAAAACGGTCAACATAAAGTTGGTGAGAGTTCATAGGTTTAATAAAATGAAGTTATACGATAGCCACAAGTATAAAGTGTATGACATAAGTCACATAAAAAAAATGATTGTACAATAGCCTTAAGCTCATGACCCCGACGCTGTGACTGAATTCTCTGGAGCCCCTGGGAGTGTTTTGCCAGACACTCAAATGAAAAGACATGAAATGCATCCGCTATCGGTTGTTGGTCAAAGCCAACACGGATGGAGGCGTCACCCTCGATAGATCTATCCACTCACTCTCGCTTAAACATAATTAACGGTTCATGATTATATGGGGACTTTCAATTGGCAACAAGGTAACTTAATCTATGTACAGGAAGTCTGATACTTTGGCTCGTATGGAAAACAGTTGCAATGTATTCTCCCCCGTGGGATTTGAAAACAATAATAAAATGTATACGGGGCTATGAAAACTCACCTGAAGTGATGATACAACAATGCTATGAAATCGGAATACTTGGAATAATTGAAATACTGGAACACTTGGAATACTTGGCAATAACAAGGCGCGAACACTAGCCGCTACCTAAAATGAATATGCATAATCTACTTAGATTATGAGGCAATGTAGTGCATGTACATGTATATGTAACCTATACCACTCGTCATTTGAAAATACTAGTTATCGTTGATATGTAAAGTTTTTCCAAAACTTGGTATAAATATGTTAACTTGTTAACGTAAAACTAGTCGTGTCATAATGTGTATAAAACGTTAGTGTTGGTCTTGGCGTTTTGAAAACATTGAAATGTGATATGGTAGTCGCGTTAATAAACCTTTGATTGTACGTGTTCCAATGGATAAGAATTACGGTTCACCATAGTCGTTTCGTGAAAAATATAGTTTCTAGTAAGTAAACATTTTCTACTTAAAAAGCTGTCAAAATAAAATGTATATAGTCGATGTTTAAACGCGTGTATCTCGTTCGTTATTAGCTTGTTTTTGACGTTCTTTATATCCGTGGTTTCGTATAAACATGTACTAATATATTTTTAGTAGCTCGGGTCATCTAGGTCGCGTTAAACGCCTCAGTGGGTCCGTCGAAAGTCGTGTAACAGCTTGCTATTCTTCCGGAAAATTAGTTTTCGTTGTTAAACTTGTAAAAATCATATCTCCTTCGTTATTAACTCGTTTTTATCCCCGTTTTCGGCCACGGCTTCGTCTCGGAATGTATTTTCTAAATATTTGGTCCAAAATTTCCCACAACCTACTGAGTTGGCCACGTTTTCAAAATAGGGACAGTAGGTATGTTATAGTTTCAAAAATGGGTTTTCCTAGTTTGTATCTTGTTCAAAACCATCCAATCTACAACCAAACAACTCTCAATCCTACCATACACCTTCTTAGGGTGTCATGGGTCCCTAAACATCATCATCCAAGTTAATCTATCAAGGATCTACATACTTTCCATTTCTAGAGCTCAAAAGTTATAAAAAGTGTAAAAAGGGTGGTATAAACTAGCATATGCATATATATCTTGTATAAAAATGATATGTACATTGTAGGAACTTGATAAAATTATAAAAATGAGTTTGACACACTTACTTGAAAGATTAGTGAGCTTATGAGGATGAAGACTTAATTAAACCTTGAGTTTGTATTTCAAAACCCTAAAAGGTATACTAGATGAACTTGTTTACGCATAGATCTTGGGAAATTGATGCTTCTTGCTTATGTTTTTGATGTTGGCCGAGCATAAGAGGAAGAAGAAAGAAGAGAGGATTTTTCTAGCTTACTTGAACTTGTATGTGTGAAATATGTGTAGAAATGAGATAATATCTAAGTTAAAAGACAAGTATAAGTGGGAATTAATTGTAGTTAGGTAAGAAATGAAATTTTGGGGGCTAGGAGGGGGGGGGGCTGCTGGCGTGAATCAAGGGAAAGGGGGGGGGGCCATGTTGGGTGATGATTATTTATAAAGATTATGTAAGATTTGTGTAGTTTTAATTAGTTTTAAGTGTAACCGGGTACCGTGTTTGCTAGAAATAAAATTTAACGGTGTTAATCGGGACTTGACGAAGTCATAAAAATTACAAAAATAGGTTGGGTACAAGTATTGGGTGTTCGGGTAATTATTGTTTAGTTTTTACAAAAACCGTCGTAATTATATTAAACGTACGATATAAATTAAATAAATTTGCAAAATACTGGGTAAATGAATTTTAAAATTTTCTTGATATTAAAATGAGTGTAAAAATATGTCGGGACCATCGTGGGGTTTGTCGGACGTGTTAGTCATATTTATTGATCGCGCGTTGACGTTTTAATTAAAAGTAATTATACGTAATACGTCGAATGTAACAAAAATATTAATTTGATAAACCTACGAGTGGTATAGTATGAAAATGGAAATCTGATGATATGCAGACTATTCCTAGTCCGTATGCAGTGTTCCTACTGATGATGCATGAATTTCGCAGTCAAACCAAACCGGTTACGCGAATATGAATACCCGTAAACTACGTTTACGCTGAAATGAATAATGAACATGAATAGTGATTCCCTCCCGGGGATGAATAGTGTCACATGAATAGTAAAATTCCTGAACGCTTCTCGAAGTCTCAAACTGACTCCAAAAACGATGAATAGTGAAATGATGAATAGTGATTGGTGAATAGTAAATGATGAATAGTAACTGATGAATAGTGAATTGTCGTGGTTAGGAAAGTGACCTGAAATCTCGGGTTGTTACATGTTTAATTAAGAATAATTTGTAATCCCCTTCTACTCCTTTAGGTGTGAAGAAGGAGAGACCTTGAGCTTTCCCTCATTTCTGTGCTTGTTTCTATTTGTGCTTTCGTCATAAGGTACGGATACTCTGCCCTTGTTCAGTAAGGGTTCCTATACACTATACATTGATGTTGACTTATGATTCTGTTAAGGTTTCCCAAGCCATTGCTATGATCCCCATTTGTTTATGATCCTTTGCTTGTGAACCATGATCTGATGAACCTTTGACTTGGACCTTGATACTATTTCTGCACCTTTGATATGAACCCTCTGTTATGAACCTATTATGATGAACCCTGGATTATGACACATCTGATTTGACATGACTTATGACTCTTAGTTTGATACCCGAGCCACTTTTCTGTTACCTAGCCAGGAAGGTAACCTGGCCGTGTCTGTGATGCACCACTGGCATGACTCATGTGTGGGTGAGTGATTCCTCACACCGTCCCCATTCTGATTATGATATGCGCATTACTTTGATTATGGATTATATATGTTTCTGGGGGGCGTATGGATTGCAATCCTAGATCTGATCTGTTTAGTAGATTTAACTGTATATGCTATGATATGATTTTGTCTGGTGACTGGTGCTTGTGTGCAATACACGCCTTTCATAATTATCTAGGAGCTGATCACTCCATTTGATACATGAGGTCACCCCTCATATTATCTGGTTGCCTAAGAGGTATCCCCTCTGCATGTGTATGATTATGAGTATGATATGATATGTTTCTGGGCTCGTGGTAGATGACTATCCTATTCTTCTCTTTTACCCATTTGTTCTGATTTATACCTTATGATATTTCCCAGTGCTTCAGTATATTTCTGCTTCATTATCTTTGTTGTATTATGTATCTGTTCACTGAGCTTTGTAAGCTCAGCCGCACGTTTTTCTTTTCCGTGTGCGGCAGGTACCTAGCTGGGAGATGGATTTATGCTTGGGATGAGAGTTAGTGGAGCTTTTGCCTTAGATGATGTCCTACCCTAGTCTTACCATTTTGTTTCAGCATTTTGATATTGGATTTATTTCGTTATGTATTTCCTTGGGATTATTTCTTCCTTTCATTTGAGACTTATGTATTGAATTCCAGTCGTGTTGACTTGGTTTATTTAATGATTATGTTTATTGGCTTCCGCTGTGAATATGTATGTATGCTTTGATTTGTCACCATAATGTGATGCTTCTACCCTTGCCGGGTTGGGGTGTTACAATTATGGTATCAGAGCCCAGGTTGCGACCTGTCGTACATAAGCTTGGCCTGTGAAACATGTGGACCATAGGAATTGACCCTTAAGTTTTAAGATTTGACTGGTGAGGCTTTGGGTAGTTATAAGTTTCTGCTCCGTCTTCCTTTTCGTGCTTATTTTCCCTTATTGTTGTTGCTAATCCTTTTGTAATCGTTCAGATGGTGAACACTCGCTTTACTCAGTACACTAATGGGGATGATGGCCCCAATTTTGAAGAGATGATAGCCGCTGCTGTGGCTGCTGCCATGCCTAAAGTGGTGGCTGAGGTCACCACTAACATCAAGAATGGGGCTAGTTCTTCTGGTGGTGGTGGTGGCGATGCTCCACCCGCTGCTCCTCCAGCTGGTATCCACGTGTGGATCGAGAGGTTTAATAAGCTAAAGCCTCTCTCTTTCAGGTCCGCTGCTACTCCCCATGAGGCGGAGGACTGGATTACGCACGTTGAGAAGTTGTTTCGTGTTCTGGGATGTGCTGACGAGTTTAAAACTCGTTTGGCCACATTCAAACTAGAGGGTGATGCTCAGAATTGGTGGACTGCTCTTGTTCAGGCCAAAGGGGATGATTTTGCTGAGACTTGTTCGTGGGCAGATTTTATTGAGGCGTTTTATAAGCAATACATTCCTATGGCAGAGCAGCTGAGGTATGAGAGGGAATACGGGTCTATTCGTCAGGGTGATCATGAGTCTTCAGGAGATTTCATACAGCGTTTCTTGCGTCTGGCTAGTTTCGTGGGGCCAGAGGTTACTGGGGATTCTTTTCGACAGGCTCGTCACTTCAAGTGGGCTCTTAAGAGATGGGTGTTAGACCGGATCGTTAACACTCCATTTGATGATGTGGCTAGTGTTCAGGATGCCGCGCGTAACATTGAGTTGTTGCATGCGGACAGGGGATCTAATAAACGTGATAGGGATGGCAACAGGATTGATACTCGGGGCCATGGTCGTCAGGACCAGAGGCAGGATTTTCGGGGTCGTCAGGACCAGGGGCATGATCAGCGGGGTCGCCAGGACCGATGTGGTGATTATAGGAGACAGGATTCTAGGAACCAGGGTCGACAGGATTATGGTCGGTATGGTGGTGACCGTCAGGGTCAGGGTGGTAATAACAGGCGCAGGGATTCTCAGCAGTATCAGCAGTCGGGATCGTCAGGTCAGAAGAGGGCTGTTGAGACTCTACCTCCTCCTCCTTTATGTACTACATGTGGGAAACCACATCCGGGTCCTTGTTACAAAGCTTCTGGTGGTTGTTTCTCTTGCGGGTCTACTCAGCACAAGGTAAGGGACTGTCCTAAGAAGCATGTTGGTGAACCTAAAGTCGATACTAGGACCGCTCCTACTTCAGGCCGGGTTTATTCTTTGACACGTGACCAGGCAGCTAGCACCTCAGGTACTATTACGGGTTTTCTGTATATTGGAGATCGTATTGTTTTTGTTTTATTTGACACCGGTGCTACGCATTCCATAATATCCACATCTCTTGCAAATAAAATAAACGCAAACCCAACTCAATTAATGAACCGAATATCTATTGCTACCCCGATGAAAACTCATGTGATTATTGATGTCGAGTATGTTAATTGCCCTCTCCGTTTCGATGATCGTATTCGTTCTGCGAACCTTCTTCCCATTGATATGGTTGATTTTGATATTATTCTGGGCATGGACTGGTTAGCTGCTCATAAGGCGACCATTGATTGTTATGCTCGTAAGGTGATCTTTGGTGATCTTCATCATCCTGATTATGTTTATTCTGGTTCCCAACCTCTGAAATCTGTAAAGATCATTTCGGCTATGAAAGCCCGGACATTGATTTCGCATGGCTGTCTTGGTTTTCTTGCTTCTATTAAAGATATTTCCGTTGATGTTCCGAGCATTGATAGTATTCGTATTGTGCGCGATTTTGCTGATGTATTTCCAGATGAACTTCCTGGCATTCCTCCAGTTAGGGAAGTCGAGTTTAGTATTGATCTGATTCCGGGTGCTGAACCCATATCTAAAGCTCCCTATCGTATGGCACCGATTGAATTGAAAGAATTGAAGGAGCAATTGCAAGAACTGTTGGAAAACGGTTTTATTCGTCCGAGCGTATCTCCTTGGGGTGCTCCTGTGTTGTTTGTGAAGAAGAAGGACGGGAGCATGCGCCTTTGCATTGATTATCGAGAGCTTAACCGCATTACGATTCGTAACCGCTATCCCCTTCCGCGCATTGATGATCTGTTCGACCAACTGCAAGGGGCGAGGCATTTCTCTAAAATCGATCTAAGGTCAGGTTATCACCAGCTTAGGGTGAGGGAGCAGGATGTTCCCAAAACGGCCTTTCGGACTCGGTATGGTCATTATGAATTTTTGGTTATGCCTTTCGGGTTGACCAATGCTCCGGCTGTGTTTATGGACCTCATGAACCGGGTATTCCACGAATTTCTCGATAAGTTCGTCATTGTCTTCATAGATGATATCCTTGTGTACTCTAAAACCGAGGCGGAGCACGAGCAGCACCTCAGTATGGTTCTGGAGATTCTTCGACAGCAGCGATTGTATGCAAAGTTTTCGAAGTGCGAATTTTGGTTGGATCGAGTGGCTTTATTGGGTCACATTGTTTCTGCAGACGGCATCACTATGGATCCGGCGAAGGTTGAGGCTATCACAAAATGGCCAAGACCTACAAATGTGACGGAAGTGAGAAGTTTTCTGGGTCTCGCTGGGTATTATAGGAGATTTGTTGAGGGCTTTTCGCGTCTTGCTTTGCCTTTAACACAGTTGATGAGAAAAGGGGAGAAGTTTATTTGGACTGACGAACGGGAGAGTAGTTTTGAGGAGTTGAAGAAGCGGTTAGTGTCTGCACCTATCTTGACTCTTCCATCGGGTTCCGGCGGTTTTCAGATTTATAGCGATGCATCGAAGAAAGGTTTAGGATGTGTTTTGATGCAGCATGGTAAGGTTATCGCCTATGCTTCGAGGCAGCTGAAGCCTTATGAGGTGAACTATCCGACGCATGATCTTGAGTTAGCGGCTGTGGTCTTCGCGCTAAAGATTTGGCGCCACTATTTGTATGGAGAGTCTTGTGATATTTTCACCGATCATAAGAGTCTTAAATACATCTTCACCCAGAAAGAGTTGAATATGAGACAGAGGCGTTGGTTGGAACTTCTGAAAGATTATGATGCTAACATCCAGTATCATCCCGGTAAAGCAAATGTAGTCGCCGATGCTCTTAGTAGGAAATCCGGTATGATTGCGAGTTTGGAGTTTGAGCCTCGTATTCTGCATGATTTAGAGCTTCTTGATGTGGAGTTTTGTGTTCGTGGTCATGGCGGTTATTGGGCTAGCCTTACAGTTGAGTCCAATCTTATCTTGCGAGTTAAGGAAGCTCAGAAAGAGGATGGTGAGCTGTGGTCTATAGTTCAGAATGTTGAGGAAGGCAAGCAGTCAGAGTTCCGAGTTGATGATTTCGGTGTAGTTTGGTTCGAGGATCGTCTTTGTGTCCCTAACGATCCGGAGCTTCGTGAGGCCATTCTATCGGAAGCTCATAGTTCCCCTTTTACTATACATCCTGGTTCCACCAAGATGTACCGGGACCTCAAGCAACATTTCTGGTGGAGTGGTATGAAACACGATGTGGCTTCATTTGTATCTAAGTGCTTGACTTGCCAGCAAGTCAAGATCGAGCATCAAAGAGCGAGTGGATTATTGCAGCCATTGGAGATTCCGAAGTGGAAATGGGAGGAAATTTCTATGGATTTCGTTACTGGTTTACCTCTTACTCGTAGGAAGCATGATGCGATTTGGGTGGTCGTCGATCGACTAACCAAGTCTGCTCACTTCCTCCCTATTCGTGTGGACTACAGTGTTAGTAAGTTGGCAGATATATTTCAGCAAGAAATCGTTAGACTTCACGGCATGCCTACGGCTATTATATCAGATAGGGATCCACGGTTTACATCTCGCTTCTGGAAGGGATTGCATAAAGCATGGGATACACGGCTTAAGTTCAGTACAGCTTTTCACCCTCAGACGGATGGTCAGTCGGAGAGGACCATTCAGACGTTAGAGGACATGTTGAGGGCATGTGCTTTAGAGTGGACGGGTAGCTGGGACGATTATTTGTGTTTGGTAGAGTTCGCATATAACAACAGCTGGCACGCAAGTATTCGTATGGCTCCTTTCGAGATGTTATATGGTCGGAAATGTAGGGCTCCGGTTTGTTGGAATGAGGTTGGTGAACGCGCTATTGAGGGTCCAGAGTTAGTTCAGATCGCTACTGAGAAAGTGGATATTGCCAGGGAGAAGTTGAAGGAAGCTCGTGCGCGTCAAAAGAGCTATGCTGATAAGCATAGGCGTGACTTGGAGTTTCGTGTTGGTGATCGGGTATTTCTTAAGGTTTCGCCGTTCCGAGGGGTTAAACGTTTTGGGATTAAGGGCAAGCTCAGTCCTCGATTCATCGGACCGTTTGAGATTTTGGATCGCATTGGAGAGGTTTCGTATCGTTTGGCTCTTCCTCCGCAGTTATCACATGTTCACGACGTCTTTCATGTATCTCTTCTGAGGGGATACAATTATCATCCATTGCATGTGGTGTCTTATCCTTTTGATCAGATCCAGCCAGATATGTCTCTTCCGGAAGAGCCGGAAGCTGTCCTTGATCGCCAAGAGCGAGTTATGAGACGTAAAGTCATTCCTTTCGTTAAGATTCTTTGGCGGAACCACCCAGAGCGGGAAGCTACCTGGGAGACCGAGGAGTCTATTCGAGCTAGTTATCCTCATTTTGTTTTCTGATCTGGTATGTCTCTGTTTTGTTTCTGGTCCGTTTCATTTTGATTCTTTGCAAATTTCGGGGACGAAATTTTTCTGTTAGAGGGGAAGAAGTTGTAACACCTAAAATCCAAAAGCATGTAAAATGACCATAATGCCCCTATAAGTTTAAAAATTATTTAAAAGCTTGTAAAGTATCAAATAAATTCCAAACTTCTGACAATGCACAAGTTATGCTCCCAAATAATTTTAACAACTTCATTTAACATTTATACAAGTAGCAAAATTACCAAAATGCCCCTAATATTACCGAATGGATTTTAGTTGGCTTTATTATGATTTAAAATGATTTTAAAATATGTAAATAAGGAAAATATCAATCAAGAATATTTGCCAACCTATAAACCGAAAATTCTGGTCTTATCCCTCCCCCTATGACTCGGCATTCCCTCATATTAACCAACAAACATATTTTTCTAATAAACCCTAATTACCGGTTGGAAGAAAACACATAAAATAAATTCTCTAGCCTCCATCCGATCCACTAAAATTACCAAAGCAATTTTTTGAGCTTGAACATCATCTAAGGAGTCCTAGAAAAATCAGGTTGAGTTCGTTTGTGGCCTGGTTCGTTCGTTGTGGATTTATTCTTGTCGATATATCGCTTTTAAGGTAAAATTCGTTATAATTCAACCAAGCTTCCTAAAATCCGTTTCTCATTTTTCCTGAAGTTCTTATATCATGTGTGATCTGCGAAAAATGTGTACAAGGTGAATTGGTTCCATTTGAAGCTGTGGGGAATTCCTTCTTTGTCGAGTAAACCAACCGAGAAGCAATAATTCGTGCAACTCTCTTCACTCGTTCTAAAATTGTCCTGGTATTTTTCTCAGCTTCTATTGATCATATCTAACGTGGGAAAAATGGTAAAAATGACCCATGCATCATATATAATCCGTATAGAAATCATTGTGTTTATAAACCCTAAATCGAACTAAATTCTATAAAGCATGCATGCGATTTTTCCTGGACTGGTGAGTAATTTTTGTGGGCTCTATTATCACCATATAACACCAGAAAAATACCCATTTGAATTGTTGAGGCTTAAAACTATTTTTGGTGAAATTACCTTATAATCGGCAAAAGGAAATAAGAACAAAAAAAATACCTAGCGATTTAACTAGGGCTAAAAAATAATAAGATCTGATGTTAAATGAACATTAATGATGTGGGAATGATTGCAAAATTATTGGGATCGATTAGGGTTTTATTTTGTTAAAAATGGTGTTTATCGATTTGGAAATTAAATATAAATGGAGTGTTTTGTCAATATTAAAATTCATGGAATATTTTTGTCATGTTCTATAGATCAAGTATAGCCTGTAAAAATTATAAAACGAAGGGCCTATATGTAAAATTCATGAGATAATGAAATTTGTTGTAATTGTTGGTTCGAATTTGAAAGTAAAAAAATATAGGGACTAAATATGTAATTTCTAAAAAGTTGAGGTCGATTTGGGTAATGAATGATATTCAGGGGCTAATGTGTAAATTTGGATATTTATTGGACTAATGTGTAATTATTATTAATTAAAGATTGAAAATGTAAACTTTAAGGATTAATTATGTAAACAAATTAAATGGAGGGACCTATTGTGTAAATATTGAATATTTGAAGGTCAAGTCGTACAACTTACTAAAATAAGTACTCATTGTGTAAATTTGATAAATTAAGGGTTTAATGTGTAACTATGAATGTTTAAAGGGTTAAGGTGTAACTTTTATAATACAGGGATGTAAAGTGTAAATTATGGAAACCTGAGGACCAAAGGTGTAAACATGATAAAGATACCTTATTTCCAGCTAACAATGATCTGAATAAGTTATGTACTCAATATTTCTGAAAGTGGAAACTTACTGATTATGGAAACTTTCTAAAAGTGGGAACTTACTAAAAGGGGAAAGTTACTTAAAATGGAAAGATGTTTAATTAAGAATAATTTGTAATCCCCTTCTACTCCTTTAGGTGTGAAGAAGGAGAGACCTTGAGCTTTCCCTCATTTCTGTGCTTGTTTCTATTTGTGCTTTCGTCATAAGGTACGGATACTCTGCCCTTGTTCAGTAAGGGTTCCTATACACTATACATTGATGTTGACTTATGATTCTGTTAAGGTTTCCCAAGCCATTGCTATGATCCCCATTTGTTTATGATCCTTTGCTTGTGAACCATGATCTGATGAACCTTTGACTTGGACCTTGATACTATTTCTGCACCTTTGATATGAACCCTCTGTTATGAACCTATTATGATGAACCCTGGATTATGACACATCTGATTTGACATGACTTATGACTCTTAGTTTGATACCCGAGCCACTTTTCTGTTACCTAGCCAGGAAGGTAACCTGGCCGTGTCTGTGATGCACCACTGGCATGACTCATGTGTGGGTGAGTGATTCCTCACACCGTCCCCATTCTGATTATGATATGCGCATTACTTTGATTATGGATTATATATGTTTCTGGGGGGCGTATGGATTGCAATCCTAGATCTGATCTGTTTAGTAGATTTAACTGTATATGCTATGATATGATTTTGTCTGGTGACTGGTGCTTGTGTGCAATACACGCCTTTCACAATTATCTGGGAGCTGATCACTCCATTTGATACATGAGGTCACCCCTCATATTATCTGGTTGCCTAAGAGGTATCCCCTCTGCATGTGTATGATTATGAGTATGATATGATATGTTTCTAGGCTCGTGGTAGATGACTATCCTATTCTTCTCTTTTACCCATTTGTTCTGATTTATACCTTATGATATTTCCCAGTGCTTCAGTATATTTCTGCTTCATTATCTTTGTTGTATTATGTATCTGTTCACTGAGCTTTGTAAGCTCAGCCGCACGTTTTTCTTTTCCGTGTGCGGCAGGTACCTAGCTGGGAGATGGATTTATGCTTGGGATGAGAGTTAGTGGAGCTTTTGCCTTAGATGATGTCCTACCCTAGTCTTACCATTTTGTTTCAGCATTTTGATATTGGATTTATTTCGTTATGTATTTCCTTGGGATTATTTCTTCCTTTCATTTGAGACTTATGTATTGAATTCCAGTCGTGTTGACTTGGTTTATTTAATGATTATGTTTATTGGCTTCCGCTGTGAATATGTATGTATGCTTTGATTTGTCACCATAATGTGATGCTTCTACCCTTGCCGGGTTGGGGTGTTACAACTTAACTCGGTCCTCATCAGCACAACTACATATGCGGAATACAGTCTCCAACCTTTCAATCCATCGAACTAAGACAACTGGCCCCTCGATTCCTCCAAAACCTCCGGTCATGGTCTTCCGGATTCTTGGTAGGTGCAACCGCGAGCGTTGTTGTTTGTTGGTCATGAATTTCCAACATCAGTGGTTGAGTTATTTGCGGCGGCCAGTGCTGCTGCCACTCGTTCTTCAACTAACTGATCGAGCATTGTTCGGTTTACTGGTGGAACTGCTGCAGTAGCCCTAGCTGGGCCTGGGTTGGCTAGTTGTGCACGAGTAGATTTGTTTGTCTTTCTTTTAGGAGGCATTTTGCTGCATAACAACAAAAGATAAAGACAATTGAGATTCGAAAAGTTTGTTATCACACAAGAGGATAATCATCACAAGTAGAGTATATGAATAAAATCAATCATAGAGAGAGAATGACACAATAGAGTAATCAACCAAGCTTGTTATAGATTAGGAGTCAACACATGTTTATAAGATTACAAGCTTAAAATACATAAGAGAAAAGTACAAGTCTCGAATACATAACGGAAGAATACAACTGCCACTAACTGATGACTACTCAGTTTAGTGGAAAATACATCACAACTACTAAAAACTAAAATCAATCACGCCCAAGGCGTAGCTGCTCCAACTCTGCTGCCATCCGTGCTACAGTAGACTCCAACCGTCCTACCGTAGACTCCAACTATACAATACGTCTCCTCGACACCAAAACCTCACTACGATCCTCTTGCTCTAACCTCATAACCCTGGCAATCACTGACTCCAACTCATGCATCCTGTGCCAATTGGTCCACTCTGCGTCCCATGCTCTCGCCTGATCCCTCCCAATATCATCCATCCTCTGATGTACCTCTGCAAGCTCTCTACCAACTCGCTCATCACGTCTCCCGAGTCTCTCTAGCTGATCGGAGTGAACATCTAGTAGGCTCGCCTGTGCCCCTAACTGAACCAAGAACCTCGTAACATCATCCTCTTCTTCCTCGGCCACTGGTGAGACAGTAGGCGGAGGAGAAGCTGATATCAATGGAGATGGCGTCACAAAAGATGGTGAAGATGGCTCATACGTGGGACTATCAGCACGAGGTTGAGTGCTGTGAACACACTCAATGTCCCTCCATATTTCACCATTGATCTCACAAGTAGCAGGAACATTCAGACCCTCTTCTCTAGCTCGCAACATAGCAGCTCTCTGTCCCAATCCCAGAGGTGTATCCCTGTCTCCTCCTATCATCTGAGCAGCCCTAGAACTCTGCCCTATCTCAAAAGTACTCGGCACCTCCTCCATAATCGCCTTCCCATGTCGCGGCTCTACTGGTATAGTCTCCTCAGGTGTAGGGTATGCTACCGGCTCCTCTTCTGGATCCTCCTCCAGCTCTTCTTCTGGATCCTCCTCTGATTCTTCCTCTGGATCCTCCTCTGATTCTTCCTCATCCTCAGCTGAATAAGAGTCATCGGCCCTCCCGAGTCTCTGACGGAGTGGTGACTGATCAGGAGATGAAACGGGTGAGAGGGATAGTGGAGTGGTAGAGGTACCCATGTAAATGGCTCAGGTCTTCTTTTGGGGTAGGGATGGTAAGTCTGAGTAACGCATTCGATATCCTGGGACTCACATGCGGGTGGTGCAACGAACAGGGAGAGTATGAACATACGGGGCAGGCTGTATGGTAGTATCAGTAATAGGGGTAGGCTGGATGGGAGCATGATCAGTAGTGGATGTAGGCAGTGCTGAGGTGGGTGTAGGCTCAATGAGATCGGGGCCTGGTGCATTGAAAGCCTGTAGCACCTGCATATACGGGTCATCTGAGCCCGGCGAGATCGGAGAGATGTTGTGGGAAGACATGGTATGTGACAAAAACGGTATATGTGTGTAAGTATATCGAAAATACTCATAGTAATTAAGTTAAGTAGGTATAAGTATACATAAAATACTTATAGTACATATAGTTGAGTAAAATCTACAAACGGTAACATATAGTTAAACAAGTAACCAGCAAATAAACAACAAGCAAGGCAGGCAGGCAAGTGGCGGTCATAGGGACTTGTTTTTGTAAAAAGCGGTTATAGTTTAGGATTTATATGTACCTAGTTCTCTATAACCTAGGATCTGATACCAATCTGTAACACCCCCAAAATCTGGTATTGCGGAAGCATTCGGGTCATGGGGTGCTACTAAATTGAATATCACAACACAAGGTAATAAAGAACGGAATACATACTCCATTTTAATACATTCAACCAAATTAAATAAGTTTACAATAAAGTTTGAGTTTAGAATTAAGGCCTATAAGTTCAGTCATCCCATTTAAAACAAGTCATAGTTAAATGCCACGGTACATCAAAAAGTAGTCTATGACCCTTGCCGTGCCACAACCTTGTAATAATCAATCAGCTTAAACACCTGAGAAAAACATGCTAAAAGTCAGCAAAAAGCTGGTGAGTTCATAGGTTTATCAATAAACAGTAAAATCAACAGTTTGGACCATGAGTTTGGTATATGAGCATTACAACCCATGTAATGTCATATAAAAATACAGTCTATTACGCTAGCACTAAGTTCATGCAACCGAAGCTATAACAGTGTGCATGCTCTAAAAGCATGTTAAATATAAAGGCCCGACAAGTGTTTATCCCAGACACTTGTGTTTCGACATGGTATACGTTCGTTTGCCTATCCGGTCAATCCGAACGGGGACGTTACTCCCAATAGATCTATTTATAACATTCGCGCTTCTCAGCGGGAATTAACGGTTCATGAATTGGACATAATAGGACATAACATGGCTTAGGCTAATCCACGTAATAGCATAGACAATAGTTTGGTCCATAAAAGAGTTTTGCATGTTTCTCACCCCAATTGTAAAATAAGTTTAAATAGAGTGGGGCTATAAACTCACCTTGGCAAGTAGCAGTCAGATAATACAATAGTTCAAATAGTGTTCAGCACCAACACGCGACCTAGATTAGTAAGGTTTGTTTTAGTTCACGGACCGAGTTTAAGAATTTATGAAATTTAGTTAAATCCAAAAGATTTAAAGAGTTTATGTTATTGTTGCTGGTGTGGCAGCGTTTAAGTTTAAAACAATTTTCTAAACATTTGGGGGTATTGGCTCTTGGAAGTGCATAAGTGTATAACAAGGAAGATATCAAGACGAGTAAGTCTCCGGTTTGACAGTAACTGAAAGACTATGTACGGAAAACACTTACTATCAAATATTAGACGTTGACGGCATGTGGAAACGTTATAGTCAAATGAGTATTTATTACTAAGTGCGTGTTTATATATTACATGTATAAGTGTGTGCATGAAAAAAATGGTGTGTGTGTGTATGTATGTATGTATATATATATATATATATATATATATATATATATATATTATTTATAAAATAAATGTTGCGTTTAGAATTTCTCATCATTGTTTATGTCATTTAACGAAAAATTAATAATCCCAGTATATACTCTTTGATAATAAGCAATTCTCGTGCTAACAAAAGTTATAAGATTTGTGTTTAAAAATAATTGTTTCATAATCTAATAAATTTATAACACTTCAAGTTTATATGCAATCGAATTAATGAACGAGTTTATATTCACAAGTTTGGGTTTTTTTTTTCTTTTTTTTTTTACTTTGTTCATACAATTGTTAAATATGTAAAAGAGTTTTTCATTGTATGTGTCATGACAAACCAATTTGGTTTATAAGTTAAGTCGTTTGGTTATGAAAATCACGTTGAATTTCTAAATATACCGTATGATCTAAATATATATATATATAATATATATATATATATATATATATATATATATATATATATATATATATATATATATATATATATATATATATATATATATATATCGAGATTTTAGGTGTTAGTGAAGTGTAACTAGTCGATAACAATTCGAGTTATTTTTAAGTCGTGAGATATAAAGTTTGAAATAAATTGGGAGTGATCACTTTAAACGATGGCGACTACAACTCGTGTTTCGAAACGGATTATTCAAACTCATCTTATGTTAAGATTTTTGGCGAGTTGGGCTGTGGCCCAATTTGGAATTAAATGAACTCACTCTTAGATGGACTGATAATAAAAACCAAACAGACTCCATTATTTTGATACGTGGGCTTGGCCTGGTAGAGTACAAATGAACACTACAAACTCTTTTGAGATTTAGTGGGCTTCGGCCCAACCATGGCTGAACAATGGATCCAATAATAATTTTTAAAGCAACTACACAAGTCACAAGTATTTCACTCTTGTGTTATAACTGTTCGAGTGAAACAGCATGTGGAGGACTCGAATCCTTACATTCGACCTTGTGTACAACCAAACCGTGCCCTCATTCCAAGAACAACACACCCCGTGTGTGTTTTATAACCCGAGTGGCCGAGACAAAACAAGCGAGCCAACTTCCTATGTTGAGCTCGAGTGGCCTTTCGGCTCACAATACACATTGAGACACACTCAAAACCAAATTTACTCAAGTCGACCTAGTTTACCACATAAGACTAAGATGATTTACCACTTAAAGTCACACTTGAAACCGAAACAAACCAACACAACACAACACCGAGCATATACACAAACCAAGTCCGAACACAAACACAAACTCAATCACAATCCGAGTACAATACTAACAAGATCCGAGCACAAGCACAATACAAACACAATCCGAGTTCGAACACTACACAATCCGAGCACAAGCACAAGCACAAGCACAAGCACAAACACAAACATAATCCGGTTACAAGCACAAACACAAACATAATCCGAGTTCAAACACTACAAAATCCGAGCACAAGCACAAACTCAAACATAATCCGAGTATAACATAAACACAAACCAAATCTGAACACAAGCACAAACACAACACGATCCGAGTCTAAATACTAACAATATTCGAGTATAAACACAAACCAAACATAATTCGAGTACTAACGAAAATCCGAGCATACTCAATATCTTAATATCCTGCTTCCTAGACCAAACTCAGTACCATGTTTACTATCTTTTTAACTGTTTAACCATTCGACCAAGAACAAATTAATCAACACCCGAATACGAAGACCTACGACTTGCACTTCCAATTTCCGAGCCAACATAATTTCGACTTTAGTTTTCAGGTTTAATTTTACCATACCATAACATAAACATCAACGAAAGATCGAATGATACTATAATATTAAATCCCAAACAAGAACATAACAACAATAAAAAAGATAACGAATCATGTATTTTATCAATCTTTATCAAATGAAAGTTTAATTAACACCTAAAGAACAAATTTATAGCCGAATGAAAGAAATCAAAAAGGATTTAGAACCCTTACAACAATGAGGTCGATTAACAGAAGGCTGAAAAGAAATCAAAGAACCCAAATCCGATTTAAGCAAACCCACCTCCTCTTCCACAGAAATGTTGCCCTTCACTAGATAGACTTTGTATTGATAGTTTTTAGGTGTGAGTGGGCTTGCCGTGAATCGCTTAAAGATTTAAAAGATAATCATGGGATGGTTGACTCTTTCTTTCTTGTTCACAGTCGATCTATAGCCGAAAAAGGTATGCCATCGCCCTCATCTCCATCATCACTTGGCTCGATACGTTGACTTTGTAGAACTCGACAAGGGTGACAGCCGCTCCCCTTTGGACATAAAGAACAAGATAAAACTCCTGGCCTTGTTTTATTCATTTTGTCGTTCGTTTGTTTGTTATGGATCTAAGAAAGAGGATAAAGGAGATGACGTTTTGGGTTGCAGAGGAGAAGTGGGGGAAGGAGAGAGAGAGAGGCGTGATGTGTATCTTTTTTTTTTTTTTTCTTTTTATTTAATTTATTTATGAAAGATTATGTGAGTGGGGGTATGGTTGGAGTATATAGATAAGGATATGATTTTTGTTTTAGGTTTTGTATTAAGTGTACCCCGTGTCCCGTTGAGCTCGGGTGTAACTTGAGATTTCCGGGTTGTCGTGAGCACAAAAAATATAGTTCAGGAGTCGTTTTTATCAAACTGACATAGAGTAAAATTTATTGACTCCGAAATGAATTTATAAAATTTAACCATTGCTAATGTGGTGTCGGTACGCGTGTGGTGTCGTTTTTCAAGAAGACGAGATAGCCTCTCGTTTTTGTGTTACGCTGGGGTCTGTAAATGTCAGAAGGTGGAAAATTCACCTTTTTATGATAAAATCAAATAGTTTTGGTGAGTTACTGTATGTTACAACGTGCGGGTTTGTTTCCCGTAATAGTTATGTAGGCATATAAATGCTTAGTCTAACAGTTAAGTAATAATAAATTGACATTTATTATAAAATATCAGTGGGAAAAATTACCGTTTGTCACAAATACCAGGTTCTATAACTTCCTCATCAACCTCTTCGACAGTATTTCAAAAAATCACCCCCATTTTCTGGATATAACTCATCAACCATTTGTGCAATTTCTTCTTGCCTACCATCAAAGCTTGTATCCTGATCCAAATTCACTGCGCTATCTTGTTGGAGCAAGTCGTCATCAAAAAATGTCTCAACATGTTTTCGCTTCGAAGGCATAAAACTACCCATAGGGTCACAATCACTGTCTTCCATCAAATTTAAGTAGCTGAATGCATGGGATGAGGATGGTGGTACCTCATTTTCACAATACAGGAATCCTACATTAGCAACATTATTAGTACTTTCAACCAATGGACAAACATTAGTGGTTGAAGCTTGCGTTGGTACCATTTCATGATGCGTTGGTGCCATTTCATGATTATACCACTCTAACAACAATAATTTTCCTTTGTCTTTCTTAACAGGTGGACTGACCACATTATCCTCAACAATCTCTTCAATCACTAGACCCTTTGAGGATTGACAACCCCTAAGCATCAACATATGTTTTTCTACCAAAGATACATGAGTCTCTACATAAGCATCTATTTCCTTATACCCAGGCACAAATTTTAACAATGTCAGCACGTCCTGATCGAACATCAAGGGAACTAATCCATCATCTAAAGACAGTGCTGGGACCCTAAAATGGGTAAACAACAACTGTTTATTATCACCCAAACCCAGTTCAGCTAACATTTGGACCATCTCGCGCACGAAGAAGTTCTCAGAATCAATTAGGTCTAAATGATCAACCACAACAAACTTGTATACTCTGCCAGGTGGATCAGAAAACTCACCAGTGTGGTGGATTTGAATAGTGAAGAGGTTAGGGTACGCATCTGGGAAGATAAAACAATGAAACAAAAAACCCAAAATCAATAAACAGCTACAACATTATCATGAATCAAAGTAACAAGTTTTACTTTCCATATATAAAGTGCATGGTCATTCGAAACAAAAGTACAAAAAAAAAAAAAGTACCGTATACTGCATCAATATCTAGAATCGGGGAACTTCGAGCTCTAATTTGCCAGCCACCAATGTTAGATTTACTGTTAATTTGGGTGATATGACAATATGGAAGTTGGAAGCAAGGGTTTTGGCTCGTTTGTATGTAGGTGTGTTAAGTGGTAACGAATGAAATAAGGAAAACTTTGTTGCAAAAAATGTCATTCAACACAAAGGTAGGTGTGCTAGTGGGCCTGTCAGGTGGATTTTATGGCGGGAAAAGTGAACTAACGAAAATACCCTCACGTGCAACGCACGTGAGGACTAACTAACGGGTTTTATTAACGATCGCTAGCAAAAAACGGGGGATTTAACGGTTCAAGGGCATTTCTCGCAAGAAAAACGAAACGTTAGGTACACCGGTTACATAATTTTTCGCTGAATGACATTTCTCGTAAAATCGACAAAATTTATAGGCATTTTTTTACAGTTTACTCTATTTTGAATAAAGATTACTCATATTAGGCTAAAAGCAAAAGAAAAGTAAAAGGCAAAGTAGAGTGAAAAATGGTAAAAGAATAAAAAAAAAGAAAAGAAAAAAAGAAAAAAAGTCGAAAGACCAATTGATAGATAATATTCCTCCTCCTCCTCTTTCCCCCAAACCCAAATGGATCTTGTCTCCATCCACAATTAATTTAAACAACTCATCATCACTATTCACCACTCCTATTATATAAACCCTAGATCTTCAATTTCAATCTATTTAAATAAACTCAATTTCATTGCAATCATCGATCTTCAGATTTACTCGAAACCCATAAAATCAATCAATCAATCGAGTAAATTTAGAAGATCGAAATGGAGTCTGAGAAGAAAGCTTCTCCGGTGTCGGACGTAGGAGCATGGGCGATGAATGTCATAAGCTCTGTTGGGATTATCATGGCTAATAAACAGTTGATGTCTGCTAATGGATACTCTTTCACTTTTGGTCAGTCTAGATCTCTCTCTCTGTGTGTGTGTCTCTGTGAAATTCATTGTGTGTTTAGGTGTAAAATGATGGGTTACTTAGTTTATAGATCTGTTAGGTGTTAGTTAGTATTGGGTTAACTCTGTGTTTGCATCGTGTGAGAATTATATAAAAATTTAGTTGATTTGATTGCTCGATTGTCGAAATAGGTTTCGACTTCACAGAATTGTGTGAAGTTGAGTTTATTAAGTAGATCAGTTGTTGGAATTGGTGCCAAGTTTACGGATGTGTGACGGGTATGGGTGGGCTTGCTCGGTATGAGAAGACACTGTCCTTGGGTTGGGTTGAGTCAGTTTGTATTAATGAAACAGTATCAAGTTAACTGGGTGTGTAAACATTGTGTGTCGGGTTGTTAGAGATCTGAATCGTGTTTTGGGGTTAGGTTACGTGATATGATGTTTATGATGTGTGCATGTGTTAGGTGTGCGAGAATTGTGTAAAATTCAATTGATTAAATAGATCAGTTAATGAAGTGAGTATTAAGGGGGTGTTTGGTTTGAGGGTATGGGAATGAAAGAATGACTTTCAATCCCAATACAATTGTTTGGTTAATGGGGTTTACTTTTGAAAATGGGTATCAAACCCTCAAAACTAGCTGTTTTCTGGTTTTTAAACCCATTCCATAACCATAGTCATTCCCTCTACAAAACAAACACCCCCTAATGAAGTGAGTATTAAAGTTACAGATCTATGAGCAGGCCACTGAACATAAGCTCGGTATGGGTGGAAACAGTCGCAAACACTGTGTGTGAGTGATATAGAGATCTGAATTGTGGTCCATCAGTTATGTAAGATTTGTGTAAAGTCGAGTTAACTTGAGGGGGTGTTTGGATTAGCTTATTTTCTTGGCTTATGTGTTAATCTGAATTTAGAATAGCTGTTATGCTAACTTTTTAGGGCGTATGAGCTTATTAAGTTGAGTTTTTGGACTTAAAATTGAGCTTTTAGGTTTTCCACATTCAGTTAAGCCAATAAATCGGTGAAATGAGCTAATGCAAACACCCCCTTTGTAAAGCAGTTAATGAGATTAGTGTTAACATCATAGATCTGGTTATAGGTGTGTGAGATGTCGAATAGTGGTAATGAGTGTGCGTGATTATTAAATGGTTTTGTTAAGGGAGAAGTGATATGTTTTGCTGATTGGATTTAGTACTGTGTTGTGTTTTACAGCTACAACGTTGACGGGATTTCATTTTGCGGTGACGGCGTTGGTTGGGTTTATTTCCAATTCTTCTGGATATACGGCATCAAAGCATGTTCCCTTGTGGGAGCTACTTTGGTTTTCAATTGTTGCTAATATGTCGATCACGGGGATGAATCTTAGTCTTATGTTGAACTCAGTTGGATTCTATCAGGTATGGATCTCTCAAGTTTAACGTTTTACTGTCATGACAATTTAACAGATCCATAATGTAAACTAAATTCTTGACTGTTGCGGTGCTCAGATTTGTGTTTTGGCATTGATTGTCTGAATTATCGGATTTTTAGGGATAAATAAATATTTAACGATGGTCGTTTATTCTGTGGTGTAGATATCCAAACTCAGCATGATTCCGGTGGTTTGTGTGATGGAGTGGATTCTTCACAGCAAGCGTTACTCAAAGGAAGTCAAAGTTGCTGTTGTGGTTGTGGTTATAGGCGTTGGTGTTTGCACCGTGACTGATGTCAAAGTTAATGCCAAAGGATTTATTTGTGCATGTGTAGCAGTGCTGGCAACATCATTGCAACAAATTGTAAGTAAATGCATATCCGATCTCTCGTTTCTTAGTATTAACTATAGGTACCCATGTAAAATTACGAGACTGTAAATGTTCTCATGTTGGTAATGGTCGGTTATGTGCATCTAGAATCTAGATCTGTAATGAGCGTGGACTAGTAGTGTTAAGGGTAAGTCAAATGGCCTTATTCGAAAACGCTATAAGAAAATAATGCTTATAAACAAGAAATTTTACATTAGATATACTCAACTTGCTACATATAGGACCAGTTCGTGTCCTACCAAATCGGTTCATCAAGATGTCTGCTACCAAAATTCAAATACATTTTTTTTGTTCAATTGGAATCAACAAGATTGGTTTTATACGTTACTGAAATGTTTGATATTGGGAGATGTCAATGTTTAACTAGTGTTATTGGTCTGCATGAAATTGTATGTACAAACTCTTGTCATTTCACAAGTTGTGTCTGACATCTAATCGAGCATAGGTTTGGTAACATAACCATTTCGCTTTTTTTTTTGGTTAGATCGCAAGTAAAAATGGGGTACCAACTTCGCTTTTTGTTAGATCACAAGTAAAATAAGGGTACCGACTTATTGACCTTGTTGCGCTTGCAACTAAATGTTAATGCATTTTAAAAAGTGACTTGTTTTTATAACAAGCAAAAGCTTTCCTGTCTTCAAATATTTGACTTCCTGACATTTGTTTTACTAAAGCATGTCCACTTTTAGCACAACCAGATTTTAAAACTAAAGTTATATGATTTTATTATAATACAACTCACTTTTAAATGGCTATTTTCTAAGTGGTTATGAGAGGAGGAGGGGGGGGGGGGGGGTTATGGGGGGGGGGGGCTTGGAAGCGTGCCTGGGTTCGAGAGTGGGGATAAAGGGATATAGTGAAGGGTTGAATGCTTAAAGCAAATTCAAAAAGTAAATGATCAATGCAGCTACTATTCATCCATTTTATTCTGTTGGGTTGTCTATTAGTTAATGGATCGGGTACACTTATATACACATAGGTTACTAAACTTTCAAATTTTATTCACTTTTCATACGATCTTTTTTTTTGTTCAATCAGGTTACCGAACTATCAAATGTGACATTAAGGTTACTGAACTTTCAAAGTGTGCTCAACCAGGTTACCGAACGACTAAAATGACCAAAATACCCTTATTATTATTTTTGTTAACTACATAAATGGTCCCTGTGGTTCATCCGGCGTTACGGATTCAGTCAGTTGTCTTTTTTTTTTCGATTTCTTTTTAAATTTCGAAAAAAATATTAATTTTTTTAAAAAAGTTAATTTCGAAAATAAATTTAATTTCGAAAAAAAAAATCTTAAAAAATTTAATTCGAAAATTTTTTTTTAGAATTTTTTTTTTCGAAAAAAAAAAAATTTTATAATTTTTTTTTTCGAAAAAAAAAAAAAAAATTTATAATTTTTTTTTCGAAAAAATTTTTCTTTTAGAATTTTTTTTAAATTTTTTTAAAAATTTTAATTCGAAAAAAATTTCTTTCGAAATTTTTTTTTAGAAATTTTTTTTTCGAAAAAAAAAATTTAATTTCGAAAAAAAAATTATTTCGAAATTAATATTTTTCGAAATTATTTTTTTTTGAAATTAATTTATTTTTCATAAATTTATTTTCGAAATAATTTTTTTTTTTCTAATTTTTTTAGAAAATTTTATTTTTCTTTCGAATTTTTTTTTACAATTTTTTTTTTTCGAAAAAAAAAAAATTATTTCGAAATTAATTTTTTTCGAAATTAATTTTTTTTTGAAATTAATTTATTTTTCATAAATTTATTTTCGAAATAATGTTTTTTTTCGAATTAAATTTTTTAAGAATTTTTTTTTCGAAATTAAATTTATTTTCGAAATTAACTTTTTTAAAAAAATTATTTTTTTTTTCGAAATTTAAAAAAAACGACAACTGGACTGAATCCGTAACGCCGGATGAACCATAGGGACCATTTATGTAGTTAACAAAAATAAGAATGAGGGTATTTTGGTCATTTTAGTCGTTCGGTAACCTGGTTGAACACACTTTGAAAGTTCAGTAACCTTAATGTCACATTTTGATAGTTCGGTAACCTGATTGAACAAAAAAAAGATCAGTATGAAAAGTGAATAAAACTTGAAAGTTTAGTAACCTATGTGTATATAAACCCTTAATGGATCAGATACACTTAGTTTGGTCATGGGTCAGGTTAGTACCGATTAGATCAGATCATTAATTACAGATCTGATTGTTCATTGATCCCATCCAAGTTTGGTCATGGGTCAGGTCAGTTTCGATTAGATCAGATCATTAATTGCAGATCTGAACATTAATTGATCCCATATAAGTCTGGCAAGTCTGTGTACTATCAAGGAACTCGCACCATCCTGTGCCAGGATATTGTGCATATACTTCCACTCTGTGATGCGTTGCGATGCGCGGCTCTGTTGCATCAGACACCCTGATGCGTTGCGTTTACGGGATGCGAGGTGATGCGCGCGCATCAGGCACGCATCAGCTGATGCACCCATCGGCGCTTTTTTGCGCATCATGTACTTTTGGCCTTATAACATAAAATTGGACTTAATAATGTGTATTGGGCTTCTTCTCATGGGCTTTACTTTTAATATATGGGTCCAATTTGACCAATTCCTTATAAACGATTAGACTTTTGATCTTAGTTTTCGACTATTTATGTATTTTAGCGATATAGAATCGTGAACTATGAACATGCATGGTATCTTTTGACATTAAATGTGGTATAAATGTGTTATTAATGTGTTTTGTGCACTATATATAATTTAAATATTTTTTTATAAAATTGTCGCCTCGGGTACGTGATGTGCGCGCATTCGCCTCGGCACCTCGCGCCACGGCTTTTTGACCCTTGTTGCATCGACGCGCATCGCGCTTTTTAAAACCTAGCTTCCACTGACATCTAAATATACTCTTGCGGAATCTAATCATGCAGAGGCTCAGGTTCTGAAAATGTCCTGTTAGTGGGAAATAACCCTGAATATATAGCATGGCCCATTGATCTTGAGTAAAACAGACATAATAAAATTCTGAATATAAAGTCATTCCCCTCCTAACAGCTATAACCAATCTTTACTGTTCCATTAATTTCTCACTGCAGTTCTTCAATGTCGATCCCAATCAAAGATGGTAGGTTCTAAAAGTTCAAGACAAGGAATTAAAAATGTTAATAGTACAGTAGTAATCAAAGTTTCATAATTCTATTGTCACATTAGGATACCTTTAATTCACTTCTAATCCACCTCTGTTGGTAACTTGGTATATCAACGATATAATGCTAACTGCCACGGATCCCATCCATATTGTATTAGGATGCCTTTGTTTCTGAAGCCTCTTCCTGTAGATCCTATTTATTTTGTATTCTTATTACTTGATATTACATGTACAGGAAAATAGATACAAATTATCAAACCTTTTTCAAATGTCATGATACAAATTTCTAATACAGATTTTGATTCATTGTGCAGTCTATAGGATCGTTGCAGAAGAAGTACTCTGTTGGAGCTTTTGAATTGTTGAGTAAAACAGCTCCTATTCAGGCTGTCTCACTTCTAGTTTTCGGTCCTTTCATCGACTATTATCTAAGTGGAAGACTCATTTCAACCTACATGAAGACCATATCTTCTGGTGCAATTGTAAGCAAACTTCCTCCTTTTATCATTTTTGTTTCATTCAAATATTCTAATGAACCATAAAATCTAATTTCAATCTCACCAACTGCAGATTTTCATATTGATTTCATGCTTATTGGCGGTTTTCTGCAACATTAGTCAGTACCTCTGCATTGGAAGATTTTCAGCAGTTTCATTCCAGGTCCTGGGTCACATGAAAACCGTATGTGTGTTGACTTTAGGATGGCTCTTGTTTGACTCAGAGTTGACTTTCAAGAACATTCTGGGAATGCTCGTTGCAGTTGCTGGCATGGTAATTTATAGTTGGGCAGTAGAAGTTGAAAAGGCGGCTACCAAAAGCACAGCCTATTCTAAACTCAGTTTGACCGAAGAAGAGCTAAATTCATTGAAGGATGGACTAGAGAAAGGCCCTATCAAGGATTACGAGCTTGGTGAATCAAAGTAGTAAAGATTTAAGAGTTTGCGTTTTGACATCATATTTTGTTTGTTCATTCAATGTGTTTTTATGTTATTACCCCTATTCCCTTCTTTTAATGTGCATTGAAAGATTAGATGTTAAAGGTGAGGAATTGGCATCTATAGTTTTTATGTAGCTCAAGCTCAGTTTGCTTATTGCAATTATAGAAATACTTGTGTTAATTCAATAGATTTATTTATTATTGATTGATTTAATTGGGTTTGTCGATTACTTCTACTCTTCGTAATACTTGTAGATGTGATTTTGTTTATTTTTTATTTTTGTATTCAGGTTGCCACTGCAAGTGTGCCAAAAATCTGGTCCTACCAAACCATGCCAAGACTGTAGTAGACATCCTGGTTTGTTATTTTTTTTTTAAATTAGAAAACCGTGTTTGAACGCTATTCAAATGGCCTGTGACCAACCAATTCTATTTCGAAACTGGACGCAACTAGGTCAAATCTGGTTTTTGGATACGTTATTCACTACTTGTTTCTGTTTTTCCACCAGGCGTGCGGTGCCAGGAATACAATTGTAGAAGCTCAAACTCAATTTGGTACTTCTGAATATTCTACATGTGGATGCTGGGTTTGTGTAAGAATCACTATAGCCCAATTTTAACAGCTTGAATAACTCATTTGAGACAAAAGGTAAGGGTGTGATTTGCCGCTTGAATAACTTAACATCTATATAAAGAACTTGAATATAAAACCTAGAGTAAAATAGGTCGTTCGTCCTTGAACTTGTACCAAAACATCAAGTCTGGCAGAGAATTTTTCGTCATCCAAAGTCCCTACTTTCATGTTTTTGATCATCCAAGGTCCCTTTAACCGTTATCCCTCAGTCAACTATCATTAACTTTCCAACGTCTCTTTTTAGGTGAGGGCACAATGGTCTTTTTACTTTGTCATATTATTTACAACCGTTATACGGGGTTTTTGCATATATATCCTTCCGAAAATGCATAATTGCATATATATCCAAAGCATGCATAACCGTTATACGGTGTTTTCATTTCCCTATATTACTCTTCTACCACAATTTTCATCTTCACTCATCATCCCTATACTTTCCTCGAAACCTTCTTCTCCAAAATCTTAAACCTGTCAAAAAATGGTCCGTTGCCGGCGTGGTAGGCAGGCAGTATTTCGCACATCGTGGACAACGATCAACCCAGGGCGTCGATTCTATGTTTGTCCTGATCAAGTAAGTGCATGTTAAGATCATTTATGTTTTTCCGTTATTAGCAAAGTAAACAGTAACAATGGTGGTTGTTATGTTACTTTAATGACTTGGCATTTTCATGATTATAGGTCTTCTTGTCGGTTCATAGGATGGTATGATCGCAAATGTGTGCTCGTTCAACAATGATCATACCAGGCCTTTTGAGGGGGAGAAATGAGCTTGAGGCAAGATTACAAGCTTCTCAAGCCGATGTGTAAAAGTGGAAAGTTTACTTGGTGCTCAGTTGGATCTTGTTCTTGATTGTTTATGCGCTTTGTTAGTTTTTTAGCTTTTCTGTATCATGGTGGAATTTTGTGTTTTGTGAAAATGTAAGTACTTGTTAGGGCACCATCTTAGTGTAACAACCTTGATCAAACAATGATGTAGTATGTACTAACGTTACATTCTTTTTAATGGAATTTTTCATGTTTTACTAAATTGAAAATGGTAGTAACAATTTGTTATTTTTCTAAACTGATTTTATAACGGTTGACTTAAGTCTCCAATTTGGTTATGAATTTGGTTTTTAGAACAACTGAGTTTACCTTATCTTTATGCAGTTGGTTATGAATTTGGTTAGTGTTAACTTTTAATTGTCAACATTGTTATGAATTTTATTAGTATTAACTTTGGTTAGTGTTTACTTTATGCACATGGTTATAAACATTAGAGGCTAGGGTAAAAATTTGGTCATTTGGTACTTGTCGATTTGAGTCTTCAATTAGGTACCAGTTAACCATTTTGGTCATTTACAACTGTAGGCATCAAATGTTGACTTTAGGATAATATCACAATATATGACCAAAATAACCAAATGCATTTCTAAGTTGATCATGTTTAGCCATTTGCTACATTTGTACCAGTACAACAAGTCAACGACACAACAAATGTACAAAATCAATTAACAAGAAATGTCTATGAAATGCATTTCTTGTGAACGCATTCATAAATTTCGCCAACTTTCAATAGTGGAACCGAAACAATAGAAATGGTGTCGCTTAATCTAGTATCAACTAAAATGTAATTGTTTAAATTCTTTATTTTTGCATTAATAAACATGAGTAAACGTAATGTTTAATTCGTGCAATATGTGTTCAAACTGAAATATATCAATAATAATCATTAAATAAAATTTGACATAACAGTAAGCAAAATGAATATTAAAAAAAAAAAAAAAAAAAAAAAAAAAAAAAAAAAAAAAAAAAACAAACTTGAGATATATCAAGAAAAATCATTAAATAAAATTTGACATAACAGTAAGCAAAATGAATATTAAAAAAAAAAAAAAAAAAAAACAAACAAACTTGAGAAGAAGGATGACTCGAACACGAGACCTTCAGTTTATGAGTAATGAAATTTAGCCATCCAGCCACCCAAACTTTGCATCATCAAATGCATTTATTTGTTAGAAAACTCATTTTGAATAGTACAAGCTTATACAATGCTAAAAGAGAAAATGCAGAAATGCCACTTTTGCTCTGAAGGTTTACATTGTAGTAAAAAAAAAATTGAATTCCAATTTTAGTCTGGGTGAGACCAATATAACATGCGACTTCATAAAAAATTTGACAAGTCTACTGAAGGTAGATGGATTTCTTCCGCTCAACCAAAGTGACATTTTATGTGACCAAGTGATGTTTTACTTAACCATGTGATGTTTGATAAATCAGTTTTTGACTAATTGGAAAAGTAGGGTCCTTTTTTTTCCGCTAGAACGACGACACAAATTTTGCTCGATCAATGGCTGTCAACAATTTTTTATGCGTCCAAGTGTTGTCTTTTAGCTCATCTCTAAAAGACTCAGATAGAGATAAATCATATCAATCAATTTTACCACTTGACCAAGATGAGTATTAAAAATAAAATAAAATAAAAAAAAAAAGAAGTGAAGGGGAGCTTCGAAGGTTCGAACTTGTGACCTAACGGTGATGGGAAACCAAGCTTAGCTTTCACGCCACCCACACCCTTAGGTTTTATTCTCAAATATATTTATATATTCTCGAGTTATAAATAAGTAGCATACATTTGTCATTTTTTAGTTTTTTGGTTTATGATACTTTGATGAACTTCGAAGAAGCATATTATACTTTTTAATACATTTTGGAGATGCAATTTTTTAACAAGCTTAACAAAAGGTCTAGAAGCACTTTGCAATGAAACAATTTTAAATATCTTTGGGTGAAATCTTAAAGTTTGTACACCACTGTTACAAATTCGACGAGTCCTAGAATTTGCTTGCACATGTAATCTCAACCACATAAAAATAAGACACACCAAGTCACCAAACCACATATGATTGCACGTCACAAACTGTCTTTAGCAATCAGCTCAAAATCTTATTCCCCTATGTATGTGCTTCATTGCTCCAACTCAATAGAAGGCGGCTTAACCAAACTCGAGTTACTTGATAAAAGATAGAGCTGTTTGTAATCCTACTATAGTCCTCCCTGCAAGTTAACCAACTTTCTTGCAGAAAAGTAAACCATGTCCAATTGCCCGGTATTATATGACCTAACTTAACAACGGCTTTAAACAGTTGACAGTCGCAAATCACATGAAAGATCTCAAGGAGGTGAATTCCCTCCGCAACATTGAAAGTACAAATGATAGAAAATGACATCAAGTTCAATTGTTTATACAACACTGTATAAAAAACACAAACTAACAGGTTCAGTAAAATCAATCAAAATCCCAACAAAAACGCGGGCAGATGACAATAAAATGGAAAGAATATGTAAAGCCCACCATCATAGATATCCTTGGAGCAGAGCCCGAACATTTTAACATCGAAGATTTTCTTGTGGTCAAATTTGCCATTCAACTAATTTACCACCTATGTGAAATTCTCTTCTAGCCAAAATCGACAAAAAACAGTATGTGCTTTGGTATTGATTACCACGGGCGGATCTAGAAGGAGTTTAGGATGCACATGTATACCCTAAAACATCTTTTTGTAAACTTTGTATAACGTTACATACCCTGATTGAAAACCGTGAATACACCTCTATTAGGTGATATCATGGTGCGGTAATCTGAGTAGATGCTGCCAGTTCAGCCAGCTGCTTCTTATCCAAAGTGGAAACAAGTTCCATAGAGACGAACGATTTCCAGAGACTATCAAACTCTTCCTCATTAAAAGTTGGTTGAATCTTTCTGGCTTCAGAATCTGCAGCCTGAGCTTCTTTCAGTAAAATATCAGCTTCTTCATGATCACCCAACTGTAAAGCAGCTGATCTTTCAGCTGTTGCAGCACCAGCAATAAGAATTAACCGTTGGTATCTAACTGTTTCCAATTCTTTCTCCATAGCTGACATATTTTCTTCTTTTTCTTGTAATTTATCCACATTTTGGTTAATATCGTCTTCTATCTTCTTGAGTTCAGCCATGGCTTCATCTATTTTAGTTTGCAGAGTTTCCTTTTCAGCATACAGTGCCTTTGCCTCATTGGCGATTCGTGCTGCTTCCTTGAAATTTCTTGCGGTAGCAGCGACTCTCTTTTCAGATTCTATTTCTGGAACTCGTTTTTCTATGAAGAGAAGCCTCTGTTTTGAAGATTCAATTTCTTGCTGGGTTCCTGATTTCGTTGAAGATAGATCCTGGAATATCACCAAAATAGTTTATAGGTAACGTATTGCGACAAAACAATGATTTTATTAATTAAGCAACTAATTTCATCTTGTGTGAGATCAGTACTACATGTGATAAATTTGACCCATTTATATAATAATGGCTCAATTTGGGTTGTCTTAGATCTGAGAGGGGGCATATATTTTTTAAACCAAAAGGGAAATGGGCCAAATGATAACAGTCGCCCAAACTCTATTTTTAGTGCATACAACCCCTTAAATCCTTTTAATGAAGATTTAGACTTTTTATTTTTTACTAAATGTTTCTGTAATCTAAAAATTACATTAAATTTTTAGTTTGTTTAGCAGAATGACAAAAAAGTGTTGGGTCAACCTAATCCATAATAAAGATGACCTGTTTTAACCCAAACCTGTTTTTGACCCCTTAAACAACCCTCACAACGTGTCCATCTTGCCACCCCTATATCACACATTTTATAGAATGTATTACATTGTTCCAATTTCCAAATGTTCTGTGCATTTTATAACCCGTATTACAATGTTCCAATGTTGCATACATTTTCATGCCTGAGGTTGTGCAAATTGTGAACCTCGATTGGACTGATTTGAGATTTAAACTTAAAATATTGTTTGGATGTTTGGATTAACCTGAAGAGAAGCTCTAACAGCAGAAATATCTTGTTTGAGCATTTGGACATCATCAAATAACTTCTGCTCAGTCTTAGCTAGCCTTCTTTTATCTTCCCGTGATCTTGAGATAAATTCTATAAGACTTTTACGCATCTGCATGACTTCTTTATACATGCCTGCTTTATCTGCAGAAAGTCGGCCAAGTTCCCTGATTTTTGAACCTCTGGCTTCTTCCCGAAGGAGAAAATCGTCAATTTCCTTCTTTTTATTTGTTAAAGAAACATTCTCCGATTCCAGTTTGGAAAGGCTGGATTGAAGAATATCAGTCTTAGAATGAATGTTTGATTGTGCCTCCTGGAAGGTAGAGACTGCATCAGCCATCCTTTTTTCAACCTTTTCAATCTTTGAATCATTTTCGGCTATTTCTGCTTCTTTTTGTTTCACCAACGCAAGTAATTCCTGCAGTTCCTCCGCCAACACATTTTTTTTCTTATGAAGAAGGCCACTTTCTTCTTTGTCATCCTTGACTACATCTTCAATGGAATCATCCAACACTTGGCGTGCTCCTGCTAAAACATGCGATTCAATATCTGCTTCCATTTTCTTCACCTCTAAGGCTTCAGATAAGGAAAACCACTTTTCCATTTCTTCTGATGTCTTAGTTTCGGCATTCGAGATGACAGCATCTGCATCATGATCAGCATCCTGAGAAAAAAAAGTTAGTACATATTACTAGAATAAGAATGATAACAAAGGTGAAAATAAGAGATACCTAAGGTGGCCTCACCATTTAACCTGATGTTACATTCTACAACTAACCTGATGAGTTAAATTCTTTCTTATTACCATGAAATGATGCATCTCTCATGACGGTGGCTAGTATTCAGGGTTTGGTTTAATTATGGCTGTAGATTCAGTTTTTAATCAGGATGTTAAACGTCAGCATGTTAGGGTCGCGATATAGAAAAGCTACGTATCAATGGCAGCATATTTGGATTGTTTTAACTTTTTCTTGTGACATCTATGACTAAGGTTTTCCACCTCTTATATAAAACTGATGCATGAGATAATAGGGTGAAGATAAAGGATTAAAAAAATAGTAACAAACTAGGTTTCTAATTCACCCCAAAGAAACTAGGATCTCTTGAGCATCATATCAAATCAGATGACCAAATATCACCTACGGGTACATTCTTTAATTATCTAACTTAAATATCACCTACGGGTACATTCTTCTTCAATTATCTAACTATCAATAGCAATGATTACATCTCCGCATCTAATTTCACCAAAAAGGTATATATTTAACCTAGGAATATTTATCGGGGGGAAAAAAACATATAGCAGGCTACCTTATTTATTCAAGCCTAAACTAGGATTGGGCTAATAGCAATAGCAAAAGAAAGGTTAACGCGGTGAGGTGAGGTAAAGTAAATCAACAATAGGCCCTGTATAAAGAAAAGGTCTAGTCTGAAACTGGTCTCGTGCTAGATTCAACGCAATGTGCGAGAAGGCTGACATGAAGGCTTTCATCGAAGGCAAAGCGGTGGGAATTCTCTTTCAAGGCGGCCCGCAGGACTCATCCTAAGTGAGGGCTTAGCCAATGACACGTGCCTTTGGGGGCTTGCTTGGCTAGAAAGGGAAAGTCTTCAGCTTAGTTCGACTGAAAGGAGAGGAAGCGCCTAAAAGAAAGCCTTTTTTCGATATTTCTTATAGGCCGTAGTACCTACCCTTCGAAGACAGCTTGATAAATACTAGAAACTATCCTATATCAGTACATGCTAAAAGTGATCCTAAAACTACATTCTCGCATAACGGCATCCTGCATCAATGCTTTGATCCACATCACATGTTACCTTTACAATGTGAATCCCATCCATGTTTCTTTTGCAGCAAGGTTTTCAAGATCGGGATCCTACCAAGGATCGTTTTCGTCTTTGCAAGATCGTGATCGTAAGATCGGATCGGAATCTTAAGATCCTACTATAATGTCATTTTCTTAATAACCTTTTTAATATTATACAAATCTACAAATTATATATACCATAAACACAAAATTATAGGAATATTTCATGAAAATGTTGTCCTAAATTATGATTATGGATTTTTAAAAAAAAGATTAACATGTTTTTTAAAATTTATAAAAGGTAATTCATTACTTTATAGTTTTTTTAGTTTTTTGTTAGAGAAAAGTAAGATCGGATCGGATTAGATCTTAAGATCCTATGGTCAAGATCGGGATCCTACGTAGGATCGGGATCGTTTTTGCTATGTAGCATCTTAAAATCGTAAGATTCTAAGATCAGGATCGGGATCTTAACAACCATGTTTTGCAGCTTTGGTTGGGTAAGAAAGCTTTTCACAAAGACATCCATGATGATTTAATACAAAACAATCTTCTTATTTTTCAGAAATTTGCATTTAAATCTCTCTTAAGAAGGGCAATAGGAACTTCAAGAGATCGAACTATCTGGTTCACAATCAATTATGGCGCTACTATTATAAATACTTTTGAAGTCATATTCAGATAATTCTCTTTGTTTTGCTTGCCTAGTTGTGGATAACAGGTATCTCAAGCTTAAGAAGTGTTTAAGAGATACTATCGTAGAAGCATGTAAGATTCAAAAGTCCATGTTGTATATGCTTAGAAGTTAGAATTACTTTCCTACCGCGATTACAAACAGAATGCAACCACTTAAAGAGTCATTTATGTATCAAGTAAATAAAATTCAGCATGAAAAGAAACAAATATGTATTAAAAAAGATAGCAAACTCACCACCGCAAATCTCTCTAGCAAACCTGCACATTCCTCTTCCGCAACAATTTGCATCTCCAACGCCTCCTGCATCTTAAGCTCAACCGCATCAAATTCCGCTTCAACTTCCCTCACCACAACCAATAATCTCTCCCTGTCCCTCTCAGCCGACGCAAGGCCATCACTAACCCGTTCAGCCCTCTCAAAATCCTCAGTCTCAACGGCCTCCTCCAACTCCTTCTCCATTTCCTTATACTTGTCACTCACAACGCCCAACTCCTCAACCGCTTTCCTTCTCTTTTTTATAAACTCCTTACGCTTAACCGACACAGACGCCACTTCTTCCTGAGCCAACTTTAGCTTCTCGTCTATCCGTTTCTTAATCTGTTCGTATCTCAACTCTGTCGAATCATTCAAATCCTCCTTACTTTCAACTTCCGAATTCGAAACAACCTCATCTACCTTAATATGTTCTTCCACTTCCACTACGTTCAACTCCAAACTAACGGTAGGATCCGTTACAATATCATTTTCGTGTTTTTCTACTAAAGTCGTCTCAGTACTAATCCTATCATCCGAAACGGTATCATTTTCGTGTTTTTCCGTTACAGCCGATTCAGTACTAATTCTAGCATCCGTAACTAGTTCATTTTCGCCACTAATCCTATTCACCGAAACAATCTCATTTCGACGCTTTTCTTCACTAACAACCACTGGAGCCGACAAAACCGGTGACGCAGCCGGCGATTCCTCGACATCGACACCGGAATCATGCGACTGAGCTGTCCTACCATAACCTATCCTCAATCCACCTTTCTTCTTCTTCCTAGTAGACGAAAGCGATCGGTTTACAGTTTGTGAAGGTGATGACGTGGCAATGGAGTCGATAGTAGTGGAGCGTGATGACGTGGAGGAAGTAGGTGAAAGAGGTGGATCGGATGAAACGTCGTCGTTTTGGTGGGTAATTAGGGTTAGATCGGAGAATAAGTTTTCATCTAAGGGCTCATTAGATTGAGTAGGTGGTTCAATTGTATTGTTATTAATATTAACATCAGGTTTATGATTGTTGTTATTGTCTAGTGGTAATGGTATGTCAGGTGGGGATTGAGATGAAGAAATAGGATTGAAGAGGACCATACCATCGAATAATGAATCATCATTATCATCCATCGCCGCTGATTGATGGATTGATTGATTTCAGGGGATACGGAAATTCAGTTGCTGATTGATTGATCAAATCTATGTTATATCACCACTGCACCTAGTAAGACAGAGTGTCTTTTTGTCAATTTTTTAATGTTCAAAAGTTTTAAAAAAAGAAAGAAAAGGAATTTATTTAAGTAGGTAACTAGTTATAATATTCGTGCAAGCACATGATTTTTTCTAAATTTTTTAATAAGGTATTTTATCTATTAAAAAGCATAGTAATATTTTTTCTAAATTTTTTAATAACGTATTTTATCTATTAAAAAGCATAGTAATATTTTAAGAGGATAGACTAATTCATGATAATGAGCAAAATAATAATCCTATGATTATTGCATAAACTTTTCAACCTTGTATCATGTGTAAAGAATACTGATTACACGTTCTTTCTCTGTTGAGCATTAGAAACACGGCATACCAATCACATACTTCAGTCGCATGTCCTTTGAGCTTTACAGGCTAAAGAATATTATACTTGATCTAATGATACTTAACACTAACTTGTATAGCTATAAAACAATCAGTTTAGAATGCCTCTTAAATTTTTGGCGTTGTACGAATTTTGTAAGCTTTAATTTCTATAAACACATATAAATCAGGTTAAACAATATAAACAAATTATCTATATACTTAAAGTTGGCATAGTTTGGCTTTTAGAGTCAAACATGGACTTTCACATAAGAAAGTGATAACGTATTAAGATGTGAACAGATTGCATACTTTTTTAAAGAATATATAAATATGATACATATCAATATTCTAACTTCTGCTTATTCATGACATTCCTATTAGTTTTATACAGTACTACTTTACCAATGCTGATAAACGATAGTAAATATAAATACTCCTCAAGACATTAACATTGTATAAAACTTTTCATATATTGGTAAAACGTTAGAAACTTTCTACTCACCTTTCAACATAAAAGAAAACGTTTTATAACCATTAGCCATTTGTTAGCACAACCAATGGACAAAGCAACACCAAACCGTCTTCCCCCATTGATACAATTAGAACCTCTAGGCCAAACTTAGCTCTTAAATTCTGAATCCGGCTTTCCACATAAATGGCTACATATTAGCTTTCACACATGCTGCATCCTGTCTTTTAGAGTCTGTTTGACATAACAAAAGTAAGCAAAACATTCCTATATCATGGGCTTGTTAGTTATTATGGTTTCAAATGAAACAATAATGTGTATACATATATAAAGATCAAAGGTACATACCTATTAATGTTAAGGGCATTGGCTCCACTTTTAGTATGATCATCAATCACGACTTCTTGTGACATGAACTTTTCTTTTTTGATTTCCCCAACGATCTTTACAGTTGCTTTAAATCCACAATGTCTTACAAATACTGTACTCATGGAGTTAGTGTCCTGCTAACTATTATTGTAACTATTAAAAATCCTAGTAAAAGATTATAATAATTTTCTTTTTTAATCACTAAAGTATAATTAAATAGAATCAACTAGCGTCAATGCATACTTACATGGACAACTGCAATTTCAAGTGTCGTTACTCCTTTAAGTAAGTTCTTTAGAGCAGCTTCATCAGAAGACATGCTAGGAGACCCAATGTCAATACCTTTCACTTCTAATCAGTGTGTCGGAAATTGGGGTCCTGTTACGCCTGAGTTCATTAGAGGGAGTAAATATATGTGGTCCTCCGGGCGAAACGTTTGAGACATGACCTGGAAAGTTTGTAACACCCCCAAATTTGGTTTGTGGCAGCGGAAAAGTAATTTGGGTGTTACGGTGAGGATCGAAGTTTAAATCTCAGAAAACGGCCCGGAAGGGGGCGTTTTGAAAGTTATGTCATTCTAAATAATATTTTTGATACAAAGGTAAATCATTTGATTTGAAAATCCCATAAAAAGATGTGATAATTTGAAAAGAATGACATATTTGATTTTTACACCATTTAAGTTATCAGAGTAAAAGATGCCCGCTCCGTGTCTTGTCCTGCTCCTGAGATAAACATGCTTAAAATGTCAACACAATGGTTGGTGAGTTCGTGGAGTTTGTAGAAAATAACTTTCTTCGAAAAGTGTATAGTGATTGTCGAAGTAAATAGTAATTCTTCATAAAATAAATAGCCAGTTGTGTTGTACAAAAATTCACAAGCAATTCATGTATGATCTCCAAAATTATATGTTTCAATTTATAAATGCAGATGAGCTACGTTGTTATACGCTCGATATGAGATGTTGAGTCAGCTTTTAAATGTAATGACATACCAAGCATTTTGGGTTGCCTTGCAGAATTCTTATTTAAGTCACGTATATTACCAGTTAAAGTTCAGGTACGAGATTCGTAATCATATCACGTAAATTAATAATAGTCTAAAGTCTGAGATTTATCAGCGAAAAGTGGTGGTCTTCTAGATACAGCTGTATCCTAGGATATATATGAAACATTCATATATTCATAAATTTATATTGCCCTAAGCCTCATGACACGCAAAACGTTAACAGAGTACCGTAATACGGCGGGGGTCCCACCAGGGTCACTGATGGGTTTTTATGGCCCTCGAGTTAATAGGTACTTGCCAATTCCTATTTTTCTCAAATATAGTGCATCGCGACTAAATACGACTAACCATATAGGCATTCCGTCACAGTACTTAGTGGGATAGGTCGTCAGCCTCTAACAGGTTTCGAAGCTGTTCACTATATTCGCGCTCACCGCAGTGATTAATGGCTCATGATAAAGGGACTTTCGGCAATAAGGGGTGCTTAGGCAATATAGGTAAATCATGCGTAATTTTAGTATTGGCAATTATTTCCAGTGGAATATAGAAGTATTATAATAAGTAACAGTTCATTCATTAGTCACATGAATGCATACAGTAAGCCTCAGTATCATGTTACATCAAGTAGTTCAGAGATGTTATGTTTCAAGTTCCGTGTTTAAGCTAAGCAGACAATTTGCACATATATTGAGCATGTATTCTTTTCAAGCATGATTCAAATAGGTAAAGTATAATTGATAATTTCGAGCAATTCATGAGAGTTTTCAAGTAATATAAAACAGTTAAAGCATGTATCTCCCCCAAAAGAATTATTAAAAACAAGTGTGAAAAGTAGGGGCCACGACTCACCTGGAGCGTATCCGGCAATACGAAATTATAAGATCAAGTAACGATCGCGAAAACTTCTTCAATACGAGACCTGAGTATAAGCGAAGTCTAAGAGTCTAACTTACGACTAATAACGAATGTGGAAAGGATAAATCGTATCACGATTTGATCGGTGATGTGAGTGTAGTGATATGCCTAAAATGCCTCAATATAATATATCTATAATGGTACCTTGGTTCTTATCTCAAATGACTCAAAATAAATCATGCGGAGTTAATATGCAAAGTGATGTCGCTAAGATTTCTAATAACGAACTATAATAATGTATAACTTAAAAATGAAACATGCATATGAAATGAAGGGTGTAAAATGAAAATAAATAAGAATGTCAAGTAAAGTTAAATAGGTCCTTGTCCTTTTTAGTTTTTGTACTTTTTAGTCTAACTGCGATCGCGTTACGTCGTTAGTCCTTATTCAGTCCATAGTTCGATAACAGTCCAATAATTGTCCAATAGTCCATATAAGGCTTGAAGTTTGATAATATGTCAATTTCAGTCCCCTACAACTGTTTTCACAGCTTCAGTCCCTCGGTTTCCAGGTTTGGCAGTTTTAGTCCTTTTCGGTTAAGTCGCGTTACATTTTTAGTCCTATTCGCATATAAATGACGGGAAAAATATTCTGAAAATTTTTATAACTTTATTAAGTTTATTTTAACTTATTTCACTTTATTATTTCAGAAAATAAATTATTTTTGCACTAATGGGCTCCTTAACGATTTGTAACATAGCCCGTTAAGAGTTTTAGAGGCGAGGGCGTGAAAATTGTTTTGGGCTTAGATTTGGGCTATTTTTAGGATTCCAAAAACATATTATTCGGGCCTGTTGGACCTGATTATCAAAAATCTTGTTGGGCTTGTTTTATGGCCCAATCGAAGTTATATTAATTTCTGAAAATCAATTGTTAGTTTCATGTGAGGGTCGATCAAAATGGGTTATTTTGGGCGTGTTAACGAGTTCATGAAGTCGAACTCAAAACAGGAAAAATGTAGTGTGCTAGCTTGTCATTCGAGTGGTATGAAAATATAGATATATTATGTACAGGGTTTCGAAAATATAATAAGGGTTTTTGGCTAGTCGAATGGGGTAATTCTTTTGTAAAATAGGTCAAGTAATGTTTCTAAGTATTGGCACTTGTCGAGTGACTCTAAAAAGAAATTGTTTGTGTGTCGAAACAGAGTTATGAGAGGGATCTCAAAACACGAAATAATTAGTTTGCCATGTGAGCTATCGAGAAGGCTAAAAATATTTGGGTGTTACATGAACGGTTTCGCATAAAATAAATCATGAAATGTCTTGTTCGAGTGAATTTTCAACTAGTAATGTTTGAGTTATATTTTACTTTGTTTTCTTTTTATCCGGTTTAGCGTGGGTTTATTATTCAAGTTTAAGTTGTGTTAGAGTGACATTTATGAGATGGTCATATTTAAGCGTGACTTGGTGGTTTGATCAACTTATGTTTCAACGTGTTTTCTTTTGTTAACCCGGTTGTGCTTGAAGGGTTTATTGTTCGAATATCATGTGCATGTGACTAAGTAAAGTGTTACTATATAAGTATATGAGTAAAAACAACATGATAATGCATGGTGTGTTCTATATGTTAATGTGCAACTAAACTTGTGACAGTGTGTCATATGAAGTAAAATAGAACATTCGAATGGAGTAGTAGATGTGTATGCATGGATACTTGATATGATTAAGAAGGAATGTGGAGACTTACTTCACCTTTTGGAAAGGTGGTGAGACGGATCTTGGCTTGTTCGAATGACACACGAAATGAACAATCTATTTGCTTTGGACGTCCTATTCTTACACTGGTTATGTTCACTGTTGAACAAGGGTAGTTTATTTGAGGTTCCTTTGATAGTGAAATGAGTGTGAAGGAAATGGTGGGTTCGAATGATGCACAAGGAAGGCTAGTGAGTTATAAGGGTTGTTATATAAATTGACCGGATTGGGTTTACTTCCCACATGCACGACAGAAAGGTCTCTGTGGTGCTTAGGGGATATGTTTATTTGGATGGAAGGTGATAGAGGTTAGCATGAGCGAATGAAAGAGCTTATATAGGGAAAATATCTCAAATTTGTTTGACCTCTTGACTGATGGTTGCCTTGTACTGTTAACATAGGACACTTGTGTGATGATTTCTTCAATTGAGTGTAAAAGTGGTTGTGTCCTTGTATTTTAGTTATTGTATGTTTTTGCTTCCTTGATTCTTATACGTGGATATATTTATTTGCCACAAGTTATATTTCTATTTTACTTTCGTATCATGGAATGTCCATATTGAGGAGTTTGTATTCTATTTTTGTATGATATATTTTAGTTAGCAAGGTGACAGTTGGTTTGTGGGATTTATCGAATTCATGTTCACAGTTTTGGATCGAGATATTTAGTGGTGGGTTATGAGTTATATTTGGCTGTGTGTTATTATCTGAAAGTCGTACTAGACATAGATAATGAGGTCGAGTTATTTTGAAAAATGGTTAACGAGTGATTCTTAATAGTAAGGCAAGAAAATAAAATAAAGAGGGTAAATGACACAGTCTTGTCCTCGTGGTGATGGTGGGCTGTGGAGTTGGGTTGGTTTTCATTGACATACAATGCATAATGGCCACATTTGGTCTTTACGGTTTGCATGAAAGTTTTTGAGGAAGTTTTGTACCGATCGGGTAAGAAAGGGAAAAAAAAAAATATACAACAATTTAAGTAAGTGGTCGAGTGGGCTTGTGAGATTTAATTGGGTTGGTAGTTGACTAACTTGATGAGTTTGTGGCAATTAGTGTTTGTTGGTTGTTGTTGGGCCGATCAATTAAGGGTCCGGTTGGTTTGTAGTGTTAGGTTAGGATTTGAGTTTATTGTTATAGTTAAGAAGGATTATGTTATATTTACTTTGATTGATTGTAGTGAACTCACTAACTGAATAGGAATACCTGTCGTTGGGTACATGAGTTGTGGCGTAGGGGGTATAAATCCTAGTGTTGTGTGTTAAATATATATATGTGCGTATATATATATAATGCATGGCTACTATTAATAATAACGAAAAGTTCAAATTCCTAGCAAAAATAGGCGTTAGGAAATAGTGATTCGAGATTGTTATTAATCACTAAGATTGCCTACAAGAGTTTTTCACAGGGTCTGACAGTACCTCCCTTCTCATTCGAATTCCGTCCCGGAATTCAAGTCTAAAATGGCTACTAAGAGTGGTTTACAGGGATAGATTGTAGAGATATTTCTTATTTGAACATCAAAGAAGCGAGATTCTTACTAGATTTATTCGTACTAAATGAATTGAATTCGAAAGTTTGGTCAATAGTTGAATTCATAGCCGACGAATAGTAGAAATAACGGTCAAGAGTAGGAAGTATTTATTACTGAATGTCTAGTGTTCTAACGGTCGAGACTAGGGGATTTTTAATGGTAGCGGTTTGAAATTTAATGATAGTGAATAGTAAAATAGCGGGTACTATTTTTACCTACTTTTTCTATTTACTCTCTCCTTTTTCCTCCACTTTATTCTCCTTTTCATCTTTTCACCCTTTTCAATTATTCTCATCATTCAAATCTCATCTTCTTCAATCTACTTCTCTTCCGAAAAAAAATATGCCTCCGATTGCCATAGTCTTTGCAGCCATGTTCATCATTTTCGTCGTTGCTGGTTTGGTTCTTCTTCCCGGCGAAGATACCAGAGGTTGGGTCGGATATTTGTTGGTTATCGTGCCCCTCACAATTCTAGCGATTTTTGCGGATAATTTTTGGAAGTGAAGGTCGCGCGTAGGTGGTTAGAATGTAGCTTGGTTGTGTGTCGATGTAGTGCGGAATAAATTATCGTTTATGTTTATGTTAAGTTGTTGTATTTAAGGGTTCGCTTTTGTGTGTTCAGAATAATCAGGGTATTTCATCCTATGGTGGGTCTTGCTATGGCTGGGTTGAGGTGGTGTTTGTTTCTATAATATGTCAATCGGTTGAAGGTTGTATGTTTTATGTTGTGTTTTATGTACTGTTAGCACTTTCGATGTTAATCGTCTCGTTATGTATTAACCTCCATGGTTTCTAATAAAATTTTATGTTGTTTGTGTTTGTCGTAAATTTGTGGTGAATTTTTAAGGTTTTTAATTTTCGTAATTTCCTTGTCTTCATATAATAGTGAAATGAGGGATGAGAGTAGATCTGAATGGGGTTGGCTAAAAAAAGTAAAGTTTATAAACAAATTATTTTGTCTCAAGATTCTGTTGTTAGAATGAAAATTGTTATTAAAATTTTGAAAGGATAACTGTCCCATTTATAACATGATTCTTCCTAAATTATACATAGGTAGCTAAGCTATGTATAATTGAGGATCAAATAATGTAACTCTTGGTTCAGCATTTATGTTTCTTCACAGAACTTTATATGGGTGTGTTATAATAATTTAGTCACAAAATCAGGCAGTTTCTGATAAAAATATTAATATAAATTTCTGTACATTTTTCGAGGATAAGTTAAAATTTTCTAAGATAATCTTTGAATATCTTGGATATATCCTTAGGTTTTAAGTGAGATTCTATTGCAATATGGTAATAACTTAGTATTTGACCATGATAAAATTAATTAAATTCTTGTGATGATATTAATGTACTTGTTACATAACGATTAATGGTAGAGAGGTGTAATGGAAATGGAAATAGACGTAGATTGTTATTATCATGGAAATATTACAAGGTAGATTTTTCACACCGTAGAAAGATAACTTTTACACTTAGGTTACATCCATCGTACCTAAGGTAAATACAAATGGAAATACAACTTAGATAGTCCTAACTAGAGTTTATTTATTTTACAGCAGGAATTCATGCATCTGCTTAACCTAGAGGTCATTCTTTGGTACTACTGGGCTCTTTTAACGAGTCTTCATTCTTTTGCATCCATCTTGGCCTTCCAGTGGGCATTGTAGTTTGGGCAATGACTCTTGTAATGCCCTATTCCACCACATCCGTGGCATTTTATGAATGAATGCTGTTCCTTTCTTTCCATAGTTTTGCAGTCACTTGTCTTGTGGCCTGTCCTCCTGCACCTCCCACATATTGCAGTGCAATCTCCGGTGTGATGCATCTTACATTTTAGGCACAGAGGTTTATTTCCACGGTAGTTGTCTCGGTTGGTAGGGATGGTGACGTAATTTCCTTCAGTTTCTGGGTCGAGCCTTTGCTGGCGAAGGTAGTCAATACGGTCTTGTAGATGATTGCGGTTGCAAATATCATTGTGAAACTCACATTCGTTGAGGGTAAAGGGTCTTTGCTTTTGGTTATTTTTCTTAACTGCAATATCTTGCCTAATCCTTTGGGTACATGTGCGGATAGGTTTAGTTATTTTTCTTGAATTCTTTAGGCTAGTTGGCCTACATCCCATGAAACGTTCATGGTTATGCTTGCAGGGTATAACCTTCCTTCTTTCTTTTCTTGTCATGTCATTGTCGCTTGAACGGACTGTTGAGGTTATCTCTATTACTACTGCGACAATTTTGTTTACCAATTCCTCGATGGTTTTAGGGGTCATGATTGTTGTGGGCACCACACTGTTCATGTCGTCCATTTCCTATGAACATGAAACGTTGATTTAGTGTTCACTTTATTGTTAGAGTAATTCAAATAGCAAGATATTTGTATATTAATGCTAACAATGTAGTCTTAATGTGAAATCAAATCAACTGAGGATCATAGAAATATGATGTGTTTGGGTAGCACCGTACCATAATAATCAACTCTTGACATGTGGTTGTTAAGGAACAGTTGTATTATTCGCAACAGTTGAAGTTTAACAACTTCCTCTTCGGTCATCAAGTTCTTTTCTAATTATTCGTTCTTATAATTACATGTTTTATTGTATCGTCACAAATAACGTCATAATAAGTTGGAATACAACTATCAAAATTGACATATCTCTAATAACTTGTTCAATTGATTTTTGCAAAACAACCAGTACAAGATCTTTTATTAATGCCTCATTGATTCATGTGGTTTATTTGTTTACCTAAGAGAGTAACAAAGGGTGAGGTTTTGCATGGCGCTGTGCTCTTACAGCATCATAGTATGGTTTGGTGAGAAGAATTTGTTTACAACAGAAAAGTATAACAGAAGGATAGCTATTATACATTAAAGTCGATTACAAGCTCTGAGAGTTACAGATTTATTGGAAGTACATAAACTACTAACCAAAACTATTTGGTTTATTTAGTACAACAACGATACTTCGGATCAGTTACGTCTCTGACGTAGACGTCTAACTTCTGCCTCAAGATCCAGTTGCGCAGCTTCCATGGCCGAGAAACGTTCTTGGCATACATTCATCTGATTTGCTAACATGTTTTCCAAGGCCGCAATCTTTTGGCTTTGGGTTCTTGCTGTGTCTCTAGCTAACCATAATACTCTTTCGATGTCTTCAATCCTAATGTGGGTTTGAGTATGGCCTCTACCTAAACAGCGGGTTCTAGCATCCAAGTTTCTAAGTTCTTGTTCATAGTTGTCCTTCATATTACCAATATTCACTCCTAAACCAAACACTTCTCGTCTCTCAGCATCGGTCCTCTTGAACAGGGTATCAATGTTACGGTCGAACCATTCAAATCGCAATGGATGTAACTCTTTTAACTGTTCAGAGTGAGCGTTTAGTATGCTGGCGTGTTGGTGAAGGCGAGTCCATACGGAGTCTCGGGTGTTTACATTGTAGTTGGGAGATTTGGGTGAGGATACATTGTTTGGGGCATCTGGCATAGAGAAATCTGAGGTATTGGGTAAAGGGGAATTTAGGTTGATATTTTCCCAAGTCATTTCTTGACGTGAACTTTGTCCAAATTCAAACGTTGGTTGACCACCAATCGGATCTGAATAGGATTCAGTTGCTCTTCTAAGTTTCCGGCGTGGAGGTGAATGGGTAGGTGATGATGAAGATGAGTTCTGAGTAAGTTCTATATTGGGTCGGGGTTGTGACATTTGTAGATAAGGATCTTCAGTATTTGGTGTAATATGATAGCTAGGTGATACATGAGTGGTAGGAGAGGTAGTTTTAGCGATGTCAATTGGTAGAGAAGACATGTTTCTGTAGCAATTGAAAATAGCAATTATAAGTAATTATACGTTTAAGGTGTAAAGTCGAGTGTGAAATAATATGGTGTGTAATGTGTGAAGAATAAACATTAAGCATGTAAAGATTAGTACAAAACAATCTTAATAGGTAACATGTTGAGCACGGCAGTCTTCAGACACGGAAGGCATAAGATGATAAGGTGTAAAATCATTTATTTTGAAAATGTGGTTATAGTTCGATGTTTTAAAATGTTTGATTCTCTATAACCATAGGCTCTGATACCAAACTGTAACACCCCCAAATTTGGTTTGTGGCAGCGGAAAAGTAATTTGGGTGTTACGGTGAGGATCGAAGTTTAAATCTCAGAAAACGGCCCGGAAGGGGGCGTTTTGAAAGTTATGTCATTCTAAATAATATTTTTGATACAAAGGTAAATCATTTGATTTGAAAATCCCATAAAAAGATGTGATAATTTGAAAAGAATGACATATTTGATTTTTACACCATTTAAGTTATCAGAGTAAAAGATGCCCGCTCCGTGTCTTGTCCTGCTCCGTTATTTACCTGAGATAAACATGCTTAAAATGTCAACACAATGGTTGGTGAGTTCGTGGAGTTTGTAGAAAATAACTTTCTTCGAAAAGTGTATAGTGATTGTCGAAGTAAATAGTAATTCTTCATAAAATAAATAGCCAGTTGTGTTGTACAAAAATTCACAAGCAATTCATGTATGATCTCCAAAATTATATGTTTCAATTTATAAATGCAGATGAGCTACGTTGTTATACGCTCGATATGAGATGTTGAGTCAGCTTTTAAATGTAATGACATACCAAGCATTTTGGGTTGCCTTGCAGAATTCTTATTTAAGTCACGTATATTACCAGTTAAAGTTCAGGTACGAGATTCGTAATCATATCACGTAAATTAATAATAGTCTAAAGTCTGAGATTTATCAGCGAAAAGTGGTGGTCTTCTAGATACAGCTGTATCCTAGGATATATATGAAACATTCATATATTCATAAATTTATATTGCCCTAAGCCTCATGACACGCAAAACGTTAACAGAGTACCGTAATACGGCGGGGTCCCACCAGGGTCACTGATGGGTTTTTATGGCCCTCGAGTTAATAGGTACTTGCCAATTCCTATTTTTCTCAAATATAGTGCATCGCGACTAAATACGACTAACCATATAGGCATTCCGTCACAGTACTTAGTGGGATAGGTCGTCAGCCTCTAACAGGTTTCGAAGCTGTTCACTATATTCGCGCTCACCGCAGTGATTAATGGCTCATGATAAAGGGACTTTCGGCAATAAGGGGTGCTTAGGCAATATAGGTAAATCATGCGTAATTTTAGTATTGGCAATTATTTCCAGTGGAATATAGAAGTATTATAATAAGTAACAGTTCATTCATTAGTCACATGAATGCATACAGTAAGCCTCAGTATCATGTTACATCAAGTAGTTCAGAGATGTTATGTTTCAAGTTCCGTGTTTAAGCTAAGCAGACAATTTGCACATATATTGAGCATGTATTCTTTTCAAGCATGATTCAAATAGGTAAAGTATAATTGATAATTTCGAGCAATTCATGAGAGTTTTCAAGTAATATAAAACAGTTAAAGCATGTATCTCCCCCAAAAGAATTATTAAAAACAAGTGTGAAAAGTAGGGGCCACGACTCACCTGGAGCGTATCCGGCAATACGAAATTATAAGATCAAGTAACGATCGCGAAAACTTCTTCAATACGAGACCTGAGTATAAGCGAAGTCTAAGAGTCTAACTTACGACTAATAACGAATGTGGAAAGGATAAATCGTATCACGATTTGATCGGTGATGTGAGTGTAGTGATATGCCTAAAATGCCTCAATATAATATATCTATAATGGTACCTTGGTTCTTATCTCAAATGACTCAAAATAAATCATGCGGAGTTAATATGCAAAGTGATGTCGCTAAGATTTCTAATAACGAACTATAATAATGTATAACTTAAAAATGAAACATGCATATGAAATGAAGGGTGTAAAATGAAAATAAATAAGAATGTCAAGTAAAGTTAAATAGGTCCTTGTCCTTTTTAGTTTTTGTACTTTTTAGTCTAACTGCGATCGCGTTACGTCGTTAGTCCTTATTCAGTCCATAGTTTGATAACAGTCCAATAATTGTCCAATAGTCCATATAAGGCTTGAAGTTTGATAATATGTCAATTTCAGTCCCCTACAACTGTTTTCACAGCTTCAGTCCCTCGGTTTCCAGGTTTGGCAGTTTTAGTCCTTTTCGGTTAAGTCGCGTTACATTTTTAGTCCTATTCGCATATAAATGACGGGAAAAATATTCTGAAAATTTTTATAACTTTATTAAGTTTATTTTAACTTATTTCACTTTATTATTTCAGAAAATAAATTATTTTTGCACTAATGGGCTCCTTAACGATTTGTAACATAGCCCGTTAAGAGTTTTAGAGGCGAGGGCGTGAAAATTGTTTTGGGCTTAGATTTGGGCTATTTTTAGGATTCCAAAAACATATTATTCGGGCCTGTTGGACCTGATTATCAAAAATCTTGTTGGGCTTGTTTTATGGCCCAATCGAAGTTATATTAATTTCTGAAAATCAATTGTTAGTTTCATGTGAGGGTCGATCAAAATGGGTTATTTTGGGCGTGTTAACGAGTTCATGAAGTCGAACTCAAAACAGGAAAAATGTAGTGTGCTAGCTTGTCATTCGAGTGGTATGAAAATATAGATATATTATGTACAGGGTTTCGAAAATATAATAAGGGTTTTTGGCTAGTCGAATGGGGTAATTCTTTTGTAAAATAGGTCAAGTAATGTTTCTAAGTATTGGCACTTGTCGAGTGACTCTAAAAAGAAATTGTTTGTGTGTCGAAACAGAGTTATGAGAGGGATCTCAAAACACGAAATAATTAGTTTGCCATGTGAGCTATCGAGAAGGCTAAAAATATTTGGGTGTTACATGAACGGTTTCGCATAAAATAAATCATGAAATGTCTTGTTCGAGTGAATTTTCAACTAGTAATGTTTGAGTTATATTTTACTTTGTTTTCTTTTTATCCGGTTTAGCGTGGGTTTATTATTCAAGTTTAAGTTGTGTTAGAGTGACATTTATGAGATGGTCATATTTAAGCGTGACTTGGTGGTTTGATCAACTTATGTTTCAACGTGTTTTCTTTTGTTAACCCGGTTGTGCTTGAAGGGTTTATTGTTCGAATATCATGTGCATGTGACTAAGTAAAGTGTTACTATATAAGTATATGAGTAAAAACAACATGATAATGCATGGTGTGTTCTATATGTTAATGTGCAACTAAACTTGTGACAGTGTGTCATATGAAGTAAAATAGAACATTCGAATGGAGTAGTAGATGTGTATGCATGGATACTTGATATGATTAAGAAGGAATGTGGAGACTTACTTCACCTTTTGGAAAGGTGGTGAGACGGATCTTGGCTTGTTCGAATGACACACGAAATGAACAATCTATTTGCTTTGGACGTCCTATTCTTACACTGGTTATGTTCACTGTTGAACAAGGGTAGTTTATTTGAGGTTCCTTTGATAGTGAAATGAGTGTGAAGGAAATGGTGGGTTCGAATGATGCACAAGGAAGGCTAGTGAGTTATAAGGGTTGTTATATAAATTGACCGGATTGGGTTTACTTCCCACATGCACGACAGAAAGGTCTCTGTGGTGCTTAGGGGATATGTTTATTTGGATGGAAGGTGATAGAGGTTAGCATGAGCGAATGAAAGAGCTTATATAGGGAAAATATCTCAAATTTGTTTGACCTCTTGACTGATGGTTGCCTTGTACTGTTAACATAGGACACTTGTGTGATGATTTCTTCAATTGAGTGTAAAAGTGGTTGTGTCCTTGTATTTTAGTTATTGTATGTTTTTGCTTCCTTGATTCTTATACGTGGATATATTTATTTGCCACAAGTTATATTTCTATTTTACTTTCGTATCATGGAATGTCCATATTGAGGAGTTTGTATTCTATTTTTGTATGATATATTTTAGTTAGCAAGGTGACAGTTGGTTTGTGGGATTTATCGAATTCATGTTCACAGTTTTGGATCGAGATATTTAGTGGTGGGTTATGAGTTATATTTGGCTGTGTGTTATTATCTGAAAGTCGTACTAGACATAGATAATGAGGTCGAGTTATTTTGAAAAATGGTTAACGAGTGATTCTTAATAGTAAGGCAAGAAAATAAAATAAAGAGGGTAAATGACACAGTCTTGTCCTCGTGGTGATGGTGGGCTGTGGAGTTGGGTTGGTTTTCATTGACATACAATGCATAATGGCCACATTTGGTCTTTACGGTTTGCATGAAAGTTTTTGAGGAAGTTTTGTACCGATCGGGTAAGAAAGGGAAAAAAAAAAATATACAACAATTTAAGTAAGTGGTCGAGTGGGCTTGTGAGATTTAATTGGGTTGGTAGTTGACTAACTTGATGAGTTTGTGGCAATTAGTGTTTATTGGTTGTTGTTGGGCCGATCAATTAAGGGTCCGGTTGGTTTGTAGTGTTAGGTTAGGATTTGAGTTTATTGTTATAGTTAAGAAGGATTATGTTATATTTACTTTGATTGATTGTAGTGAACTCACTAACTGAATAGGAATACCTGTCGTTGGGTACATGAGTTGTGGCGTAGGGGGTATAAATCCTAGTGTTGTGTGTTAAATATATATATGTGCGTATATATATATAATGCATGGCTACTATTAATAATAACGAAAAGTTCAAATTCCTAGCAAAAATAGGCGTTAGGAAATAGTGATTCGAGATTGTTATTAATCACTAAGATTGCCTACAAGAGTTTTTCACAGGGTCTGACAAAGTTCAATGCAGAATATAACTACTTAAAGGTCAAAGAATCAAAAGAAAATAAATTGGAAATACTTTTTAGACGTCCCCATTAACACCTGGAAGCCAACGACATGCATAAACATGCAATGCTTCACCAATAAGTTGTAATGGCAGCATGTTTGTCGAACTCAAAGTAATGATGATGCATCTGAATAGGTCTATATTCAGGCCTACTATGTCTTTTGTCCACCAGTCCTTAGGGGCGGACTTGCGATGCTTCCTATGGGCATATCCTGGTCTTGTATAAGTGTAAGTCCAATAAACCTGAGTCTCTTCCTTTTAGTTCAAAGTTCATATCTTGAATTTTTGATTAAGTTTATAACGTGGAATGGTTTATTGTTAACATAAACGGATAATTAAATCCCAACACTTAATTGAAAACTGCTTGTCTGCTTATTTTAGAAGGAATAAACATTTAAAAAGAATAAGGTAGGTACCAACCTGATTATTTTCAAAGCAGATAATCTCTTAAAATAAGCAATCCCAAACACCCCTTTAAGTATGGAACGATTTGCTAAATAAAGAGAATCATAGACCAACTTATCATTCTTACACACAATTCAAATTCCATTCACGTAAAACTGAAAAAAACATTGGTAGTCGCACTTCACATAAAACACACTCATACATCCGCATAATCTCAAAAAAGTTAGCAAGTGTATAAATTTTCCAAAGAATAGACCACATGGAGGACTGTACTAACCTTTAGGCCACACAGAAATGATGTTTTCTTGTATGGATGCAATGCTTGGGGCGGTTGGGAAGCTCGTATTACCAATATCTATCAATCAATCAAACGAAATTCTACCTGCAACTTCCTATGTATAAATAATAACCTTACCAAAGAACCATAGAAATAATTTTTTATCCAACATATGCATTAAATTCACAATTTGGACATGCTTACTTATGAATAAGTAAGAAACTATGAAAAAATTAGATAAAGGGAGAACATGTTGAATTCTTCATAGTAGCTCAAAGTCTATATTAACGACCTCACACCTCTTAAACCGTATCATTAGAATAGTTAGATTGTTATTTTTGATAATATTTTATTTGTAATCATAATCTATAACCAAAGCATCGAGTAGCTGTAAAAAGATTTAAAAATTGTAAAAAATAGCGAGGGACAAATTTAATTTACAAAAAAAGAGTTTGCACGTCAACCCGTGCTAAAACATGACCTGTTTCAGTTTGGACCCGTTTGACCCATACTTAATTCATCCCTAACCACCCAACTTGCCTACTGCCTACTGTAATAATACAAACTATTTAAGCCCATATTTTGAGCAAGAAAGTACTCATTATGGAGATAAGTTATCCTTTTGCATCACGGCTTGTGCTACATTTCTCATAAATGACATTCACAAGACTATCTAAAGCAAAACCACATTCATAGTTTTAGCAAACCAACATTCATACACTGATTAAAGCTTTAGCTACTGTCTCAAGTCATCAAGGACAATCCTATTTTCAACTACTCAATCCTGGATCTCTTAGGTATTTCTACCCCACGTTAACAAACCGCCACTAAATTTTCCTCTTGTAAAGTAACGATAAATAGTGAGCATCTTCTATCTGATGAGCAACTTACCTCTGTATCCTGATATAACTTGAGGTATGAAATAATCTCTTACTTTTGTAGAATCAGCTTCTAGAATAATAAGCGGCTCACATGCTGTCCAAGAATAAAGAAACATCCAGTTAATAAAACAATCAGGTCCCCCTCTTTCTTCTTGGTTTAAGTGGAGCATTGCTTTAAAAGATATTTATAGATAAAAGCATTATTCCGTGACATAATTAAGGTTAGCAAATGTCCATAGATAAGCTTAAGAACTCAAGTCATTTCAATACTTTGGGATAACTGTTTTGAAGACAAATGAATGAAAAGGGTAGCAAGTGACAACACCCCCAAACATGGCTGGTGAAAGTGTTAAACCCACATCTAAGTAAATCTTGGAGAGATCAAACATATATATAAAGTGAACAGGCAAAATGGGTCGAAGGACACCTGAACCAATCCAACACGGCCATTGAATAACCAATAAAAAGTAACATATTCATTATCTGTAGAAAATGCACAAAAAAATGTTTCCGAACTAATCCAATACGGCCATTGAATAACCACTTGATCGTGACCCGTTTTGACCTATTGGCCGACCAGCCCAACTTACTCATCATGCCCCCTCTAATTAATTTGAATGCAAAATAAAAAATCACATATTTTTGCATTAAACATATTTCAAAGTAGAAAAAAAGTACGCCAATTTCATACCAGAGAGCACACCCCTTATATCCCCAAAGTGGACACTGGTCCAAACTCCACGTCCGGCCTATGCCTATCAGCCTTGCTGACGCAAGCTCCAAGCCACTGTGATAGACAAAACACTATGTTAAGAAGTGTATAATAAAAGTTGCAAGATAATTCTTAAACAAATTTTGATTGTTTCACATAACATAAACACCTGCCAAAATATTAAGCACAATATCCAATCAATAAACACGAATTATCATAAATTACAATACTTTTCCATGTAACTAAGCACAAATTTAGTCGTATTACGAAAAAATTTCACATTAATAAAAATAAAAACGTACATCATTTGCAAACATAATCAAGAAAATACACATTAAAAATCATACCTCTCCTCCTTCGCAACCAAACTGACCACCACTATTATCAATGATCTAACAAATTAACATGAAATTCTAGCAAAATTTATCATGGAAAATAAGCCTTACCACATAAATTAAAGCACAATAACACAAACCCATAAATTAATTACCCAAAAAATAAAAACCCTATATTAGTAGATAAATTAATAAGTAATAGATTAATATACCTTTAATTCATTAACCAAAAAACAAACCTTTGATTAATAAGATTAAGCGATGTTGAATGAAAGTATTGCTAGTTGCCGTCTGGTTGTTTTATTTTTGGGTGTCCAGTTTTTTAGTCGCTTTTTGTGTTTCTTTGTGTGGGTGTGTCGAATGAATACAGAAATTGAGAAGACTTCAAATTGTTTGTTAAAATTTCAGTTTTCATCCCTATTTTTTTGTAGATCACCTCGCTTTATTTAAGTTTTACTTTTTTATACTTTTGACACGTATATTTTTATACCAATATTTTATACAGTTTCCCCAAAAATGATTTTTTTATAGCTTTTGGACAAATAAGGAAATATTTAGTCTTTTTAATTAAATAAACTTAAGATAAATAAATAATTATTAAAAAAATATTACTTAATAAGGAATGATTTTATTTTTTTGAAATACAAAAGTCCCCATTTAGGGTTTTGTTTTATTATATAAAAGATTTGCGTAAGGTTTGAAACGAGGACGAACTTCTATGTGTTCCATGGACCACTGAGAAAGAAGTTGTGTTGTGCAAAGGTTGGGTTCTTGTATCCGAAAATAGCGTCTTTGGTAACACGATGAGGGAGAAAGGGTTTTAGAATACGTGGAAAGCGTATTGAAGGTAACCGGTCGTTGAACCTACAATACGGTAAACAATAAATGGAAGATTGTGCGTCCTAAAGTGGCTTAATTTTGTGAGTGTACGCTAACTTCATGCGAAGGGCGCTGGAGAGTGAAACCGAAGACGGGGATTATACCCAAATGGCACTTTTGGAATATCAAGTTGTATACAGGGTACCGTTTACACTTCTTCATGCAGAGACGGAGCCAGGAATTTGTATTAAGGGGGGCCCAATTTTTTCGGTAGTAACATACAATCTTTTGTTTTAAAAGCTAAAGTGAACTTTTAAATGTTTGACATACGGGTTCACTAATATTTTATCGGTAGTAACACACATTTACTTGATTAGTTGATAAAATCAACAAAAAAGGCAAAGTTGACGTGGATGGTAGCGAAGATGGTTCAATTAGAACACGGACTAATAAAGTGGTTTTCTTACGAAAGAGGTTAAGTCATACTAATATATTAAGCATAACTACATTGATAAATTTTAAAGTGAAGGGGTACAAATATAACTTCCTAATAAAAGTACAACACCAAACAATAATATCACAATTTTGAAAAAGTAAAACAATAATAAAAGTACTACTCCGTATTCTTTTTTTGGTTTTCACGTCATCTTCCTCGTTAGATCTCAAAACCTCCTCTTAAACGAAAATCACAGTTTTCTTTTCTACTCGTACTATGATTATTGGGCTTCTTGTCTTTCTTTCTTATTATACATACCTTCTACAAGGCATGGATCTCTAAAGATGTTTATGGGAACCACCTTCGTATAGGGTAGGTCCGCCACTGTTGGGGGTGGCCGAGCACCCTCCAGCCCCCCACTGGCTCCGTCTCTGTCTTCATGTGTAGGAGGTGTTAAAAAAAAAACTCAGAAATGGATGGATGTGGAAGTTCCAGAATTTGAAAAAAAAAGAAAAAGGAAAAAGGAAAAAGACTAAGAGATAAAGTCATTGGGGTCTTGTTCGCTCAATACAACGCAGTCTGGGAGGGTAGTTTTAATCTGAATGTGGACGCTGGTGACAATGAGGAAGAGGAGGTGCAAGAAGTTCAACGACGACTAATGGGCAGGGACAGAGCGGAGAAGAAAGGGGCGGGATCATCGGCATCTTCAGTAACTATGAATGACATAGCCTTAGCTAGTTTGATGCTCTCCGAATATGCAATTCACAACGAGCCGTATCTGACAATGAAGAAAGAAGAACACGCTACTTTTTCAGAAAGAAAGAGCTGGAACTAAAGGAACAACAGTTGGCAATGCAAGAATATGAACAACGTAAAAAAGACATAATGTTCTATATGCAACCTTATGATCACTTGACTGGAGTACAACTCGAGAGGATGAAAGAGATGAGAGCGGCGATGTAGAATTTACCATATTAGTTTACGTTTTTTATTTCGTACGTTTAATTATCTATGTAATGTTTTTTTCTTTTTTTTTAATTTCGTACTTTTACGTTTTTTATTTTCTATGTAATATTTTTATTTTATGAATAAAAAATTTAATTTAAAAAATGGGTTGAAAGGTGAGTGGGTGTGACTGTGACAACCCGTAATTTCATGTTATTTTCCGAACCTCGAAAATTTACTATTCACGGGTTACTATTCATTATTTACTATTCACATTTCACTATTCATCATTTTTGAAGTCAGTTTGAGATTCCGAGAAGTCGTCAAAAATTTTACTATTCACGTGACCCTATTCATTCCCGGAGGGAAATCACTATTCATGGTTATCGTTCATCAGTACGTAAACTAGGTTTACGGGTATTCAAATTCGCGTAATCAATAAAGAAACATCATATAGACTAGAGCAGTGTACATATCATCAGTAACATCATCTCATATTAGGTCATGCACGGGTTTGCATAATTTCAATTAACGTCTATTTATTTATTAAATAAACGCTAACACTCAGTCATTACTACGAATAATATACCCGACACTCCCGACTATGATCCTAATATATTTTCATACTCAAAATAATGATACAAAAATTATGTTACTAGTTTACCTGGTGTTTTTAAACCAATTGCTACATTTGTCGTTAAGAGCTTATAACTCCGTCGGTTTACAATAATTTAACCCGATAGTTATTCCGACACCCGATTCTTACCAGTAACAAGATTTTATAATTTTTACAACTTCGTTGTAATTTATCTTAACTCGTCATGATTTATTTCAAGATAACTCGGTACCTGATAACACCTAATGTATACACCAAACTACTTAAATATCTACTAAAATTATACAAAAATCTAACTAGTCAATATTTCTTCTCCATTTTCTTCCAAAAGGGACGCCCCCCCCCCCATGCCTTATTTCCCAAATTTCCTTGCTAACCATACTTCATTTATGAGTTGTGTTTTTTGGTCTTTGTATTTTATTTCAATAACACTACATTGGTAACATTTCAACAAGTAAAATAGATCAAACTTTCTCTCTTTTCTCTCCTTCATCCCACGGCAAGAACAAGGGCACCACAAAGATCCATAGATTTTTCAAGTTCAAGTGTTATACAAGTCCCATTTAACTTCCTTGTTAGGGTTTTGAAATAAAAACCCCAAGGTTTTAGTCCTTTTTCATCCAAAACTCATATAATCACCAAGTAAGTTCAAGAACATCTTTATGATCATTTCCTACTTTTATTTACTTCATAAGTTTATGTATTTTCAAGATATGTTGGTTAGTAATGCAAGTTACATATGTTTTTGATACCACTTTACTTATTTTCATCATAAACCATAGATCTATAGTTTTTACTAACATCCTCATGAAACCCACTATAGTTAGTGATGTTTAGGACCCCATGACACCATAAGAAGGTGTATGGTAGGCTTTGAGTATTTGTGGAGTTGATTTGAGGTGATATGATCAAGTTTAGAACCAAGGAAATGAGTTTTTCACAATCTAAAATAGCTACTGTCCAAAATCGTGTAATCTGGAAATTTCAGTAACTTTTTGGCCTTCAAATTTAGAAAGTTCTTTCAAAAACGAAACCGTGGCCGCTTGAATCACTAAAAACCGACTTATAACGAAGGAGATATGATTTTTACAAGTTAGACGACGAAAACTAATTTTCTGAAATTTTAGCATGCTGTTTGCCGAACTTTAAAAAACCAAACGAGGCGTTAGGCGTGATCTAAGACAGCCGAGCTACTGAGATTATGTTAGTTCATGTTATGACGAATCCGTGGATATAAAGAACGTAGAAAACGAGCTTATAACGACCAAGATATACACGTTTAAAGCCCGACAATTCACAAACTATTTTAGCAGCCCACTATTAGAAAATATTCTAAGTATAAAAGCTATTGTTTTTGCAAGATATAACATTGATAGCCGATTTTCTAATTGATCGAGGCGCGTTTGATCAAAAGTTAAATAACATGACATTAAGACAATGTTACAAGGTTTTCAAGAACGTCGAGTTTACTCACTAACATTTAACGTACACTATTTCGCGACTAGTTTTGCGAGGTCATTTGGACTTATTTTCACAAGTTAAGAAAAACATTTAAATTGAGACGAAAACATTATATTTACCGATAGAACACCAAACGAGGATCGTGGAGTACCGTTTCAACATATTTACACGAAAAGTGGTTTATAACTTAACGAGACGTCAAAAATGTATTTTTCGTCGAAAAACGTTATTTTCCGAAATCATCGAGTGGTATCGATAACATACGTATTTGCATGAGTAGAATCATTTCACTTATATTAGATCATATCATTCATAATAGGTCGCGGTTAGAGACCGAGCCTCATTTCATCATACCCATTATTGTCATTGTTGTTATCGCATCAGGTGAGTTTCATAGCCCCTATTTTTATACGTTTTGAACTCTTTGGGGGAGATACATGCTTAAACTGTTTGCTTTCGCTTTTACTCAAGACAATTTTACTCATATGCTACGCTATACTTTTATACTCTTAAACATGATGTGTAGCTTTATTACGATATGTGCCTTAATGTGTGAACACTATTCTATACGCTATATTCTTTAACCACTGTTTAACTCCTGGATGGAGCCGACGGAGAGGTATTGATAGTACTATTGGGTTGACGCCCCCACCCTTGGCCCCACAACTCTTGGCCCTGGGTGAATATAATCCAGCTATGTTATATTCTTGTTTATGCTTGTCATGAGGTTCAGTTGGTTGTTATCCTTTACATTAAGTGCATGCATATCGTATACACACATGTCTTACTCATACTATATTTTAACAGTGGGTTGTGAACACACAGGTTGCAAGTCTTGTATGGGCGGGATTTGCAACTGAGTGGATTTACAATGCCTTTGCTGTGGAAACTTTCTCTAAACGCTTTTCAACTTGTTTAAAACAAACTCTATGAACTCACCAACCTCGTGTTGACACTTTAGCATGTATTTTCAGGCATAACCAATAGCACGCTACTGGAGGCTTTTGGCAGGGCATGGCATGGTCATAGAAGACTCTGATAAACATTTGGGACCGCTTAACTTATTTTATGGGCCTATTTCCACACTACTTTTCATAATGTAAATTTAACACTTCTGATTTCTCAAATATATTCTAAATGATTGTGATGAAAACCGTTCTTTGTACTTGTGTTGTGATACCAATTGAGTTGCACCCCAGCGACATGTATGCTTTCGCTGGACCCGATTTTGGGGGTGTGACAGTGACCATTAGGGTTGAAACAAGGAATGAGCAGAAGTGAGAGGAGATAAAAAGTTTAGGTGACACTGATGTGGAAGGCGAGCCGGTGTGACCATTACCTCTAGTCTTAGGACAAAAAAAGTGTAGGGTCTTATCTTGTATTATTGTAATAGTTAAAGGTACAATAGTAGTTTAATAGTTGTTTTGTATACCTTGGAACCTTGATCTCGTGACTCGTTTGGTTATATGTATAGTCACGATATCCACATGTACTCGGGTATAAATACCCACCACCTCACACAATGTGAGACGCGACACTACATTTCATTTCAATGCAATCCATCTATTCTCTCTTTAGACTATGTGTTTTCACCTTACTCTTTCTCTAGATCAATAATGTATTAGTGATAATTATGGGACAACATTTGTTATCAAAAGCTACTATATGATAGATTAAGGGATTGTAGTGTAATCTTATTGCTTAAATCGTCATTAGTTCACACATTTTACCGTTTTTTAGCCAAAAATGTCACGTAATTTGTCTTAAAACTCGTTCGAATAGGATTAATAGCTTTATAAGATTTAACGGTTGAAATTTAAGTTTGATTGTTTCTAAAGATTCCTAGTGATTAGTGTTAACTTTCTATCGGTTTAGAATTAAAAATTCGTGGTAGATTTCAAGATTTGGGCAATTTTAGTTCGTATTTTGGTTTTTGAATTTCGATCTCGTTACATTTTGATCGATTTCATTACTGTTCATTTGAAGATCACATTAGTGTAGTTTAAAGATCTCGTTAGTCTTATCGGATAAGGTTGCGTTATGGGATTAGTTACTTATTTGATTATCACGAGATCACTCTGTCATGAGATTTCTTATGTACTTTTTTGTTAAGAGTCATACAATATTCCACCTAGTTACTTTTACTCCACGAGATTCACTTTCTTTACGAGATCGGTAGACTTCGTACTTATTTCAAGAGATTGGATTGTTATGAAACACCCAGGATTTTTTTTATTTACACAACTGACCTATACGCCATATAGGATCATTCTTGTACGCTTTATGTAGGAATATGTGAATCATAAATCTATAAACACATAAACATAAAACAACATAACATCAAAGCATACGCAGCGGATTATACAAGATCTATATACACGTAATTAATTAACTAAATTTAAATAGATGCGTACCTTTTGATTCCTAGCAAGAACAAGGAATCGTGCACTCCAAGAACAAGGTATAAACCCTAAGTAGGGTTTAATGTGGATCGACCACTATATGGATCGAATGGGGAAAAACTCACAAGCTAAGGGAAGCTTGTTCTTCGTTCTTGTACACACGTATTACTAGCGTTTCAATGGGAAAAACTAGGTTCTAATTCACTAAACAATTCCAACACTTGTGTATTAGCAAAAATCGAAAAACCCTAGGTGTTAGGGAATGAATGTCGATTGGCCAAGACTAGAGGAAGAAGAAGAGAAGTTGGAAAGCTAGGGAATTAGGGATTAGGAATTACAAACACAAGGGGTTTGTATTTATAGGCTCCTAATTACATGCTCCCCACTTCAAGCTAACCGAACCCTAAACCCTTATGAAAGGGTCGGCCGAATCTAGCTCCTTTGGGTGGTTCTAGATCATTCTTTCCTTCTTTTGCATATTTAGTCCTTTAATGAGCGTTATCTCTAACCCCGTTAAATACTAACGACCGTTAAGTGTTTGTTTGTGAAATGAATAAATAAATCATAAAACTATATTTAATTATTCAAACCATAAAGACTCATACGTAATGTGTGCAATCCCGAAGTCTCGTGTTTGAAACTGGACATACATATATTAATTATTATCCATAAACTCTAACAGCTCCCACTTGGATATTCATTAATATAGTAATGACATGGGTTAGTCTAGCTTAACACCCCAATGCCCCCAGATCGACCCGAGTATGGTTTTCCTGAAAAAACCACGTGATGATTATATCATCATACTTATCCTTTTGTTTCTAATACCGCGTTAATATGGATATGGATCTAGGTCATTCCATAATTAACAATTAGTTTCTCGTTTATACATAATTGATCAAGATTACCAAATCATCTGAACGTATTCCAGATAGCCTTTGGGCGTGCGCACGCAAACATCTTGTCAACCCTACGAGTGGCCAAGCAGTATTAAACTTCAAAACAAATTTGAAGGAACAAATCCTTTATTGACTACGAGCATAACCCTCGAACTTCGCATCACCTCCGAAAATAGCCCTTATAACTACCAGTTACGGATAGCATTAGACTACCTTACAGAAAATGAGCTACATCCTCGGCAGTTACCTGGTATCTCAAGTCTGAGGATAAATATTTATGATTTACTTAATGACAACGATCCATAAAGTATAATCATGTAGTTGGGATCTGTCCTATATTCAATTTATCCAATATTGAATATCATGTGAATTTGGCATGCCCACGCATCAATATACTTAAGTATATTTTACCAACACTTCACATTTGCCTTAGTTCAATAATATTCCCATATTATTGATTGGCAACGGACTATTTAGAATAAATTAATTATTCACGGATTTAAACATGCAAATATAAGATACAATATCATAAATGATAATAAACGTTATCCGCACTTTATTTCATTAAAATAATAATGTTTACATATTCCTTATCCAAATACTAATCCATAGATTTACATGAAACTACTGGCTAAACGAAGACCAATACCACTAGCATGTTGAGTAAACTTTTCCTTAGGTAATGCCTTCGTAAAAGGATCAGCCAGATTGTCATCTGTGTGAACTTTGAGTAAATTGATCTCTCCTAGTTCGACTTGTTCTCGAACATAGTGATATCTCCTATGGAAATGTCTGGCGCCTTTCATAACTCCAGGTTCATTGGCGAATGTGATTGCGATAGAGTTGTCACAATACACATTTATAGGAAATTTAATTGACGGCATCACTCCAGGATCCGAAATGAATTTCCTTATCCAAACAGCTTCCATAGCCGCTTCTGATGCAGCAATATACTCAGCTTCTGTAGCAGACATGGCCGTTGTACTCTGCTTTTTACTCTTCCAGTCTACAGCTCCTCTATTGATGAAAAAACGTAACCCGTCTGAGACTTCGTATCATCTTTATCAGTCTAAAAGGACGCATCGCAGAAACCTATAACATTCAGTTCTGCGTCTGGATTTCCCCCGTACACAAGAAACATATCTTTAGTATTCTGTAAATATTTAAGAATGTTCTTAACAGCATGCCAGTGATCCTTCCCTGGATTCTGTTGATAACGACTGGTTAAATTTTGTGCAAATGCCACATCTGGCCTTGTGCATCTCACCGCATACATGATAGATCCTACTGCCCAAGCATATGGAACTTTCTTCATGTGTGCCACCTCTTCAGGTGTTGAGGCACATAGTTCGCTGCTTAAGCCATGTTCTACTTGCATGGGCAAATATCCCTTTTTGGAATTTTGCATATTGAATCTCTTCAATATTTTATCCATGTAAGCACTTTGGCTTAATCCAATCAACCGCTTAGATCTGTCCCTATAGATCTTGATTCTAAGGATGTAAGCTGCTTCTCCTAAATCTTTCATGGAAAAACATTTACCCAAATAAGCCTTAACTTCATTAAGACTAGGTATATGATTTCCCATGATCAATATGTCATCGACATATAGAATTAGGAAAGTAGTATTACTCCCACTAGCTTTGTGGTATACACATGGCTCATCGAAATTCTGAGTAAATCCAAACTTCTTGATTTCCTCATCAAATTTCTTATTCCATTGCCTTGATGCTTGCTTCAATCCATAAATGGATCTTTGAAGCTTGCATACCCGCTCAGGAAAATCTGGATTCACAAACCCTTCAGGCTGCGCCATATAGATGTCTTCATCAAGGCGACCATTCAGGAAGGCGGTTTTGATATCCATTTGCCAAATCTCATAGTCATAGTAAGCAGCTATGGCTATAAGAATCCTAATAGCTCTACTGTCAGCTACAGGAGAAAAGGTCTCCTCATAGTCAACACCATATGTTTGGGTAAAGCCTTTAGCCACCAAACGAGCTTTATAGGTGTGTACATTGCCATCCATGTCCGTTTTCTTTTTGAAGAGCCACTTAATCCCAACTACCTTAGCATTGGGAGGAAGGTCTACTTCAATCCATACTTGATTGTCTCTCATGGATTGCATCTCCCCATTCATAGCAACTTGCCATTTTTCCTTTTCAGGACTATTAATGGCAGCCCTATAGCTAGTGGGTTCATCTAGATCCCCTAATATAGTTTCCTCACACTCTACGTTTAAACATAGACGTTCAGGAGCTCTTGTAGATCTTGTAGATCTACGAATGGGTACCTGATGCGTGGTTTTGCGACCTTACAACAGGTTTTACCTCTCGAGGGATCTCAAGAGGCTTGCAATCCCCACCAGGCAGTGTACCTGACCGATGTAGTATAGTGTAGTGGCAAGTACCGGGGGATTGATTGTTCTCTAGGGGAATAGTGTCGTTAGGATTGAAAAACTACTCTAATAGGTCTAAGGGTGAGGGAAGATTCTTTTTGTATTTTTTATATTTTTATAAAAGCAAGTAAAATCTCGGGTTTGAAGGAGTGGGCGGAATTAGTTGCTAGTCAACTAACCCAAATAACTACAATTGCAAATAAAATAAAATAACTGAAAATAAAAAGGTTGTGGAACTTATATGGAGAGAAATGTGTTTTCTTAGATTTCCTTACTCCCTAACTATCTTTTACCGGTTGATTAGTGTGTATTAATTGCGTGGATGACGGGTGTATTCCTTAATACCAATCGTGGGGTGGCGTACGTACTTCCCCAACTCTATAAGCTCCTACTTCACTCCTATGTCGAGCCGGCTAAGAAGCTCCTAACATGGGATCACTAGAATTCGCTCATGCATTAAATACAACCATAAAAACCTTAGTACGCATTGGTTCATGTTTCTTAAGACGTTCAAGCAAGTTACCGTATAGGAGGTTAGCCAGTTTTCTTAAGCCTAACATCGATAAACAATCATCCAATACAATTAATAACACACCAACAACCAATAATCAATAGTTAGGTTTCATTAGATCTAAGCAAACACAAGATAAATCTAGCCTAGCATGTTAAATAAAAGACAAGAACAAGGTATAATCAAACAACACATAGACATATTGAATGATTAATTGATTACTTATCTTCAATTGAACATGGGAGATCCAAGGGTATAAAACCCTTAAAAGTAGCAGAAAAATCGTCTTAGGGTTTCTCCTCACAAAGTTGCACACTAATGACTAAAAATTATGAGAATATATATAGAAAATCAGATCTGACGGCGTCACGTTATAGAGCTGACGGCGTCACCTCGCCGCGGTTAGGGTTTCTTGATGGCCTTCTTGATGCCGTCCCCTTTTAATCATCCAAAATCCTCTTTGGCGCGTCAAGGGTTGACGGCGTCACAATGGTGCTTGACGCCGTCACAGGTACTTTTCCAGCCGATTTTGAGACTTTGTCGTTTTCTTCACTTTTATGCTCCAAAAACGTCCAAAATCCTTCCTTTTCCAGATTTCTTCTCCAAAGTACCTAAAATGACAAAAGGAACGATTTAGGGCAATATTTGATCAAATAAATACGATTTAGGACTAAAGCAGCGCCAAAAGCTAGATTCCACAAACATCTCCTTGTCCAAAATAACCTGTTAAACCTGAGAAAACAAACACGAAAACCTGCATAACATCGGCGGGATAAATCTGTATAAGGATATAATGCTTGTGGAATGATTATTTTGCAGATTCCTGGAGTTTATAAGTTAGAGATTTAATAAAGCATTTTATGATTCCGGAAGAAAAACAAAACTTTCAAAAAAAAAAAAAAAAAATTCCAGAAAACTGTTCCTGACGCCGTCAGAAGTGATCTGACAGATTTTTCATGTTAAGTTTCCGGAAAATTTCTGGAAAAACTCAATCCTTATTTCCTGGAAATCCTGCAAAATATCATTATGACTCGATACAAGCATTTGACTCAAACAATTACTAATATGTATGTTAATTTAATATTGTTATGATTCATGTTCATTTGTTCTAATAAACCGATTTGGATTTCCCTTACACTTATATTTTGCAAAATACCTTTATATGTAGTTAAGACGAAGTTAAAAACAAGATAAAGCATTTTCACAAATTAGTTTCGAACATGAATCAATAAAAATAAAAATTAAACATACATACGGAAGCAAATAAAATCAAACAAACAAACAAAACAAACAAACAAAGCAAATAAAGCTTGGGTTGCCTCCCAAGAAGCGCTTGTTTTTGTTCGAGTCACGAGCCTGACTCTACCCTTATTTAACGGAAATAGGGGAGGTTTTCCCTACACTTAGGATTAAGTGTGGGTGAAAGTAGCGATACACACCCTTAGGGTGGAAATATGCCACGTGAGGAAAGAGTGACGGGTGAATTATATGCTCAAAGGTGCGGGATCCTATCATCATAACCTTATCTAATTCAATTGGGTTAGTGGGCGGATTAAGATTTTCTCCTAGAAAGGGATCATCTTCTATCAACTTCGAGAGACTCCAAGTTAAGAATCCACTTTGACCTAATAAACCCGGTTTAAACCCATAATGTTTCTTGTGATCAATCATAAATGGGTGATGTAAGTATGTAAGGTCATGGTTCACTCCTATGTTAGCTTCCTCTCTACAAGGCTTAGAGTCTAATACCTTCAGCGTAACACTACCCGGACTATATGGTTTGATGGGTGGATCGGGACCTTTTTCAATTCCTAAATTCACATCAAAGGATGGAAGATTAGGTAACGGTTTTGGTTGAGGCTCCGGTTCATTAAAACTAGGAAATTCCCTAGAACTAAGAGTAAGGTCGTGATCACTAAAAGCATTCAAACCTATTTCTTCTAGTTGTGTTTGGTCCAAGGGCTCTACCTCTATTGGGGTTCCTATAGTCTCCTCTACTTCTTCCGTGTAAGTCACGGGTGGTGTGTGTGCCTCAAATGATGGTAGGACTTGTGGGGTACTTGGTGGGCTTATGTTACTTACCTCATCATTCCTTATGTCAAGATCACCTATATCCTCATCATGTGTTTTAGTAGGATCTAACCCTAACATTTTCCCAAGTATCTCAAGTGCTTCTCTAGGCATCTCAACTTCTATGTCCGAATCATAAGGATCATCCTCAATATTCTGACTGCTATATTCAAATTGCCTAAAAGATTCATCATGTGTTTCTTGAGATTCAACGTCATCAATCATAAAACCTAGGTCTTTTTGATCAATGTGATCATGCTCGGCTAGATCCTCCATCACATCAAGATCACCTAAGTGTTCACCCTGTATTATGGTAGTGCCTAACCATGACATGCAGCTAGGTGGCTCAACTCTACCCTCATCCCCAACCAAACTTGTTTCATGATCCTTGAAATTTGTGGTCAATTGACTTGTATTAATGTTTGTTGGGTTGTCTACTATATAATAATATTGGGCACAATTCTCAATAGCTTCCCATGCTTCTTCAGCACTTAATTCCCTAAGATCCATGCCGGCAAAATGGTAAATGTCCCTTTGGGCATGTCGGTCGACACGATTGTAAAAGATTTGAGTTAGGGACCATGAATCGAAGTTATGATGAAGGACTTTTTGGAGTAAATATTTAAAACGAGTCCATGCATCATAGAGAGGTTCATCTTTATGTTGTTTAAACATCAAGATGTCATATGGAGTGGGTGAATTACGTGGTTGGTAGTATGGTGGATTCGCGTTCTCCATAATGGTGAACGGAAGAGTCAATGGAAATTACGAACAAACACACAAAGAAATAAGATAGACTAAAGAAGACCTATAAAAAGAAAATAAAAATCTTACTAGAAAGGAATCTAGTAAGTAGACCTAATAAAATAAAAATTCAACCTAAACAATAACTATTCCCCGGCAGCGGCGCCAAAAACTTGATGCGTGGTTTTGCGACCTTACAACAGGTTTTACCTCTCGAGGGATCTCAAGAGGCTTGCAATCCCCACCAGGCAGTGTACCTGACCGATGTAGTATAGTGTAGTGGCAAGTACCGGGGGATTGATCGTTCTCTAGGGGAATAGTGTCGTTAGGATTGAAAAACTACTCTAATAGGTCTAAGGGTGAGGGAAGATTCTTTTTGTATTTTTTATATTTTTATAAAAGCAAGTAAAATCTCGGGTTTGAAGGAGTGGGCGGAATTAGTTGCTAGTCAACTAACCCAAATAACTACAATTGCAAATAAAATAAAATAACTGAAAATAAAAAGGTTGTGGAACTTATATGGAGAGAAATGTGTTTTCTTAGATTTCCTTACTCCCTAACTATCTTTTACCGGTTGATTAGTGTGTATTAATTGCGTGGATGACGGGTGTATTCCTTAATACCAATCGTGGGGTGGCGTACGTACTTCCCCAACTCTATAAGCTCCTACTTCACTCCTATGTCGAGCCGGCTAAGAAGCTCCTAACATGGGATCACTAGAATTCGCTCATGCATTAAATACAACCATAAAAACCTTAGTACGCATTGGTTCATGTTTCTTAAGACGTTCAAGCAAGTTACCGTATAGGAGGTTAGCCAGTTTTCTTAAGCCTAACATCGATAAACAATCATCCAATACAATTAATAACACACCAACAACCAATAATCAATAGTTAGGTTTCATTAGATCTAAGCAAACACAAGATAAATCTAGCCTAGCATGTTAAATAAAAGACAAGAACAAGGTATAATCAAACAACACATAGACATATTGTATGATTAATTGATTACTTATCTTCAATTGAACATGGGAGATCCAAGGGTATAAAACCCTTAAAAGTAGCAGAAAAATCATCTTAGGGTTTCTCCTCACAAAGTTGCACACTAATGACTAAAAATTATGAGAATATATATAGAAAATCAGATCTGACGGCGTCACGTTATAGAGCTGACGCCGTCACCTCGCCGCGGTTAGGGTTTCTTGATGGCCTTCTTGACGCCGTCCCCTTTTAATCATCCAAAATCCTCTCTGGCGCGTCAAGGGTTGACGGCGTCACAATGGTGCTTGACGCCGTCACAGGTACTTTTCCAGCCGATTTTGAGACTTTGTCGTTTTCTTCACTTTTATGCTCCAAAAACGTCCAAAATGCTTCCTTTTCCAGATTTCTTCTCCAAAGTACCTAAAATGACAAAAGGAACGATTTAGGGCAATATTTGATCAAATAAATACGATTTAGGGCTTAAATGACCCCCTAAAAGCGGTACACTTTTCGCTTCATCAGTACCACTTCAACTTCAGGTGGAGGACCTAAACTTTCAGTTTCCACAGGAAGTGTGTTAGTGCTTTCTGATGGTGACGTATCTTCTTGATCATTTTCTAGATCATAAACTCTCCCACTGAATTCTTGAGACAGAAAACTCTCCTCAAGGAATTCGCCATACCTAGCCACAATGACTTTATTTCCTGGTGGGAAGTAAAAGTAGTAACCCCTTGTTTCCTTAGGGTATCCTACGAAGATACACTTAAAAGATCTTTGTAGGAGTTTATCCGGTGAGTCACGTTTAACAAACGCCTCACAACCCCAGACCTTTAAGTAAGACAAGTTGGGAGCTTTTCCAGTCCATAATTCATATGGAGTCTTATCAACCTTCTTAGTTGGAACCATATTTAATATGCGAACAACACTTTCAAGAGCATAGTCCCAAAAGGATAAGGGAAGAGTTGTCAAATTAAACATAGAATGTACCATACCAAGCAATGTACGATTTGTCCTTTCAGATACACCATTTTGCTGTGGAGTATAAGGAGATGTGAGTTGCTGGACAATGCCACACTCAGCTAGATAATCTTTAAACTCGTGGCTTAAATATTCACCACCACGATCGGATCGAAGAGCCTTAATCTTCTTACCGAGTTGTAATTCTACTTCACTTTTAAAAACCTTGAATATCTCAAAGACTTCATGTTTATGTTTAAGTAAATAAACACAACCATAACGACTATAGTCATCCGTAAAGGTTAGGAAGTAGGTAGCACCGCGTTTTGACACATGTCTAAGTGGACCACACACATCAGTGTGTATCAATCCAAGTAGATCTGAAGCCTTTTCCATATTGCTATGAAAAGGTTTCTTCGTCATCTTCCCAGATATGCATGATTCACATTTATCAACTGAATCATCATTGATATTTTGTAAAAGCCCATCATGTTGCAGCTTTTCCATGCGTTTCTTGCCTATATGAGCAAGACGACAGTGCCAAAGATAAGACGAATCCAAGTTAGACTTGATTCTCTTATTGCCAATGCTATACATAGAATTATTTCCATTGGATACATGATTTTCCATATCTATTTCAAACATACCATTTAATGGAATTGCATTAAAGTAAAAAACAAAATTTAAAGAAACAGAAATTCCATTATTATTAAATGTGTACTCAAATCCATTATCCAACAATAAAAAAACTGAAACAACACCTCTAACAATAGATGGTGCATAATGACAATTGTTCAATACTAAAATTAAACCCGAAGGTAAAACTAAGTCAAAAGTCCCTATGGCTTCAACTGCTGCACGTATGCCATTGCCCACGTACAAGTAACATTCTCCATAGTTCAGTTTCTTTGCTCCTCTAAGCCCCTGCGATGTATTACAAATGTGAGTACCACATCCTGTATCATATATCCAGGCATTTTGCTTACGAGGAAAGGGAAATAATTCAACCATAAAAATACCTGAAGTGCTCGCGCCATTTGCAGCCTTGGCATTTTTATTCTTGCGACACTCAAGTAGCAATGGACAGTCCCTCTTCCAATGTCCAGGAGTGTTACAGTGGTGACAAGCAGCCGTATCCTTCTTGGGATAATCCTTCTTCACAGGAGGATTCTGCTTCTTAGGCTTCTGCTGATGGATCACGACCTGTTTTCCTTTGTCAGCTTTGCCTTTTCCCTTCTTGTTCACATGCTGCGGTTTGTTGGGCTTAGTAACCCTACCACCCTTTATTGCCATAACAGCAGGTGTAGGTGCCTTCTTTGAGAGTCCCTTCTCAAAGTCGATAAGCATTGCATGCAAATCACTTATCGTCTTCCCCGTGCAATGCATATTAAAGTTGCGCACAAACTCACCATACAATTCCTGATTGAGGGATCGATTGATGATCTTGCACGTACCCGCATCCGAGTGTGTCTAATCGGTCAAGATATCCTTTCATCTCCAATACATGGGCACTCATGGGCGTACCAGCATCCTGCTTACACTTGGCCAGAGAATCTAACAGATCATATAACTCTGCCATTGGTGGTTTTTCAAACATGCGTATGAGCTCATTTATCATGTTCATAGGACCATAGTTCTCAAATTGCTTTTGCAATTGAGTGTCCATTCCAGATAACATGAGACAAGCCACATCATTGTGCTTCTCATACTCAGTGTTGTACTCCTCATGCTCAGCAGTAGAGGCAGTACCAGCAGGAGCTGCAGGAAGAGGCTTACTAAGATATTCAAATATTTTGGCAATTCTAAGAGTAATCCTCAAAGAACGATACCAATCATTGAAATTATTAGTCCCAGTCAACTTTTCTCTTTCAATCATAGCTTTGAAAGCAGAACTCATGTTATTCATATTTGTGTTGTCGGGTTGGGCCATTTCTACAGAAAAAGTTCAAAAGTTAGTACTTTCGATAATAAACTTTTCAAGAAAATTAAACACCCATGGTAAATTAAAATTTAATCATTTAATTTTCACTGAAAACTAGGATCCAAATTGACGTCGTTTCATCACATCAGCTGATGCTGCTAGCAATGAAAGTACTCAATAAGGTACGGGTCAATCCCAATTGCCAATATCCAATTGCAATTCCTAGAATCATGGGACTTACATTATTTTGCCAACATCAGTTGCAAATGTAAGCATGTTTCATCCCCAAATCTTTATGCCTTGACGCCGTTTCATCACATCAGCTGAGGCTGCTAGCGATGAAAGTGCTCAATTAAGTTAACCAATTTAGAAACATGTAAATTGACGTCGTTTCATCACATCAGCTGAGGCTGCTAGCAAGGAAAGTACTCAATTTACCCTTTGATTACCATTCTTTGAATCATTACATCAGCTGAGGCTGCTAGCAATGATAGAATGTAATCTCAGGTGTTTCCGTAATAATTGGTTGGCATATAACTTAAATTTAAGGGTATAAATTTTTTGATGTGTGTAATCAAAATATGTACAAAGATGTCATGCATTCATCTTTGTATCATATGTTTCAAAACCAGTTTACTCATTCGTTACATTAGTAAGCTCAAATCATCAAAGTTTTAATTAATAGCGTTGAGAAACTTACAACATTGCCTTAAGATGCTTCGTACTTTTTCATGGTGTACTTGGTAAGTCTAATATTGACGCAAAGACGAGCGGAGAGACAGAATGGAGTCTCTTTAAGGCCACAATTTAATGCAAAACCAACCTTATACCCACTTTATAGTTTATCAATATTAGGTCCGCCGCTTCGACCACTTTTGTACAGTCGCATCAATTAATTAAACACTTATGATTTTCTTGCTTAAAACAATGTTACACCATTATTAAGTCAAGTTTATTTTTCTTTTGAAAATTACCCTTTGTATACAATAATGTCTACAACATATTATAACAAATGCGCAATTAAAAAATAAACATAAATAACTTAATAATGAACATGCTAATAGATCAATTAATATGTATATATTGGTCTTAAGACTCCCATTGGTTTTCGAGCTCAGTGTACCCAATGGACCACAGCACCAATTTCTTGGCCGCGTAAGTCTTATGATTAATATATACATAACACACATAATAGATTAAATACGTGATTATATGGGGTCTTCCCCAATTTTAGGTCTTCCCCAAAAACCTAATTAATTAACTTTTAGTAATTTTTAATTCGTGTTCAACAATTTAATTATTAAATCCCTAGTTAATTAATAATCGCATCAATTAGAACGTAGAACATGTAACATATAGCATCAATTTTCCATGACAAAACATGCATGTTTTTGTCATGGATTCCCCATATTGCACTTATAATCATGTAACACATATTAACAAGCCAATATTGTACGCATACTAAATTAATGACATCACAAGGTATTCATTAATTTACACATAAAAGTTTACATGCAATCCTAGGGTTTTCTACAATTTTTATCAAAACCAAAACCCTAAAAAATTAGTAATGGGTGTCGACCCAAAATAAAAAAAATTAGGGTTTACAAAAAAATAAAAATAAAACCCTAGATTATCTAAAGCATGTAAAGTTTCACTTTTTATGTGTTTAGTAATTAATTATCATGTATAAACGAGCTCTTGATGCCACTGTTGGAATATGTGAATCATAAATCTATAAACACATAAACATAAAACAACATAACATCAAAGCATACGCAGCGGATTATACAAGATCTATATACACGTAATTAATTAACTAAATTTAAATAGATGCGTACCTTTTGATTCCTAGCAAGAACAAGGAATCGTGCACTCCAAGAACAAGGTATAAACCCTAAGTAGGGTTTAATGTGGATCGACCACTATATGGATCGAATGGGGAAAAACTCACAAGCTAAGGGAAGCTTGTTCTTCGTTCTTGTACACACGTATTACTAGCGTTTCAATGGGAAAAGCTAGGTTCTAATTCACTAAACAATTCCAACACTTGTGTATTAGCAAAAATCGACAAACCCTAGGTGTTAGGGAATGAATGTCGATCGGCCAAGACTAGAGGAAGAAGAAGAGAAGTTGGAAAGCTAGGGAATTAGGGATTAGGAATTACAAACACAAGGGGTTTGTATTTATCGGCTCCTAATTACTTGCTCCCCACTCCAAGCTAACCGAACCCTAAACCCTTATGAAAGGGTCGGCCGAATCTAGCTCCCTTGGGTGGTTCTAGATCCTTCTTTCCTTCTTTTGCATATTTAGTCCTTTAACGAGCGTTATCTCTAACCCCGTTAAATACTAACGACCGTTAAGTGTTTGTTTGTGAAATGAATAAATAAATCATAAAACTATATTTAATTATTCAAACCATTGAGACTCATACGTAATGTGTGCAATCCCAAAGTCTCGTGTTCGAAACTGGACATACATATATTAATTATTATCCATAAACTCTAACACTTTATAGAGATTTTGAGACCCATTCCTAAAAAATTTAACATCTGCACTTCAGACCCGTTTCCGAAACATGTAATTTAGCATAAACTGAACATACTTCATATTAAACATAATCAAACCGATACAATACAATGTTATCAACAATAGACATGTTTTGACCCAGTTCATCCAAAAGTGGGTATATACAACCCATTGCCATACACTATTTTTCTACACTACAACTATTCGTTCAACACTTTGCAACTTCCATTCTGGAAAATACTTGACATAATTAAAAAAACACATGGTGTCACACCCCGCCTGAGGCGGAAACCCGAGGTGGGACGGTTCGGAACATTGCATAAGAGAGTAGAAAAAGACCATATTTGATTTCAGAAGTAAGTTTACAATGTTACATAAATGTTTTTATCCAACATTGGATAATGTTAGGTCACCATATTGATGTAAACACAAGTATATCTTAGTGAGAGAAAGTAGAGAGAGAGAGATTGGTACGAAACTTCTATGTGAAATAATAAGTAAAGAGTGATATTGCATAAAAGAACCAACACCCTCCTAAGAGGGTTACATATGTTTATATAGTGTAAGATTAGGGCAACGCCCCACATGGGCTTTCTATCACTCATTCATAGGCCCATGGGCTTACTAAATAAGCCTAAAATTAATTACAAACATACAAGCCTAACATATTAAGCAACCTATTACAAAACTTAATGACTGACACTTTATATTAATTAAACGTATTCCCAACAATCTCCCCCTAAGGGTTGGTCATCTAAGGTTGCTTGACGTCTTTTTTGCTTCTTTTGCTTTGACGTCTCTTCAATCTTTGCTCTTTGTTCTTGTTCTTTATGATATGCTAATGTAATTGTCTGACTTTCATCATCGTCTTTGCCTCTGGTGTCTTTACTCCTTTCCAACATGCTCATACTTCTTTTGACTTTGAATCTTCATACTTAAGTAGCTCTCAATTCATTAGCTTTTGATCTTTATCTTTAAACTTTGTAGATTCTTTTGCATGAGGTAGAATCTTTCTTTGAACTTTGCTTTTCTTTGATCATTGTGAGAACTTTCTTTGTGATGTCCGTATGAGCATGTGGAAACTGATGTAATGTTGATGATGGTAATGGTGGTAATAGAGCTCCTGGTCTCCATGTGTTCCTGCATGAAAACAGTTAGCAATAAAGCATCCAGCACTTACAGGTTCAGACTTCGAGATCATTAACAACATAGTGTGAAAACTTTCTCTAATCCTTACCAAGGTTGTTCCTGAATCGGATACCCTCAAGAGAGCTTACACAGATATACTGAAGTATATCAACGATTCAGGTGAGTCGCTGAAGTATACCGAAGTATCACTCTACGATTGTAGACCGTTTGAAACCACCGCAAACACTAAGTGTAACCCACAAGGGATTACCGAAGTGATCTGCTGTCAGGGCTGTTTGATGTTGACCCTGGCAGGAATTTCCATTCAATCACTGAGAATTACATGAGTAAACCCTCTCATAAATGTTCTGGCAGATTGCTAAGATCCGCGTAGGACTTAAATATTTACGACTAGCGTTCTTATTGTTGAACAGCAAGTGTAGAAATGTTTAAGTGTTCCTAAGAGATCTTTTGATGAATCTCGTGGCTCTAGACTCGATTAGTGCGTTTTGATTTTAGTAGTCAGAGGCATGGAGCAGAGTGCCTCCTTTTCAATATCAACACTTCTCAGAATAAGAGGTTGATAGATTATGCGAGGTTCTTCGTGAGAAATGAAACAAGTACCTTTTGAGAGATACTTGAGCGGCTACATGGTTAAGTGCAGTGCGTCACTGGGTCTATGACGTTATTGTCTTCAATACCGGTGTCACCTTTGCAACAACCAGTAGCCTATGAATGGAACCCGGTTTCTGCACTAAGGTTGAATATTTGGAGGGCTATTTCTTTTCACCCTTTTTCATAACTTTTCTTTTTAATTCTTCAACCCCTTCTTTCTCCTTTCTCATATTTTCTCCTTTTTTCAATCATACCTAAGGACTATCTAGTACTAAACTATTTGGTGTTGTCCTTGAGTAGATCTCTCCGGCTCTGGCGGATCATAGGACGTATTTCCTAACCTTAGTCACCTTATAACTCCATGACTATCCTATGTTGCCATAAATCCATTCATTTAAAAATTTCTAAAAGTGTTTATTAATATAAGATACATTTTGTTAACACTTTGAGAGTTTTGGATTTTTCAGAAATACTACCCCTTCACATGTGCTCATGAGTTAAAAATAGAAATTTACACATGTTGGGTGGAGTTCGCACTTTTGAATTGATTGATTCTGAGTGAACATGACCGCTCCGAGACATGCTTACATCACTGGTTAGACCAGCTTGAAATTATTACCCGTCCTGGTCATATTCAAGGAGAATCTATCAAAACGGTACACTCTACTTAGACAAGTCCTATTCGAGACACGCTTACATCACTGGTTAGACCAGCTTGAAATTATTACTCGTCCAGGATAAGTCCTTTCGATTACTGACATTTTAGTTTCGTCAATTCGTTGGTCAAATCTGAGTCAAGCTCATATGAGATTCCACATTAGTTACCATATTTTAATCACTTTTGTTTTTCTCCCTCTCAAAAATAGCATATCTTTGTTGATTTTGAAGAACATTTTGATTAATATATGCTTTTTGAGTTTTGTGGGAAGAACCGAACAAGAACTTAAGGTTATGAACAAAGATTGTTTCAAATACTCCCCCTCAATAAGTGAAATAACTTTTTGAGGTTTTGATTACGAGAGGGAATACTTGTTCTTTTGAGCAGAATTATGAAAAACTTAAGAAATTTGATTAATTCTACTCAAAAGTAAGAAGCTTTTGCTCCTTATATTAGGATTAAGGCACTGAAGCATACCTTAGGCTCATTTCTTTACAAAGAACGGGTTGTGCACTGTTATGTGTGCACAAGCCATTATAATTACAAAAAACAATCAATCAAGAATGTTAAATACTCACAAACTAATCAATCATTCTGGTCGTTGGAATGTCAAGATTGGGAAGCTCGGTCTCCCACCAACATAGCTCTCCAATCGTCTGATCTGATCCCTACGCTTCAACCTCTGTTTAATTCTGGTGATGAACCTGCGAACTTCTCTAGCTTCCTTTGAATTCCATCTTTTGTTCCCGAAGAGGTCTAAGTCCTTTAAGTGGCTATTCAGACCATCACGAACTGACTTCAAGGTGTCATTACAGAACTTATGAATCTCGTCGTACGCCATGAAGCAGTTATGAGCAAAGGCACTTCTGTAGATGAATCCAAATGCAGGTTCTTTCATTAGTGTGTACTGTGACTTCTGATTGATGTTGTTGAAGTGAAGAAGTGGTGCTGTTAAGTTCAGCTGCCTCTGATAACTTTCAACACCTAATTGTAGATCTTCAACGCGTTCCCGAATGATGATGCTCCTTATGAAGATCAGAAGAGAAGTGATGAATGCAAGCTGAATATCAGTTGGTAGATTACGCAGTTTCCCTTGGACTTTGAGGAGGTACATGTCTTCAATGTCATTTAGGTTCAACCGTGGAAAGTCAGCTTCAGAGAATTCATACTCCTTTTCATCTTGACGCTTGACGACGATCTTCTTAAGAAAGGAGTAGCCCCATTTAGTAGCTGTTGATATAAACTGGATGGCAACAATTCGTTGGTTATGCATGACATCCCCCTTTGTTTGTCCTATCCTGCTACTACGGTAGAAGAGCTTTCGCCTTTCATTCTTGTGATGAATCTCGTACACCGCATCTCTATCGTACACTACAAGCTTGTCAACGAATAGATGTATTGCATCTTCTTCTATTGCGGTGTTTAAGTACCTTGCAGCTGGGATTCCAAGGGTCAGGGAGGTTGCATACTTCCTTGCGGATGTGTTTCCATGTTGCAAGAACTCCAGGTCGGTGTTGAAGAAGAAGCGAAACAGAATCCTTGGTTGCTCCGGTTTTCCCACCATTGGTAGTGGCTTGGTCCAATCTGTGTAATATGGTCCAGATTTCTTGGAAGTGTGATCCACGTTGAATTCAGAATTGAGCCAATTGATATCATTGGACATTGCACGAGCAATATTTTCCAGATGATATTCAAGTTTGATTGCACTCCCGGATCGATCTTTTAGAAGGTTGAAGTCTGCATTCTTGATCCGTCTGAGTTCCTTTTTGTTGAGTTTCTTAATGCGGAAGTCATGCTTTATCTTCTGAACGTATTCCACAGTTCGTCCATCCACCGGTTCTCGATCTTCAACTAGTGGTGGTTGAGCATTGACGATTTCATCAAACCATCCGTATTCGGCTGTGTTGTCGTTGTCAAGCCATTCGACAACTTTAGGCTATTTGTCATTTGAATGTCTTCTGCTCTTGGAAGTTGATGATGGTCCAAGTTTGGTGTGAGGTTGAGGATCAGGTTGTTCCAAGTTATCAGCACCGGTGTATTCAAAATGATCATCTGCTTTAGGTGCTGACTCGGATGGTTTCGGTTGATTCTGAGTTGTTGTGGTAGTAGAAGGGTCGACCGGTTCCTTATGAGAAGATGAACGACCACCGGTGGACTTTTGTTTCTTTGATTGTGAGTTTGGATCGGGGTCTTTATCTTCTCTTGGTCTCTTTTGAGTGTCAGCCGCCTCTTTGTATGATTCTTTCAACAAATTTGCTGAGATAGCATCCATGATTGCTATTTCTTCTTGAGTCATGGTTGTCTTATCAGACAATTTGTCAAATATTTTAATTTGAAGGTCTTCAAGTGTGAGTTCCTTTGGTGCTGGAACTGTGTGAAGAGTGAGGGGAGTAGAAGAAATCACTTCATTGAAAATTTGTCTGATAGTTTGATGGAGTTGCTCTTTCAACGGCTTGAGCTGATGTTTCAACTCTTTTGAAGTAATTTTTACTAGGTTTGTCATCAGATATTCTTCAGTGTACTTCATAATCAGCTTATCCATATCAGCTTGGACATCTCTTGACAAGTATTCATCAACCCGTTGCTTGGTTTGTTGTAGATCAATCATCTGATTGGTTAAACTAGTGACAAGGCTCGTGAGTGTTTCAACTTTATCTTCAAGTTTGTTGTGTTTTATGAATCGATCTTTCTTTAAGGCATTTTGAACTTTGACTTTGGCTTGAGACATCCATGTGTCAGCTGGTTTCTTGATTGATTTGTAAGTGGATTTTGATGTTGTTTGTGTTGGTGGAGGTGATGATTGTGTTGATGATTCGGGAATGGCCAAAGTGTCTTTGTGAATGTTTGTTTCTAAGTCATTGTGTGAAGGAGGAGAAGATTCAGGTTTGTGATCGGGATTGTCTATGATGTAGTTATCCGCTTCATCACGTAGTCTTTCTTCTTCAGCTAGTATGAAATCCTCAATCTCTTTTTGTTTCCTTTCTTCTTCTTATTTAGCTATTTCCTTCATGGCGACTTTTTCTGCAGCCTTTCTTACATCATCATCAGTTATCAATAAGTTCTCCCCCATATCATCATGTTGGTCTTCAGTATCATGCATTTCCTCATCCTCTGGTTGTTCATTTTGTTCATGGACAATCATTATAGACTCTTGGTGTTCTGTGTCTGTACCTTGTTCCTTACTGGGTTGATTAACCAGATCAGGATTAGGTGTAATGATTGGTTGAGCTCTACTGCTAGAACCCCCTTCCTCACTGGGTTGATTAACCAGAAGAGGAGGTGGTTGTTGTCCTTCAAATGCCGTTATTCTGCTTTGTTGAAGGCCAATCCTAAGACTTCTTTCATTTATTTCTTCAGTCGTTAGCCCGAAGTCCATGTCATCTTCAGTATGTTGTTCTTCTTTCGTCATCGGTTGCTTCAACTTCTTCTCATTGACAACCTCTTTTTCATCTTCCGTTTTCGCACAATAGTCGTCGATTTCTTTGCCAAGCTCATCAAATGATTTCTTCTTCATCTCATCATCTTCTTCTTGTTTTTTCTTCATTTTTTCAGTAGTCACGGTTTCACTTACATGAGCTTCTTTGTAGACCACTGGCTCATCAGATTCTATTTCTGATTCTTCTGATGGTTAAGGTGATCGTTCAGGAGAAGGTTTTGGTTTGATAACTTTAACAGGTACTTTCCTCTTTCTGATCTTTGGAGGAGCAGGCTTTTTGGCCTTTGTAGTGCTACCAGTGCTGATGTGCGTTCGTTAAAGATGTGTATATTATCCTAAGTATCACTCAAATTTTAAATTTATAAAACACCTTTTTACCAATTGTTTAAGAAAACACATACGAGCAAGTATACTCGTTCGTTTGTAGTATGGTTTGTAGTAAATAAGGATCGTCCCAAGAGACTACTAGTTAAAGACTTAGCGATGTAGATAGTAGCAAAAGAATTAGTACTAAAGATTGTCACACTCTTAAGCACCGTAGATAAACAAACAAACAATGGTTCCAAATAAAAGCAATCAAACGAACAAATACTTGTTTAGGAATAATGACTAATCATGATAGAATATTGAACATGTTTGGGTGAAACTTAGGAGGCACATATCAATTTTCACATGGTTTTCTAGTCAATGAGTAATATCAAGAAAATCCATGTTTCTACTAGTTTCACGGGTGAGTCCTTTCGGCCAATATCTCATCCCATTACGCTAGCTCTTTGTGTGATCAAATGTATGAAAAAGATGATTAGTTACATTAGTTCCTATGAGTTCTTTCAACCCAATCTCGTGATTAAATATTCCCGAATTCATTTAAACTTGAATACTCATAGTTGTCAATTATCAAGTACCAATCCATTTGTGCACCAACTTCTTGGAATCAAACAATATTAGAAATCATTTCAACCTTTAAATCCAATAACGTTTAACCAACAAGTTTTAAAACACGAATCATATTTAAACAAACTCATGAAAACAATCACTTTTTCTAACCAACTAACCATTCAACATTCATACGAAAGTCCACATCATTCCCAAACAAGTATCACAAATTATTCCATAACAAGTGTCATTAACAAACATAACATTACATTCAAAATCAATCGGTTCAACATGATTAATTTAAAGTAAAGAAAGTTACCCAAATGCAAGAATACAATGAGTAAATAAAGAGTTATAACACTCCTTAGGGCCTCCAATTGAACAAGGGAATCTTCCACCTCTTCTAGTAAGTATCACCAACACTTTCTTTGTTTCTACTTGGGATCTTCCTTGAGAATGGCAGAGATTATTAAGCTCTTTCGGGTTTAGTAAGTAATGTGATCAAGTCCCTATGGTGTAAGGCTTGATTGTAAGTGTGTATGTATTATGGGGTGATTAGGGTCTTATTTATGCTTGAAATCATCCCCAAAAACTGTAATAAGCCTTCAATAACCATTAAAAGAGAGGAAGTGATCGGACTCAAGTAATTATGGTAGTTAAAACCAAGAGTTAATGCAACTCTTCAACTCAGAAAATTCTCAACCCACGGTTCAGACTTGAACCTGCGGTTGGGACTTCAGACTTGAACCTCAGGTTGAGTTTTTGAACCTTGGGTTTGAATCTCAGCTTCAACCTTGGGTTGAGATTGGTTTTGCACATGTATTTCAACCTTGAGCTAGCATATAACTTCAACTTTTAACATACTTTTTGACACTTAATCTTGACTCAATCTTCTCAACATTCTCTTGTACAACGGAAATAATCATAGCATGATTCAATATCTTTGATGATGATCTTTTCTTTGATATTTCACTTGATTTCATAGCTTTTCTTCGTCTTTCTTTGATATTTTCTTGTACCTAGTCTTGAACACATCTTACCAACTTTTAAGCGTAAAATGATCATAAACATGACTAAATAATATATAAAAACATACAAATAACGCACTCAAAACATGTACAAAATGAGCGTTATCAAATCCCCCACACTTAGGTTTTGCTTGCCCTCAAGCAAAGTAACCTCTTGAAAAATTGTTTTTCCAATAGCCAACCATTGTGATTCTCTAAAAATTTCACTAATCTTTCTTATTGCCAAGGCAAAAGATCAAAAAGTGATTTTTACTTTTGATATGTGAAATTTAAACGAAATACTCGATCAAGCTAGATAACACAACTAAGCTCCTCACGAAAAGAAAGGAATAATATAATTCACTCACACTCATTTCTTTTGTTGGATGTATATTTCACTCAATTGCTCAGTCATGATTTCATTTCATACCATAGGCTTGTACAAGTATCAAAACTACTCCAAATCATGTAAGAAATAAATTAATTTATCAAAGAGGACTTTTATTCGGGCTAAAATGTTAGGCTAAGGGTTAATATTAACTTATGCTCAAATAACTATTGTACAAACATAATAGATCGCTAACAACGAATTTTTGATTTACTCAAACAACGGATGGTCACTAGATCGTACATTGGTTCGCTAACAACGTTACTTGCATAACGGATGGTCACCAAAACACTCCCTAGCTGGCTAGCAACGTTATTTGATTATTCAAGAACCGGATGGTCACTAGAATATTCATACAATAGGTATCTTCACAAAGCAAAAAGGGTTAGGATAAAACTTGGGATTATTTTAGTGGATACAATAATATACAAGAATCAAGTCAAATACCAAAATCACTCGTTGCAAAAACAATCGAACCATATATCCCATAATGATTATAGCTTCCATAACAACTTTTTCCTTCTCTTTGATTTCATTCATCGATCACCATATATAAATATATATCACGTCTTAGCACATTGGCTAATCGATATCTAAAATACTTCATCTTCCTTCATCTTCATAACTATAGCACATTGGCTATTTTTTTCCTTTTCATCATTTTTTTTTTCAAAACCTTTCTCCTTCATACATCACATCTCCCCCACACTTTGGATGAGCATATACCTCAAAAATACAAATAAGAAGTAGCTACCTTCGTCTTCGTTGGAAAGATATATCCGAAATACAAAGTGTAAGCTCATAATCATCAGAAAACTTCTTCCAGCCAGCAACAAGTAATTCATCTATTTGACTTGAGTAAAAAGGTTAGGCTAAAGTCTAAAAGGTATAAAATCTTTTTTATATTTTCTGGATGTAACAAAACGAAAAGAATGGCTCAGAGGGGTGTACTAAGGGTATCTAGCACTAAAAATGAGTGCTAACAAATGGGTCCATATGGGTGGTTAACTAACCAATGTGGCTAGCTAATATATCATTAGATGTAAAATGGAAGGCCATTTGGTTGAAATCTTAAGTTGCCTCTTATCATTTAAATTCATTTATATCACATGAATGTGACCTTACTTTGGAATTCGTAATGTATGACAAGCACAAATTCTAGAATCAATTCAATCACCGGCACACTCATAGCAAGAAAATAGAATTTAAGCATAAAGATATGCTTCAAATGATAGGCTCAAATCCTCACATATTTGTAGAATCAGCTAAAAATGCACAAGTAATGTTATCAATCCCAAGAATAGATCGTTTCACTTAATCAAGATACGTTTAGAAATTTCAAATTGCCATTTTATGCTATTGGAAAATTTCAAGTTGTTTCAATTATATATATCTTTTATGTGTAAAAACAACTACTTCCTTAAGGGCAATAAAACAAACTCCAAAATAGTCACACAAATGTAAAAACTAGATCATTTTCACTATTTACTTCCCTCCCCCACACTTAAGTTTTGCATTGTCCTCAATGTGAAAAATTAACTTCAAAGCAAAGGAAATAGGGAAAATAAAATAGTAAATGATATCACCGAGAAATCTTGCGAGATCCATATTTGGTGTTTAACGCATGAGCTGGGTCACTCCAAACTCCAAAATGTACCAACCATATGAACTAGCAATAATTTCATGGTATCTCAAACCTGAAAAATAAACAAACATACAAAAACAAACACGCAACAATAACCATAACCATAATACTAGTTAAAAATAAACGTAGTTCCTAAAAAAAACATAATAATAATACATAATAAAAAAAAGAAAATAAAAATAAAGTATTTAAAGAAGATAAAATAATTGTTCATCACACATCATGAATAAACCTTGAATGATAGAAAATATCATGCATCACCCATATTATCATCATCGTCACCTTCATAATCTACCAATGCTCCAAAACCTCCTGACGATGTTCCAGCTTCATAACCTTGAGTACCTACATTAGAAGAATAATAACCCATGAACTCCTCCCGGTTGACATTATACCCTTCATTTCCTTGAAATGTACTAGACATTGGGTAAGGTACATGTTCCGACGGATAAGGTGTATATGGGTATGGGTAGGGTGGAACACTAGTCGGTGCATAAGTCATTGGGAAAGAATAGGGCAGTTCACTATGTTGACCAAGGTGTGTGAGAATTGGTGCACAATAGTCCATGTGGTGTCCAATCCTCATCAAAGTCATATCTGTCCAAACATCCCTTCTCTCAACTTGTGGCAAGTTTGCATGCCAATCACCCCAACTTGAATTCAACCTCGAAGATTCTCCCATAATTTGTGGTTGAGGTTGTGGTTGGTTACGAATCAAATTTGGAATGGAATCGACCAAACACATCCTATCATTATCAAGCAAACCTGTCAAATTCTTCTTGTCAAGTTTTTCACAATCTTTTATCACCGTGATCTTATCCAACTCACTTTTTGTCTCATATCCCAAACTCTTTCCAATTCTAGTCACATAGTGGCCCCCGTTAATAAAACCGTGCTCCGACATAATAGTTGCTCTTTTAGACAAATAGACCGCCAAAGTCCATACCACATTCATCTTCCGATTTGGTTCCATAATCATCTCAATCAACCACAAGTCCGGTTGATGAACTTTATCTTAACTATTGCCTCGGTGCACCAACGAATTCACAATCATCTTGTGTAGAAGCCTCGCCATTGGTGAATGTATTTCCGTCACCTTTGGTCTTCCACTGTTTGGATCTCCAATCTCGTTCCATATCTTTCCACTATCATACTTTGGTGGCTCCTTTTCCAACTTACAAAAGTGCTCCTCAAACTCTTCATGGCTAATGTCATTCTCATCATACAACCCAAGTAATTGCCCAAATTCCGGCAAAGTAAATGCATGGTCATTTCCACACAATCTAAACCAAATGCACTTTTCCTCCAAAACGTTATCCATCTTCACCTCTTGATTAAAATAGATCGTAGAAAAGAACTCTAAGCACCATTCTTTGTAAATTTCCTTTTCATTGATTCTCAACGCGTACTCCAAACTAAAATATTCAAAAACTACGTTCTCCGATTCCGTACTCACTTCCAACAACTTCTCAAGAGTTTCATTGAGATTATATTCCCTTAGCAATCTCCAACTTACCAACTTTGGTACCGCAATCTCTTTTCTTTGTAACTTTGCCAACCGGTTATTAAAACAAGATTATGCTTCCTTACTTAGTTTACCCCATTTCAAATGCTCACTAGTTATCGGCATGAGGCTAACTGCTCTTGTTTGTCGACCTTGTCTAATGTGCAAAGCAATCAACGGGTTCTCCTCCTCTTGACGAACACATTTCTACAAAACAAACAAAACAAGCACACAAGAAATGTTGGAGCTAAAGGTTAACTTGTTAGATAAATTAGCATAACAATTTTTTTTTTACAGTATGGTCTAAACCGCCGCGGTTCAGTTTTGAACCGGCGGTTTGAATATTTTTTAATTTTTACCGAGAGCCTGAATCGCACCGGTTCAAAATTGAGCCGGCGGTTCAGTTTTACTGGAGGGACAGAAAGTTCCAGCCGCCAAGGTTCAGGATTGAACCGGCGGTTGAGCTGGTTTTGGGTGTCTCAACCGGCGGCCTGGTGTATCCAGCCGGCGGTTCGCAGCAATTCACATAAAAAACTTTTGTTTTCTAGCTTTTCCAACTTCTCTACAAGCTACTACCTTCCTCCATTTGGCTTATTAGTGCTTATTCTAAGTGCTTAAACTTCCTACTTCTCCTCACTTCTAAACCTCAAGAATCTTAGAATCAAAATCAAAATCAAACAAAGAAGTGGTCCATATAATTAATCAAATAGCATATAAACACTAATTTATAATCATATACCACAAGAAATCCAATCAATCTTGATTTAAATCCTCAAAAATTCGACAAACATGAACCCTAATTCTTAAAACATCAAATTCTCATTCAATACTCAATCAATTCATGTGATTCCAATAGCAATCAAACCTACTATCAATCCTCAAGTAAACCCATCAAAGAAATTCAATCAATTCGAACTCTATAAAATTTGCCCAATTCATAACCCTAAAAATCAAATTCGAATTAAGAAAAATGCAAAGTAATTGGATGGTGTTACTTACCCTTTTTGATGCCATAGGATTGCTAGAATCTTAATGTGATAACTAAACTTCAATCTTGAAATGATATTAAAGTGTTTGTGGATTGTGGTGTTTTTGCTTCTTTTGTTTTCCTTGCACAAATGAAGACTCAACCGCGGGTTGGGTACTTCAACCGTGGGTTTGGTTATCAACCGCGGGTTGGTAAAAATGTTTAGCACAAACCCGATTCAAAACAAAACCGTTTCTTCATTTCTTGATAATTTTAATCATCACTACAGCTTAAAAACACTTCAAACATTCCAATCTTAAATGAAACAAACTAAACAAACTAAGAATAACTAAAACTCAATCTTAAATACTTCTTATTCATGATAGCTCATAAAGCTTAAACTCTAAAACACACTCAAATAACATAGAACACAAAACATAATAAGATAAATAAACATGTTAAAACTCATAAGAGACAAAATGAGCAAAAGCTTAGTAATAAGCTTCTTTATTCTTCCACTTGCTTCCTTCAATCATAATAATTCTCAAACCGTAGAATATCCTCCGAATGAAACTTCCCCGAGAGAACTCTATTGGTTTCCTTTGTTTTGAATTCACGAGTGAAACGACGTCCACTCGGGCTAGTAATCTCAATCTTAGTGTGCCAATTCTCGTCTCCTTCAATCTTTTGATACTTGCTATATCCATCGGATGTCCACTCCACATTTTTGAGTTTAATTGGCATAGAACCAAGGAAATCAACCATCTTTTTGTACACAATAATGTTTTTAAAAGGATTGAAGTAGTTTTCCATAGCCAATGCACGTTCCATTTCATCCTCAATATGTTCAAACGATGGGGCTGTTTTTCCATATTTTGGGTTACCTTCATTATCATGGCTAATATCAAACACATCCAACCAATCTTCCACATCTGATTCTTCATCCGCTAGAACTTTTTCTCTTTTCTTGGCGTGGTAAATCCTCCTAGCCACTCCATCATCAATTTCCATCGTTCATTTGCCATTATCAATAATTGCTCCAATTGTACTCAAGAATGGGCGTCCAACCAACATTGGTGTCTCCTTATCAATAGGTACATGCAAAATCAAAAAGTCACACAAATAGGTTTGGAAACCTATTTGTAACCTCACATTCTTCACTTTACCATAAGCTTTAGCCGTGGTGTTATCCGCCATTAACAAAACATCATTGGAAGGACAAGCTCTTCCCAACTCCATAATCTTATAAAGCTTATAAGGCATTATACTAACACTCGCCCCGGTATCGGCCAAGGCATTCATTGCAATGGTTCCATTCACTTTTAGTGGGATAAGGTAGTTCCTTGGATCTTCCTTCTTTTTGGGTAAGCCTTTCTCCATAACCTTCTCTTCTTCTTCCTCCTTAATTACACTCTTCTTATCAAGTTTCATTTTCTCCACCGAGATTTCATCAAGCAACTTCCTATAATGAGCATAATGTTCCAACACATGGAGTATTGGTTTCTCATCAAGCAACTTCTTGAACTTTGTAGTGATCTCCTCAACATACTTGATTTCATCAATGATTTCCTTGGTTGGTGTTTTTTTGGTGAGGGTGTTTGGTTAGAAGAACTTTCTCCTTTAATTAGTGTAGTGGGGTATGGTAATGATGATGGTGAAGGTATAAGTCCTTTGAATGGTGGGTATTTTTGTTTAAGACGAGAAGCTTTTCCCATCTTAACCATTTCCATGCTCCCTAGAATACCATCTTCATTTTCACAACCCTCCTCCATTTGTTCAATTAACCAATTAACATCTTTTTCATCCTGCAATTCCCCAATATTGAGTCGCATTTCTCCTAGACCAAAATCAAGAACACACTTGGTTACCACCAAGAAATTCCTTCCAAACACAACGGAAGGGTCCGTAGTGTCTTCGTACTCATCCACAATCAAATCCATAGCAAAGGTGTAACCATGAATGTCAATTTTAACATCCTTAGCTATCCTCCTATTATACTTGTCCACTTCATATTTCCCATTTCCAAACTTCTCACAAAAAGCATACGCAACATAACTATCACTTTGTCCAATGTTACATTCCGCATCCCAAGCTCCTAAACCTTCAATTCCACAAGGTGTGGAATACCTCATGCTTGGTTCATCATATTCTCTCAACTTAGCACGAGTGAAAGTGATCACCCGTGGCTTTTCCGGTTCACATTCCCTAAGCTCAACATCCTTCCCTTTCGTTTGCAATTCCATTTTCTCCGTATCAACCATTTTCTCCATCCTAGCCATAACATCTTCAACATCCATCAATTCCATCTCCAAATTGTCCAAATAATTCGAAACTTCACTAGGCGAATCCATTACTAAAAATAACTAAACATTCATAGACAACACATCAAAACAAACGTTAGGGGTTAGTAAAAGAAAACTACAATACGTTATTTAAATAAGAAAACAAAAATAAACGTTTAAAATGATTGCAAGAAAAACCAAATACATAATTACTTAAACAAATAAAAACAAATTAAAAGAAAAAAAAAATAAAAAAATATATATATATATTTTTTCCGAACAGCACTTGGCGGTTCAACATCCAAACCGGCGGTTTGGGTTGTTAAAAGTTTTACCGAGAGTTCAACCGCCGCGGTTCACGTTTGAACCGGCGGTTGGGACTTTCAAAAGTTTTACCGAGAGGTTCAACCGGACCGGTTCAGAATTGAGCCGTCCGGTTTGAATTTTCAAAAAATTTACCGAGAGTTGAGCCGCCACGGTTCACAGCAAAAGTTTCCAATATTTTTTTTTAGATAGAATTAATCCGACAAATAATCAACATAACATAAAATAGAGACGAGATTAACAAATAGAACTAGAACATAGCAATCAAAAACACTTAACAAATTACCAATCAAACCAAACAATCACAAGAACAAACATAAAATAAATTCTAAAATCATGCAAGAACAAGAATAAACTCTAGGCTACTATTTACAACTAAACTAACCTAAACTAAACTAAACTAATTAGAAGTAGAAATAGTCCCCGGCAGCGGCGCCAAAAACTTGATGTGCGTTCGTTAAAGATGTGTATATTATCCTAAGTATCACTCAAATTTTAAATTTATAAAACACCTTTTTACCAATTGTTTAAGAAAACACATACGAGCAAGTATACTCGTTCGTTTGTAGTATGGTTTGTGGTAAATAAGGATCGTCCCAAGAGACTACTAGTTAAAGACTTAGCGATGTAGATAGTAGCAAAAGAATTAGTACTAAAGATTGTCATACTCTTAAGCACCGTAGATAAACAAACAAACAATGGTTCCAAATCAAAGCAATCAAACGAACAAATACTTGTTTCGGAATAATGACTAATCATGATAGAATGTTGAACATGTTTGGGTGAAAATTAGGATATCAATTTTCACATGGTTTTCTAGTCAATGAGTAATATCAAGAAAATCCATGTTTCTACTAGTTTCACGGGTGAGTCCTTTCGGCCAATATCTCATCCTATTACGCTAGCTCTTTGTGTGATCAAATGTATGAAAAAGATGATTAGTTACATTAGTTCCTACGAGTTCTTTCAACCCAATCTCGTGATTAAATATTCCCGAATTCATTTAAACTTGAATACTCATAGTTGTCAATTATCAAGTACCAATCCATTTGTGCACCAACTTCTTGGAATCAAACAATATTAGAAGTCATTTCAACCTTTAAATCCAATAACGTTTAACCAACAAGTTTTAGAACACGAATCATATTTAAACAAACTCATGAAAACAATCACTTTTTCTAACCAACTAACCATTCAACATTCATACGAAAATCCACATCATTCCCAAACAAGTATCACAAATTATTCCATAACAAGTGTCATTATCAAACATAACATTTCATTCAACATCAATCGGTTCAACATGATTAATTTAAAGTAAAGAAAGTTACCCAAATGCAAGAATACAATGAGTAAATAAAGAGTTATAACACTCCTTAGGGCCTCCAATTGAACAAGGGAATCTTCCACCTCTTCTAGTAAGTATCACCAACACTTTCTTTGTTTCTACTTGGGATCTTCCTTGAGAATGGCAGAGATTATTAAGCTCTTTCGGGTTTAGTAAGTAATGTGATCAAGTCCCTATGGTGTAAGGCTTGATTGTAAGTGTGTATGTATTATGGGGTGATTAGGGTCTTATTTATGCTTGAAATCATCCCCAAAAACTGTAATAAGCCTTCAATAACCATTAAAAGAGAGGAAGTGATCGGACTCAAGTAATTATGGTAGTTAAAACCAAGAGTTAATGCAACTCTTCAACTCAGAAAATTCTCAACCCATGGTTCAGACTTGAACCTGCGGTTGGGACTTCAGACTTGAACCTCAGGTTGAGTTTTTGAACCTTGGGTTTGAATCTCAGCTTCAACCTTGGGTTGAGATTGGTTTTGCACATGTATTTCAACCTTGAGCTAGCATATAACTTCAACTTTTAACATACTTTTTGACACTTAATCTTGACTCAATCTTCTCAACATTCTCTTGTACAACGGAAATAATCATAGCATGATTCAATATCTTTGATGATGATCTTTTCTTTGATATTTCACTTGATTTCATAGCTTTTCTTCATCTTTCTTTGATATTTCCTTGTACCTAGTCTTGAACACATCTTACCAACTTTTAAGCGTAAAATGATCATAAACATGACTAAATAATATATAAAAACATTCAAATAACGCACTCAAAACATGTACAAAATGAGCGTTATCAAGTGCTCCCTGCTTTTCCTCCCTTCTGACCTCTTGTCTTGATAGATGAAGCTTCAGTTTCTTCGTCAAAGAATCTGACCTTCTGTTCTTTAAGAGCTTTCAAATAATATTTGTAGCATGTTGCGGCTTTAACTTTCTCGGTAAGATGCCAATCAGGAAGTTGTATTCCTTGCTTTCGAGTACTTGTTCCTAATATCCTGATCATCTTTAATGTATGCTCATTCTTAATAGTGTGCTTGTCCTCATCATCAAGTCGTCGAGGAATATCATTGAATTCATCGAGAAAGTTGTGGATGAACAACTTAGTGTATCTGAAAAAAGGAATCTTGTCACCTCCCTTCTGTATGTGTTTCACTAAGTCTTCCCAAATGAGGCTTTCATAGTCAATCAGCTTAACGTTGACCATGCCCCAAAATATCTGAAGATGTGGCAATTAGGGTGCTCATGCCCACTGTCTCTTCCAGATACAGATTGTGCAATGATGATGTACATAGTTCTCCAAGGTTGTGGCATATTCTTGATATTCACTCTTGAATGTGTTGAAACAACCCCTTCCGATTCATCATAACCAATTTCTCTGAGAAAGTCAAGAACTTCATTCTCTGGTGGAGTCGGGTGATATTCTTCAGTAGGACGAAGTGTTAGTAAGAGGAGTATGGAGCGAAGAGTATCAATATCCACAGTGATTTGACGTTTGTGTAGAGTGCAAGCAAAGGATTCTTCACTCAAATCAAGTTGAATTGTGTTCCAGAACTGATAAATGTAGAAATCTGGGATTGAGTGCAAGCAAAGGATTCTTCACTCATATCAAGTTGGATGGTGTTTAAGAGCTTCCACTGCTACTTGGCAGGATGATTCAGTGCATGTGAACTTGTTGAATTCAACACGGAGATTGTTTTTTCCAATGACTTTGTTGTAATCTGTAGGAAAGGTGTTTTTCATTGTGAGCTTTTATGGGGTCTCTACATTAGCTTGTGATGCATCCATTGTTGTGATCTGAAAGTCATAAGTCATAGAAACATACATTGAAGAAACACAGTTTGTTAGCAAGTGGTATAAGTCTGATTCATTGTCTTAGACCTTGTTTGTTGTCATGTAATCAGTGGAATGTGTGTTTTTCATTTTAAGTCACATTAAGTGCTCTAATTGCTGTTGTGATGTTTTATGTTTGATGAGGTAATAACTTTAATGACACACATAAACATTACAATATGAGAATTTTTTGAACTGATTAGTAAGAGTGACAAAAGATAATTCATTTTCAAACAAATTCTTAAATTGTGACTTATTCGTAAAAGGCAGTCTTATTCGTAAACATATGGCTTATTTGTAAGAATCAGCCTTATGCGTAAGAATAGGCCTTATTCGTAAACATTAGACTTATTCGTAAGAATGAGTCTTATGCGTAAGAATGAGACTTATTCGTAAGAATAGGCCTTATTCGTAAACATTAGACTTATTCGTAAAAAATGAGTCTTATGCGTAAGAATACGACTTATTCGTAAGAATTTGTCTTATTCATAAACATGAGACTTATTCGTAAGAATGAGTCTTATGCGTAAGAATATGACTTATTCGTAAACATTTTACGAATTTCTTTCCAAGAAATTCGTAATCCACTATAGACGCTTATTCGTAAATAGTTCATGGCTTATTCGTAACCTTTGATTTCTTACAAACTTCTTGATCCTGTCATTTAAACAACAAACCACTGATTAACAACTTATCTACTCATGATTTCACACTCAACAAATGACTAGTTTACACATAACAGTCCCATAAGTGCTTATGCGTAAAACCTTTAGACCAAATTTTACGAACAAGAGATTCACTTGTTAGATGTTTGATGCAATGATTGGTGAGTGTTCCTGAGGCAATTCTAAATGTTTTGACCAAGTTATAACAATTTTTAACCACAAGAATCGAAGATGGTGACTGAACGTGCACCCTTAAACCCTAAACCTTAATTTTGAATCTTAACATGTTTATGGTTTAATTAAAATGCATTAAAGTGTTCAATATCGTGATTAAACACTTTCCCACTAATTTAATTACATCAAAACACTCAAGAACAAGTTTCCCAATTTGGTTCGTATGAACCCTAATTACAAAAATCATCAATTCGTGTTTCTGGGAACGATTAGATTATTGCAACATGTTTAGGACATTATTAGGATCAAATCCCACCACAAACATCACATATTAACACACTAAAACGGTTTTCCCCAATTCGTTAAAAATGCTAAACCCTAAATCGTTGATTGTGAAAAATTTAACCGTTGGATCATTAATTGATCAAAACCCTTTCTTATAATTGCTTAAAGAACATAAAAACACTTACAAATTTGAAGGTTTATGAACGGATTTGACGATTAATTTTGGTTCTTTGGATTGGTTGGTGGAGATAGTAAATGTGTATGTAGGTGCGTTAAATGCTAGGTCAAAGTTGGTTTTGACTAACTTTTGAGTTTGAAATTTTGACCCAATTGGTCCTTTAACCACATAACTTTGCAACCTTAGTCCTTGTCTCATAAAATAGAAATACTTAGTCATCTATTTGGCAAGAACAATATTAATACTCCCCCTCGACTTAAGATGTAAACTCTTTTAAGCTTTTGGGAAAAAAAATTAAGTACAAGGAGGGTATTTACCAGATAACATATTACCAACATAATTAAGTAAAAAACATCTTTTTGAAAATATGCAAGCACAATTTCTTAAAATATTTAAAATTTCATACTCCCCCTTAACACAAAGTGTTGATGAAAATTCTGTACTTGCATTTTATTTATTTATTTATTTTTATTTTTTTTAATAAGAAAATGAAAATCTTTTTGTGTTTTTGGATAAAATATTTACAAAATGGTTTGGTGTTTGACTGTTTTAGTTGTTTTTAAGAAAGTTTTTCAAATCATTTGGAGTCAAACACCGCATACCAATTTGGTGAACTAATTCAACAAATTTTGCATGGGGCAAGGCTTTGGTGAATAAGTCAGCTAATTGGTATTCAGTACCAACAAAGTATAATTCAATTGTACCCTTTTTAACATGCTCTTTGATGAAATGATATTGGAGTGCGATATGTTTTGACTTTGAATGTTGAAGTGTGTTGCATGAGATGGCAATGGCACTCTTGGAGTCGCAGTACATGGGAATCTTATTGTAAATGTAACCGTAGTCTATCAGCTGTGATCGCATCCAAATGACTTGAGCACAGCATGCTGACATGGCTACATACTCCGATTCTGTTGATGACAATGATGTGCAATCCTGCTTCTTTGACTGCAAAGATACAAGTTTGTCTCCTAGAAACTGCACTCCACCAGATGTACTTTTGCGTGTGTCTAAACATCCTGCATGATCAGCATCTGAAAAGGCTATTAGTTCAAAACCATAATCCTTCGGATACCAGATCCCCAAATGGATGGTTCCCTTTACGTATCGAAGGATTCTTTTAACCTCAGAGAGGTGTTTTTCCGTTTGGCGTGATTGATAACGGGAGCATAGATATACATCAAATACTATATCTGGTCTGCTGGCTGTTAGATACACGAGGGACCCAATCATACTTCGGTATTTCGTAGGGTTAACAGGTGTACCATATAAATCAACATCCAGCTTTGGTGATGATGCAGACATAGGTGTGTTGTAAGTATCACAACTTTTCATGCCATGTTTCTTTAAAATCTAAAGAGCATACTTGGACTGACTTAGAAAAATTCCACGAGGTGATTGATGAACTTGGAGTCCTAAGAAGAATGTCACACCCCCAAAAATGGGTCGCAGCGGAAGATGATGTCGCTGGGGTGCTACTAAATTGGTACCACAACACAGAGTAAAGAGAACGGATTTACCGTATCCGTTTAGAAGAAATTTCATAATCAAAAGTATTTAGTTTTACATCGTTCAATGAAATGCGGAAATACAGGCCCATAAAAGAAATAAAGTGGTCCCCAAATGAATATCAAAGTATCTTGATCCTATGACCATGCCATGACATGCCAAAAGCCGCCAAAGGCAAGCTACGCCTTAAAAACCTGAAAATACATGCTAAAAGGTCAGCATAAAGCTGGTGAGTTCATAGGTTTAAGCATTTGAAAATGTGGACACAAGGGTTATAATGTTTGGTTAATTGGTGCACTCGTAATGACCATTACACTTGGTAGTATGTCCGTTACACTCGGTAATGTGACCGTTACACCCGGTCCTGTATGTACATATATGTTCGTCCCGTACACCTTGTCAATGTATGTGTCATGTGTGTTTCAAGCACTTGTGTCCATGAGTAAGAATCAAGTATGAAATGAGTATCTAGTATTGTATTCGAGTAATCAAACAAGTATTAAAGCAAAGCAGAAATGTTTTCGAGTAAATAAATTATGTATGAGCGTAAGATCAAGTAATGAGTTTAAGTATAAACAAGCATGTATTCTCCCCCAAAATAGTTTAAAAATGAGAAAGTAGGGGCATGAACTCACCTCAAATATCAAATCACAAGTAGGAATAAGGTGCACGCGAATCAGGGTCCGGTAGTTCTAACTGCAACCTAAATAAGTACTATGTCTTAGGTTCGGAAATAAGGTTGTGTACGCAAGTTTATACGCTAATATATCACCCGTACATGTTTGTTGGAAAGTTTAGTGATTAAAACGTAATTAGGTTGATGTGCTCGTCTAAAAATTCAAGTATACAACGTTACTAGTTTATCTCGTAATTTAAGTATGGTCGTCTTGTTAATAAGTATCTTAGAAAATCACCGACGCGCTTTGTAACATTCTACTATTGTCCTTTAAGTCATTTACGAGAAAAAATAAAGTTTTACGTCAAAAATTATATTTTCTTTAAGTTCTCAAAATGGTTAAGTGGTCTCGTAAAACTAGTTGAAAAACAGTGGTTAATCGGTATTGGTGACTCGGCTCAGAGGATATAGGAAATCGGGAGCAAGGTCTACCAAAGTCTAGAACTGAACCTCAGCTCAATCGATCCCGATCCCACATAAAAATGGCCTTGAAGTTATGTGGTCAGGCTGTTTTCATAGTTTCTGGGCAGTTTTCGGGAAAGTTTACAAGATCATAGTTTATTCGTTTTAGATTCGTTTGACATACGGCTGGACTTTCTGGAAACTAGGCTAGGTAAACTCCATTTTACTTACTGGTGTGACCCTTCCAAAAAAGACTCCATCTTGAATAAAAACGAGCTTAAACATGGTCACTCGAGAAAAACAGTTTCGACACTTGGAAAAATTTCAACAGTTTTGAGCTGTTGGTTTTTATTAGTTTCGTCTTACTTTAATTCAACGTATCTTGGTCGTTATAAGTCCGCTTCTTAAGTTCTATATATCCCCGGGTTCGTATTTCAGTATACTAACAAATTTTTAGTGCCTTGGATAATTTAGTTAACTTCTAATGCTCGATTTTACCTTTTGAAAATCTTCCAACAGCAACATTTGTTTCAGAAACTCATTTTCGTCACTCAACTTAAAACTAGCGTATCTTCTTCGTTATATGGCCGTTTTAATCCATTCAAGCAGCCATGTTTTTGTATTTGAGTCTATATTCTATATTTCTAGTCTAATATTGTTAAAAAACCCCTGATTTTTCTGTTTAAATCGAGATAGGACAGCCACTATTGTAAAAGTGTCAAAAATGCGTTTTCTAGTTTTCTAACCATTCAAAACCACTTACAACAACTTCAGATCTAATCCTAACTCTTCCACCTTCTTTTCAAGATTAACAATTTATTAGTGTGTTCTAGGAAATATGTTTAAGACTTAGTTAATAATCACAAGTTTAATATGGTTACAAAGTATCTCAAACATGTACAAGGTGATATACATATGTGTATGCAAACTTGATAATAAGTACTAGGAATGAAGTTTACACAAGAGTACTTGTGTAGAGATTATGGAAATGGGTTAGTGACTTACTTGAGATTAAGAGTTGTATGTGATGAAATAAAGCACTAATGTGCACAACCAAGAACTCTTACAACACATAATAGCTCAACCATAAACCTAAATGAGCTCAATTAAACTCCCAGACTAGAAAAAAAAACAATTCTTCCTTGTTTGATCCTCCTTGTGGTCGATTAGTGTAATGTGTGTGTGAGTGATTATTTGATTTGTATGTGAAGTAATTGTGTATACTTGATCCTTTATATAGTGAAGCAAAAGTGGTAGTCAAATTAGGTCTTCAAGCTTGTAGAGAAAAATATGGTGTAGGGTGGCTAATTGTCCCATATGTTGGCCGAATATCAAGGGGGGAAAGGGAGACAAGATCTTGGTCAAGCACACAAATATTTAGTCTATGTCTCCTTGTTGAATATTGTATGATTTAGTCAAAAAGATATTTAATGCACATGTTATAACACAAGGGGGGGGATTATGAAGAAAAAAAAATGTGTGTGTTTGATTTTTGTATGAAAATGTACATATTGAATGTATTGGGTATTAAAAATATGTATTGGGTATTGGTTTGGTAGTTAACGATAAATACGTATATTTAAGTAACGTTTGTAAAAGAATTGAAAAATGTATGAAAAGTAATTTTTTGCACTTTTGAAACAATTTAAGGAGTATGAAAAAGCATGAAAAATAATTATTTGGAGTGTCGGGTACATTGGGTGTTTATTAAAATCGCGAAAAGCGTTTATTAACTTAATAAACGTAAGTAAATAAAATGAATTGTTTTAGAGATTAAATTTTTTGAACCGGAGTAGGAGCAAGGTATTGTGATGTTGTAGACTACATATAGTCTAAAGTCATAGTGCACATGAAATGTATTCATAGTTTTACGTTTATTTAACTAAAAAAAGTTATACGTAAATTTTCTTAAAGTAAACTTCAAAATAAATAGTTTGAGTTTATTAAATAGTGTTGACCTGTAAAATAGCGGGATGTCATAGGCTACCACCCATAAAAGGAATCTCATCCGCGAGATTGAGTCAGTGTGGGTCGTTGGGGTGGTGTCAGAGAAGAGGTATGGACACTTGCGATGGATTTGGTTTTCTGGTTTCCAAGTGATTTCAGGTTTTCCTTGAGAATTCCAGCGAACCTTAACGATAGGAATTTGACTTTGTTGGCTTGGATCGTGCTATAAAATGGGGCTAGCTTTTCAAGACAAGGTTGAGTTAAAGGTAGTGAAATAGAGAGTGTAATGGACGAGGCTTGTCGTATTAAGGCTATACAAGATAAAACATTCATTAGATAGAAATTCGTAATAGTACATGAATCTTATACGATAGTACTTAATGTGAAACGCAAAAGAAATACAACCCTAGAGAGTTTAGGCTTCGGTTTATTATTAAGGAAGGAGTTCTCTTCTTAAACATTGTCATTGTCTGTGATGTCGTTGATGTCCTGATGAGCTTCTCCTTCTCCTAGCGCGTGCGCACTTCAACGGGCTCTTCCTCCATTCTGGTTTCTCAGCTCTGGGCATTCACTCCTGAAGTGTCCAATTACTCCACACTCATGGAATGTTATCGTGACATTTTGATCCATCACAAGGGCGGGAGCCTTGCAATCCCTGGCTTTGTGTCCGACCTTTTGGCAGTTCCCACATTGAGCGGGGCAAGGTCCATTGTGGTAAAACCGACACTTATTGCACATGGGTAAAGTCCCTGCATATCATTTCTTTTCACTTGGTCCAGCAATGTAGGCCCTAACCACTTCCTGTTGTTTGTGTGGTGGCCGAACTTTATCGTTTCCTTGGTCGTCATCCCTTTTCCTCTTGTTGTCGTTGTTGCTGTGGTTGCTGCTGTTATCTTCTCGAGCAACCCTTGCTCGAACAAATTGGTCCATCAGACTGTGAGATATTCGAATTGTCTCATCGAGAGTGTTGGGTTTTGATGAGGTAACATTTCCCAGGATACTGGGTGGATGTCCCCAGATGTACCTTTCAATTCTCTTAAGGGTAGTAGAAACCATTTCCTGGCGAAGAGTTGCTAGTTCATGGTATCGCTAAGTATAAGATGCAATGTCAATTCCTTTCACAGCCAAGTTCCAAAATTCAATTTCCATCTTCTGAACCTCATTTCTCGAACAATATTCGGCTATCACCATGCCCTTGTAATCACCCCAAGGTACTTCTAAAGCAGCATCAAGTCCCACTGACTAAGCATAAGCATTCCATCAAGTCAAGGCACCATCCAGCAATGTACCTGTCACATACGTGACCTTACAATTCTCTGCACACTTACACATGCGGAATACCGACTCCAACTTCTCTAACCATCTAACCAAGCCGACAGCCCCTTCAGTGCCACTGAAATTCTGAGGCTGACAGTTCATAAATTTTTTGCAAGTACAACCACGAGGTGGGGGCTCCATTCTGATAGCAGTTCCACTTGTGTCATTGTTACCGTTACCTCGGTTGCGGTGTGTTTCATAGTCAGAAACGTAGCAGCAACTCGTTCATCAACAAGTCGTTCGATGGCGGCTGCACTCCTGCTTGGTTTCTTGGGCAGCATTGTCTTCAAAATAAGAAAAGAAGAGTGAGACGTAATAAAGACGTTTCCTTAAAGTAGGTGCTCTAAAGTGGCTTGTCATAAGATGAAAGCTTGAGGTCTTGTTATGATTAGTTGGCGTGCTTCTAGGCGGTGGTTCACGAGGTGATGTAGATGTTCTAAAGTATGGGACGAGTGTTCAAACTAGTCTTCAGAAATGGTTAGTAAGGTAATCGGGAAATTGGTAGACTGTAACGGGTTTTAATGTCACGTAAAACGATATTACGTATGATTGTGAAAATTTTAGAGATCATTTATATTAATCACGATATCTCGGAAATGTTTAAAGGACCTTCAAAAAGTACGAGTGTCCATTTAAAAGAAAAGTACTATGACGAGAAAGTATTGTGATGCTAATGTGTTGGATGTAGATGTGAATGTTCATGCAACGATTGTATACACACACAGAAATTTTGAAACCCTTAGAATTCGAGTAGAGAATCAATCTGGACATAATTCTATTATAACTACTCCCAGTATTGTAAAATTCAGCTCTGAGTCGGACATAGGTGATTAGGCTATGTCCCACTTTCCCTGGTTGAATATAGGTGATCAGTCTATATTCCACCGAGGTTCAATGAATTTTGAAATGTTCAGCTCAGTTATACTAATAATATGTCCCTTACTTTTAAAAGCCGTTTTTGAAAGACTAAGGCAAGTGACCAAACTCGAGATCGAATGATGAGATTGCGTAAGGAAAAGGCGTAATGCTGTGACATGTACGATACGTAAGCATACTTATATGGAAGATAATTATAGTAATCAACAAAAATAAGTGGGTATAATTGATCTGATAATAAGACACACATCTCATCAAATATGTCAGCAAACAAATCACAAGTGAGGCATCAGCTTGGCAGGCAGGCACATGGCGGTCATAGGGTTAAGTTTTCGTAAAAGTAGTTATAGTCTACGTTTTAAAAATACCCAGTTCTCTCTAACCAAGGCACTGATACCAATCTGTCACACCCCTAAAAATGGGTCGCAGCGGAAGATGATGTCGCTGGGGTGCTACTAAATTGGTACCACAACACAGAGTAAAGAGAACGGATTTACCGTATCCGTTTAGAAGAAAGTTCATAACAAAAAGTATTTTTTTTACATTGTTCAATGAAATGCGGAAGTACAGGCCCATAAAAGAAATAAAGTGGTCCCCAAATGAATATCAAAATATCTTGATCCTATGACCATGCCATGACATGCCAAAAGCCGCCAAAGGTAAGCTACGCCTTAAGAACTTGAAAATACATGCTAAAAGGTCAGCATAAAGCTGGTGAGTTCATAAGTTTAAGCATTTGAAAATGTGGACACAAGGGTTATAATGTTTGGTTAATCGGTGCAATCGTAATGACCATTAAACTTGATAGTATGTTCGTTACACTCGGTAATGTGACCGTTACACCCGGTCCAGTCTTTACATATATGTTTGTCCCGTACACCTGGTCAATGTATGTGTCATGTGTGTTTCAAGCACTTGTGTCCATGGTAAGAATCAAGTATGAAATGAGTATCTAGTATTGTATTCAAGTAATCAAACAAGTATTAAAGCAAAGCAGAAATGTTTTCGAGTAAATAAATCATGTATGAGCGTAAGATCAAGTAATGAGTTTAAGTATAAACAAGCATGTATTCTCCCCTAAAATAGTTTAAAAACAAGAAAGCAGGGGCATGAACTTACCTCAAATATCAAATCACAAGTAGGAATAAGGTGCACGCGAATCAGGGTCCGGTAGGTCCGGTAGTTCTAACCGCAACCTAAATAAGTACTATGTCTTAGGTTCGGAAATAAGGTCATGTATGCAAGTTTACACACTAATATATCACCCGTACATGTTGGTTGGAAAGTTTAGTGATTAAAACATAATTACGTTGATGTGCTAGTCTAAAAATTCAAGTATACATCGTTACTAGTTTATCTCATAATTTAAGTATGGTCGTCTTGTTAATAAGTATCTTAGAAAATCACCGACGTGCTTTGTAACATTCTACTATTTTCATTTAAGTCATTTACGAGAAAAATAAAGTTTAACGTCGAAAATTATATTTACTTTAAGTTCTCAAAATGGTTAAGTGGTCTCGTAAAACTAGTTGTAAAACAGTGGTTAATCGGTATTGGTGACTCGGCTTAGAGGATATAGGAAATCGGGAGCAAGGTCTACCAAAGTCTAGAACTGACCCTCAGCTCAATCGAACCGATCCCACATAAAAATGGCCTTGAAGTTATGTGGTCAGGCTGTTTTCATAGTTTCTGGGCAGTTTTCGGGAAAGTTTACAAGATCATAGTTTATTCGTTTTAGATTCGTTTGACATACGGCTGGACTTTCTGGAAACTAGGCTAGGTAAACTCCATTTTACTTACTGGTGTGACCCTTCCAAAAAAGAATCCATCTTGGATAAAAACAAGTTTAAACATGGTCACACAAGAAAAACAGTTTTGAACAGTTTTGAGCTGTTGGTTTTTCTACCTTGCAAGGCCGGAGGTCCTTTTCTACCATTGGTAGAACCGAAAGCAGCCTCTCTACCTTATGTAGAGGTAAGGATGTCCACGTCTCAACCTCCCCCATACACCGTGGAAGACGGTATTGGGACCCATAACCCGTGGAAGACGGTATTCGGAGTTTCTTTACTTTTACTTTCTTTTGAGCTGTTGGTTTTTATTAGTTTCAACTTACTTTAATTCAACATATCTTGGTCGTTATAAGTCCGCTTCATAAGTTCTATATATCTCCGGGTTCGTATTTCAGTATACTAACAGATTTTTAGTGCCTTGGATAATTTAGTTAAATTCTAATGCTCGATTTTATCTTTTGAAAATCTTCCAACAGCAACATTTGTTTCAGAAACTCATTTTCGTCACTCAACTTAAAACTAGCGTATCTTCTTCGTTATATGGCCGTTTTAATCCATTCAAGTGACCATGTTTTCGTATTTGAGTCTATTTTCTATATTTCTAGTCTAATATCGTTAAAAAGCCACTGGTTTTTCTCTTTTAATCGAAATAGGACAGCCACTATTGTAAAAGTGTCAAAAATGCGTTTTCCAGTTTTCTAACCATTCAAAACCACTTACAACAACTTCAAATCTAATCCTAACTCTTCCACCTTCTTTTCAAGATTAAAAATTTATTAGTGTGTTCCAGGAAATATGTGTAACACCCCGTGCCCGCTTAGACAAAAAACTAAAACTTTTAGAGTGGAAATGCTTGACTTTTACGGACATTTGGTTACTCTTTTGACCACTGACAAAAATCTATAAACATTTAGACCTTGAGACTATTTTTAAATGAAACTAGACTCAATTACCTTCAAAACGAAGGGTGACACGACCCGTGACGACTTACGGATCAAAAGATATGATTTTTCAAAGTTTACCGAAAATTTTACCGAGACACCCATCCGAATCGGATGGCCCTCCATCCGATCGGATGGAGTCTGCTGATCTCCCGAAATCACGTTTAAGTCCGTAACTTGCAAACCCGACCTCGAAGCTTCACCAAACTTTCTAGATTTACTTAGTATGTTATTGGGCTCATTTTCATACAAAAACATCTACCGTTTGACCACCCGGAATAGTACTTTACAAATTAGACACTTCAGACCCATTTTGACCCATTTTCACCATAAACCACTTATACCACTTCCGTTTTACACCAAACTTGGCCAACTTCATTAACTTATCATAACAAACATGTTCCAAAGACGCTTGACCTGTTTACCACCCAAAATGGGTACTTTTACACATAATCCAAACACCCCTTTAACTTCTACTAAAAACACATAAATCATGCTTTGACACTACGATTGACCACCAAATCGTTATATGACTGTTAGCATACAATTTGACACTTGACTACTCATTACAAAACATTACTTGACTCGCGGGGGTACAAACTTTAAACAAGAGCTCGATATTCTACCTAAGCTCCTAAAGGCATACTCCTTTCATTCTCGCCTAACCAAATCCTTATTCTATCATTCCAAGCCATCCATATAAACATGTCAACCTATAAAACGGTTAGACAACTAAACCGTAAGCACAAAGGCTTAGTAAGTAAAACAATAATAACATACCATCATACTTCAATCAAACATACAAGCATCACATATATCCAAACTCTTACTTGGCGGCTCAACATTCTAATTCTTACTTTAACATATGACATCAACTTACTCTAACAACCATCATCATCACTTAGGTCACATTCATCATGACACATAAGCACATATCAAGTTCCTTATTACTAACTGTTGGGAATTAAACTAACATTGGAGTTCTTACTGTTATGGTTTCTTCAAAAGATTATATGTGATGAAAATTCTCAAGTGATTCAAGATTGAAGGTAAGTGTTTGAAAGAATCCACCCCATCATCAACATTGGAGTTTAATTCGAAAAACTTACTGATTTACACAGAAATCATAAGTTTAGGGGAGGATTGTTGGGAATTAAACTAACAGTTGGTACTACTCACACATAAATTAGTACTGCTGAAGATCGTTCAAGAATACACTATCAGTACTAAGTCAGCTAGTACTGTTGGTATAAGAAGTTAGTACTGTTTATTAGATAAAGACTGAATCGTGCATGGATAAATATAGAAAAGATATGATGTATATCTTATTTGTATAGGATTATACGATTGATAGTTTACTTGTAAAGGACTCCTTGTCCTATAAAAGGAGATCCTAGGTTAAGTTTTATTGACATGCATTATAGTTATAGCTTCACGATCTCATTGTAATTCATATAGTTATTGAAGCAAATCGTTTGGTAAAACCGTGTGTTATTATTCTTACTGTTACATTCATAACGATCACATACAATCACCAAACACTAAATCTTCTAAGTACTTGGTGGTAAATTCCGCGTGCTACTAAGTATACACTCAAAGTATCTCCGACAAAATTCGTGTTTAGATCCGGTCAAGTGGTATCAGAGACATGTTTCTGATACTTTGATTTAGAAGATCCAGAAGTATTTACTCTCTTGCTACCAAGAAGATGGACATGGAGACACCACAAACATCTATCCTTGCTAAACTCCCCATGCTGAAACAGAATGAATACGATCTATGGCGGCTCGGAATTGAGCAATATTTCATGGTGCAAGACTATGCACTATGGGATATCATAATCAATGGTGATTCCTTCAAACCAACCACTTCTGAGGAAACACGTGCAGATGGTTCCAAGACCACAAAGCTCAACACTGAGCCAGTCACAAACGATGAAAGAGTCAAAAAGAAGAATGATCAGAAGGCTAGGAATTTGTTACTCATGGCAATTCCTAATGATCAAGTGTTAAACTTTAGCCACTATGAGACTGCTAAGACACTTTTTGAAGCAGTTGTGGAGAGATTTGGTGGCAATGAAGCCACCAAGAAGGCACAGAAAACCCTACTTAAGCAGAGTTATGAGAACTTTAGTGCCTCAAACTCTGAATCACTTGATCATATCTTTAATAGACTGCAAAAGATTGTCAGCCAGCTAAATGTTCTGAAAATTGTGATTCCACAAGAAGATCTCAATATGAAGTTTCTCAATAGTCTACCTGTTGAGTGGAACACCTATGTGGTTGTCTGGAGCAATAAGCCAAAACTGGAAAAGATGTCACTGAATGAATTTTACAACAATCTCAAGATTGTTGAACAAAAGGTGAAGAAAGGAGGAAGTACTAGTTCAAGTTCTGGAAACACAACATTCTTATCATCTTCCAACAATAACAGTTCTGATGATGTTGAAGCAGTTAGTACTGCTAGCCCTAAAGTTAGCACTGCTAGTGTAAAAACTAGTACTGCTGGCTTGACTGAGGAGACCATATATGCATTTGTGTCAGAACAATCTGGTGGGTCTCAAATCTACAATGAAGACCTTCTTCAGATTGCTGAAGATGATTTGGAAGCTATGGATTTAAAGTGGCAGTTGGCCTTGATAAGTGTTAGGGCTAAGAAGTATTATCAAAGAACTGGGAACAAGATTACCTTCAATGGAAGAGATGTAGCTGGGTATGATAAGTCCAAGGTGGAGTGCTATAATTGTCACAAGATGGGGCACTTTGCCAGGGAATGTAGGAGCCCAAGACAGCAAAACAACAAGAGTCAGAATAGGAGGACAGTGAATGTAGAAGAAACTTCTTCCTCAAAGGCAATGGTTGCTGTGGATGGAGCTGGTTTTGATTGGAGCTTTATGGAAGAGGAAGTGGAGTCAACCAACATTGCATTGATGGCCTTTTCAGACTCTGAGGTACATATAGTTCAAAAATGCTCAAACACTTGTCATGCTTTAAAAGATTATGAAACTCTTAAGAAACAATATGATGATCTTAGAGTAGAATTTAATCAAGTGAATTTTAGTCTGTCTAATCATAAAAGAGGACTAGCTGTTTTGGAAGAATAACTTGATTTTTATAGAAAGAATGAGTCTAACTTTAATGATGATATAGCTGTGTTAAAGAGAGATTTGCAACTGAAAGATGACAAGATGAGTGGACTTGTATATGAACTAGAGACACTTAAGAAAGAAAAAGAAAATATAAAGTTAAGTGTTGACACTCTAGAGTACACATCAAAAGGGGTACAGAAAATAGTAGAGAGTCAAATACTTAATAAAGCTAAGTCTGGTTTAGGTTATAAGTCAGTTGCACCCCCAAATAGAGGAATGTTTGTCCCTCCAGGAATTGATTTAGCTCATACAGGTTTAGAAGAGTTTAAAGATATGGATTTTCCTGGATATGGTACTAAAATTAGTGAGAATCCTGTTAAATTTGTTAAGGCTGAGGATTCTTATGTTAGTGCTAGTGATAAATCTCTTTCTGAGGAAAAGATGTCCTCTGATAGGAACTCAGATGCTCCAATTATTAAGGATTGGACATCTGATGATGAGGATGATCAGGTTAAGGTTAAACCTGATGTTGTTAAGGTAGAAGTTAAACATGCTCCTGAAGTGGTTAAAACTAAAAACATAAAACCAGTTAGGAAAAATGTTAAATATGCTGAGATGTATAGGACTAAGAACAGATCTCCAGTTTCTAAGGGTAGTCAGAGGAACTGGAACCACTCAAAATCTAATCAATTGAATGATGAGTTTGTTATGATTAGAAAATTATGCTTTGTCTGTGGAAGTTTTGACCATATGGCTGCTTATTGTGATTCTAACCCATGGAAAAAGAATGTTTTTGGGAATTCGAGGGTGAATAGGAATAACAATGATAGGGTAACTCAAAATAGTCCAACAAGGTTGACTGACTGATCCGTGCTAAATAGTGTATATAAATATTATGCAGACGGATACACGTGAATAAATACAAATCACCCCTTTGTGAAAAAAGGATACTTGCAAAAACTCACGTTTGTGTGTGTAGTGTGAAACCAGGTAAGTGATTACCCAGATCGTTTCCCAACGAGGTGTGAATGGGCAATTGTTTGAAGCTTGGAATTAAAGTGACTGATGATTGGAATTTGGATTTTTGCTTTTTATGATGTTCTAATTAAATAATGAGAAACAAATTCTCAAAATAAAATTAAGGTTAACACAATTATATTAAAAACGCGAAACAGGGAATCTGAAAACGGGATAAAAACTGAAATATTAGAAAACTAATCCTAAAATTGCAAAATTATTTTTCTTAAATCCTAAATAATAAAAGAAAATTTTACAAAGATTTCTATTTTTCTGATTATTATTTAATTTATTATGAATTAATTACTATTATAAACTAATTAAAAGGATTAAAAATAGCAAATGACTTAGGAAAAATATGAAACTTTGCAGGAAAATCTAAAATATTATTCTTAATCTAGGAAAAATAAAATTAGAACTTTTAGAAACCCTAATAAGCAAATGGGCAGAAAAGCAGTTTTCAAAATAAGCTAAAGTTGACCAAAAATTACCAAGAGCTCAGAAATAGTTCAACCAACTTAATTACGCATAAAACAACTTAAATCAAACAGCTTAACTCACTGAATAAGCAAAATAAGCAATTGAGCAGTTTCAAGATTATGCAGAAAATGACAGATAAAGCCCCAATTTGCAGACAGATTTTAAGCACTTAAATAAGCTGATAAGTCGAATAATATGGGGGCAAAACCTTGCTAGTACTACTGGCTATACTAAAAACCAAAAATCCCCAATTTATAACAACCAATTGAACTCCAATTAAGCCCTAGATCAGATGGCTCATGAAACTTAAAATCTGATTCAGGTTCAGGGCAAAATTGGGGGAAATTGCAGACTAAAATTAAGCTATGAAATAAGCAAAGAAGTGGAATACCATATTATAACTTAAAAGCTAGTACTATGAACTATTTGAAAACCAAAAATCAGAAAGTGAGCTCAAGTGAATAAGCCAATAACAAGCTAAGATCAACAGCTTGTTAACAAGCTAAGATCAACAGCTTGTTGTGCTGTTCTGCACAATAGCTTCTAATGTAGCAGTGATGGGATTTTGCACTCAAATCTCTTCAAAACTTAATCAAACTTAACCAACTCTTGGATTCTTGTTTTAACAACTAAATGGAACTCAGAAGTGCAAAAAACTTCTATTCTAAATGAGTTGAGCTTATTGGTAGCTTAATAGGGCAGTTGAGCTTATAAAAACTCACCTACTGATGCAAACTACTTAAAACTTTCAAAGCAGCTTAAAATCTATCACTAACAGCTTATCTAATCCATTTAAAGCAAGATCAAAGTTGAGCCTATGGCCAATGAACAGTAGAAATGAGTTTTTACCTGTTTGACAAATAGAACCAAACACCCCTTATTGGTGTTCTGTCTTGGATTTTCAAATGAAAATCTGATTTTAAGCTAAGAAATTCACTGAACTAAGTTTAACTAACTTATTTATATGATAATTAATAATTAAAAACTGAAATGAGCTTATTAATAAGTAGTTTACTAGATTAAGCTATTTATGGCTTATTTAACTGATTTTAAGCAAAGTAAAGAACAAGTTATTTAAAACTAATAAAACAGATCAAATACACTTAAAAACTATTAATAAGCAGAAATTTATGAGATAAGCTAATATTAAGCAGTTATATAGTGGAAATAGAAATTAAGCTAAAATTGAGAAAAAGCTTACAACTGAGAGAAGCTTTGAAATAGATAGAACTGATCAGAACTCACACCTAGCTTGTCAAAAAAAAGCTAAAAATCCAGAAAAAGCCTTCCTGAATAGCTTTTTATACCCAAAACAGCTTATTTGACCAAGCTTTGACTTTCTTTGACTTTCTTCATTCTTTGAAATTGAGCATTGCTAATTACTATATAATCTTACAAAAAGCTATTACAAGCTTGTATAAGCTTATAACAAGGGTGTGGATTGTTTGTGTTTGATTATTAATAGAACTTGAATTTAATTCGATTTAATCAAAAACTTGGATTTCTATTATAACTGAAACTGAGTACAATACTGAATTACAAGGGAGTAAATAACTTAAGAACAACTTGAATTAACAACTTGAATTGAAAATTACAATAAGTAAATGACTGATAAGTAAAAAACGATTAATAAAATTAACTACTACCTTTTTAGGCTTACAAAGAGGTCCTATATATACAAAACTAAGATGGGATATCTCTCTTATCTTCTTCTGATCATTCTTGTACCCTTGGATTAGCTTCAAATGATCTCAGTCCTTCAATAGGATTTTGGCGCCAAAAATGAGATAGTGGAAAAATCCACTATCTCTGGTAACTTGTATTGGGGAAGAAGCAATAAATGCGCTTTGGCTGTTAGGTGAAGTGTATTGGGAAGGAGGAGGGGGTTGAGGTGATGTTGCAGAGAAACTGTGGGTGAGGTGGTATGGTTTGGTTTTGGCGGTTTTAGGAAGAAGGAGAAGAAGGTTTGACTTTTGTCAAACCTGGGTTTTGGGTTTTATTAATAAAAGGGGTAAGTGGGCTGGTGATTGTGTTTTGGGCTGGGTAATGTTTTAGGATTGGGTTGGGTAGGTTAACTTAGGGTAGAAATGGGTTTAGGGAATTTGATCCGGTTATAGTGTTTAAGGTTTAAAGGGTTAAAACTTTAGGGATCATTTGTGTAATATTTGGATTTTTGAGGGGGCTGGGTTGACAACTTTCCAAAGTTATCAAAGGGGTATTTCTTGCCAAGTGTGAATAGTACCCGGGCCATAGATGTGAATTTCCATTTTTTGAATGCCCAGGGACTATTTTTGCCATTCTTTGAAAGTTCAGGGACTGAATCTGCCAATTATGCAAACTTTGCTCGTTTTTCATATGTTTTCAATCCTTTTGCACTTGTAACATATAAAAACACAATCCAAGGATATTTTCTGTATTTTGAAGCATTTCTGAGTGTTTTTAAATGTTTTTGCAGTTCAGATGGGACAAAAATGATGAGTATTTACACACTCATCAATCCCCTACACTAAACTATTGCTAGTCCCTAGCAATACTTTTTGAAAATTTAATGGATTTTACGTCTCTTTACCAAAAGCCATTACTTCTGGAGTAGCCAATGTTTTAGTATGATACTTTGGTACATTAATAACCAAATGATTTTGAGCAAACCATCAGCTGTCAACGGATTTGATTTGTCTTTACCAAAAGCCGTTTGCTTCTGGACTAGCCAACTCTTAGATAAAATACAGTTATTATCTTGGTGAGCTGATTACCAATTATGGTTTTCCAATGCCTTTACCACAAGCCATAACCTTGCGGGCTAGCCAACTCTTCACTTATAAAGATATGGGGAGTTGAATACCATACAATTTTTGGCAAATTGTAAGCCATAAACGGATTTGAGATATGTTTACCAAGAGCCGTTTGCTCTCGGATTAGCCAGTCCTTATGTGGGTTAGACATGGTGGACTGATAACCATTTGTTGTGTTAGTGCAAAGCACTTCCACCAAATGAAAAAATTTTAAAATTTTGGCCAAAACGAGGGTATTAGGGCACTAGAAAGCCAATGTGACAAAATTCGAGAGAATACCCCCCCACACTTAGAATTGAATATTGCCCTCAATATTCAAAGTACCGGCTATTATGCCGACACTTAGAACGTAAAAAGGAAATACTACTAGCCAAGAGTGGAAACACAACAATTATTATTATTATTATTATTATTATTATTATTTTTTATTTATTTATTTTTTAACATATATACAACAGCAGGGGCAACTCCCCCACACTTAGGTGGTAGAACAGAGAAAGAAGACAGAGACTTGGGTGAAAACCCATGTTTTGCTAATGTTTTTGTTCACCGAGTCACTAGCTTGACTCGACCCCGCATTCATTGGTTCATGGGGAAAGTTTGAAGATCCGGGACAACCGTGGGTGGTATGTCCTCTCCAAAGTAGTGTTTTAACCGATGGCCATTCACTTTAAAATTTGGACCGTCATTTTGAGATAACTCAACGGTACCATATGGATAAACCTTTGTAATAGTGAATGGACCAGACCAATGGGATTTGAGTTTGCCTGAGAAGATCTTTAATCTTGAATTGAAAAGAAGGACTCGATCACCAACGTTAAAAACGCGGTTCTTTATTTTTGAGTCATGAATCTTCTTTGTCTTTTCTTTGTAGATCAAAGAGTTCTCGTAAGCTTGATCACGTAGTTCATTTAATTCATTCATTTGAACTTTACGGTGATCACCCGCAGTTTGGAGGTCAAAGTTAGCATGTTTCAAGGCCCAGTAGGCTTTGTGCTCTAATTCGATCGGAAGATGACATGCCTTTCCGTACACGAGCTTGTAAGGAGTACACCCGATGGGTGTTTTGTAAGCTGTACGGAAGGCCCATAGTGCATCATCCAATTTATCCGACCAGGATGCACGATTTTCTCCTACAGTCCGTTCCAAGATTCTTTTAATACCCCGATTTGAAACTTCTACTTGTCCACTTTTTTGTGGGTGATACGCAATAGAAAGATGGTGAGTTACACCATACTTTTGCATGACTTTATCAAATTTGTCATTACAGAAATGTGTACCACGATCACTGATTATAGCACGTGGAGTTCCAAAACGGGCAAAAAGAGCTTGCAAGAATTTTACAACAACTCGGGCATCATTGGTGGGTAAGGCTTTTGCTTCAACCCATTTTGACAAATAGTCAACAGCCACGAGTATATATTTGTTTCCACGAGATGATGGAAATGGCCCCATAAAGTCAATGCCCCAGACATCAAAGATTTCACAAACTTGAATAGCATTTTGTGGCATTTCATTTCGTTGTGAAATATTTCCGTGACGCTGACAAGCGTCACAGGTTTTGATGAGATCATGGGCATCCTTATAGATTGTGGGCCAATAAAACCCGGAATCAAACACCTTTTTGGCGGTGTAGTTTGGACTATGATGGCCCCCAGCGGGTCCAGCATGGCAAGCTTTGAGAATGTCAATAGCTTCCTGTCCATAAACACACCGTCGGATGACTTGATCCGCACAGATTTTGAACAAGTAGGGGTCGTCCCAGAAGTAATGTTTAACATCCTTGAAGAATTTATTCTTCTGTTGGGTCGACATCCCTTTCACTATGAAGTTACCTGCATGGTAATTTGCGAAGTCAGCAAACCATAGGGTAGTAGAATCTCCACGAAAAGTAACCGCATTGAGTGTCTCGAGAAGAAATGTTTCATTTATTTCCTTTTTCTCGAAAACATCTTGGTGTGGGTTCTCTAATCGGGATAGATGATCAGCAGCTAGGTTCTCAGCTCCTTTTTTATCACGTATAATGATATCAAATTCTTGCAGGAGGAGAACCCAACGGAGCAATCTCGGCTTTGCATCTTGTTTTGCAAAGAGATATTTGAGAGCCGAGTGGTCTGTATACACTACACATTTTGTCAAGATCAAATATGGCCGAAACTTCTCAAAGGCATACACCACAGCTAATAATTCTTTTTCTGTAGTGGTGTAATGAGTTTGAGCTTCAGTCATGGTTTTACTTGCGTAGTGGATAGGCTGAAAGTGTTTGGCTTTTCGTTGCCCCAGGACTGCACCGATAGCAAAATCACTTGCATCGCACATGAGCTCAAAGGGAAAATCCCAGTCGGGGGCAACCAGAATGGGTGCTTCAGTAAGCTTTTTCTTTAGTGTTTCAAAAGCTTCGATGCACTCGGGTGAGAAGATAAAAGGAGCATCCTTTTCAAGGAGATGAGTCATAGGCCGGGCGATTTTAGAAAAATCTTGTATGAATCTACGATAGAAACCGGCATGACCCAGAAAACTCCTAATACCTTTGACGGTAGTGGGATGAGGTAATTTAGCAATGACATCAACTTTAGCTCTGTCAACCTCAATCCCGTTCTTTGATATCTTATGGCCGAGGACAATGCCCTCTTTGACCATAAAATGACTCTTCTCCCAATTTAGACAAAGATTGGTGTCTTCACACCGTTTCAACATGTTTTCTAAATGGGAGAGACATGTTTTGAATGAATCCCCAATGACCAAGAAGTCATCCATAAAGACCTCCATAGTTTTCCCGATCATGTCGGAGAATATGGACATCATGCACCTTTGGAATGTGCCTGGAGCATTGCATAAGCCAAAAGGCATACGTTTAAAAGCAAAGGTTCCATAGGGGCATGTGAAGGTGGTCTTTTCCTGATCTTGTGGATCAATGGGAATTTGAAAGTAACCCGAGAAACCATCAAGGAAACAATAGTACTCGTTCCCTGCTAATCTCTCAAGCATTTGGTCCATAAAGGGTAGAGGAAAGTGATCTTTTCAGGTGGCATCATTTAACTTACGATAGTCAATGCAAACACGCCACCCCGTAACCAATCGAGTTGGGATCAACTCATTCTCATCATTTGTGACAACGGTTATGCCACCTTTTTTGGAACACAGTGAATGGGACTAACCCAAGGACTATCAGAGATGGGATAAATCAATCCTGAATCAAGAAGTTTGAGAATCTCTTGTTTGATAACATCATGGATTTTAGGATTCACCCTTCTTTGATGTTGGACTGCTGGTTTAAAGTCATCCTCCATTAAAATCTTGTGAGTACAAAATTCAGGGTTGTTACCCTGAATGTTGGAGAGTTTCCAAGCAATGGCTTGCTTGTGTGACTTCAAACCCTTTATTAGAGCAGTCTTTTCCTCATTACTTAAATCTTTAGCAATAATGACGGGTAATTTATCATCACCCTCCAAAAATGCGTACTCAAGATGAGGTGGTAAGTCTTTGAGTTCGACCTTAGGAAATTCATTGGTTTTCTCAACTGATTTGATTTCCTCATTATGAAGTTCAACGGGAGGGAGTGGAGGAGAATTGTCCTGATTCAACAATTTCTCAAGAAGAAGAATATCTCCCTCCAGATCAATCTCAGCGTTATCAATTCCTTCTAGAAATGAATCACACTTGAGAAAAGCCTCGATCTCTTCCAAAATGAAATCACTTCCCTCAAACGGAGTGAGAGAAGGGGAAGAGTCGGAAATGATAGGCAGAGAAGATGTGGTGGGGTCCCCACTCACAGAATTATGAGAATAACCAAGAAACTCTTGAGAGTACTCCTCTGAAGCAACATCAATGACATCGATTCGGTTAACCGATTCAGAATCATAATTTGAGGAGTACCTCGAAGTTTGATCGAGGTTAAAGGTAACAGCTTCATCACCCACACGTAATGTGATTTTATGCTCATATACATCAATGAGAGCATGGCCCGTTCTTAGGAATCCTCTTCCAAGAATGAAAGGAACCCTAGGATCAGCATCGAAATCAACAACCACAAAGTCAGCTGGAAAATGGAACTTTCCTACTTTCACAAATACATCCTCAGCAATGCCGCGTGGATGAGATATGGTACGATCTACAAGCTCAAGAGTCATGCAGGTAGGAGTGAGTTTAAGAAGAGAAAGTTTCTTCCACACTGAATGAGGCATCAGGTTGATGCTTGCACCAAGATCGGCCAAGGCATAGCATTCAACCATTCCCGGAAATACACAAGGTATTAGAAACTTTCCAGGATCTCCAAGCTTCTCGGGAAGCTTTTTCAAGATAACTGCTGAGCAGTTCTCATTTAATGGAGTTCTTGCCATTTCAAACAGTTTTTCCTTGTTGCTTAACAAGTGTTTGATTGTGGATGCAAACTTGGGCATCAGAATGATAGCATCCGCAAAGCTTATGTCAAAATGTAATTCTTTAAAGATTTGAAAGAATTTATCCATTTGTTGACTAGCCTTTTCGCGGAGCTTTTGCTCATTTAAACGTGATGGGTAGGGAATAGAAGGTTTGGATTTAGGGTTTTCAACAGGGATTTCATGCGGTTCAAAGACAACTCCAGGTTTAGTCTTGGGTTTCGGGACAACTTGAGGTTGGACGTTGTCGGTACCTCCGTTATTAGTAGGAAGTATCTTGTCCTTAGTCACCTCAGGTTCACTTTCCACTACCTTGGGGGAAGAAGAGGTAGTAGGAATAGTGGGTCCATCATAAGCTTTACCACTGCGTGTGGTGACAGCTTTGAGTTCACCCTTTGGGTTGACAACAGTGTTACCAGGAAGACCTCCCGAGGAAGAAGGTGGATTGAGATGGTTCATGAGACTGGCAAGCATATTCTTAACTTCTCTTTGAGAATGATCAATTTTGTTTGAAAGCTCATTCTTTAGCTCAGTTCCTTGCTTGTGTATTGAAGATTGAAATTCATTCTTCAAATTAGAGATTTGATTTTGCATTGCCCTCATTTTGGTCTCATTAACCTTGATGTAGTTATCAAGTTCATTTGAGAGAGGTCCTTGGTAATTAGGAGCTGAATACCCTTGATTACCCCTTTGGGGTGGGTATTGATTGTTCGGGGCAGGAAATTGATTTTGCACGTTTTGCCCTTTTTGTTGATTAGGATTAATCCTATTTGGATTGTTGGGTGAAGGAAATCCGGGTGGTCCAAATTGGTTGCTAGCACGGTAGTTTGGTTCCACTTGAGGATGGTATTGATTACCTCCTTGATTGGAAGTTCCGGCTATAGCATTAACATCAAATGTAGTGCCATCGGTGGCAGTACAATTGTAGTAAGCGTGAGGACCACCACAAGTAACACAAACTTCTATCTTTTTGACTTCAGCAGTGTGAGAAGTTTGTGGAGCAGAATCTTTCTTTTGTGAGGAGAAAACCAAAGCTTGAATAGCCTTCGTGAGTTCAGCAAGCTGAGTATCAGTACTAGAAGAACTCACGGGAGATGAAGTGGAAGGACCAGCACTAGCCTGGGAATTATATGGCCTGGTTCGTGCAGTGCGGACCTTAGACTTATTTTCAATAAGTGCAATGGCTTCCTTAGTGGATTTGCTCAGAAAATTACCTCCAGCTGAGGCATTGAGAGAATCTTGGTCAGATGGGTTTAACCCATTGTAGAAAGTGTCCATTTGCATCAAATCGGTGAAATCGTGATGAGGACATTTGCGGAGCAATTCTTTGAAACGATCCCATGCCTCTCCAAATGGTTCATCAAACCTTTGAGAGAATTTCATGATTTCATTTTTAAGATGCGTGGTTTTAGAAGGAGGAAAGAATTCATTTACGAACTTTTGAACCAAATCTTCCCATGTTCCAATTGATCGAGGGGGTTGTTTGTCAAGCCAAATCCGGGCTGCCCCATCGATGGAAAACGGGAAAAGAAGAAGTTTGATTGATTCCTCAGGGACATTTTTGCATTTGATGGTGGATGTGATTTTATTGAACCATCGAATGTGATCTTGAGGATCGTCCCTTTCAAAACCATAGAATTGACGCGATGTTACAAGGTTTATCTGTTGGGAATAAAATGTTCAAGTCAAAGAGCCTGCCAGATATGCCAAAGAGCCTGCTAGTTGATTTTGAAGAAGATGAAGATGTACTAACAGTACCTTCTGGGTGAGAAGGTACTGCTAGTTGATAAAGGTCCTGCCAAGATTATGATCAAGTTGATAGATATTTAGTTGTAGATATTTGTTATGTTATTAGTCTTTGTACAATGTTATACGTAATGTAGAAGTAGTTCAGTCTTCACATGTTTGTGCAGAAGAATATACAGAGTTGTTACATTGGTAGTTGTATTTAATTGTAGGCTAGAATAGTCAAAGTATCTTATTATATTCAACAACTTGACAACTTGTAATAAGGGTACCTTATTCTATAAAAGGTTCCCTTAGTCACCACCTTCGTGCATGCATCTTTTTAACTAATAACCAAAAATAGAACAACCTCTCTAGTAACTTAGTTACTCATTTTCACAAATCCTTTTACAATCAAAGATTCAAGGTTACTTAGTAATCCTGGTGATAGTTAGATCATCCGTATTATTTCATCAATAATATTGAATCGTTTTGTGTTACTAAAGTTGTGTTCATTGTTCATTACTACTCACGTTTACATAACTCATCACCTTTGTGTTCTTTTAAAGTGTGTTATAATAGATTCCGCATACTACATCACATTCATACATAAATATCCCAAACACATTATTAAGATTCACATCCCAAGTGTTTGTATAATCCTTCACAAGTGGTATCAGAGCTAGGCTGATATTTACAATTTAAAAGAACAATGGATGTTGAACATATTCAAACCAATGTTGCAGCAAAACTTCCATTACTCAAACAAAATGAGTTTGATATGTGGAGACTGAGGGTAGAACAATATTTCCAAGTGCAAGACTATGCACTTTGGGAGATCATTGAAGAAGGAAACTCATTCAAACCTTCAATCACCACCACCACAGTAAACGATGCACTTGTAACACATGTGCAAGTAAACCCATCAAGCGCAGAAGAAAGAATTCAAAAGAGAAATGATCTAAAAGCCAGGAGTATGCTACTGATGACTATTCCAAATGATCAGCTTTTGATCTTCAACAAATACAAAGATGCTAAAACCCTTTTTGAAGCTATTGTGGCTAGATTTGGTGGAAATGATGCCACCAAGAAAACACAGAAAACTCTCCTCAAACATCAGTTTGAAAACTTTGCAGCCACAACAAATGAGTCTTTGGATAGCATGTTCAATAGACTTCAAAAGCTTTCAAGTCAGTTAGCCATTCATGAAGTGCTAATAACTCAAGAAGACTTAAACTCCAAATTTCTTAGGAGTTTACCCTCTGAATGGTCCATGCATGTCATTGTCTGGAAAAACAAACCAGACATTGATCAGATGAGTCTTAATGATCTCTACAACAACTTCAAAATAGTAGAGCATGAAGTGAAGAAGACTACTGGTTCAAGCTCAGGAAATATGGCTTTTGTATCATCTCCAAGCACCTCAAGAGTTGTAGATGAAAAAAAAATGGCAGAGAAGAAGGTACTGCCAACACAAACTTTGGTACTGCCAGTACTTCTAGCAGTACCAAAACCATTCTAGATGAAACAATTGGGTGTGCCTTCCTGACATCACAACACAATGGGTCCATATTAAGTTTTGAAGATCTTCAAGAGATCAATCCTGATGATCTTGAAGAAATGGACATAAAGTGGCAACTTTCACTTCTGAGCATAAGGGCTAAGAAGTTGCTGATGAGGACTGGAAAGAAGATTATCATAGATGGTAATGAGCCTGCTGGGTATGACAAGTCCAAAGTGGAGTGTTACAACTGCCACATGAAGGGTCACTACTCAAGAGAGTGTAGAAGACCAAAGAAGCAGGATGACAAGGGAAGAGGGTTTGAGAACATGAATAAAGGAAGCTTTGAGAAGAAAGGAAGCTTTGAGAGCAAGAATAAGGCTGTGGAAGTCACTGAACCCAAAGCAATGGTTGCTATTGATGGGATGGGTTTTGATTGGAGTTTTATGGGTGAAGAGGAGTCAACTTCAGATGAATTGGCTTTAATGGCTTTCTCCACTCCTGAGGTACAAATTACTAAATGTTCTAATACTTGCAAAGTTTTTGAAGAATTACAAACTCTTATAAAACTTTATGATGAACTGAAAGTAGAAGAAAGAAAAACCCATCAAGACCTAGTCAATCATAAGTGTGGTATGGCTAAACTTGAAAAGCAAATAATCCATTTTAGGGAAAATGAACTCACTTTTTCTGATGCAAAAGCTATTCTTAATAGACAAATATTTTTGAAAGATGCAGAAATAAAAATGTTAAGAACTGAGTGTGCTAAAGTGACTTTGGCAAGGGATAATATTCAACTAACAGTTACCACTTTGGAAACTGCTTCTGATTGTACTAGAAGCATAGTTGAAAATCAGATGAATAAGAGAATCAAATCAGGAATTGGATACAATACTTGTCCACCTCCTTATAGAGGAATCCCTTGTCCCCCAGGATCAGATCTTGCAGAATCAGGTTTACATGAAATCATCAACAAACCATTAGCTAAACCTGTAGAGAAAAGTGAACCTGTTGAGAGTGCTAAGATTGCTTCACTCTCTAAGGTGCTTACTGATAAGAAATCAGATGTTCTAATCATTGAAGATTGGGTATCTGATGATGATGAAGAAGAGACTGTTTCCATCAAAGGAAACAAAGTAGGACCAATCAGTCCTAAAAGAGTAGAGATTAAGACTAAGGCTAAAACTGTTTTGAAAACAGTTGAATGTTGTGATAAATGTAATAACAAACCTAGAGGTAGCCAAAGAAATTGGAACAATCTTAAGTCACAACAACTAGGTGATAATTTTGTTATGTACAATAAGGCTTGTTATTACTGTGGTAGTTTTAATCATCTTCATGCTTATTATAACAACTGGGTTTCTGGGAGTAAATCAAAGTCTAAAACAAATGTAACTCACCCCAGAAAAAGTTTTGTTAAGTCTAACACACCAAAAGTTAAACATATTGTTAGACAAAATAAGCCTGTTGACTCAAAACCAACTGATAAGGGTGCAAGAAACATTTTCAAATATGCACCAAAAGTTGTGAATAGTCCTATTCAAAAGAAATTTGTGGTCAAAACACAAATTTGGAGACCAAAACCAAAAGGTCCTACTAGACCAAATGGTACTGCCAAAATTGGTACTGATAGACCAAAGACCACAAAATGGATTAAAAGGGAAAATGCTGTTAAGTCCTCAGCATGTTGGATATGGAAACCCCTCCAATCAAAAGGTGCATCAACAATCCTAAAAAGGTTTGATTTCATTGATGCAAGAGGCAAACCCAAGTCTGTTATGGCTTGGGTACCCCAAGGAAACTAATATGTTTATTCATGTGCAGGAACATTCAACTGATATTGGTGATCAAGGATATGTAGATAGTGGATGTTCAAGGCACATGACAGGCAACATGTCTTTTCTCACAGACTTCAAAACATTTGATGGAGGATATGTTACCTTTGGGGGAGGAATAAAAGGAAAGATTACTGGTAAAGGTACTATCAAAACCAGTAAATTAGATTTTGAAAATGTGTACTTTGTGAAAGAACCTCAGTTTAATCTCCTTAGTGTCTCACAAATGTGTGACAAAAAGAACAATGTTCTCTTTACTGACAATGAATGTATGGTTCTTTCTTCTGATTTTAAAATGCCTGATGAAAGTCAGATCCTTCCTAAAATCCCAAAAAGGAACAATATGTACAGTGTTGATTTAAAGAACATTGATCCTAAGGAGAGTCTAACTTGTTTAGTAGCAAAAGCCTCATTGGATGAATCTATGCTTTGGCATAGAAGGCTTGGTCATGTAAACTTTAAAACAATCAATACAATTGCAAAATATGATTTGGTTAGAGGTTTACCCAAAAAGATTTTTCAAAATGACCAAACCTGTGTTGATTGTCTTAAAGGCAAACAACATAGAGCTTCTTGTAAGCCCAAGACCCATAACTCAATTTCTCAGGCTTTATACATGCTTCATATGGACCTTTTTGGTCCTACTAATGTGAGTAGCTTGAATGGTAAAAGATATTGTCTTGTTGTTACTGATGATTATAGCAGATTTTCTTGGGTTTTCTTTTTAAGATCTAAGCATGAAACAAGTGAGATCCTTAAATCTTATATAACTGAGGTAGAAAACCAATCTGATAAGAAAGTAAAAGTAATCAGATGTGATAATGGGACAGAATTCAAGAATAGGGTTATGGATGACTTTTGCAAAGAAGAAGGAATAAAAAGAGAATTTAGTGTAGCTAGAACCCCACAGCAAAATGGAGTAGCAGAAAGGAATAATAGAACACTTATAGAGGCTGCTAGAACAATGTTAGTAGACTCTAAGTTGCCTATTTCATTTTGGGCTGAAGCAGTTGGTACTGCTTGTTATGTGCAAAACAGGGTTCTTGTGATAAAACCACATAAAAAGACACCTTATGAACTTTTCTTTGGTAGAACACCATCTTTAAGTTTTATGAGACCTTTTGGATGTCATGTCACTATTCTCAATACCAAAGATCATTTAGGCAAGTTTGAAGGAAAAGCTGATGAAGGCTATTTGATAGGGTATTCTTTGCAAAGTAAGGCCTATAGAGTGTATAATAGTTGCACTAGGCTAGTGGAAGAAAATCTTCACATAGAGTTTCAAGAGAAACTAACAAATGTGAAAGGAATTGGGCCAAGATCAAGTTAAATCTACTCCAGATGCGCCGCATCTCACTCATGACATGCGCCGCATCTCTATCATTATTTCACCAGATACGATCCAAGATACAAGAGGACATGCGCCGCATCTAATCATGGAGTTACGCCGCATCTTCTGGCGGTGTACGAATATTCCTGAATATTATAATCTTGGACCCCACGCGAAGTTAAGTCAATGCGCCGCATCTACTTACTAGATGCGCCGCATCTCACCTCAGACAGAAACTATAAATACCCCAAGACCAGACGAATTCCAGAGCTTTTGTGAAGGGATATATTAGATCCGAAGATCGAAGCAGCAGAACCCTAGGACGAATTCAGTCAAGGAGGCAGCACAAGACACACCCAAATCAAAGATACAAGAGCTATAAGAAGGTGCTGCATGTGTTTAATTCATTAAGTAGTTTTGTTTTATTGTGTTAGCAAACTTTAATTCATCAGGATTGGTGGCTTGTGTAATGTGACAACGAAAGATTGCACTCCCTTTAATACTTGCTTTCCCATCAATTAAAGTTTATATGTTGATGTCTTTGGTTACTACTTATTAGTGCATTGATAACCTCTGTGTTTATTAGTGGCTTGCGGGCATTTGACTGCGGAAAATAATGTGGCTCCCACGGTTATTACTAAATTGATCACTTAGGAATAACTTTTAGACATAAGTAATCATTAAGGGTTTACTCGCCGATAAGAATAGGACCAACGAGAAAGGGTTAACTACATACACTTCATATAAAACTATCAATAAAACAAGTGATAATCTACTTAATCATAAGGACAGCCCTCTTATTGTCTCGAGTATTTATCTGTGTACGTGTGTGCTACTTGCTGATTCGTGCCTATTGGTTTATGTTATTATTTAATTGCAAACAAATCGTGCCAGTCTCTCAGGCTGAAACCCCCTTGCGTTAGGATATTAAAATACTAATTAGAATAACGAGATAATACGTTCCACTCTTAGTGATCGACACTCTACTTACCATTATATTCATACTGACCGGGTACACTGCTCGTTAAGTGTGTGTGTTATTGATAAGTCGGCTAAATATAAATTTAAAACTTGAGTAGGCATTAAAACTGCTAAACCGCAACGACACATCACGCGCATCAGTATCCAAGGGAATCATCTTTTGATTTGGTGGCTTATTCTGATAGTGACTATGCTGGTGCAACTCTAGACAGAAAATCCACAACTGGTGGATGTCAATTTCTTGGTTGCAGACTCATATCTTGGCAATGCAAGAAACAAACAATGGTGGCCAACTCTACAACTGAAGCAGAATATGTTGCTGGTGCAAGTTGTTGTGGGCAAGTTCTTTGGATCCAAAATCAAATGCTTGACTATGGGTACAATTTTCTTAACACCATTATTTATATTGACAATAGCAGTACTATATGTATCATTAAAAATCCAGTTCAACATTCAAAAACAAAACACATTGAAATCAGACACCATTTCATAAGGGATTGCAATGAGAAAAGGTTAATTCAAGTTGTTAAAATTGATTCTGAAAAGAATTATGCAGACCTTCTCACCAAAGCTTTTGATTTAGGTAGATTCAAATACCTTGTAGGAGGTATTGGAATGATTAATCTTTGAAAAACATGTGTTTTTGTACATAAAAATATCTGGTATTGGCTTTTAAAACATGGTACTGCTAGTTAGTCAAAAGGTACTGTCAGTTCATAATTGGTCCTGCTAGTATAAAATTTGCTCTGTTTTGTTCATATTAATGCTTAAATGTTTACAATGCTATAGATCAAGTGCTTTGCACTTTGTTCTTTTGGATTGCAACTAACAAATTTCAGGTTAATAACCAAACAAGAGATCTTCCAAACAAAAAGAGAAATATAGGTTCTTTATATCTCAGGGGATGTAACAATCTCAGGGGAGAAAATAATAGCCCAGAATGGAAGAAAAACCAATCTATGAAAGAAAAAGACAAGAGCATACAAGATGATGCAGAGATTGAAAAAGATAGGATTAGATCACATATTCAGAAGGGATGAAGCATTCCTAACGGAGAAAGTTCTATCTAGATCAAACTAAGGAAAGTTTCAATGCAATAGCATGCTAATAGATGATTTCACTTGCTGAACCAAGCATCCAAGATACACAGCATCATTGCCTCTTATATTTCCTCCATCCAAGGAAATTGCACCATCTTTAGGTCATTATGGCTTTTGGTATTCAGTTCACCAAGTTTTTACAAACTTAAGAGCTGGCTAGTCCATAAGGAAACGGCTTTTGGTAAAGACACATCAAATCCGTTGATGGTTGATAGTTTACCAAAAACTATATGGTATTTAACTAAACCATACTTAACAGTAAATAGTTAACTAGTCCATAAGCAAACGGCTTTTGGTAAAGACACATCAAATCCGTTGATAGCTGATAGTTTGCTAAAAACTATAAGGGATTTTTGCTAAAATTTCAAAGAGACTGCTAAGTACAATTTTCTTTCAAAGGTACTGGTAGTTCAAATTTTGGTACTGGTAGAGTAAAATGGTACTGCTAGATAACCGTTGAGCCTGTCAGAAAAAGTTATAGCCGTTGGGCCTGGTAGTTACATTTAGCCGTTGGGGTAGTTCTGTAAATTGCTGATCATTATATTATATTATATTTCACATATAAAAGATCTTTTCAACCGCCTTTTCATTTACTTATTATAATCTTTCTTATTGTCGGTTAAAAGTAATTCACTCATTACATCTTTCATCAGTCCTTATCACAATTAACATACACCTTTCATCTTCTACCAGTACCACCAACAAATCCCACCATCATAATCAAGATTTTCATTAATTTTCACCATGGCTGTTCTAACCTTTGTTAAACGTCACAATCAATTAGCATTTTTGGAAAAGTCTGAGGATAATGCCTCTTTTCATCAAATAGTGGACTTTTTAAATGAGTCTTACATCAGGTTTGCTTTACTAGTTAATCCCACTATTTATGAATCTCAAATTTTGCAATTTTGGCAAACAGCTAAAGTTAAAACTTCTGAAAATGGGGAACAAAGAATAAAAGCCAAAGTGGATGGCAAACCCTTGACTCTTACTGAGTCATCCATTCGAAGACATCTTCATTTGGATGATTTAGATGGTATTAGTCAATTGCCTGATACTGAAATTTTTGAACATTTGGAAAGAATGGGGTATAATGTTGATTCTAATAAACTCACCTTTCTTAAAAAGCATTTTACTCCACAATGGAGATTTTTGATCCATACAATCCTTCATTGTTTGAGCCAAAAGAAAACCTCTAGGGAGCAATTTAGTGGAAATATGGCTTCTGCTCTCATCTGCTTGGCAACAAACAGAAAATTCAATTTTCCCAAACATATTTTTGAAGGATTGGCTAAAAATGTGGATAGTGAAACAAAGTTTTTGATGTATCCAAGATTTATTTCATGCATCATTGCAAAATCAAAACATTTGTTGCTTCCCCCAAACTCACTTTATGAAACACCAAAACTTTCTCACAAAGTATTTTCAAACATGAGAATTGGTTTCAAAGGGGAAGAAATACCACTATTTGATGAAATGTTACCACAACATCCTAAAGAACCAACACCATCATCTGAATCACCATCATCAAGTTCTTTAACTGGTTACATCTCACCAACTCATCAAACATCACCAATCACTACACCAGTACCATCTGCAACACCACCAACACCATCACATCATGTAACACCACCCCAATCTCCTCAGACAGTGAAAAAACTAAAAGAGAAGGTGAAGCTCTTGGAAGATGCTCTTAAAAGTCAGAACACAAGATTTTCTGAGATCAACATCAAGTTAGTTAAGAGGGTAAAGAAATTGGAGAATGAAGTGAAGAAGCTAAAGGGTAAAAGATCTTCAAAGGTTGTTTTATCTAGTTCTTCAAGATCGGATGCTCAAGGTTTGGGTCACTCTTCCAAAAAGGGGAGGATGGGTAGTTCTGAAGAAGAAGAGGAGGCTCAATTTGATTTTCATGAAGGAACTCAGGTTTATGATGAAGAGCCTGCTGGTGCAGAGCAAGAGCCTGCTAGTTAAAAAGAGCCTGCTAGGATTGAGAGGCTTTTGGCTATGGACTACAAAGGTACTGCTGATCATGTGTACAAAAGAAAGAGGGACTTAGAACCTCAAGGGGATTTGTTTGTTCAAGGGAGGTTATTTATTGCTGATGAGCAATCTACTGCTCCATCTCAAGAACCAACTCCAAAGGATAAGGGCAAGAGCATTATGGTTGAAGATGAACCAAAGCCCAAAAAGTTGAAGAGAACAGAGCAGGTACAGATGGCTTTAGATGAAGAAGTTTCCAAAAGGATTCATGAAGAAGAAGTGCAGAAAGCATTTGAAGCTTCAAGACTGCTAACAGAGATGAAAGAGCAAAAAGATGCTGCTCAGACTCTTCTTGACACTCAAGTTGCTCAAGAAACCTTTGATGCACAGATGCAATGGATTATTGCTAATGATCCAATTGTAAGAGGTCAAGCAGCAATAATTGTAGATGACAAGAATCTTAATTCTGAAGAGAAGACAGCAGAGCTTGAATCTTTTATCAACAAAAAGTATAAAGAAGCAGCTCTAGCTGATATTTTTGAAAAGATGTAAGAAAGCCAGAGAAGAGGTTTTAAGGTGGGCACATCTCAGAAAGATCAAGTGATTTTTATGAAGAGATTTCTAAGAGGTCAAGCAAATTGGACTGAGTATCAACTAAAGAAGAAATCTACTGATGAAATCTACTTCTTGTATCTAAATGCCTACAAGAGTCTTTACTACAAGATCCCATATGATGCAAAGCCCTCAATGAAAAAGAAAGATGCTCAGAAGAAAGAAGAAGCAAAATTGGATTCAGAGCAAGTAAGTAAGATGTTAATTACTTTGCCAACTATCATACATGCTGATCCAATTAGGTCTAGACGCCCTATTATTGATTGGGAGATTCACCATGATAAATTAGGAAAGCCATGGAAAATAACTAGGGTTGGGGGACAGACTGCTATCTTCAAGAATTTTGAAATTCTGATTAGAGCAAGTGATAGAGCTGACTTAGAAGAATTGTGGAATCTAGTTCAAATTAAGCTAGACACAAATTCTAGTACTGATGTTAAGGAACAGGAACTATGGGTAAAATTTAATAGGATGTATGATCCTAATCCAAAAGATGTTCATTGGAAGTTTCCATATCATGATCCTTCAACAACATGGGAATTTCTAAGCCTTAGCAGTATTCATCATCTTTACACACAAAGTGGGATTGAACTCTTTATGTTGGCTGAGAAAGAGTATCCACTTAGTTATGAAGTTCTTACAACTATGATCTCCAAGAGATTAAGATGTGACAAAGATGAAGAAAATTCAGAAGTTGTTCAAAGTTTGCTGAGGAGCATATTTGAGCAATGTGAAAGAAAAAGGAAGAACAGAGAGTAAAGGTTTTTGGAAGAGTTCCCTCAAATCCTCAAGGTATGCATTTTATTCATCAGAAACTTGTGTATTTTAAAGGAAATAACAAGTTTAGGGGGGGATTGTTGGGAATAAAATGTTGAAGTCAAAGAGCCTGCCAGATATACCAAAGAGCCTGCTAGTTGATTTTGAAGAAGATGAAGATGTACTAACAGTACCTTCTGGGTGAGAAGGTACTGCTAGTTGATAAAGGTCCTGCCAAGATTATGATCAAGTTGATAGATATTTAGTTGTAGATATTTGTTATGTTATTAGTCTTTGTACAATGTTATACGTAATGTAGAAGTAGTTCAGTCTTCACATGTTTGTGCAGAAGAATATACAGAGTTGTTACATTGGTAGTTGTATTTAATTGTAGGCTAGAATAGTCAAAGTATCTTATTATATTCAACAACTTGACAACTTGTAATAAGGGTACCTTATTCTATAAAAGGTTCCCTTAGTCACCACCTTCGTGCATGCATCTTTTCAACTAATAACCAAAAACAGAACAACCTCTCTAGTAACTTAGTTACTCATTTTCACAAATCCTTTTACAATCAAAGATTCAAGGTTACTTAGTAATCCTGGTGATAGTTAGATCATCCGTATTATTTCATCAATAATATTGAATCGTTTTGTGTTACTAAAGTTGTGTTCATTGTTCATTACTACTCACGTTTACATAACTCATCACCTTTGTGTTCTTTTAAAGTGTGTTATAGTAGATTCCACATACTACATCACATTCATACATAAATATCCCAAACACATTATTAAGATTCACATCCCAAGTGTTTGTATAATCCTTCACATTATCAACCCGGTTTTAAGCTCAAAATTCTCAGCCACGATGGCTGGAACAATAATGGCATCTCCATAGCCCTCGGTGGGAGCTTGGAGAAGCTCATTCATAGGACGGTCTTCTGCCATGATGTCAATGGTTTTGGGATCAGTTCGTATCTCGGGTATGACTGATGGGGCAGAACGTCTACGACGTCTTCGAGGTATGTTTACAAGCTCACGAAAAGGGCTTGATGACCTAGAAGAACGAGTGCGCATGCACTCAATAAAATAATTCAATTAAAACAAGATCGAAGCAAAACAAAAGGAACTTAAATCCTTAAATCAACCAGCGTACGATAGCTCTCTGACTGAAAAACGCATAGAGTGGCGGAGAAGCAAAGGTGGGCAATAAATGCTCCTTAAAAACCCGCTTCTTTCAGTTCGACAATTTAATGTCAAACTATCCTTAAACCTCCGTTATAGTTTGTTTATCAATCAAAGGTGAGCCGAATTCGCAAGCGACACAAAGGCAAGTTTTAATCTGATGTTTCAGAACTTATTATGATAATACCCAAGTTGAGGAATATTATATTGATTTTGCTTTTAATCTTTTATTTTAACAATAAAACTGAAAATGTTTTTGAGTTTTTTATTTTTTTATATGATATTATATATATAAAAGAAAAGGAAAATATTTTTGTATTTTATATGGTTTATGGGAAATAGGAACTTCACAAGGAAGGGTCTCAAATTACTAATGGTCTAAAACTTTAAACAATATTGTCGCAACACAACCTTTTGGCAGCGGCGCCAAAATTTGATCCGTGCTAAATAGTGTATATAAATATTATGCAGACGGATACACGTGAATAAATATAAATCACCCCTTTGTGAAAAAAGGATACTTGCAAAAACTCACGTTTGTGTGTGTAGTGTGAAACCAGGTAAGTGATTACCTAGATCGTTTCCCAACGAGGTGTGAATGGGCAATTGTTTGAAGCTTGGAATTAAAGTGACTGATGATTGGAATTTGGATTTTTGCTTTTTATGATATTCTAATTAAATAATGAGAAACAAATTCTCAAAATAAAATTAAGGTTAACACAATTATATTAAAAACGCGAAACAGGGAATCTGAAAACGGGATAAAAACTGAAATATTAGAAAACTAATCCTAAAATTGCAAAATTATTTTTCTTAAATCCTAAATAATAAAAGAAAATTTTACAAAAAAGATTTCTATTTTTCTGATTATTATTTAATTTATTATGAATTAATTACTATTATAAACTAATTAAAAGGATTAAAAATAGCAAATGACTTAGGAAAAATATGAAACTTTGCAGGAAAATCTAAAATATTATTCTTAATCTAGGAAAAATAAAATTAGAACTTTTAGAAACCCTAATAAGCAAATGGGCAGAAAAGCAGTTTTCAAAATAAGCTAAAGTTGACCAAAAATTACCAAGAGCTCAGAAATAGTTCAACCAACTTAATTAAGCATAAAACAACTTAAATCAAATAGCTTAACTCACTGAATAAGCAAAATAAGCAATTGAGCAGTTTCAAGATTATGCAGAAAATGACAGATAAAGCCCCAACTTGCAGACAGATTTTAAGCACTTAAATAAGCTGATAAGTGGAATAATATGGGGGCAAAACCTTGCTAGTACTACTGGCTATACTAAAAACCAAAAAGCCCCAATTTATAACAACCAATTGAACTCCAATTAAGCCCTAGATCAGATGGCTCATGAAACTTAAAATCTGATTCAGGTTCAGGGCAAAATTGGGGGAAATTGCAGACTAAAATTAAGCTATGAAATAAGCTAAGAAGTGGAATACCATATTATAACTTAAAAGCTAGTACTATGAACTATTTGAAAACCAAAAATCAGACAGTGAGCTCAAGTGAATAAGCCAATAACAAGCTAAGATCAACAGCTTGTTGTGCTGTTCTGCACAATAGCTTCTAATGCAGCAGTGATGGGATTTTGCACTCAAATCTCTTCAAAACTTAATCAAACTTAACCAACTCTTGGATTCTTGTTTTAACAACTAAATGGAACTCAGAAGTGCAAAAAACTTCTATTCTAAATGAGCTGAGCTTATTGGTAGCTTAATAGGGCAGTTGAGCTTATAAAAACTCACCTACTGATGCAAATTACTTAAAACTTTCAAAGCAGCTTAAAATCTATCACTAACAGCTTATCTAATCCATTTAAAGCACGATCAAAGTTGAGCCTATGGTCAATGAACAGTAGAAATGAGTTTTTACCTGTTTGACCAATAGAACCAAACACCCCTTATTGGTGTTCTGTCTTGGATTTTCAAATGAAAATATGATTTTAAGCTAAGAAATTCACTGAACTAAGTTTAACTAACTTATTTATATGATAATTAATAATTAAAAACTGAAATGAGCTTATTAATAAGTAGTTTACTAGATTAAGCTGCTAAGAAATTCACTGAACTAAGTTTAACTAACTTATTTATATGATAATTAATAATTAAAAACTGAAATGAGCTTATTAATAAGTAGTTTACTAGATTAAGCTATTTATGGCTTATTTAACTGATTTTAAGCAAAGTAAAGAACAAGTTATTTAAAACTAATAAAACAGATCAAATACACTTAAAAACTATTAATAAGCAGAAATTTATGAGATAAGCTAATATTAAGCAGTTATATAGTGGAAATAGAAATTAAGCTAAAATTGAGAAAAAGCTTACAACTGAGAGAAGCTTTGAAATAGATAGAACTGATCAGAACTCACACCTAGCTTGTCAAAAACAAGCTAGAAATCCAGAAAAAGCCTTCCTGAATAGCTTTTTATACCCAAAACATCTTATTTGACTAAGCTTTGACTTTCTTTGACTTTCTTCATTCTTTGAAATTGAGCATTGCTAATTACTATATAAGCTTACAAAAAGCTATTACAAGCTTGTATAAGCTTATAACAAGGGTGTGGATTGTTTGTGTTTGATTATTAATAGAACTTGAACTTAATTCGATTTAATCAAAAACTTGGATTTCTATTATAACTGAAACTGAGTACAATACTGAATTACAAGGGAGTAAATAACTTAAGAACAACTTGAATTAACAACTTGAATTGAAAATTACAATAAGTAAAAGACTGATAAGTAAAAAACGATTAATAAAATTAACTACTGCCTTTTTAGGCTTACAAAGAGGTCCTATATATACAAAACTAAGATGGGATATCTCTCTTATCTTCTTCTGATCATTCTTGTACCCTTGGATTAGCTTCAAATGATCTCAGCCCTTCAATAGGATTTTGGCGCCAAAAATGAGATAGTGGAAAAATCCACTATCTCTGGTAACTTGTACTGGGGAAGAAGCAATAAATGCGTTTTGGTTGTTAGGTGAAGTGTATTGGGAAGGAGGAGGGGGTTGAGGTGATGTTGCAGAGAAACTGTGGGTGAGGTGGTATGGTTTGGTTTTGGCGGTTTTAGGAAGAAGGAGAAGAAGGTTTGACTTTTGTCAAACCTGGGTTTTGGGTTTTATTAATAAAAGGGGTAAGTGGGCTGGTGATTGTGTTTTGGGCTGGGTAATGTTTTAGGATTGGGTTGGGTAGGTTAACTTAGGGTAGAAATGGGTTTAGGGAATTTGATCCGGTTATAGTGTTTAAGGTTTAAAGGGTTAAAACTTTAGGGATCATTTGTGTAATATTTGGATTTTTGAGGGGGCTGGGTTGACAACTTTCCAAAGTTATCAAAGGGGTATTTCTTGCCAAGTGTGAATAGTACCCGGGCCATAGATGTGAATTTCCATTTTTTGAATGCCCAGGGACTATTTTTGCCATTCTTTGAAAGTTCAGGGACTGAATCTGCCAATTATGCAAACTTTGCTCATTTTTCATATGTTTTCAATCCTTTTGCACTTGTAACATATAAAAACACAATCCAAGGATATTTTATGTATTTTGAAGCATTTCTGAGTGTTTTTAAATGTTTTTGCAGTTCAGATGGGACAAAAATGATGAGTATTTACACACTCATCACTGACCCTAATGTGAATCATAAAATGTCACCCAGAGCAGTTATGTTAAGGTCTGGCATTAAAGTAGTTTCAACTGCTAGACCAAACAAATGGTTTAAAAATAAACAAATTGTTACCAGTGCAAAACAATTTTAAAATCATGCACAAATAGTTAAAAGGCATTTTTATAAGAAAACAGCAATGACAAATCAAAAATGGGTGTCTAAAGCTAAACCAGCAGTTCCAACTGCTAGGTCAGCAGTTCAAACTGCTAGTTCAACAGTTCCTACTGCTAGAAACTTTAATGCTGTTAAGGGTAAATGGGGCAATGCTGTCAAGGCCTTAGCACATTGGGTTAGAAAATCAAACAAACCCAATGGTGCATCAATGAATTCTAATAAACTTTCTCATATTGATGCACAAGGCAGATCCAATCCAGTGATGGTTTGCGTCCCCAAAAGGCACTAAAACCTTTATTTTGTGTCCAGGAACATCCTTCAAATGGTGAAGAAGACAGAGGCTACTCAGATAGTAGATGTTCCAGGCACATGACTGGTAACATGTCATACCTTTCAGACTTCATTGCTCTGGGTGGAGGACCTGTTATCTTTGGAAGTGGTGTTGGAGGAAGGATTACTGGTAAAGGTGTAATTAAAACTGGTAATCTTGATTTTGATAATGTGTATTTTGTGCCAGAGTTAAAGTACAACCTCTTTAGTGTGTCACGGATATGTGATAAAAAGAATAAGGTTCTTTTTACTGATACTGACTGCCTTATTCTTTCTCCTGATTTCAAGCTACCTGATGAAAATCAAGTATTGCTTAAAATCCCCAGAAAAGGGTAATACATACAGTATTGAGATGAACAACCTTGTTCCTAAAGAAGGTTTTACTTGCCTTGTTGCAAAAGCCACATTGGAAGAATCAATGTTGTGGCACAGAAGGCTTGGTTATGTTAATTTTAAAACCATTAACAAAATTGCTAAAAATGGTTTGGTAAGAGGATTACCTAACAAAACTTTTCTGAATGACCAAACCTGTGTTTCTTGCCTTAAAGGTAAGCAACACAGAGCCTCATGTAAGCCAAAGGCCCAGAACTCTATTTCTCAAGCTCTATATATGTTGCATATGGACTTATTTGGTCCTACTTCTGTGAATAGCTTGAATTTTAAAAGATATTGTCTTGTTGTTACTGATGATTACAATAGGTTTTCTTGGGTATTCTTTATGAAAACTAAGGATGAGACAAGTGAAATCCTTAAGATCTTCATTCTTGAAGTAGAAAACCTAGTTGATAAGAAAGTTAAAATAATCAGATGTGACAATAGGACTGAATTTAAGAATAGGGTAATGGATGAATTTTGCAGAGAAAAAGGTATTAAGAGGGAGTTTAGTGTAGCTAGAGCCCCACAACAAAATGGAGTAGCTGAGAGAAAGAATAGGACTCTTATAGAGGCTGCTAAGACAATGTTAGCTGACTCTAAGCTACCAATTTCATTTTGGGCTGAAGCAGTTAGCACTGCTTGTTATGTGTTGAATAGGGTTTTAGTTGTGCAACCTCACAATAAGACTGCTTATGAGCTTCTTAGAGGTAGAACCCCTGCTTTAAGCTTCATGAGACCTTTTGGTTGTCATGTTACTATCCTTAATACCAAAGACCAACTAGGAAAGTTTGATGGAAAATCTGAGGAATGTTTCTTTGTTGGTTATTCTCTGCACAGTAAGGCTTTTAGGGTGTACAATACAAGCACCAAGTATGTAGAAGAGACTCTGCACATAGAATTTTTGGAGAATAAACAAAATGTTGCAGGTGTTGGTCCAGATTGGATCTTTGATATTGACAGTCTTTCAGATTCCATGAATTATGTGCCTGTTGCAGGTACAAACACTAACAAAAATGCAGGTTCTGAAGATGAAGATGATGAAGATTGTCTATTGATGCCAATCATGGAAGATAGTCCACTGTATAGTTCTTCTACAAAGAATGATGATTTTCCATCATCAAGTGGTGTAAACAAAGAGAAGGAAGCTGATGTAGGCATTGGACAAGAGGGAAAAGAAACTGAAATTCCAACGAACAGTACAAATGGAGTTAGTACTGCTCAGTCACAAGTTTCTACTGCTGACCAGAATGTTGATAATGCTGGACCAAGTCAACTTAATCTTGATCCACCAGTTACCACTGCTCCCTAAGTTGATGATTTTGATTTCTTTGGAGATGGTCTGCACAATATGCCTATCAACTATTAAGCTCCTTCTAGTTCTTCAACAATTGTGCATAGAAATCATCCACTTACCAATATCATTGGAGATGTACAATCTGGAGTCAAGACAAGAAGACAGAGTCAAGATCCAGATCACCATGGTTTTCTTAGTGTTGTGTATGAGGAAAAACATCATGAAGATGAGCATGAGTGTATGTTTGTATGTTTCCTATCTTAGGTAGAACCCAAGAATGTGCTAAAGGCTTTAGAAGACTCAAGTTGGGTTGAAGCAATGCAAGAAGAACTGCTTCAATTCAAAATTCAGAAAGTTTGGGTTCTGGTTGATCTACCAAAGGGAATGAGAGTGATTGGTACTAAGTGGGTATTCAGGAACAAGAAGGATGAGAGGGGTCTTGTGATAAAGAACAAAGCAAGATTGGTTGCTCAAGGCTATACTCAGGAAGAAGGGATTGATTATGAGGAGGTTTTTGCTCCTGTTGCTAGGCTTGAAGCAATAAGGCTATTTCTTGCTTATGCTTCCTTTATGGGTTTTATGGTCTATCAAATGGATGTGAAGAGTGCCTTTCTGTATGGTACTATTGATGAGGAGGTCTATGTTTCTCAACCTCCAGGTTTTATAGACCCAGACCATCCTGACAAGGTTTATAAAGTGGTAAAAGCTCTATATGGATTGCATCAGGCTCCAAGAGCTTGGTATGAAACTCTTGCTAAATATCTTTTGAAGAATGGGTTTCATAGAGGGAAAATTGATCAGACTCTCTTTATTAAAAAGGACAAAGGTGATATTCTATTGGTACAGGTTTATGTGGATGACATCATTTTTGGTTCTACAAAGAAAGAGATGTGCAGAGAGTTTGAGCAATTAATGAAATATCAGTTTGATATGAGCTCTATGGGTGAGCTTACTTTCTTTCTTGGACTTCAAGTACAGCAGAAGCCAGATGGAATTTTTATCTCTCAAGATAAATATGTTGGTGAAATTTTGAGAAAATTTCAATTCACAGATGCCAAGGTTGTTAGCACACCAGTTGATAAGGAGACACATTTGTTATTAAAAGATCACAGTGGTGAAGATGTGGATGTGCACATGTATATATCTATGATTGGGTCTTTGATGTATCTCACATCATCCAGGCCTGACATTATGTTTGCAGTTTGTGCTTGTGCAAGATTCCAAGTCAATCCTAAGGTATCTCATCTAACAGCTGTAAAGAGAATCTTTAGATACCTTAAAGGTCAACCTAACTTAGGTCTATGGTATCCTAAAGAGTCTGCATTTGATCTGGTGGCATTCTCAGACTCTGATTATGCTGGTGCTAGCATGGATAGAAAGTCTACAACAGGTGGTTGTCAATTTTTGGGTTGTAGATTGATCTCTTGGCAGTGTAAGAAGCAGACTATGGTGGCCACTTCTACTACTGAGGCTGAATATGTGGCTGCAGCAAGTTGTTGTGCTCAAGTTCTTTGGATTCAAAATCAGATGCTTGATTATGGGTACAATTTCTTAAACACAATTATACACATAGACAATAGCAGTACATTGTGTATTATTAAAAATCCAGTTCAACATTCAAAAACTAAACACATTGAAATTAGACATCATTTTATAAGAGACTGTATTGAAAAGAGGTTAGTAAAAGTTGTTAAAATACATACTGATGACAACTTTGCTGATTTATTAACAAAAGGTTTTGATGTAGGAAGGTTTCAGTACTTGGTAACAGGTATTGGAATGCTTAATCCTTCAAAAGATTAATGTCTAAGTGTTTTTGTTTTTGTACTGCTAGTTGTGCTATTTGTATAGTTTGTACTGCTAGTGTAACACCCCAACCCGAAAAGGGTAAAGATGTCACACTAATGGTTTCATATCAGATCTAAACAAAGCATACATTACAGTAATACAAGGAATCTCAAAGGTTACACGTGAAATACTTAAATTACAAGGTTACAAATGCGAATACAAATTCTACAATATAATAACTTCTAATCATCTCTAGGCCAAAATAACTATCAAGTCTTCTAAGTCCAAAAGTCTCTTCACTCATACCCATCTTCCAACTAAAACCTGCCGCAGGAAAAGAAATGCGGCTGAGCTTAAAAAGCCCAGTGAACAGATATATAATAAACGGAAACGAAAGAAAAAGCAAACGAACAAATATAGTATAGTGCAATGGAATAATATAAGGCATAGACAAAGGTACAAAGTAAGAAAGGGAAAATGGAAGGTCAGTAATCCACCACGAGCCCGAACAAATCAAATATAGTAACCATATCCTCAACATCATATAGAGGGGAGACCTCTCAGATAATCAGATAATATGAGGGGTGTCCTCATTCTTCAAATGGAGTAGCTAGCTCCCGAACTTGTGAAAGACGTGGATTGCACCCATCATCAGTCACCAAATCAAATCAAATCAAATCATGATATATCCCTCGAAACAAAACAAATCTAGGATGCATCCATACGCCCCCCAAACAAATAATCCTGGCCAATATAAATAATAAAGCGCGCATGTAGTAGCAAATGGGGACGGTGTGTAACATCACTCAAATACACACTAGAGTCATGCCATTGGTGCATCAATGACATGGCCATGTTACCTTCATGGCTAGGAAACAAATTTTGGCTCGGGTATCAAACTGAAGGGTCAAAGGTCCAAATCATTACAAAGGTTCAAATAGTCTAAGTCATCAAATCAATATCAAAGTCCAAATATCAAAGGTTCATAATCAAATGGTTCATTTAAAGAAATCTTTATCAATTGGTTTTCATAAAAATGATCTTTATTAACTGTTTTCACAAAAGTAATCTTTAAAAGTAATTTTCATAAAAGTTTAGTAAGATTCCAAATAAAAGTGGCATTGCATATTCCATAAGCATCATTTTAAAAATAGTTTTCCTCAAAACATTCCCATGTTATAATTAAAAAGGTTTTCACATCTAGTTACCCAAAATCAAATGAACCTTCGAAGTATCAAGTGTCTCGAATACTAATATCACAAGGTAACGAACGAATATCAAATGGATCATTATAGAGGCTCAAAGCAAAAGGGTCATATCGAACATCAAAGTCAAAACGAATCAAACAAACGAACCAAAGTGTAGGGGAACATAGCAATGGCTTAGGGAATCTTAAAACGAATCAAGATCAATGAGTCATGAGAGGGAAAACACCCTTACTGAAAAAGGGTAGAATATCTGTACCTTATACCGCAAGTGCAAACATATCTAGAAAATAAGGATCAGAAACAACTCCATCTTCAGCGAATCTACACGAATACATGGTCATCTTATTATTAATATCTTCTTCAAATCAGTTTTCTCATTTTAGTCGGCTTTCCATTTTTAGTAACTTTCCAATTTTTATCACGTTTTCTGATTTAATAACGTTTAGGGTTAAAATGACATTTAAATAATTTTAGACTTAACGTGATATATATTTTATCTTAGGGTTAATATGACACTTTTAGAAATTTTAGGGTTTAATGTGTCAATATTACAAAGCTTAAGGTCCAAAGGGTAAGTTATACAAATACATTTCAAGTTCTCATTTTACTAACCATTCTGCTGTATCAACAATCCAAGTTGGTCTTTATTTATATAGATTTGAAGACAGAAAGAGAGAAATGACCATGCATGTATTTCTTATATACCTAAGTACTATAATGAATGTATAACTTATATATTTAAGCACACATGATCAAAATATTTCTTCATTAGGAAGAAAAAGAGACGTATGATCATGGTTCCAAGTTAATATCTTTTATCATCACTCGTTCTACTTAACCTTCAAGTTCGAATATAACTATTTGTTGATATATCAAGATTACTTAGCACACATGAACTCACACAACCCTCGCGAGACTAGATTTAAACCACGAGTCCTCGCGAGACAAAAAACAACAACAATGGTTTTAGTGAGACAGCATAAGCCTTAATCTACATCTTTTAAACCCCTTTAACATGCATGTTTATGAACAAGTTTTAGACATCAATAGACACACATTAGACCTATGTTTTACATATACAATTTACCCACACAAAATCACGACCCACAACCCAATTTTTATTCCCCATATTAACGCTGCATACACACCAGTAAAACGACCCATAATTTGACAGCCAACATATCGAGACAGATCGTGAAGTAATGAAAACAAAACAACTACTCTTTGACTACCTTTAGATCCGACATACGCACACATATTCAAGCCCTTTATAAACATACATGACTTTCCGTTATAGTGTTCGAAATTAATTCCAAAGTTTAAGCATCATATAATAAAGTTATTTGTATTATAGATAGCATGTAATATCGTATGACATGTTTCAGTTGGTTTTAAACGTTTGCAAACAAATGGTACAATGGCTCGAGATTTACCTCTAACAAGGATAAATCGAATAGAACGAATACCGTACTCAAAACAAAACACGAGCACTAATACACACTACGGTGGTTTGCTGATTCAAGACCCATCTCAACTAAAACATCAACCTTCAGCTCATGAAAACAATAGTGTGTAACCCGAACAAGAACCAATCTACGGACACCAACCTGGAATGGACTCGAACTAGAACACACGTACAAACAGTAACACAAGAGTCCAATGAGCCACGAACACCAATGATCAATGCGAACTAAATGTCTCCGCGAACATGAAACAGACTAGCTCTAGAGACGTATGCTATGGTGCACGAACGAGACCTCCAAGACAACGCGAATGGGCTGATATCAAGGTCGAACCCAAGCGACTCGATCTCCAACGCCAGAGCCAAACTCATTATTTAAACATGAACCAAGCACTAGCCACCATCTTCATCCATGCACTACAACCGCGACCCGAACGAACCCGAACACGAGTAAGGTGAACGTGAACCAAACCTTAACTCAACTGCGAACCACAATTCCATCCAAACTCGAACCGAATACGAACCAAAGCAAAGCTTTACGTGAACCTATTCTCATGCGAGTACCCAGACAGTTTTGTTCATGCCAACACATTTGAAATTTGAGTTTTCTTGGGAAAGAAGGATAGGGATGAAGCATAAATGGCTCTAAGTTTGTTTATGATTCCGCATGGTTAAGTGAAAAATGGACAAATTAAAGGCGATGCATGCTTGTGATATTACTAGTAGCGTATCTTTTCAAAAGGGGAATACGTATGTGAGATAAAAGGGAATACCGCGTTTGTTATTTAGGGCAAGAGAATAGGAGCGTATCTTTTCCAACTCAGTAAGAAACGTGTGAAGTGATTGTAGATAAGTTTAAGAAGAATGTTGTATCTATCCAAAAATTGTGATACGAAACTCATGCAAGAAAGCGTGTAGGAAATAAAAAAAGGTCGATGGTTTTCACCTAATCAAAATAGGAATGTGTGTGATTTAAAGTAAGCTTACATTAGGATTTATATTTATTTAGTTTTAGGATTAATTCATATTATGTATTTTAATTATAAGGTAAGGTTTGTTTTTTTTTTTTGATACAAATTTATAATTCATACTTAGGTTAAAATTCAAATGGTGCATTTTATGTGGTTCAAATATTTTGGGTTTTACAGCTGGATTGTTTTTAGGTACTGCTTATGGACATTGGTTAGTCATATGTGATAACTGTTAAATAAAAATATTGTGTATTCTGTTTTCTTTGGTTTTGGACTAACATTTCAGGTTAAGAACGCTTTTTAATATGGATTATGCTTTGGAAAGTATGGTGGTTTGAAATGTCAAGTGTGAGAACTTATCACACAACAAATGGTAATTGGTTTACCATATCTAATCCACATAAGAACCAACTAGTCCAGATCAAACGGTTTCTGGTAAAGACTACTCAAATCCGATCATGGTTGACAGTTTACCAAAAACTGGATGGTCATCAACTCACCATATCTAAGTGTAAAGAGTTGACTAGTCCAAAGCAAACGGCTATTGGTAAAGACATATCAAATCCGTTGATAGCTGATAGTTTGCTAAAAACTATAAGTGGATAAAACTGTTTTCATCTCCACATTGAGTTTATCCTAATCTCTGAAACTTTTTGCTAAACAGTTTGTACTGCTAGTTTCAACTAGTTTGTACTGATGGTTCAAACTTGGTTTCATACTGAGTTTATGCTCTATGATTCACCTCTCTCAAAAGGTTACACATCTGGAAGTGTTGAGAGCAGTTTGCAACTAAACAACTGAATTGATGGTCACTTGTACATATTGTCATAATGGAGGCTGAGCTTAAATGTCATATGTTCTAGTTCATGTGATGGTGAAGATTCTTACAAACAGGGGAGGAATTCGTTGCTGTTAAAGATGATTCTGTAATTCAGGAGAGGATATCAACTCAAAATCAGAGATAATTGTGAAGATTGTGAAAGATTTTAATGGAGTACTTACTGTTATGGTTTCTTCAAAAGATTATATGTGAAGAAAATTCTCAAGTGATTCAAGATTGAAGATAAGTGTTTGAAAGAATCCACCCCATCATCAACATTGGAGTTTAATTCGAAAAACTTACTGATTTACACAGAAATCATAAGTCTAGGGGAGGATTGTTGGGAATTAAACTAACAGTTGGTACTGCTCACACATAAATTAGTACTGCTGAAGATCGTTCAAGAATACACTATCAGTACTAAGTCAGTTAGTACTGTTGGTATAAGAAGTTAGTACTGTTTATTAGATAAAGACTGAATCGTGCATGGATAAATATAGAAAAGATATGATGTATATCTTATTTGTATAGGATTATACGATTGATAGTTTACTTGTAAAGGACTCCTTGTCCTATAAAAGGAGATCCTAGGTTAAGTTTTATTGACATGCATTATAGTTATAGCTTCACGATCTCATTGTAATTCATATAGTTATTGAAGCAAATCGTTTGGTAAAACCGTGTGTTATTATTCTTACTGTTACATTCATAACGATCACATACAATCACCAAACACTAAATCTTCTAAGTACTTGGTGGTAAATTCCGCGTGCTACTAAGTATACACTCAAAGTATCTCCAACACAATTCGTGTTTAGATCCGGTCACTAACCACAAAACATACATAACACATATATGTTAGAAATTCATATAACACATGCTATCATCATTTTACTTACCTTAATCCAAGCTAAATTCTATCATAGACATCATCATCACCACTATCTTCCATCATCATCATCATCATCCATTACAAGATATCAAAACCTAATAACATAATAATCAATAACATAAACAAGGGTTAACATAACCCATTAAAACATACTCATCTTTCTTAACAAATCATCATATGATCACACCTAGATCATATGATGATATCCCACTTTCCTTCACATCTATAACTTCACTAAAACAAGATAATAGATTACTTACTCATAGTGAATCTTTGCTAGGAAGGATCATAAGTATCATGTGTTTACCATCTTCCTTCCTAAGCCATCAAGCTAGCTCTCTTTCCCTCCTTTTCTTTCTCTAAGAACCGGCCTTAGCCTTATCTAATAATGAGGGGATTCTAGAATTCCCTGGATATAATAAGTTAGGTGGCAAGTTTGCCCCTTTGGCACATTAAGCCCCTCAAGTCTCATTCCTTCTATTTTGGCCACACTACATGTATTAATACTTTTGGTCAATTGCAACTTTAACCCTTGAAGTCTATTTCTTTTCTATTCTTGCCACACAATACTTTCCCATAACTATACAATACATTCTTTGACTACCACTTTGACTATTGGGTTTTACCATTACGCAACATTGTTGACTGGCCAATCACATAAGGCCCTTGGTTCACTTTCACCTAGGGTGGGGTCCCAGTACCCGGGGAACGGGTCTAACAATTCTACCCCCTTATTTAGATTTTGTCCCTGAAATCTCTCGTCTATTTCTAACCAAAACTTAGTTTCACCTTACCTCCATTCTTAGCACTTTCCGTTCTTCATCCCCTTTTTGATTGCACAATCTAAGTGATCTTGCAATTCAAGGTTCACTATACCTACATCATACCCCTAGCTCATTCCATTTCTAGCTTAACTTCTCAATTCTTTCATTTCTTTTTAGTCATTATGTCATTCAAGTCATAATCCTTGCCTTTAATATATGCCATTTAACCATTCTACGTCTATCGCATAACCTTCTAACTAGTTCCATTTAACTTTTCCGTCAAGGACTATGTGTCACTTGAACATTACATACCTTTTTTAACTTTTTATAAGTCGATTATTCATTAACTTTATACTTTTACCGCAACCTTACCACTATCTCATTATTATTTTACTACATGCTACATATGCCTTTACTTTTTTTCTCAAAATTTTATAGAGGTTTTAGTCCATATTAGCGTTTATTAGCATTCTTTACTTCGCTTTACCTTCAATCCACACTGCAAGCAAATACACCATTTAAAACTTAGTCGTTTCAACTTACATTTAAACACCTAAATCCTATACTTCACTCGACGTTTCCCACCTAGGGTCGTCATTCAACTCATTATCTATCCACCTATCTTAACTCCTTATGACTTCTAATCATCCTAGACTCCTTCTTCTACCCTTCCACCCTACTCATGCCATGTCGGGAACACATAAGCCCACTCATTCATACTTCCTCATTTACATGGAGAGGCGTCCCAAACGATGTAAATCAAGAAATACAAACTCATGGTTCGGTGATTTACGACTTCTTTATATAAATGAAAAGGCGTCCCAATCCATTTAAATAAGGAAATCATAAACCATCCTACTTTAATACTTTCGACATAACATTCGAACTACTATTACTTGCTTTAACTTTAAATCTTCCATATTCTTCATTTTAAACTTTTCCATTTTCTAGCTTGGATCCACTTTACTTTAACATTTTCCCCGAAGGGACTATTACACATGCCAAAGATGTAGGCAATCTTTGCCGGTGAAGGCAATATGTTTTATCCCGAAGGATCTTTAACACATCCCGAAGGATTCTTTAACATTCATTGACTTGGTCATCCCGAAGGATACCACCTTTAACATTCATCCCGGAGGATCATTAACATTCATCCCGAAGGATCTTTAACATTCACACTTTATCAGTTTCACATTATAGTATTGGATCCAAGCTATTAATATTTTAATATACACATCTCATCCCATCCATTTTATTTAGTGAACGCTAGCTCATAGAGCATATGAACCTGCTTATTAAAATTACACATTTCTATGTGTTTCACTCTCCATTACCTCTTGCATTCTTAACCCACATTATTCATTTTCTCATTCTTACTTTACCCTTTAGTCTACCCGACTCCTTTCACACTTAAGCCCTTGATAAATTTATTTACATTCATTCATTAGTATCATTTATTCTTCTTACACTTATTAAGTCTTTTACACGTCTTTTACATCTTTACACTTTTCAATCTAACTTGCATTCTCTAACCCGCGTTAATCATTTTCACATTTTATATTACACTTTAGTCTACTAAACTCTTTTACATATAGACTTTACACATATCATCAACTGCAACACATGCACTCATTATAATAATTACCGCTAATGGCCTTAGCCGTAATATAATGATTTCAGGGCAACACCTTTACCTTATACATACTCATCTTATTCTCTCTTACATTCTTAACTCATCGCATTCTTATTCTTATACCTTAACTCATCTTATTTTAGTTATTTATGTGTTTAAGCAATATTGTTCAATTTCATCATTTACGTATCATCATATCATTCATCCTCGTTACACATTCACATCCATACTTAGATTCTCATACCTTACTTACCCTTAACCCGTCTCTATTCTACCTTAACGTCGATTATTAGACATATGTTTGTATAATGAGACCATATGTTGGTCATTTAATATCTTACAAATCATAATCATTACATGCCGTTATTCTTTAGCCTCTTTCTTTAACCTCCATACCATTCAACACTACATCATTAGTACATTAGTTTCATCTTATCTTCTCACGTTATACCTTAGCATATTTACAATGTTCATACTTTAAACATCAATATTTAAATTTACCTATTAACCCATCTCTAATACCGAATACCATTCCTATTCAAATTTCATTACCATTACTCTATCCCGCCTTTACTAATTCACAAACAATCACCGGCACTGACCGAGGTGCACGGCTAACTAATCACTTAAACACTTCAAGTCCTCCATGGACTTACATCACATATACATTATTACCTAAAACACATTCATCACTTATCAACCTTTGGTCCACATAACATATCACATATTCCTTCTTTTAACTTAAACGTTTACCTTACGCATTTCTTGCACCTACGTCCAACATTTCTACAAGTGGTTTAAGTCTAGGCAACCTAAAGGAAACCTAATTCACTTAAACCGAAGCTCTGATACCAAGTTGTAACACCCTGTGCCCGCTTAGACCAAAAACTAAAACTTTTAGAGTGGAAATGCTTGACTTTTACGAACATCTGGTTACTCTTTTGACCACTGACAAAAATATATAAACATTCAAACCTTAAGACTATTTTTAAATGAAACTAGACTCAATTACCTTCAAAACGACCTATGGCACGACCCGTGACGACTTACAGATCAAAAGATATGATTTTTTAAAGTTTACCGAAAAGCCCATCCGAATCGGATGTGCCCTCCATCCGATCGGATGGAGTCTGCTGATCTCCCAAAATCACGTTTAAGTCCGTAACATGCAAACCCGACCTTGAAACTTCACCAAACTTTCCAGATTTACTTAGTATGTTATTGGGCTCATTTTCATAATAAAACATCTACCGTTTGACCTCCCGGAATAGTAGTTTACAAATTAGACACTTCAGACCCATTTTGACCCATTTTCACCATAAACCACTTATACCACTTCCGTTTTACACCAAACTTGGCCAACTTCATTAACTTATCATAACAAACATGTTCCAAAGATGTTTGACCCGTTTACCACCCAAAATGGGTACTTTTACACATAATCCAAACACCCCTTTAACTTTTACTAAAAACACATAAATCATGCTTTGACACTACGATTGACCACCAAATCGTTATACGACTCTTAGCATACAATTTGACACTTGACTACTCATTACAAAACATTACTTGACTCGCGGGGGTACTAACTTTAAACAAGAGCTCGGTATTCTACCTAAGCTCCTAAACGCATACTCCCTTCATTATCTCCTAACCAAATCCTTATTCCATCATTCCAAGCCATCCATATAAACATGTCAACCTACAAAGCGGTTAGACAACTAAACCGTAAGCACAAAGGCTTAGTAAGTAAAACAATAATAACATACCATCATATTTCAATCAAACATACAAGCATCACATATATCCAAACTCCTACTTGGCGGCTCAACATTCTAATTCTTACTTTAACACATGACATCAACTTACTCTAACAACCATCATCATCACTTAGGTCACATTCATCATGACCCATAAGCACATCTCAAGTTCCTTATTACTAACCACAAAACATACATAACACATATATGTTAGAAATCCATATAACACATGCTATCATCATTTTACTTACCTTAATCCAAGCTAAATACTATCATAGACATCATCATCACCACTATCTTCCATCTTCATCATCATCCTTTACAAGATATCAAAACCTAATAACATAATAATCAATAACATAAACAAGGGTTAACATAACCCATTAAAACATACTCATCTTTCTTAGTAAATCATCATATGATCACACCTAGATCATATGATGATATCCCACTTTCCTTCACATCTATAACTTCACTAAAACAAGACAATAGGTTACTTACTCATAGTGAATCTTTGCTAGGAAGGATCATAAGTATCATGTGTTCACCATCTTCCTTCCTAAGCCATCAAGCTAGCTCTCTTTCCCTCATTTTCTTTCTCTAAGAACCGGCCTTAGCCTTATCTAATAATAAGGGGATTCTAGAATTCCCTGTATATAATAAGTTAGGTGGCAAGTTTGCCCCTTTGGCACATTAAGCCCCTCAAGTCTCATTCCTTCTATTTTAGCCACACTACATGTATTAATAGTTTTGGTCTATTGCAACTTTAACCCTTGAAGTCTATTTCTTTTCTATTCTTGCCACACAATACTTTCTCATAACTATACAATACATTCTTTGACTACCACTTTAACTATTGGGTTTGACCATTACTCAACATTGTTGACTGGCCAATCACATAAGGCCCTTGGTTCACTTTCACCTAGGGTGGGGTCCCAGTACCCGGGGAACGGGTCTAACAATATGTTTAAGAATTAGTTAATAATCACAAGTTTAATATGGTTACAAAGTATATCAAACATGTACAAGGTGATATACATATGTGTATGCAAACTTGATAATAAGTACTAGGAATGAAGTTTACACAAGAGTACTTGTGTAGAGATTATGGAAATGGGTTAGGGACTTACTTGAGATTAAGAGGTGTATGTGATGAAATAAAGCACTAATGTGCACAACCAAGAACTCTTAAACACATAATAGCTCAACTATAAACCCAAATGATCTCAATTAAACTCCTAGACTAGGAAAAAAAAACCAATTTTTCCTTGTTTAATCCTCCTTGTGGTCGATTAGTGTAATGTGTGTGTGAGTGATTATTTGATTTGCAAGTGAAGTAATTGTGTATACTTGATCCTTTATATAATGAATCAAAAATGGTAGTCAAATTAGGTCTTCAAGCTAGTAGAGAAAAATATGGTGTAGGGTGGCTAATTGTCCCATATGTTGGCAGAATATCAAGGGGGAAAGGGAGACAAGATCTTGGTCAAGTACACAAATATTTAGTCTATGTCTCCTTGTTGAATATTGTATGATTTAGTCAAAAAGATATTTAATGCACATGTTATAACACAAGGAGGGGGGGGGGGCATTATGAAAAAAAATGTGTGTGTTTGATTTTTGTATAAAAATGTATATATTGAATATATTGGGTATTAAAAATATGTATTGGGTATTGGTTTGGTAGTTAACGGTAAATATGTATATTTAAGTAACGTTGGTAAAAGAATTGAAAAATGTATGAAAAGTAATTTTTGGCACTTTTGAAACAATTTAAGGAGTATGAAAAAGCATGAAAAATAATTGTTTGGAGTGTCGGGTACATTGGGTGTTTATTAAAATCGCGAAAAGCGTTTATTAACTTAATAAACGTAAGTAAATAATAGGAATTGTTTTAGAGATTAAATTTTTTGAACCGGAGTAGGAGCAAGGTATTGTGATGTTGTAGACTACATATAGTTTAAGGTCATAGTGAACATGAAAGGTATTCATAGTTTTACGTTTATTTAACTAAAAAAAGTTATACGTAAATTGTCTTCAAGTAAACTTCAAAATAAATAGTTTGAGTTTATTAAATAGTATTGACTTGTAAAATAGCGGGTTGTCATAAAGAACGTAAGTTCACCCATCATGGACATTTCAAAATTTTGTTTCATTAGTCTTGCAAAAGCATTTGAATATTTTATTGTGTAGAGGCAAAAATAATGTCATCGACATAAATTTGAACAATTAAAAAGTCTTCCCCGTATTTTTGAATCAACAATGTTGGATCCACAGAACCTTTAGTAAAATGATTGGCAAGCAAGAAAGCAGTAAGTTTATCGTACCATGCCCTTGGGGCTTGTTTATGTCCGTAAAGGGCCTTCTTGAGTCTGTACACATGATTGGGATGCTCTGGATCGACGAATCCCTCTGGTTGACTGACATAAACCTCCTCACGTAATTGACCGTATAGAAATGCCGTTTTCACATCCATTTGATAAACAACCATATTTTTATGTCCAGCGTATGCCAGAAAAATACGTACAGCCTCAAGCCTAGCCACTGGAGCAAAGGACTCTTCAAAATCAATTCCTTCTTCTTGAGTGAATCCTTTAGCTACCAGACGCGTTTTGTTAAGAATCACTGTGCCTTCTGCATCTAACTTGTTTTTCCAAATCCACTTCAGTCCGATGACAAAGATCCCATCTGGTGTTTCAACTAACTCCCACACTTCTAGTCGTTTGAATTGTTCGTGTTCTTCTTGAATTGACTCAATCCAGTTGTCGTATGTGAGTGCTTCTTTAATGTTTTTGGGTTCATCTTGACAAACTATGAGTGCGTAGATGCAATTTTCAGCATCGGTATGAAGTTTTCGTCTTGTCATAACTGGAGCTGCTTGTCATAACTGGAGCTGAGGGATTGCCAATGATGTTTACTAAGGGGTGATCTTTAGTCCAATGATGTGTTGAAGGGTGGTGTTAATAGAACGTATGCAGATTAGACCGGTCCAAAATGCGTGTGGACGACTCTGCAATATCAGGAATAGTTGGAGTTGGTGCAAATGGATTAAAGAAGGCAGTTGGGTCATAATTTGCATGTTCGGGTACTGATTGTTGTTGTAGATCTTCAGCTGTATTTTTAGTGTTGGAAGCGGTTTGTTCTGCTGTTGATGGAGATTCAATTGGAGGTGCATCTGTTGCAACGGTTGTTGTTGTAGGAGCAGGTGTATCAGGTATTGGAATATTATCAGGTTGTACAGCGGAATTAGGAGATACATCTGGTGCACGTCTTGCAAAGGAATCATCAAACAGTGGAGCAAATAGTGTTTCCAATTCTTTACGGTTAAGTGAAAGAGGTGCAGCTGATTGATCTAAAAAGTTTAGACGGTTGGTTGCGGGTCCTAAGCTGTTGTGCTCAGAAGCCATTTCCGAAGGTTCATCGAAATTAGCATGAATGGTTTCCACAATTTCTCTAGTACGACGATTCCAGATGTGAAAGCCTTTAGAGTTTTCACAGTATCCAATGAACACACCGATGTCAGCTTTAGCTTTGAGCTTGCCAAGGTCTTCACGATCATTATTTGGGTAACAAAGAGCACCAAATACATGAAAGTATTTTATATTTGGTTTTTGATTATGGACAAGCTAATAAGGTGTTTTGCGGTGGCGTTGGTTGATCATACAATGGTTTTGAGTATAGCATGCAGTCGAGACAGCTTCAGCCCATAAGTAATCCGGAAGTTGAGCATTAATCAACATCTTTCTTGCCGCTCCCACTAACGTCCTGTTGCTTCTTTCAACAACACCATTCTGTTCTGGACTTCTTGCAATGGATGTTTGATGTTCAATTCCTACTTCTTCAAAGTATGCTTGAAGAGTTTGATTCTTGAATTCAGTGCTGTTGTCTGTTCTAACGTTTCTGACCGTATTACGAAGCTGAACTTGAATTTTCTTTAGAAAGGTGATGATCATAGGAAGAGCTTGATCTTTACTTCTGAGAAAATAAACCCAAGTCCATCTGGAGTAGTCATCAACGATTACAAGAATGTAAGGTTTGTCGTTAATCATTTGCACGTGCATCGGGCCACACAATTCCATGTGAATTAGTTGAAGTACGTGATCATTACTAGGTTCAGTTTTTGAAGGAAAGCGTACACGATTGCTTTTTCCTTGTTCACATGCGGGACATAAGTGATCTTTGGAAAACCAGAATCTTGGAAGACCGTCGACTAGCTTGTGACGTGCAAGTTCAGTCATGGTTTTGAAGTTCAAATGAGAAAGTTGTTTGTGCCATAACCTTGATTTTTTCGAAGTTGCTTTGGAGAGCAGACATAATGGAGAAGAAGCAATCATATCAGACATTGAGATTGTGTAAAGACTTGTTCCACGAGTGCTTGAAATTAGATCATTTCCTTGTAAATCACAAACGAAGCATGTTTTCTCCCTAAAAGCTACTTCGAAATCCCCATCACAAAATTGACAGACTGAGAAGAGATTGTGACCAAGGCCTTTGACATAATACACACGACTAATTTCGATGTTGCCATTGACGTAATCTTCATAGCCCATAATAGCAGCGAAGTGATCGTTCCCAAATCTGACAGTGCCAATGAACTTTGAAACAAAGTTTACTAATAGTTTGAGATTGCCTGTCATATGTCAGGTACAGCCGCTATCAACAATCCATAGAACGATTTGGATCACCTGAATCACACTAAGACGACGAAGGTGAAATAATGGTAAGGGTGGAACCCAAAGAATTTGTGGGTTCCGTTGGGTTAGAAGAACATACATTAACAATTTTAGGTATCCATTTAAAACTAGGTGTCCTTTGTAACCAAGGTTGCCATGTCCAACTATTTCGTGCTTTTGTCTTAGTGAATTCGCTAGGTGATTGCACTATCTTAGGATTTGTCTTCGCAACTATGGGAGTATCTAGGGCATTTTGAGAAACTACAACTGGCGGTTTTCCTAGCACAGACTTAGAAGCAATAGTGGGCCTAGATGTACTGCCAGATGTACGTTTCTTGTTATGAGTTAAAAGGGAGTTAGCTACACATTTTGTATGATTACCAGATAACATACTATTACGACAAAACACACAAGATGCATTAACATTCAAAACATTCAAAGGTTCGTCATTCGTTACACTGATAGTACGATTACAATTTGCCAAATTAGAATCTAAATCAGATGCAACATGAGTTTTATTCAAATTCCTAAGTTGATCTTCTACTTCTGGGGCATCTAGTTTTCCGCTTCTACGTTGCAAGATCCTATTCTTCCATTTGTTGCTCTTACGCTTTGATCTGCTAACGCTAGTAGTGGGGACTATTCCTGTAGAAGTGGAAGGATTCAAATTAGTAGTCTGAGTGGATGTTTGCCTAGATGTTGTGTCCATTTTGTACATTCCAGGTGCAATCACATTTGTGTTAACAAACTTTTCTTTTTCTAGTAACTGAATTTTCTCTTTAAGTTCCATGATGATATGATCTTTTTGTTGAATTTTTGAATCGAGTTCTCTATTTAAGTGAACGGTGTCATTACGATTTTGGAGACATTCATCGTTTTCCCTCAAAAGTTGAGATCGAGTCATTTTCAATGAGTCATAAATGGTTTTGTACTCAATTTTTAAATGCTCGATTTCCTTTTCATATTTGAAAATTTGACATTTTAAAACAGCATTTTCATCATCAAGATTCTCAACTTTGGATGTGTGACTGTTTTGAAAGGACATTGTTTCATTTTGACTTTGCAATTTTAACTCAAAATCAAGACTCTGAGTTTGACACCATTGAAGCTTCTGATTAAGTTGAAAAAATTCTGTTGAAAGTTTACTTTACACATCATCATTGTGTTTAATGATTCTCTCATTTTCTCTTTTTAAAGTCTCAATTTTGTGTCTCAATGTTTCAGTGTCAGCAGTGTGATTATCAACAAGCATAGAATTGCAAGATTCATAAATAGAATTCATAATCACAGAGATAATATCAGAAGTTAGAAGATCTTCCAAGAGTCGATCTGCTTCATTTTGTAAAACTTTGTTTTGGCGTTTTTGTTTGGAAATCGAGTTCTCTGTAGCATTGAAAATGTTCATCATGGATGTTACTTCTTTTTGGAGTTCCTGTTCCTAGTGTGTAGCACAAAGACTTGAACGTATGGTAAAAATTGTGTTTGAAAAATTTATCTCTTTTCTTTTTCGTAAGCAGATTGAAAAGTGGAAACTTTTATCTCCGAGTTACGTTCAATTGCTTGTTCTAAAAGTTTGATGTCTTCCATAAACATATCAAAATACCTAAGTACAAGACATCGTTTAGGCAATGGTGCAATTTCACCAGAGGTTGGTAAAGGGCCATTTATTTGTGCCACTGGTTTAACGGGACCAACATCAAAAGAAGATTCATGAATTTGCAAGACAAACCATGGTTGTTCTGTTTTATCCTTTTGAGGAACGAAGGTGTAAAAAATATGAGGCAATTTTGAATAATCAAATGGTTTGTTATATGTGACGTTGCTCATTTTTGTTCGACTCTTTTCATCCTGTTCCTGTTCTTCCTCACAATTATATACAACAACACGCACAATTGAATCATCAAGTAGTTGTTCTGCACTATACAACATTGGATTTTCTTTGAGTGCTGTGTGTAGAAAACGTGGTTTATCATCACCAAGAGCAAAACCATAACCTTGGGGATTTGGTTTTAAAGTGAACTTTCGTATTGTTGTGATAGACTCACTAGTTTTGTAAACAACGTTTTGAAACTCTTTTAATTTGCTTTCTAATTTTACAATTTCATGAAGGTAAGAATCAATTCGTTTCCTTGACTTTTGTTTGTGTTCAGAAAAATTAGCTTGGCAAGTGGACATCTCAGTTTTTGTTTTCAAAAGTTCTGAATTGAGATGTTCAACTTGTTGCTTGTGCTCAAAATTTTCTTGTTTCAATTTAGAAATCAAGTTATTGTTGGAAACAATTAATTCTCGTATTTGATGTTGTAACTCTTGTTCTTTGACATAAGCCTTTTGAAATGCAACTTCAAAACTTTGTTCTCGTTTTTCTTGTGTTTCAAAATTTGTTAATTGTATTTTACAACACTCAAGATCCGCAGTTAATGATGCAACTTTTGCTTTTAATGTTTTGTTGATTTCATTACATTTTTCAACTTGGGATTGGGTGGTCACAAGTAAGGTCATGAGTTCTGGATCTGGACCAGGCGAATGTAACAACTGGGTTAATTTGATCATCATCATCAAATGTAACAACTGTGTTCATTTGTTCATCATCTTGAGTAGATAATAATGAATCATTTTGAAGAATTTGTTCCTCCTCTGGTGCAGATGCAGATGGTGATGCAATTTCATGTATCAGGCATGTATGTGGATTAGGTACCTGAGACAGACCATCAGTGTCATACACTGGGCCTGTGTCACTCATGTGAAGTTCCTGCATGTTTGCCATTAACATCACAGCTGCATTTGCTTCCAAATCCTCCATTTCATCATCTGAATAAGCATTAGCCATAAAGCTGTTTTCTTTGTCTGTGAGAGTTCCTCCTGATTAATCCTTTAGAGCTAGAAGTAATGCCTGCTTATGAAATTCACTTCCTCTGACTCTAGGTTTAGGACATGAATTAGCCAGATGACCCTTCCTATTGCAGTTATAGCACTTAACCATCTTGTTCCCAGTTTCTGTATTCCTAGTTTCAACAATTTCAACATTTCTATGAGGTGCACCAGCATTGTTCCTATTTCCACCAGTTGCATTATACCGTAGTCCATTTCCTGAATTTCCCATATAACCTCCTGATCCCATTCTTCCATAACTACGATTCTGTATTTCAACCCATCTATCTTGTACAACAGCTTGATTCCTTGTGTTAGATGAAGTGCGAAGACGATTGTTGGATTTGTTTGAAAATTTGCTAAAGGCACGAGCAATGAGTGCAAATCCTTGATTCAAAGAGTTGAATGCATCGTCTTCGTCATCGTTTGTGTTTGTGTAGAACATGGTATCAGTGTTGTCATAGGGGACAAGTTGATTGTTAGTGGATTGCTGTGTCGACTCATATGGAATGAGTTGGGTTGATGGGGTTTGTTGAGGGTAGGAAAAGTGATGTTGTTGTTGGACAAATGCATGGTTTGACTGTGGAGATGGAGCAAAGTGAGATTGAGCTATCAGTGCCAATGAGTTTGGATGTGAATACGTTCAGCGGAGAGCTCGATCTTTGTCAACTTCAGATTGATGGTGCTTTAGATAATCATACAACAACCCATACGATGCAATGTGAAGATTTTTGGCTTGGCGAACAAACGTGACATATTTTTGCCAATCTGGACCAAGACAACTTAGAAACTTAGTATTGATTGCAATCCTTGGTAAAACAATGTTGTGTCTGTCCAGATCATTGATGATGTTTGTAAACCGACGGTAATAAGATTCAAGTGACTCCCCTGATTCAATCATGAACATTGTATATTCGAGGTAAAGTTTGGATTCCATGTCTTCTTAGTTCACTTCAGTACCTTCCATCAAGAGATGAACGTGTTCCCACATATCTTTAGCTGTTTTCTGAGCATCAATACTTTGGAGGATCGGATTAGGTATACCCTGAAGAATATATGTAACACCCCCAAAATCGGGTCCAACGGAAGCATACATGTCACTGTGGTGCTACCTCAACCGTTAAGAAGAAAATTTCATTATCAAAACATTAAGTTTACATCATTCAAAATATAGTGCGGAATACAGGCCCATAATAATAAAGCGGTCCCAAATATATATATATATATATATATATATATATATATATATATATATATATATATATATATATATATATATATATATATATATATATATCAGAGTCGTCTATGATGATGCCCCTTGCCAAGCACCTCCAGAAGTAAGCTATCGCCTTAAACCTGAGAATACATGCTAAAAGCTCAGCTAACGCTGGTGAGTTCATAGGTTTAATAAAAAATAATAACAGTTGGACCATAATACAGTTATTTGCTACACTAGACTAAGATAGATATAAATCACAAATTCCACATATATCAATAAACATAACCAATCCAATATCAATATGATAGGTCACGGTAGCCCTCTCTCATATTGAAAAACACAGTAGGGCCCTAGGATATATTTGACCTTAGCCAGGCACCACGTTATAGCAAAAGGTATCCAGGTTATTTGCTACCCTGGTCTAAGACAAATATCTGCTATATATATCTAAACTTAGCCAGGCACCACGTTATAGCAAAGCATAAACAGGTTACGTTGCTACCCTGGTCTAAGACAAGTATCTAACGCATGTCTAACCTTAGCCAGTCAACAAGTTATAGCAAATCAGCAACAATAGTTAGGTCCATTCAAAACAGATATGAATGTTTTCTCACCCCAAGGTTTCAGTATACAGTTTATTAGTAAAAGTGGGGCTATGAAACTCCCATGTATATCAAATAAACACATAACGCCTTCCAATAACCAAATCAAATACTTCAGCCAAATAGTCAAATCTAAAGTAAACAACTCATGTATCCAAATAAAAAAAAACCATTGAGTTTAGTTAAAAATGAGCATGTATTATCCCCGAAAACAGTTATAAAACCAGTAAAAGTAGGGGCCATGAACTCACCTTAGCCACATCAACGCAACATTTCACGACTGACACAACTTGCATCTAGAGCTAATCACAACGGTATCCAGGAGACAAGCACAACTGTATGAGATTGGCATAACCTAATACGTATACAGTCATCTTAAATACGTCTCGTATAATAATTTAAGTCAAATAAAGACAACGTGTCGTAGTTTTCGTGGAATACTCTTACTCAGTACTTATAAAAAGTTTATTACCAACGTTTCGAGTGGTGGTAAGAAACCATAGACTCAAAATACGCACTCCAAAAATGAATCAACACAGACAAGAAAAGTACTGACTAGAACTCAAGTCGGGAAGACATGACACGGAGAAGTCAAGAATATAACGACCAAAGAATACGTCTACAAAATAAGTCAATCTGTACTTTTCGGTATTTTCCCCAAAATCTCAAATAGATTTGAATAGTAATCAATGAAGTTTTAGAAAGTTAATTTAAGTTTTGTAAGAAAACTCAAATTAGTATTTTAATTAGCAAAGGTTTACAAGTCAATAAAACCATGAGTTTTCGATTAAAAATCTTCTCAAAACAATTTAATAAAAACTATCCATTGATTATTGGTCATTATTTACTTATTGTAAATTCATTGCGAATCAAATATATTAAATTCGTTATGAGTCTAATATATTCTATTCGTTTCAAGTCCAGTAAGTCCAAATGTCCAATGTCCACGTGATATCGGTATAAGTCCAATAATTGTCCAATAAGTATCAATCCGTTATTAAAGTCCGTTAAGTATCTATTATGTCAAATCCCAAAATACAATCCAAGAGTAACTGAAATGTACCAACGAGCACTCATGTCAAAACAAACTAAATATGTTAGTTCAAATATATTTCGACAAAACCAATAATACATATCAAACAAATTTATTAGACCTACATATTTATTCGGGCATTGGCCCAACACATAATTTAAGTCCAACACAACATAATACACAATACACATTGTAGGTCGAGTATATCTCAAACACACACACGTATAACCAAAGTAATACATGTACTACTACTATTCTAATAAGCTACAATTAAGGAAATAAGCTAATAAGAGAAGAAGAGAATAAGATAAGAAGAAGAGAAGAGAGATTTGGGAGGAAATTCAATTCATACGATAAAAGGACAAAGATTACGCCACTTACATGAATAACCAACACTTAATGAGATGCCCCAAGCCTTCTATTTATAGGCACCTGATTAGGGCATCATTACAAGATAGTTTCTAGAAGGAAAATGATAAGAAGGCCGGCCCATGGACATCTAATGGACCGGACCTTGAATACTAATGTAATGTCCTTAACGTTCAACATTTTTAACTAAATGAACAAGACTTGCAATATTAACAAAACGTGTTCCTAACAATGTCCCCCTAAGTCTTGATCATCAATGTTGCTCGACGTCTTCTTTGCTTCTTTGGCTTCCGACGTCTTTATAATCTTTGTTTCTTTGTTCTTGATCCTAGATGATATGATGTTGTCTCGATCTTCCAAACTCCAACGTCTTCTTGTCTTCTCCATCATACTCATATGTCTTTGACTTGTTTTCTGCAACATGCTCTCACTTTTCAATCTTAAACTTGAGAAAGGTTGAGATGCTTGAACTTTTGACTTTACTATATCATATGTTGAACTTTTGTTATTACTGAGTCTTTGAGAGAACATTTCTTCAAGATATGAGCAAGATGGAGTCTTGATGGTTGAACTCCAGATCCTCAGCAGCAGCAGCAGCATCAGCACGAACCAACCAGTACTTACAGGCTCAGACTTGAGATTGTCAACAGCATAGTGTGAAGACTTTCTCAAATCCTAACCCAGGCCGTTCTGAACCGGATTCCCCCGAAAGGGATAACACGAACACACCAAAGTGTACCCACGATTCAATGAGTCGCTGGAGATCACCCCACGACTGTAGACCGTTTAGAGCAAACACTAAGCGTAACCCACAAGGAGTTACCGAAGTGACCTGCTGTCAGAGTTGTTTGATGTTGCTCTGGCAGGATTTCCATTCAATCATTGATAATCACAAATGTGACTTTTCTCATGAATGTTCTTGGCAGATTGCTAAGATCTGCGAAGGACACTTTCCTAATTTACAACTGATGCCCATGATGTAGAACACCAGAGTAATTTTAATTGTACCTAAGAGATCGTTGATGAATCTCATGGCTCTAGACTCAATTAGTGCACATTTGTTTGGTCGTCGGAGGCGTGGAGCAGATTGCCTCCTTTTCAATATCAACACTCTCGTAATGAGAGGTTGATAGATTATGGAGGGTTCTCCGTATGAATGAAACAAATGTCTTTTGAGAGACACTTGAGTAGCTTAGAAGGTTTAGTGCAGTGCGTCACTGGGTCCATGACGTCTTTAGTCTTCAATACCGTTGATGCTCATCAACCAGTAGATTATGAATTGAACCCGGTGTCTACCCTAAGGTTGAACAAATGGAGGGCTATTTCTTTTCACCCTTTTCTTTGCTTTTCTTTTTAATTCTTCAACCCCTTCTTTCTCCTTTCATTCATTTTCTCCATTTTAATATCATACCTAGGACTTTCTAGTTCTAAACTATTGGTATTGTCCTTGGGTAGATCCTTCCGGCTCTGGCGGATCATAGGACGGTTTTCCCTAACCTTAGTCACCTTATAACTCCATGACTATCCTAATGATGCCATAAACCAAACCATTGAAAATCTCTTAAAGTGTCGATAATTGTAAAGACATTTTTTTGTCACCTTGAGAGTTTGATGATTTTCAGAAATACTCCCCCTTAACATATGCGCATAAGTAATAAATTTGAAATTTGCACATGCCAGAAAGAGTTGGCACTGTTGAATTGATTGACTTTCAATGAACCTGATCGTCGCGAGACACGCTTACATCACCAGTTAAACTGGCTTGAAATTATTACCCGTCCAGATCAGATTCAAAGATTATCGCTCGAAATTGGTACATTCTACTCAGACACGTCATTTGCGAGACACGCTTACATCACCAGATAAACTGGCTTGAAATTATTACCCGCCCGGGACATGTCCTTTCGACTACTGACTTTTCCTATCGTCAATTCGAGGGTCAATTCTGAGTATGAGCACAAGAGATTCCAGCAAATGAGACACCATATTTTAATCATCTTTTTTACTTCTCCCCCTCAAAAATAGCATACTCATGATGTTTTTGGAAAACTTTATGATTAAAATATGCTGTTTTTGAGTTTTAGGGAAGAATATCAAGAACATTTGTATTTATAAGCAAAGATTATTTTTCAAATACTCCCCCTTGACAAGGGAATACTTGTCCTTATGAGCAGAATGTTTGAAAAACTTTAGAAAACATTCTAGTTTTAATTCTGGTCATAAGTAAGAAGCTTTCGCTCCTTTTACAGGATTGAGGCACTGAAGCGTACCTCAGGGTCCTTTCTTTGGGGTCCGGGTTGTACACTGTTATGTGTGCACAAGCCGTAATGTCACAGGCCATATGGTAAGAAGAATGGAAAAGAATTATGAACAATGAATTCAAATGCTCACATCATCCTCCTTTGTTAAACTTGGTGAATTCTGGATCCGTCCTTTGATATAGTCTGATAGGAAAGGGAGGACGACCGCCCACATAACTCTCTAGTCTCCGAATCTGATCCCTCTGGTACAACCTTCTTTCAATCTTCAAGATGAACTGCATCACTTGTTTGAGCTCATTATGTGTCCACCTTGTTGACTTTTTCAACTCATGATCTCGAACTCGAAGACCTAACCCATCTCTAACGTTCTTTAGCGTATCGTCACAGAATTTATGAATCTCGTGGAATGACATGAAATGGTTTGTATGTGTTGCACTTCTGTAGACGAACCCGAAGACTGGGTATTTCTTCATGGTATATTGAGCATCGCGGTTGTTTTCCAAGAACATTATGGGCTCAACGAGATTCAACTTCTGCTAATAACTTTCCACTCCTAACTGAAGATCTTCTACTCGTTCTTTGATAATCGTTCTTCTGATGAAGTGACAGATGGCTGCACTAAAAGCATACTGAAGATCGGTAGAGAGATGTTGCAGTTTTCCTTGTATTTTGATGAGGTATATGTCTTCAATATCCTTGAGACTCAAGTCAGGAAAATCTGCTTCTGAGAACGAGTAGATCTGGTTGTCATGTCGTCTGACGGTGATCGCAGATAGGAATGTGTAATCATACTTCTTCGATCTTGAAACACTAATCACTGCCATGATTCTGAGGTCACTATAGACTTGTTCACGAGACTTTTGGCTGAGTTTATACTTGTACCAAGTCTTCCTTTTATCATACCAGTGATGGATTCCTAATTCAGCATCACGATCATAGATCACTTGTTGTTTGAGAAAGATCTTCTGGTTGATAGCAGCTTCCTCAATGGCATGATTTTGGTAACTTGCTGCAGGAGTGAAGGTAATTGAAGTTGCATATTTCATCTTGCTGGATGCTCCATGCATGAGTAGTTCAAGATCTTTGTTGAAAAAGAACTGGAAGGGGATTTCTGAAGTTCCACGAGGTTTTCTGATCACGGGTAGTGGCTTAGTCCAGTCTGTGATGTATGACTGGTTTTTGTTGTCACGGCCACCCACCCTGAGTATGTCTGGATTTGTCTAGTCAAACTCACTTGACATTGCACGAGCAATGTTTTCAAGGTGATACTCCAGCTCAGCCGCATTTGCAGATTTGTCTTTAAGAAGAATGAAGGCATCATTTTTGATCCTACGAAGTTCTCTCTTTGTCATTTTCTTCACATTTAGAGTATGTTTGATTTTGTGTGTAAATGCAAACGTACTGTCTTCAACTTTAGAAGCTTCGTCGTCTTGGATCTGAGCATTGGCAAGTTGATCAAACCATTCATTGCCGTTCACATCTTCATCATCATCAAGCCATGTGACAACAGCTGGTTTTTGAGAAGATTTCTTGCTGCTAGATGGCTTTGATTTGAAAGGTTTAGACTTTGGTGGAGATGGTGGTGATGATTGTGGTTGATCTTCTTGTGTTTGAAATTCCAAATTTTCTTCATGAATATGCTCAGAATGATGTTCGGTTGCTGTAGGACCAGATTCTGGATTTGGTTGAGGAGGAGATGAAGTTGTGGTTCCTGTAGGCTCAACAATGTGAATCCTAGATCCGCTACCATTCTTTTGTTTGTTAGTAGTAGGGTCTGGATCTTGTTCATCATCATTATCATCACGTTTCCTCTTGCCCTTATCTGCTGAAGCCTTGAAAGATTCCATATTTTCTCGAATAGCATTCAAGATGGACAATTCAGTGTAATTGAGAGAAGTTTTTGCAAGCAACTTGGTGTGGAGAGCATCTTGAAGATCTTCAACAGAATATTCCAGAAGATGTTGTTGCTGAATCTTCAAAATTTTGATCTTTTCTTCAAATGTAGTATCAACATACTCTTCAATGATTTTCTTAAGATAAGGAATGTGCTTCTTGATGTAATGCTTTGTATTTGCTTTCATTTTAGCATCAACATCAGATTCTAGAAACTCATCCATCTTTAGCTTGGTTTGCTGCATCTCTTCCACTTGTTGAGACAAGTTCTTGACTAAGATTTCCATTTCAGCCATTTTTACACTTGTTTGTTTGTCCTTCTTGACTTGTGCACGCTTCACTGCTTCCTTAAGTTTTCTTGCAACAGGAGATACAACTTCTACTTTTGTAACATGGGCAATTCTTTTCACATGCTTACCTTTCAAGACCGATTTGATACTATCAGAAACTGTTGCTTTTTCTTTCGGTGATGGTGATTTCTTCGGTGATGGAGTGAGTAAGGGAATTGGTTCTTCAGAGTTAGGTTTTGAGTCCTTGGGAGAGGAAGGTAGAGGTGTAGGATTCTCGGGAGGTGACCCAGGAGGTGTTTTAGGTGATGAAACAGGTGAGGGTTGAACTGGTGGTGATTCCTGTTGAGGGTTACTAACAACCATAGCAAGTTCAGTCGGAGGAACTGATGGAGAACGGATGTAGCTATCGGTTTCCAAGTCAGCTTGAGCATCCCCCTTACGTTTCCTTTCTAATTCTTCTTGTTTTGCCATTGCTTCCTCAAGTTCCTTAGTAGCTTCAGTTGTCTTATTGCCAAGAATTTCCTTTTCATCTTCAGGATTCCAGTCCATATTGTCCTGATGGAGTTGTTCCCCCCCTTGATCATCATCAAACATGGAATCTGAGATTTCCTTTTCAGTTAAGACTATATTGCTCTCCTGATCATTCTCCTTCTCACCCTGAGCTTGTGCTTCCAAGTCGGGTTGATTAACCGAACTTGGTTGCTGAGGAATGACAGATTCAGCCTTATCGGGTTGAATAACCGTATCAGGCTGAATCTTGGATGTAGCAACTCTAGATCCTCCGGGTTGATTAACCAGATTAGTGTGGATCGAAGCTGCTTCTGGACCGGTGCCTGATCCTCCTGCTCCATGCTTCATTTCATACTCCCTTTGTTTCTCAACAGCCAATCGTGCCCTTCTTTCTTCATCCTCCTTAGTTGACTTTAGACTCAACTTTTGTGCATTTTCAAAGTTGATCTGATTATGAAGTTCAGCTTCTTCAACAGTCATAACAACATGAGTCTCCTCTTCTGATTCAAATGATTCAGAGTCAGTATCTTCATCAACAAACCCAGATGGTTCAGATTTTGGTTGGGGTTTACTAGGTACTGTTCTCTTGAGTGATCTTGGATGCTGTTTCTTTGGAAGTGAGGTACTTGATGCACTGCCAGTCTTAGACCTACTTTGAGAACGGGTATTTGTAGATCCTGACCCTTCAACCAAGTTAGAAAGTCCCACTCGACGTCCATGGAATGCCTTATCATATGCAAGATATGCTGGAGTTTCTTTTTTTTTTATCGGTCATTAGAAACTCTGGCAGTCTTGTCCCTTGTTTGTGCGTGCTTCCTTTGGGAAAGTAGACTTTGCGAAAAGTTCTATCCATCATGTATGGATGAACCTCTCGATTGGTAGGTCGTCGATCAATGTCCTTATGTAAGTCAAGCAGATAACTTATGAGAACTTTGGTGTATCGGACAAAAGGGATTTGTTTGAAGGCTTTCCGCATCTGAAATAGTATATCTTCCCAGATAAGAGCTGCAAAGTCAATCTTTTCCTGGTTCACGAACCCCCAGAAGACTTGAAGATGACTTAGTCTTGGGTGCACAAAGCCACTATCTCTACCGGATAGAACGGGTTATAATGTAGAAGATAGTTCTCCAGGGCTGAGGTATGTATTTTGCATTGACTTTAGAGATCTTGGTTAATGGTGTGTCGGGTTGAACATCATAACCAATGTCTACAAGGAATTGCATGATTTCAGATTCTGAAGGTGTCGGGTAGAATTGGTTGGAAGTTTCAGGTGCATCTGGAAGGTCTAAGGCTTTGCGGAGATGATTAGGTGTGACTCTGATCCTTTTATGATCCAGTTGGATTGTGAAGTACTTATCATCACTGCTCAGTGTGAAAGTATCCCAGAATTGATGTATGTACAGTTCTGGAATGGTGTCAGAGCTGTCAAGAAGGTTTCTGCACTTATGAGCTTTGAGAATCTCCACAGCAATCTGGCAGCTTGAGTCAGAACACTTTATCTTATCAAGCTCCACTCGTGCAGTGTTTTTCCCAATTTCCAAAGAGTACCCATGAGGAAACACTTCTTCTTTTGTGAGTGGTGGAAGAGGTTGTTGTTCTGGTGCAGCCATTTGATGTTATCTGAAGCAACAATCAAGTACAAATATGCAATATACATGATTGTTAGCATATGTTAAAACTAGATACAACACATGGCATCCATTTGCATTTATAATTGATTGTTACATGCTTGATCAAAGAATTTATCAAGAAATTACCAATTTCTATAAAATTTGATTCATTTCGTTAAGTATAAAAGATATACCTAAGGAAATAGATCAAATTCTATAAAATATCACAATTGCGATAATTATGGCAATTGCGATAATTATGCAATTGCGATAATTATGCAATAGCGATAATTAGGCAATAGCGATAATTATGCAATAGCGATAATTATGCAATAGCGATAATTAGGCAATAGCGATAATTATGCAATAGCGATAATTATGCAATAGCGATAATTATGCAATAGCGATAATTATCCAATTGCGATAATTTTGGCAATTTCGATAAACTCTCATACAAGAGTTTCCGATAACTTTGAAGATGAACAGCCACGTTGATTTTTATCGAAATTCATTATAACTTAGATTTTATAACCACAGATTATCTAAATCAGTTTTAATGACTTATCTAAACAATCTGACCAAGTTATAACAAGATTCATCCATAAACATTCAATAATCAACCTGCTAGTGTTCGATGTTCTTCTTAAACCCTTAAACTCAATTGATCCATTTAACATGTTTCTGGGCACAATCTAAGCATGCAAATATTCAATTAAGCTCAAAACAACAACATCCCAACATACAAATTACACAATAACACTCATATACGGATTTCCCCAAATTTGTCGCTTAAACCCTAAAACTTAATTCTAACGATTTGATGTTTCTGGGAGTAGTTAAGCACACAATCTAGGTTTATAATCTATATCTAAGTATTATCGTACAACATTTCTCAACTAAAACACTTTCATTCAATGATCCCCAATTTTTACGCAAACCCTAGAACTCAAATTCACAATTGTGATAATTTTAACCGTTGGATCATGATAAAGATAAAAACCATCTGTTATAATGACATTTTAAGCACAAAATTACTCACAAAATTTGATGATCGTGAGTGGATTGTCCGATTGAATGATAGCCGTAGATGATGGTGGGTGTGGTAATTTAATACGGTGGTTGAAAAATGTCAGGTTAGGTTGCAGTGAATTAACTGCAGTGTATTTAACTTTTTATATCTAATAATTAACTTTGCAATCTTGACACATATAGTCCTCAAACCTTGACATTTTTGAATTCTAAGTCCTAAACCACCATCATACTAACTCTAAGTCTTATATTTTACATTTAAGGCACACAACTTTTTCCATCTTGAAATCTTATCACCAAAACTTTGTGAAGCAACAGTTTTCTGAAAGCATGCAAGTACAAGTTAAAAAATTATGGAAAAGATTATGTCTCCCCCTCAACACGTGTTTAAAAATAATTTGTGACATTTTAAAATAAACAACGTGTTGGATAAGGGTTGTACTTGCATTTTTTTTTTTGGATATATATTTACAAAGATAGTTAAGATGTTTGACTCATTTAATTGTTTTTAAGAAAGTTTTCCAAATCAGTTGGAGTCAAACATCTCATACCAATGCGGTGAACCAGATCCACAAATCTTGCATGAGGCAAGGCTTTTGTGAACAGATCCGCCAATTGGTGTTCAGTTCCCACAAAATACAATTCAACAGTACCCTTTTCCACGTGTTCCTTGATGAAATGGTACCGGAGATCAATATGCTTTGATTTGGAATGCTACACGGTGTTGCATGAAATAGCGATGGCACTCTTGGAATCACAGTACATAGGAATCTTGTTGAATACGTATCCGTAGTCCATCAGTTGTGATCGCATCCAGATGACTTGAGCACAGCAGGCAGACATGGCCACATATTCTGATTCTGTTGACGACAGTGAGGTGCAGTCTTGTTTCTTTGATTGCCAAGAGACGAGCTTGTCACCCAAGAATTGTACTCCTCCTGATGTACTTTTGCGTGTGTCTAAGCACCCTGCATGGTCAGCGTCTGAAAATGCAACAAGTTCAAACCCAGAATCCTTTGGATACCAGATCCCCAAATTAATGATTCCCTTTATGTATCTAAGGATTCTTTTCACGGCTGACAAATGCCGTTCAGTTGGTCTAGACTGATATCGGGAGCAAAGATATGTGGCAAATACAACATCCGGTCTGCTAGCCGTGAGATACATGATCGAGCCAATCATACTATGATACTTCATAGGATCAATGGGTGTCCCATGTATGTCAGCATCTAGCTTCGGGGATGAGGAGGACATTGGGGTGTTATAGGTGTCACAGCTGGTCATACCATGCTTTTTCAGGATTTCCTGAGCATACTTTGACTGACTTAGAAATATACCACGGGGCGACTGATGAACTTGCAATCCTAGAAAGAATTTAAGTTCACCCATCATAGACATCTCAAAGTTTTGTTTCATCAGTTTAGAAAAAGCGTTTGAATATTTTTTATTGGTTGAACCAAAAATAATATCATCCACATAAATTTGAACAATGAGAATGTCTTCCCCGTGTGTCTGTATAAATAAAGTCGGGTCAACAGTTCCAATGGTAAAATGATTAGCAAGTAGAAATGCAGACAGTTTATCGTACCACGCCCTCGGGGCTTGTTTAAGGCCGTATAGGGCTTTCTTAAGCCGATATACATGGTTAGGATGATCTGGGTCCACGAAGCCTTCTTGTTGTGACACGTACACCTCTTCTCGGAGTTGTCCATTGAGAAATGCCGTCTTCACATCCATCTGATAGACTGAGATGTTCTTGTGGGCTGCGTATGCCAGAAACATTCGAACTGCCTCCATCCAAGCCACTGGAGCAAACGATTCCTCGAAGTCAATACCCTCTTCTTGGCTATACCTTTTTGCTACCAGTCGGGACTTGTTACGAATCATTGTACCATCTGCATCCAGCTTTTTCTTCCAAATCCATTTCAATCCAACAACATAAACTCCATCTGGTCTTTCAACTAATTCCTAAACTTCCAAACGTTTGAATTGTTCCAGCTCTTCTTGCATGGATTCAATCCAGTTGTCATATGTAAGGGCTTCTTTGATGTTTTTAGGTTTAGATTGACAGACAGTGAGTGCATACATGCAGTGTTCACTATCTGAGTGGAGTTTTTGTCTTGTCATGATTGGATTGTCAGGTTTTCCAATTATATTTACCAAGGGATGATCTCTTGTCCATTTGTGGGTGGATGGAAAATGTTGAATGTTGTTATGGTGATATGACGGGTCCATATTGCTTGAGGATGATTCTCCTGTTTCTGGAATGGTTGGTGGTGGAGCAAATGGATTAAAAAATGCATTCCCATCATACCCTGAAGGTGTGGGAACTTGGTTAGAAGTGGGGGAAGAATCTTCAACTGCAGGTGGAGGTGTTTGAACCATGGGTGATGAGGGTTCAGGTTGAGGTGCATCGTTATCAACTACTGTAGTAGTAGTTGCAGGTTGATCAGGTGCTTGATTTAGGACATGTTGAGCAGCGGAACTGGTGGAAGCATCTGATGCACTACTAACACAAACTTCATCAAACATTGGTGCAAAAAAATCTTCCAGATCTTTCCTATTAAAGGGTAAAGGTACAGCCGAAGATTCAGGGAAGTTTAGACGATTATGTTCGGGTTCTAAGCGGTCTTTCTCAGAAGCCATCTCCGTGAGTTCATCAAAATTGGCGTGTATAGTCTCTTGAATTTCCCCGGTCCGACGATTCCAAATTCTATATCCCTTAGAATTCTCACAGTAGCCAACAAATATCCCAATGTCTGCCTTAGCCTTAAGTTTACCAAGATCATCTCTATCATTTTTCGGGTAACACAGTGCTCCAAAAACATGAAAGTAGTTGATGTTTGGTTTCCTGCCTTGAATTAGCTCATATGGAGTTTTGTTGTGTCGTCTGTTGATCATGCCACGGTTCTGGGTATAACATGCAGTATTAACAGCTTCAGCCCAAAGGTAATCTGGTAATTGAGCATTGATCAACATTGTTCTAGCTGCTTCCACAAGCGTACGGTTTCGTCTTTCAACTACACCATTCTGTTCGGGAGTGCGAGCAATTGAATATTGATGAACAATCCCATGCTTCTCAGTGTATTCCCGAAGGGTTTGATTCTTAAATTCAGTGCCGTTGTCTGTACGAATAATCCTGACGGTGTTACGGACTTGAACTTGAATCTTTGTGAGAAACGTGATGACCATTGAAGGAACTTAATCTTTTGTCCGAAGAAAGTAGACCTATGTCCATCGTGAGTAGTCATCTACTATTACCAAAATATACCTTTTCCCATTAATAGTTTGAACCCGCATTGGACCACACAAATCCATATGTAGCAGCTGTAGGACATGATCTGTGCTGTGTTCTGTTTTGGGAGGAAAGTGAGCACGGTGACTTTTCCCTTGTTCACATGCAGAACACAAATGATCTTTGGCATATCTGAATTTGGGTAATCCGTCAACCAATTTATTCCTTGCAAGGTCAGTCATGGTTTTGAAATTGAGATGAGACAATCTTTTATGCCATAACCAAGCCTTTGTGGGATTAGCCTTGGAGAGTAAACAAATAGGAGATGATGCTGTCATGCCTTCAAAGGATATAGTGTAGAGACTGGTTCCTCGTTTTCCTTTCATCAAATCATTTCCATGAAGATCACGAATGAAGCAAGTTTTCTCCCGAAATGCTACTTCTAAATCTCCATCACAGAATTGTCCCACTGAGAATAAATTGTGGCCAAGGCCTTCAACATAGTATACACGACTGATATCGATGTTCCCATTAACATAATCTCCATAGCCCATTATTGCAGCGAAGTGATCATTCCCGAACCTGACCGTTCCGACGAACTTTGCGATAAAGTTTGTGAGAAGCTTGAGGTTGCCGGTCATGTGTCGAGAGCACCCGCTATCAACAATCCAGAGTACAATTTGAATCACCTGCATCACAAATATTGGAAACAAGTGGAGAATTGATAACGGTTGGACCCGTTGGGTTAGAAACACAAGATTTAATTATCTTAGGAAACCATTTAAAGCTTGCAGTGTTTTGTAACCAACGTTGCCATGTCCAACTAGTCTCAGCCTTTTTCCTAATGAATGCACTAGGTGATTTGGTTGTCTTAGGTTTGGCTATGGTTGTTTCAATGGTTTGCTCAGAAACAAGTAGTGGTGGTTTCCCTAAAATGGACTTGGCAACAGTTTTGAGCCTAGAGGAAGAGCCACTAGTTTGTTTCTTTTTTCGTTTCAACAGAGTTTTAGCAATGCAGTTTTGATGATCACCAGATAATATACTAGCACGACAAACAATACAACTAGCATCAATCATATCATCAACATTAACATTTATAGATTCAACATCTGTTACATCATTCCTAGAATTAGACTTAGATAAGGTCGATTCTATTCCTGACATTACATCAATGTTATTCAAACTACTTGCTTTAACTTCTGAAGACTTAGATGATCCATTCCTAGACTTCCTGACTCTACGCTTCTGTTGTTTCTTGGGAGTCTTGGAACTGCTATCCTTAGATATAGTGTCTAGTCCTATGGAAGTAGAAGTGTTTGCATTAGTGTTTGAGTCTGATGCTTGGGTAATTGCTTTGTCTACTACATACATCCTTGGGGCAATCTTATGAACTTTTGCTTTGCCTTTGTCTAAAACTCAGAGTTTCTTCTTCAGATCAACACTGATGTGTTGGTATTCATGATTTTTTGAATCTAATTTTCTGTTGAGGCGGACTGTGTCATTTCTGTTTTGAAGAATTTCATTCAGTTCCTTTTCATTTTCAAACAGTTTAAGTCTTAAGAAATCCTTTGTTTCCTTATTATTTTCAGGAACATGACTGTTTTGAAATGATAAAGATCCTATGAGATTTTGAAATTTTAGTTCAAATTCAGCACTTTGATTTTGACACCAATCAAGCCTTTTTTGAAGATTAAAAACTTTGTTTTCCACATCATTGTTAATTTGTCGAAGATCCTCATTCTCTTTGACCAAATTTTCTATCTCCATTTGCAACATCTCAACATTTACAGCATGATCATTCACAAGTAATTCATTGCATGACTCATAAAGCGAATTCATTATTACAGAAACAACATCATAACACAGAACTTTTTCTAAGAGTCGATCATTTTCCTTTTTCAAAGTTTTCTTTTGATGTTTTTGTCTTTGAAGTTTGTCGTCCTGTTCTTTGAAAATGCCCTTCATTGATGCAACTTCCGTGAATAATTCTTGTTCCCATTGTGTTGCACATTTCTTCAGATGTTTAACATGAGGCAGAATTTTCTTTTGAAGAATATCTCGCTTTTCTTTCACAACTGGGGAAAGAAAAGTAGAGACTTCGATTTGAGAATTAAACTCAATTTCATTTTCCAAAAGAAATATGTCTTCCATTATTGTATAAAAATATCGAAATAATTTACTTTCTGGTAATTTTGGATCAACATCATCCTTAGTTAAAGAATCCTTGATTTGTGCAACAGTTTTGGAAACAGGAAGTATTGTAGGAGAAGCATGTATGTTTGTGTTAACAAACGTTTGTTCTGGTTCGTCCTTTGAGGGGACAAATTTGATATGACGTCTTGCATTATAATCATGATGAATTCTGGAAAAATCTTTGTCAGTTTTTGGTCGAGTCTCAAGTTCTTTTTGACGTTCAAGAATTTCAAGTTCTTCATCTTTACCAAGCACAACAACTCTTTGAAAGGTATCATCAAGTAATAATTCTGCATTGTACAACTTGGGATTTTTGCTGAGTGCTTTAGAAAGAAAACATGGTTGGTCACTTCCAATAGCAAATCCAACTCCTTTCGGAACTGGTTTTACCGAGAGCCTTTGAATTTGAGTTATGGATTCACCATTTTTGTATACAATAGTTTGAAACTCTTTAAGTTTGGATTCCAAAGTGACAATTTCTTCAAGATATGAGTTGACGCGTTTACTTGAGGCTTGCTTTTCTTCAAGAAGATTATTTTGAGATGTTGAAAGCTCAGATTGAGTTTTTAAAAGCTCAGAATTTAAAGTATTAATTTGTTTTTTGAATTCAAATTGATCCTTTTCTTTTTGAGAGAGGAGCTCAGCCTTAGAAATGGTTAGCTCACGAACTTGATTTTCTAAATTTTGAACTTTGACATACTCTTTTTGGAAAGCAATCTCAAAACCTTTTTCACATTTTTCTTGTTTTTGATATCCTGAAAGTTGTAGTTTATAGCATTCATTGTCCTTCGTTAACAATGCAATTTTTTCTTTCAGATTTTTATTGATTTCATTGCATTTTTCAATTTGTGATTGGGTGGTCATTAACAAGGCCTGAAGCTCTGAATCTTGATCAGACAAAGGATCATTTTGTTCAAGATGATCATAACTTTCATCGTCAATAGAATCATCAAATGAAACGACGGTTTTATCATCATCAAATGATACAACAGTGTTTATTTGATCATCTGATGGAGATGAAAATGATGATTCATGTTGAACAGAATTGTCATTTGTAGATGAAGATGCAGATGGTGAAGCAATTTCATGTATAAGACATTGTGGATCAGGTACCTGAGATAGACCATCGGTGTCATAGACCGGGCCTGTCTCGGACATATTCATCTCTTGTATGTTTGCCATGAGCATTACTGCAGCATTTGCTTCAAGATCTTCCATCTCTTCATCAGATGCAGCATTTGCCATAAAGCTTTGCTCATTCTGTGTCAACATCCCTGCTACTTTTTCATCCTTGAGAGCCATCAGAAGAGCTTCCTTGTGATATGCACTGCCCATAGTACGAGGCTTTGGACACGCATTTGCCATGTGACCATTCCCACCACAGTTGTAGCATGTGATTGAAGTATTTGCAATGCCTTTCTGTGCATTCCCAGCCATCTGATTTCGTCTCTGAGTAGTTCCCATACTGTTGCTGTTACCCCCTGCAGAATTGAACCTGTTCCCTCCTGACTAAAACCTCTGAGACCCGTAGTTTCCATTGTTTCCTGAACCAAGTCTGCCCGAAGACCGATTCTGAATTTCCACTCTGCCATCGTTAATTACAGCTTGATTCCTAGTATTGGAAGATGAACGAAGACGATTGTTGGATTTGGTGAACTTGCCAAATGCCTTAGCAATTAATCCAAATGCTTCATTGAGAGAGTTGAATGCATCCTCTTCTTCATCATAATCAGCGTTTGAGTACAACATGGAATCTGAGTTGTTATATGGAACCATTTTGTTGTTAGAGTATTGTGATGGTGCTTCATATGGGATGATTTGGTTAGAAGGTTGTGGTTGAAAACTTGGTTGGTAAGATGATTGTCCAAATTCCTGGTTTGGTAGTGGAAAGTTGGATTGAGCAACAAGAGCAAGCGAGTTAGGTGTTGGTGCTGATATGAACCCGCCTCGTGCTGCAATTTCCTTATCTACCTCAGATTGATGTTGTTTCAGAAAGTCATACATTAGTCCATACTTGACTTCACCAATCTTCTTTGTTTGCCTGACAAATGTTGCATATTTCTGCCATTCTGGTCCAAGGCAACTCAGAAATTTTGAATTGATAGCAATCTTAGGTAACTTGATGTCATGACGATCGAGGTCATTTACAACATTTGTGAAACGGTGGTAGTATGATTCAATTGTCTCCCCTGGTTCCATGATGAAATTATTGTATTCCATGTAAAGCTTTGACTCAAGGTCTTCTTGATTTAACTCAGTCCCTTCCATTAGAAGATGCACATGTTCCCACATGTCTTTGGCAGTCTTTTGAGCATCAATACTTTGGTAAATAGGATTGGGAATCCCCTAAAGTATGTAAGACATTGCCAATTGATTTGCCTCTTGTTGCAGTGTTTGTTCATTTGTGTAGTTAGCGACAGCAATGGGAGTTGATGTTTCTTCTCTTTCTGTAGTTCCTGGAACAACAGTTACTGGAATTGGAAAGGGTCCTTCTTCAATGGCTTGCTTGAGATATTTCCCATGGGGTTTACGGAGTTCAATGAATCTGAGGAATCTACTAGCCCACTGCACATAGTTACCAGGTGTCAGCATAGGTGGAGTGTCCTGATTCCCAGCCTCATGTCAGGATTGCTGACTGCTGATTGCCTCACACATCTTGTTAAACCAATGTGGTTCTTTGGAGTAGGATGGATTGTTCAACATTTGATTCTGTTGCATGATTTGTTGAGGGGATACTTGTGGTGGAGAGAGAAATTGATGCTGTTGCACGAATGCTTGTTGTTGTTGATATTGAGGATGAAATTGTTGTTGTTGAGGATATTGCTGTAGCTGATAGTAGTAATTGAAGTGAGGTGGTTGAGACATGTCTGGATCTTAAAGATAATTAAGATTTGTGTGATGAGTTATGTTAAGTTGGTTTTGGTTAACTGAAGATTTTTGTCCAATTGCGATAATTACTGTTCACCCAATTGCGATAAGTACTGTTCACCCAATTGCGATAAACTCCAAATAGCGATAAGGAAAATAGAAATTACGATAAAACTTAGAATTACGATAAAAATGACAATTTGAATAAGTTATCTTAAATTGCGATAGAAAAGGCAATTTGCGATAATTTATCAGAATTGCGATATTTTAGGGCAATTTCGATAATTTTATCTAAATTCCAATTTCGATAATTCTCAACTCTCCTACAAGAGATGAGAAGCAACCAAGTCGAAGTATTTTCACTTTCTTCTACAAGGAAGTAAAATACTGAGTCCCAATGCCGATAACTGAAGAACTGCCAATTGCGATGAAACCCTAACTTGTCGCTATTCGAATCGCGATAAACCCTAACTTGTCGCTATTCACCCAAAAGCCAAAATGCACTTTTCACCAACTTTTCCAATACGCGATTTTTCCGGATTTCACTAAAACGTCTAGAAAACCAATAACAAACCGATTGTTTTTTGATTGTTTAACGATTAGAAACCCCAAAGTATGATGAAATTTACAATCAAGAGCGTTGAAAATGGAAATTTGATGAAATTTGTAAAGCTTTTTGACGAGATGATGAATACTTTCCAACAAAAAGAGTTTAACGATGAAACAAAAAACAAAAACCTTACTTAATCCTTAAAACCAACCTAAATACGATTAGATCTACTCAAACACAATCCTAACTATCCCTTTGGCGAATGATACCACTTGTAGGTCGAGTATATCTCAAACACACACACGTATAACCAAAGTAATACACGTACTACTACTATTCTAATAAGCTACGATTAAGGAAATAAGCTAATAAGAGAATAAGATAAGAAGAAGAGAAGAGAGATTTGGGAGGAAATTCAATTCATACGATAAAAGGACAAAGCTTACGCCACTTACATGAATAACCAACACTTAATGAGATGCCCCAAGCCTTCTATTTATAGGCACATGATTAGGGCATCATTACAAGATAGTTTCTAGAAGGAAAATGATAAGAAGGCCGGCCCATAGACATCTAATGGACCGGACCTTGAATACTAATGTAATGTCCTTAACGTTCAACATTTTTAACTAAATGAACAAGACTTGCAATATTAACAAAACGTGTTCCTAACACACATTCACAGGTTCAAGGTAGAATCACACCCAACACTTATACCCACTTTTTGTTAACCAAAAACCAGAGACAAGCACACCCTTAGAGGCTGATATGATTGATCTGAGACGACACCTAAACTGACATCACTTGTGGTGCTGAGAACCCAGGCGAAACAAACACCATTTTTTGGTGGTGCTTTTTCAGCTGTGATACAATACGACAAACACCCCTTTTCTTTTATTCTAGCTTTTCCCGAAAGCTAAACACAATCAAAATCAACCATTTTATTTCAAAAATAAGCAACAATCAATTTTAGTACTAGTTCCAAATCTGGAAATGAATCACGAATGAGCCACAATAACTTAAGCCGAGTAGGCATCAACTCGAAACAATTAATCACCCTTGTGTTTCCTTTGTTGCACCGAGAACAAAAACAACCACAAAAGTAGATACGAGCTTAATATAAACCAAATAAGTCACAAGCTATAAAGGAGATAAGCTCAAAATAAGCGAGTCGACACAATCGAACACAAGTCCACGCGCCCTTGTGGTTTCTTGCGGTGAACCACGCACAACAAAACACACCCTTAACTAGGTTCACCCAAAATAAATCCAAACCGGATTCGACCCGTACGTGGGTTATTACCAGACCCATGAGCAACCAAGACCATACACACCATTTTTTGATTCTTACTACACGAATCGCTCTCTTTTTAATCCAAAATCGTTCTAACGTCTTTATACCACACAAAAACATTACCAAATCGTTTTTATTTAAGTTTTAACCACGAAAACAATAGCACGATTTATGTCCAGTTCTAACAACCAAACTAACAAAACAAAAGCGTCCCAGACTCGACTTACCAAAGGATGAGAAAGGAAGAGAGACGAGGTGAGATAGAGGTGGTGGTTGAGGAGGCTACAAAACACACGGACCAACAAAACCAAGACGAATGAGGACCCCAGACCAAACTCGATCTACTCATGAATATCATTCTTTTCGATTCAAATAGGCGATGGCTGATGTCGGCTAGCGGCGGCGTGAGATGGTGGATGGTTGGCCGGAACAGTGACCGAAAATGGGGTGGTGGCGGCTGCTAACTAGAGAGAGAAGTGTGAGTGTGTTTTTATTATAAGAAAACCCTAAATGGGGTTATATACCTAGGCAGGGACTAAAGGCGTTAAAACTTCAAAGTTAAGGGGCGGCGGTTAAAATATAATCCAGGGACCATAACTGTAATTTATCAAATCTTTCACAAAATGAGGTTTGGGGCTCGTTTAGACTAGTAAACGGTTGATTTAAGACACGTGAATTACGCCATCGTGCTCAGAATAATATTTTCAATAAAAACGACTATTCATACGCCTCGTTTCTCACAAATAATAAAATAATCAAATCAAATCGTTGGTTGTGCTAGTACGCATTGTGTGCGAATTCCATGTTTCGCGAGATAACTTCACTTTTTAGGGTCAAATAAGCTCGGAAAGGCTCGTACATGAAAAACAGGGATAACCTCGTATAAAAATTCGTCTAGAAAATTTCGGGTTGTCACAGTCTCACCTCCTTAAAAGGGAATCGCGTCCTCGCGATTCAATTCAAGTTACCCGTTAGAGTTGAAAAGAGATGAGAATACTTACACTTGATCTCATCCATACGTTCCCACGTGAACTCAGGACCTCTCTTAGAGTTCACCGATCTTTGACAATAGGAATACAACTTTTACTAAAGTCGTCCGACTTCACAGTCTATGATTTCGATAGGTTTCTCAACAAGGTTTAAACATTCATCAATCTGGATCTCTCCCGGAGGCATAGCAATTGCCTCATCGGCAAGTCATTTCTTCACATTGCACATAAAAACGTTGCGAACACTGCTGAGTCCTGACGGTAGCTCGAGTTTGTGAGCTACCGATCCAACTCTAGTAAGGATTTCAAAAGGATCAATATAGCGAGGATTAAGCTTTCCACGTTTACTAAACGTATCACACCTTCTCACGGTGAATCTTTAAGCATAATCTAGGCTTTAACTGGGAATTCAAGAGGTTTACGTCATTTGTCAGCATACTCTTCTGACGATTTGTGAGCAGCTTGCAACTCGGTTATGATCTGAACGATCTTCTCGGTAGTCTCATGAACAAGTTTAGGGTCAGTAAGTTAGGTATCCCCAACTTCTACCCAACAAGTCGACGATCGGTACTTGCGAACATAAGGTGCCTCGTACGGTGCCGTTGAAATACTGAAGTCGTAGGTATTGTTATAAGAGAATTTGGTCAATGGAAGGTGTCTATCCCAACCATTGCCACACTCGATTACTCAGGTAGAGGTGCGGGATTCGCTTCTAAGGTTTAGCTTCTGATATAGTAGCAAAAACAGCAAATCGACTTACAAAATGATTTGTGAAATGATTTGTGAAACGGCTTATAGGATAATAGGAAAAAAATTCATCGTTTATGAAATTGTAGCAAAGTCAAAATTTTGATTTTCAGTTTGATTCATAACATCGTAGCAAGGCAGCAAAACATTTTATGAAATCATTTTGCTAATGATTTGTAGAACAGTTTACGGGGTAACAGGAAAGTAGATCGCCAATATAAAATGGTAGTAAGATCAAAATTTTGATTTTCGTGAAATAGCAGTAAAGCATTTTGTAGGATGACCGCAAATGGTCGGTAGAAAAATCAAAGGCAGTTTGTAAATTAATGGCAAAATAGTTTATTATCCTATAAGAGGTTAGCAAAGATAACTGTATTCCCGAGGGACGCGAGGAGAATTAGGTGATTGTCCCAAGGAACGCGGTTCAGGTTACTCCTTAAGGTCTTAAGATTTCTGTTGGGCGTGGAATCTCTGCCAAATGGAGAGTATAGCGAGTTCGGAGTACAACTCTGAGGGAAGATGTTGATTGCTACTAGCAATCAGTGGGTTGAATTAGTAATGTACATAGTACTTATAGCGGGAGGTACAACATTGATTGAGCAACTTCGATTGAACAACAACGATTTAGCACAAGGCTTAGGGTAGAGGCGACTGCAACAAGACTACAACAAAACAAGGCCGAATAACAAATCCAAATCCGGAATGAGGTCCAAATTCACAAAGTCAACCAATCCAAATTCAATCAGAATCAAAACCAAATCCAAACATATCCAAAATCAAATCCAAACGTAGCCAAAATCAAATCCGAATATAGCCAAAATCAAATCCAAATATAGCCAAAACTAAATCCAACGTAGCCAAAACCAAGTCCAAACATACCCAAAACCAACCCAAACATAGCTAATAAGCTCAATTGGGCTTATTACAATCTCGATGAGTTACAAATAAGCAACTCGGATTCAAACGGTGCCAATCGGGTCTAGCCCGTCCTGATGCAAAACATGATCAGACGGCGACAAACAGGAATTCAATATAAACGGAGACGTATAGCGGTGCTAGGAGTACTACGGTTTACGAGGTGTGATGCCAGTGTGTCGTATGCAAGGGCAGACTTTCGTGATATTCAGTGCTCGTATACACACGCCAAAACTTTACCATTTCAAAAATCAAAGACCAACTAGAATATAATTCCATTATAACAACTCCCAGTATCGCAAAATTCACCTTTGAGTCAGACATATGTGATCAGGTTATGTCCCACTGTACCTGGTTGAATATAGGTGATCAGTCTATATTCACCCGAGGTTCAATGAATTTTGAAATACTCAGCCTAGTTATACCTGTAATATGTCCCTTACATCCAAAATCATTCCGAAACACCACGACGAGTGTACAAACTCGAAATCAGACAATGAGATTACGCAAGGAAATAGCGTAACTCTGTGACAGGTTCGGTGCGTGCATTAGCATAGGGAAATGCTTATAGTGAACAACTAAAACAGGCGGATATACATTATCCAATAGTCAGGTACACATCTCAACAAATATATTATCAAATATCTCGTCACATATACCATCAAATATCTAATCACATATACCATCAAACAAAATCATCAATGAGGCTTCGGCTTGGCAGGCAGGCACGTGGCGGTCATAGGGTTAAGTTTTCGTAAAAAGTGGTTATAGTCTTGGTTTTAAAATTATACCCAGTTATCTATAACCTAGGCTCTGATACCAATCTGTAAAACCCCCAAAATCGGGTCCAGCGGAAGCATACATGTCACTGGGGTGCTACTTAATTGGTATCACCACACAAGGTACAAAAAACGGTTTTACCTCAACCGTTTAGAAGAAAATTTCATTATCAAAACATTAAGTTTACATCATTCAAAATATAGTGCGGAATACAAGCCCATAATAATAAAGTTGTCCCAAATATATATATCAGAGTCGTCTATGACCATGCCCATTGCCAAGTGCCTCCAGAAGTAGGCTATCACCTTAAACCTGAGAATACATGTTAAAAGGTCAGCTAACGCTGGTGAGTTCATAGTTTTAATAAAAAATAATAACAGTTGGACCATAGTACAATTATTTGCTACACTGGACTAAGATAGATATAAATCAAAAATTCTACATATATCAACAAACACAACCAATCCAGTATCAATATGATTGGTCACGGTAGCCCTCTCTCATATTGATAAACACAGTAGGGCCCTAGGATATATTTGACCTTAGCCAGGCACCACGTTATAGCAAAAGGTATCCGGGTTATTTGCTACCCTGGTCTAAGACAAATATCTGCTATATATATCTAAACTTAGCCAGGCACTACGTTATAGCAAAGCATAAACAGGTTACGTTGCTAACCTGGTTTAAGACAAATATCTAACGCATGTCTAACCTTAGCCAGTTAACAAGTTATAGCAAATAAAAAACAACAGCTAGGTCCATTCAAAATAGTTCTGAATATTTTCTCACCCCAAGGTTTCAGTATATAGTTTATTAGTAAAGGTGGGGCTATGAAACTCCCATGTATATCAAATAAACACATAACGCCTTCCAATAACCAAATCAAATACTTCAGCCAAATAGTCAAATCTTGAGTAAACAACTCACGTATCCGAATAAACAACCATTGAGTTTAGTTAAAAACGAGCATGTATTCTCCCCCAAAACAGTTATAAAACCAGTAAAAGTAGGGGCCATGAACTCACCTTAGCCACATCAATGCAATATTTCACGACTGACATAACTGGCATCTAGAGCTAATAAAACGGTATCCAGGAGACAAGCACAATGGTACGAGATCGGCATAACCTAATACGTATACAGTCATCTCAAATACGTCTCCTATAATAATTTAAGTCTAATAAAGGCAACGTGTCGTAGTTTTCGTGGATTACTCTTACTCTGTACTTATAAAAAGTTTAGTATCAACGTTTCGTGTGGTGTTAAGAAACCATAGACTCAAAACACGCACTCCAAAAATGAATCAACACTGACAAGAAAAGTACTGACTAGAACTCAAGTCGGGAAGACATGACACGGAGAAGTCAAGAATACAAAGACCAAAGAATACATCTACAGAATAAGTGAATCTGTACATTTCGGTATTTTCCCCAAAATCTCAAATAGCTTTGAAAAGTAATCAATGAAGTTTTAGAAAGTTAATTTAAGTTTTGTAAGAAAACTCAAATTAGTATTTCAATTAGCAAAGGTTTACAAGTCAATAAAACCATGAGTTTTCGATTAAAAATCTTCTCAAAACAATTTAATAAAAACTATCCATTGATTATTGGTCATTATTTACTTATTGTAAATTCGTTGCGAATCAAATATATTAAATTCATTATGAGTCTAATATATTATATTAGTTTCAAGTCCAATAAGTCCAAATGTCCAATGTCCGCGTGATATCGGTATAAGTCCAATAATTCTCCAATAAGTATCAATCCGTTATTAAAGTCTGTTAAGTACCTATTTTGTCAAATCCCAAAATACAATCCAAGAGTAACCGAAATGTACCAACGAGCACTCATGTCAAAACAAACCAAATATGTTAGTTCAAATATATTTCGACAAAGCTAATAATACATATCAAACAAATTTATTAAACCTACATGTTTATTTGGGATTTGGCCCAACACATAATTTAAGTCCAACAAAACACAATACACAATACACATTCACAGGTTCAAGGTAGAATCACACCCAGCACTTATACCCACTTTTTGTTAACAAAAAACCGGAGACAAGCACGCCCTTAGAGGCTGTTATGTTTGATTCGAGATGACACCTAAACCGACATCACTTGCGGTGCTGCGGTGGTGAGAATCCAAACGAAACAAACACCACTTTTTGGTGGTGCTTTTTCAGCCATGACACAATACGACAAACACCACTTTTGTTTTCTTTTAGCTTTTCCCGAAAGCTAAACACAATCAAAATCAACCATTTTATTTCAAAAATAAGCAACAATCAATTTTAGTACTAGTTCCAAATCTGGAAATGAATCACGAATGAGCCAAAATAACTTAAGCCGAGTAGGCATAAGCTCGAAACAATTAAACACCCTTGTGTTTCCTTTGTTGCATCGAGAACCAAAACAACCATAAAAGCAGATACGAGCTTAATATAAATCAAATAAGTCACAAGCTATAAAGGAGATAAGCTCAAAATAAGCGAGTCGACACAATCGAACACAAGACCACGCACCCTTGTGGTTTCTTGCGGTGAACCATGCACAATAAAACACACCCTTAACTGGGTTCACCCAAAATAAATCCAAACCGGATCTGACCCGTACGGGTTTAACCCAACCCGTATGTGGGTTATTACCCGACCCATGAGCAACCAAGACCATACACACCATTTTTAGATTCTTACCACATGAATCGCTCTCTTTTTAATCCAAAATTGTTCTAACGTCTTTATACCAAACAAAAACATTACCAAATCGTTTTTATTTAAGTTTTAACCACGAAAACAATAGCACGATTTATGTCCAGTTCTAACAACCAAACTAACAAAGCAAAAGAGTCCGAGACTCGACTTACCAAAGGATGAGAAAGGAAGAGAGACGAGGTTAGATGGAGGTGGTGGCTGAGGAGGCTACAAAACACACGGACCAACAAAACCAAGATGAATGAAAACCCCTGACCAAACTTGATCTACTCACGAATCTCATTCTTTTCACTTGAAATAGGCGATGGCTAATTTCGGCTAGCGGCGGTGTGAGATGGTGGATGGTTGGCCGGAACAGTGACCGAAAATGGGGTGGCGGCGGCTGCTAACTAGAGAGAGAAGTGTTAGTGTGTTTTTTTGATAAGAAAACCCTAAAGGGGTTATAAACCTAGGCATGGACTAAAGGTGCTAAAACTTCAAAGTTAAGGGGCGGTAGTGAAAATATAATCTAGGGACCATAACTGTAATTTATCAAATCTTTCACAAAATGAGGTTCGGGGCTTGTTTAGACTAGTAAACGATTGATTCAAGATACGTGAATTACGTCATCATGCTCAGAATAATATTTCCAATAAAAACGACAAGTCATACGCCTCGTTTCTCATAAATAATAAAATAATCAAATCAAATCGTTGGTTGCGCCAGTACGCGTTGTGTGCAAATTTCATGTTTCACGAGATCACTTCACGTTTTAGGGTCAAATAAGCTCGGAAAGGCTCGTAAATGAAAAACAGGGATAACCTCGTATAGAAATACGTTTGGAAAATTTTGGGTTGTCACAATATACGACATTGAAAGTTCATCTGCTTCACGGTGAAGTATTTGCTCTGCTGTTAGTTGATTCTCAGGAATATAGGGGTCACGGTGTCAGGTCTTGGAGGAACAGCAGTTGCATCTCCTGGAACCGTTATAGTTGGCATTTGGAAAGGACCTTTAAGTATAACCTTTTTCAGATATTTGCCATGAGGTTTCTTGAGTTCTATGAACCTTAAGAATCAACTTGCCCGTTGAACATAATTTCCAGGAGTGAGCATTGGTGGTGTTTTAAGTGATCCAGCTTCATGTCTAGATTGTTGGCTGTTGATGGCCTCACACATTTGATCAAACCAATATGATTGTTTTGCAGGAAGTGGGAAGGATTGCATTGGTTGTTGTTGAGGATATGGTTGTTGTTGAGGGAATTGTTGTTGTGGATAGAATTGATGTTGTTGCATGAGTAGTTGTTGTTGAGGATACTGTTATTGTTGAGGATACTGCTGTTGTTGATGAAAATAGTTGAAGTATGGTGGATGAGACATGATTTTTGATGTGTTGTTACTTGTGTGGATGATGGATCTTTGTAGTTAATTGAAATGAGATTTCTTTAGTTTAAAATCTTGTATGAGTCGTAAACTCTGGTCTTATTCGTAAACTCTGATCTTACGCGTAAACTAAGATCTTACGTGTAAACTATGATCTTACGCGTAAACGTTGGCCTTACTCGTAAGATTAGGTTCTTACGCGTAAGTTTCTGGTCCTTAGTCGTAAGACTTAGGCAAACCAAATAAACCTTTCAAACTTATCCAAGCTTGAAAGATATCACAAGTCGAAGTATTCCACAAGCTTATCCAAGCCAGGGAAGTACTGAGTAACCTTTGCTCGTTGACGAAACTGAAGATTCACGCTTATCCGTAAACTAGAGACTTATGCGTAAACTTTGCTGCTTATGCGTAAAGTAAGGGTTTTGACTGAGGTTATGCGTAAACTAAGGGTTTTGACCAAAGTTATGCGTAAACTAAGGGTTTTTTCTGCTTACTCGTAAACTTTAACACGTATGCGTAAAATGACCAAATTTTTCAAAATACGTTTTATGCATAAAAGATACGATTTCCACAAGTTTATTTTGGTCAAATCTCTTCAAAAACACGTAAAGAGCAATAAAGTTCACTACAAAAAAACAGGCTTTCAGAGACTGAATTTCTAGGGACTGATATATCAGTCGCTGATACATAGCATCGGTAACTGAAACATCAGTTACTGATACTTTTAAGGACTGACCTTTTATTGACTGATTGCGGAGACTAAAAATCAGTCCTCGATTCCGTGACCCCATATCTGAGACTAAATTTCAGTTACTAATATGCCTGTACGGGAAAAAAATTTGGAGGCAAATTTGTTAGTGACTGAATAAGGGTGACAATTCAGTCCCTAGTACATGTACATCCTATCTAAGACTAAATTTTAGTTACAAATATATTTGCGCAATAAAAAAATTTGACGAAAAATTTGTTAGTGACTGAATTATAGTCACAGTTCAGTCCCTAATACATGGAGATCATAGCTAAGACTAATTTCAGTTACAAATATGTCTACACAATAAAGAGGTTTGGAGGGAAATTTTTTAGTGACTGAATTTCAGTCACAGCTGCGTCCCTACTATATGGACATCATACCTAAGACTAAAATTAAGTTACAAATATGTTTGCGCAATAAAAAAAGTTTGGAGGGAAATTTGTTAGTGACTGAATTTGAATCACAACTTAGTCTCTAATACATGGACATTATAGCTAAGACTAAAATGTATAAAAATAGATTAAAATGGACTAAAATATTTAAAAATGGACGAAAACGTTTAAAATTAGACGAAAACGTATCAAAAAGGACGAAAACGTAAAAAATGGACGAAAACGTATAAAAATGGACGTAAACGTAAAAAAACGGACTAAAACGGATGAAAACATATAAAAACGTTAAAATATAACAGACAAAAACTGATGAAAACATAAAAATACGGATGAAATCATATACAAACGGACGAAAACGGATGAAAACATATAAAAAAGTAAAAAAAAAAAAAAAAAGGGACTAAAATGGATGAAAACGTAAAAAAACGGACGAAAACGTAAAAAAAACGGACAAAAACGTAAAAAACGGACAAAAACGTATAAAAACGTAAAAAAGGGACGAAAATGTATAAAAACGGACGAAAACGTAAAAAACGGACGAAAACGTATAAAAACGAACAAAAACAGATAAAAACTGACAAAAACGGACGAAAACGGATTACCGACAGAATATACGGTTCTATATATTGTAATTTACTACACTTGTTTTTAAGACCTACATATATTTGTATCGTTGTTAGTAATTGTAAGTTTGTATATAAACCTATTTAAGGATTGCTATTTACGTGTAACACTTAGGGGTTCACGCACGAAACCTCGGTTATACCCCCGTGACGTGGGAACTCGAGCAGAATTCAAGTTTCAGATGTTCATAACATCTTTAGTATTCACCGATGGCTTTCATTTTGAGTGTTGACAATTTAAGACGTGTAATCGGGATAATGACATCAATCAATTGCTTCATCGAGCGCGACATCCCTTTTAAAGAAACGACTATTACGTTCTTACCATATATAATAAGTCGTGGTGCCTATAGCTATCGTCAATCCACTATACTATACGCACCACTTCCATTCAAGATAATAACAAGAAAGTTGCATATAGGCATATAGCCAATCAACGCACTCTACTTTACACACCACGTGAACCATCATATTGCCTTTATGGGTTCTCACACCCCTAAAGGTCTCCTTATAAATACCAGGGCCGTCTCTGAGGATTTATGGACCTAGGCCGAGCAAAAAAAAAAATGGCCCAGTGGCTAGGTGCAACAAATTATATAATATAAACTAAAATATAAAAACGATATGTAAGTGGGCTTTTTTATGTGGGTTAAGTTATATGGTTTAATTTTTGGATGATTGTTAAGATTTATAATAGGCTTAGTTAATTACATATACAATTTTTATATATATACATTTAAAAAAAAAAAGGGCCCCTTAAAAAATCGGGCCTCGGCCGGTCGCCCACTTCGTCCCACCCCTGGACCGGCCCTGATAAATACTATACCATTTTCTCTAAATGAATCAAGCTAATAGACGTACGAGTTATAATTGTATTATAATTAATCTTAAAATAAGTTACTTATGAATTGTCACAATATTTAACTTCAAAATAAAATTATTAAAAAATTATTACCTATTATAATATCTGGCTAAACCCCGTGCGTTTATGAGTTCTAAAACTAGTTGATTTATAAAATATATAAATTAGATTTTATAATACAAAAAAAAAAAAGAATTTCCCACTCCCATTTTCTATTGTCCCGCTCTAAGTTTTTCCCAAAAGTCAAATTATCCCTCCTACCAATTATCCAACTATTACCTACCTCACATCTCTAATCTACAAACTTCTTCTCTGGGATACACACACAGAGTATAATCTTTTTTTTTCCCGAAATTTGAAATCTTATCCATCCATCCATAAAATCAAACCCTAATTTTATTCCACTTTTCTCTCGTCATCATCATTCTACAATCAATTATTGTAGTTCAGGTAAACTTTTAATTTAAATATATTAATTCATTCATTCGATGGTTTTGTTTGTGATCTGTTTTCTAAGTATTTGATTTGCTTTTATTTAATAGATGCAAATTGTTGTTAATTGAGTAACATATGAATGACTGCTAGTTATATGAAAATTAGCCTAAATTGATTATAGCTTATTAAGAGTGTTTCTTATTGCTTTCTCAAGTTTTTCGGGCTTAATTGATTTGTTTCGTATTGCTTAGTTAGGGTGTGTTTGGATCAGCTTATTTTTTCGGTTTAATTGATTCTGGAAACTGACTTCTCTTCTTGAGGGTTTTTTTATTTGAGGTTAAGCAGCCGATATTCGAAGAAGCGTTAAAATAAGTATTTTGAGTGAGACAATTAAATGTACGCTTATCTACTTAGTTGGAAGTTATTATGCATTTATGCTTAGTGGTTTAATTTCCGAGCTTTAGCCATAAGGTGAAACAACTTGTTTAGGATGGTTATCTACTTCTGCTTATAAGCATATGCAGAAGCTGTTAAAATAACCACATGTACACGCCTCTAGGCTTATTATTGTCAAACACATTGAACAAACCCGATAAGTATTAGGATTAAAATCGGTTTCAAGATTTGGTAGTACCTGCTTTGCTTTATTGAAAATAGATTTTTGGTTGTTGACAGTGTTTCCTCATGTCCACAGGATATATATATCTGAAAGTACGGTTGCAAAATCTTTTATACAATGGCATCTTTGGATATATCACTTGCAGATATGATAAAAATCAGACGCACTACCGAGAGAGCTGAGAAAGGTGGAGGGCGAGGCAAGGGCCGCCGTGGGCGAGGACAAGGAGGTTCATCTGGTAATGGAAGACCAACAGGGAAACCTCGCAAAGGTCCTTTTGGTTTGTAAGAGAAAGTTCTGATTTAACTTTGGGTGTGTATCCCTTTGGTTTGGTCATCCAAAATTATCATTATGTTCTAATACGTTACACTAAACTTATGCAGATTAACTATTTCGCTGATTGCAGTCTAGAGATTTTCGATGATCCTTCTGCTAATGCAATGATTGATGTTCTTTTCATTTATTCTTATAAGTTGATCCTTGATAATATTTCAATCAGTTTATGCAGATGCACCTGATCAGGCAAAACCTCAAGGGAAGCTCAAAGCAAGTTAAAGGTCCCAACTTTCTCTTGTATTTCCTATGTATTTACATAGAACTTTTTTTAAAACATATAATAAGTCTGAAATTACGTCCACCTACAAATTTGCACCTTACATTCTTTCATGGATGGGCTGAAAGTTTCTCAATCTCTCTTTGTATCTGAGTACTGTAAATACTGTTTTTTAATGAGAATGTTTGTTATGCAGGGGACTCGAACACAGGAGAAGAATCAGATACTGAGTTATTCGGTATCGATTACAGTATGTTGCCCATCATGTTCCGCAATACCTAGTTGGTAAGTTGGGAGGGTTGTTGGAATTTAGTTTTGATGAAAATGTGACTTGATAGCTTGATGAAACAGCTGCGAACTTGAGCACTGCAGGGATTTTTTTTTCCTTTCTATCATCTGTGGGTAACAATGTTTTCTTCATACATGATGGTCTTATGCTAAACTGCTATTTCTCGTGACAGGCTTTTGATGCTATCGCTGAGTTGGATACATTAGGTGAGGACTCGTACAACCTCACTTTGTGACAACCTTACCCAAAGTGTGGACATCTGATATCGCGGTTCGTCACTCTCACTCACCCAAAGTGTTGTATACCCTTGATAGACTGCATATTAGGGACTCTTGTGGACAAAAAGTACTATGACATCTATCATTAATAAGTTTTCTTTTGACTAGCTGTTTCCTTGTTTTATATGAATCTGATTATATTTGCCTATAAAGACATAAACTTGTAGTTATAATCAGTTTTTTATAACCACTAAACTCAATTTGAATAATTTGTGATTGATTCAGGGGTAGATTCAGAGGATTCTAATGATCCAGCCATACAAAGGTAACTAGCTTAAAACTACTTGATGCATTCTCTCTTAGCATAAAAAAATATGCAATTTCTAAGTACTGGTCGAGCAGCTGTTAATAGAGGGGTGGACGAGTTGGGTAAGGGGTCAAAATGGTTCGGGTTGAAATATGCAATTTCTAAGTACTGGTCGAGCAGGGCTGGGCTGAGTTGGTTAACCCATTAACTCTCTTATGTCAAGTACTTGATTTCATTTATGCATATTGGAACTTGATTATGATTAAGAAAATTCTATACTATTACTATGATTATCTTAATTATCGAATAAAACACGTTAGGATGTTGTAATGCAGTGCTTAACCTGTCTCAAAACTTGTTATAAAAGGAAATAAACAAATGTTCTTACAGTTTCTCCATAATAATATGTGACGACACGGTATATGTGGCTTTTCACTTTTCAGATTTGAAGAATTGAAGTCGAGGATACGGGATTATGGGTGAAGACTGAAGAGTGAAAGACATTATAATTGTTTACTTTTGTTTCGTTATGTATTAGTTATAAGGATTTATTAAAGACTTTTTGTTTCGTTATGTATTAGTTAAAAATATTATTAGGAACTCTCATTAACGTGTCCTTAACATGTTCTTAACACTTAACAGGTCCTTAACATGTTCCCTTGTGTTTTTTTGGTATAAATTTAGTATTTTTGTGACTAACAATCAGTCTTTAAAGCCTTTCATTGGAGACTAATCAGTTTTTAAATCCTATTATTAGAGACTGATTTGGTACGGTAATTTACAAAACAACGAAACGTATTAGGGACTATAAACAATGTTTATGGACTAATTTTCAGTCCCTAAATCCATGTGTTAGTAACAGATCAAACATGGTATTGGCGACTGACTTTTCAGTCGCCGATAATATGCATTGGGGACTGAAATAACATGATACCAACCCATAGAAATAAGGACTGACTTTTTTATTTTGGTGACTGATCTCTGGTCCTCGTTGGTTCGATACAACAAGGACTGAATTTCAGTTGATAACGTCACTTTCCGCAACTAAGCTTCTATCACTGATTAGTGACTAGCAAAATCAGTCCTTGATAGACCATCCGTAACTGATCATGGTGTATCAGAGACTGATTTTTCAGTCTCTGAAAGCCTGTTTTTTTGTAGTGGTTTAGGCCTTTAACACTAAAGTCGAAATTTGAAGTTATTCGTAAGAAGGTATGAACGTGAAAAAACTAGTAGAAAACGATATTTAAACTAAAAAGTACTATACTTTATGCTATATCTAAGTTTCTAAACACTATATCAACCTTAAAACTTTCCAAGCTTCAAGATTTGAGTGTAAGAAACAAAGAAAAAGGGCGAAAAATTTGAAGAAAATAAAAAAGAAGGTACGAGTAACCAAAAAACACACACTTCAAGCAACTATTAGGCGATTGATACCACTTGTTAGGTCACCATATTGATGTAAACACAAGTATATCTTAGTGAGAGAAAGTAGAGAGAGAGAGAAAGAGATAGAGAGAGAGAGAGAGAGCGAGATTGGTATGGAACTTCTATGTGAAATAATAGGTAAAGAGTGATATTGCATAAAAGAACCAACACCCTCCTAAGAGGGTTACATATGTTTATATAGTGTAAGATTAGGGCAACGCCCCACATGGGCTTTCTATCACTCATTCATAGGCCCATGGGCTTACTACATAAGCATAGAATTAATTACAAACATATAAGGAAAACATATTAAGCAACCTATTACAAAACTTAATGACCGACACTTTATATTAATTAAACGTATTCCCAACAGATAACGAAACATAAGTCTTTAACTTTTTAAATCAAGGTCTTTAGAAAAATATCTTGGCAAAATTAACACAGTCTTTGAAATGAGAACAATGATTAACTTCATTGCAAATGTCTTCAAATGTTACTGACGATCACCTGAAAATGGATACTCGAAAACGTCAACATAAAGTTGGTGAGCTCGTAGGTTTAGGAGTTAAACCACGAAGCTGTGAATAATATAGCATAGGAAAATAACGAGCATGATATACAATTATAAGCACTTAATGAACTACAAGCTTGCAACAACTGAATCTCATGATGGTATATACGTATAGCTTGATCGGATACTATTCCCCCTTCATTTTGAATGCACACCGGAATATAAGGGTGTGGTTGTCAACCCGAATAGTAATGAGTGCTACTTCCCAAATTGTACTATCAATACATTCTAACCTCTTGCAACCACACAAATTGAATCCACACAAAATAACTACACAGTAAGGCACATATTGCAATCAAACACACATATTGTTTGAAAATATGAAAACAATGTATCACAGCATGAAAACAGTCAAAAAATCATTTGAGTACCATTTTCCAACAAGGAAAATACAAGTAAAAAGGGGCTTCGAGAACTCACCTCAATAAGGTATTGCAAATTGGAAGGTGACAAAGCTCGACATGCAATGCAACTCTAACCGCGACCTAAGTAGTTAAGTCTTTTAGGGAAATATGCAACATGTACTATATACTCGTAGTGAGGTTTTAACAAGTTATGTAAGTCGGTCGTTTAAGAAATATATTTCAAAACTCGATTTAGTTACTTAGAATCCTAGAAATTTAAAGTATTATATTAGTTATGGTTAACCCGTATTGGAAAGCGTGTATCTAACTCGTTTTAAGTCCGTTTTTCCTCGTTAAACTCTATAAACGTAAATGAACATGTCTATTTTCATTATTTGAAGGATCCGGTTAGAGAAAATAAGTTTTAGGTGTCGGTTTTCATTAAAACAAAAGTTGGACAGCGGTGAATTACTTTTCATAAAACTTTTCACTTAATCGGGTTGTTGCTCGCTCATTTTCTAAAGAAGTTAATTATTTCAAAGGGCTTAAGTTCATCATTTTCGAGTCTAGTTTCCAAAAATATCAACCATGTTAATACAAATAAACCGTAAGAACGTTTATTTATATTTTACGATCTTTCTATGTTTTGTCGATAACAAAAGTAAAATCATTTTATCGAAATAAATAAAATATGCAATGTATTAAAGCCAATAAGTTTTTCTAACTTACTTTATCAAAATCACTAAATACATTTTATAAAATAACTAAGTAAAAATGTATAACTTGTCTTGGATTATCCATGGGCCAAAACCATAACCCATAACCCATGACCTATGTGCATTAATGTCTTTGACATCATGCATGACATCACAATGGGTAAAACCCATGACCCATGACCCAAAGTTCATAGCCCATGAATCAAAGTCCATAACCCATGACCCAAGATGTCTTTGACATCATTCATGACATCACTTGACCCATGGACCTTGACCCATAAACCAAAATCCGGAATTGTAACCCATAACCCGACCTGGTACTACCAGATACCCGGTTCCATGGGATTACATTGGCCGGATCCCTTTGAGAAGGGATCCGCCATAACTGGGAGAACAGTGGACTGTTTTTGCCTATAAATAGTGAGACATTTCTCTCTTGTTTCTCACCCCTCTTGAATATATCTTCTCTCTATATTCTTTTCTCTCTAACCTCAGATCTAAAGATCATTCTTGTAGTTCTCTTTCTCTTATGTTCTCTAGGTTCTTGTTACAAAGACGAGATCACACTTTCTTACATACAAGCCATTTCTCTTCTTAAGTTGCTCGGACCTCTCATCACCTCAAGATCATCAGTTGTTTCTTGTTGTTCATACTTCTTCTTGTATTCTCAAAGTTGTTGTGTTAGTTGTATTGTTGTGTTGGTTTGGTCCGCCATTCTAAGGACTCGGTATTTAGCTTTGTACCAGAAAAAGTGTAGGTGACGTTGTGAAGGTTTCTCCACCGGTTGAAGGAGCTTGTTGACATAGTGTTTGCGAACTCTCGAGTAGGTGACTCGGGGAGTTGAGTAGGGCAATGAAGGTGTCCTTGTAGCCGAACCACTATAAACAATTGTGTCACACTTCTTTCCTTTATCTCTTTACTTTTACGTATTCATTTCATTACTAGTATCGTGCAATATCCATATCTCAACATCCAAAGGTTTCATATACTTTCAATCTAAAAGTTTTTTATAAACTACATTTAAATCGGTAAAAACTATTCAACCCCCCTTATAGTTTTCTACAATTGGCATCAAGAGCAGGTTTATAAAAAGTTTTTAAGTAAATTGTATTTTAAAACTTTTTCGATCAAATGGATTTTGAAAACTACAAGGAAGGGCAATCTATGCAAAGACCACCACTCTTTGAAGATAATGGCTTAATATATTGGAAAAATAGATTTGAAACATATGTGATGTCTAAAGATATTGATCTTTGGAATATTATTGTTGATGAGGATTATGTGCCGGTATTTGAGAATATCTCTACCGACAAAAATGAGGTTGGTTCCTCGGTTTTAAAAGACGTACAAAAGAAAATTCTTTCTGAAAATAATAAGGCAAAAAGGATTTTATACAATGCCTTACCCAAAAAGGAATATGAAAGAATTTTTATGCATAAAACCGCTAAAGACATTTGGGATTGTTTAGTAATTACTCATCAAGGAAACAAACAAGTGCAAAATAATAAAATTGATTTATTTGTTCAACAATATGAGCAATACTCAATATCGGATGATGAAAGTACTGATAATGCATTTAGTAGGTTTAATACTATTATTACTTTACTAATAGCACTTGATGAATTTTTTTCCAAGCGTAACCATGTTAGGAAATTCTTAAGGGCTCTTCCGGCTAAATGGAGACCGAAGGTCACGGCAATAGAAGAATCAAAGGACATAACAATCCTTTCTCTCGACGAGCTAATTGGGAACCTCAATGTGTACGAGGTTGTGTTGGCTAGAGACTCCGAGGTCTCAAAGGAGAAGAAGGAGAAGTATAAGTCACTAGCTCTAAAAGCTAAAAAGGAGTCTAGTAATGAAGATACTTCGTCCTCGGATAGTGATGATGAAGAATACGCCATGGCCGTGAGGGACTTTAAGAAGTTCTTTAGAAGAAGAGGAAGATTCGTAAAACAACCTTACGATGACAAGAAAGGCTTCCGAAAATTCAAGGAAGAAAAGAAAGTTAAAGATGACCGAAAGTGCTTTGGATGTGGTGATCCAAATCACTTTATAGGTGCTTGTCCTAAACAATATAATGGTGAGCAAAAGGCGTTCGTTAGCGGCTCTTGATATCCTAGTGAAGAGGAAAAAGATGAGATTTGTCTCATGGCCAAAGAATCTAATGAGGTACATTCCGATTCTCTCTATTATAGTAGCTCATCTTTAGACGATGAATCTCTAAGCTTAGAATATAATAAACTTTGCAAAATTAGTCTTAAAGTCATCAACAAAAATAAACTTCTTAAAAGTAAAATTGAATTCTTAGAAAAAGAAGTTTTAGATCTTAAAGAAAAATTAATAAGGCTTGAAAAAGGAAGAGAAGCAAGAATAGAATGTGAACTTTGTGTAAGTCTTCAAACGATAATTGATAAACAAGACTCTAAAATTGCTAGACTTACTACACAACGCTTAGAAGATATAATAGATACACAACAAGTAAAAAACAATACAAAAGGAGTAAGATTTACAGATTGTATGCCCTCGACTAGCGAAGAAAAATCAACTAAATTTATTAAGTCTGCTGATCCAACTGCTTCTGAGGTGACAGATCTGGCGGATCCCTCCAAAAGGGATCCGGCTAGGCTTAAGCAAAGGATCCGGGCATCTGATGCAGAAAAATCAAAAATTGACTGGTCCAAATCATCTAGAAAAGAGTTTTTAGTCATAACCAAAAAGAAAACACCTAATGCTCCTGATTGAAATGTTAATATACCACATCACAATAAAGGAATTTTGAGAAGACCAAATGTTCGACCAACAACACCATTTAGAAAATCAAACGCACCTTATCCTAAAGGTAACGTAAATCAAATATGATGGAACAATGGTCTTTACAATGATTTTGAAACACCAAATTTTGGACCTTGGAACTATCTTCCTTTTGTGAACCAAGTGAATGGTTTTTTTAACGTTAATGGACCCATGAGATATTCGGGACCAAACGCCTGAGTTTCTTTGTGCTTTTAGGTTTGTCTAAAGGTTGATAACCAAACGAATGGATTAAAGACAGCGGATGCACAAGGCATATGACGGGTAATAAAATCCTATTTTCATCTTACAAGGCTTGCGATGGAGGTAACGTAGTTTTTGGTAATGGGAAAAGTAAGATCATCGGCAAAGGTACGATCTCACATAACTCTTTAACCATCAATAATGTGTGTCACATAGATAACCTAGGTTTTAACCTATTAAGTATTAGTCAAATAGTTGATAAAAAGTGTGATATCTTATTTAGTGAGCCCGGTAGTAAAATACTAAAAGACGAAATAACCATAGGAACAAGGGTTAAGAAAAACGGTCTTTTTGTAATGAAAATTGGAAACTCTAAAGATAAACTTTGTCTAACTTCAATAGATGATACTTCGACCCTTTGGCATCGAAGATTGGGTCACGCCAATATGCGTCTTATTCAATTGCTATCATCTAAAGAACTTGTTAGAAACTTACCAAAACTAAAATATGAACATCATTTTTGTGATGCTTGTAATGTAGGTAAACAAGTCTATGCTAGTCATAAAGCTAAAAATATGGTCTCTACAACTAAGTGTCTAGAACTTTTACACATGGATCTCTTTGGTCCATCGGCTATTCAAAGTTACGGAGGTAACTTCTATACTTTGGAAATTGTCGATGACTACTATAGGTATACATGGACTAGATTTCTAAAAAATAAAACCGAAGCCTTTGATCACTTTGAAATTCTAAGTAAGAAAATTAAAAAAACCTAGGTTGTCCAATAATATCTATACGTACGGATCATGGTCGGGAATTTGACAACGAAATACAATTCGGAGCCTTTTGTGATGCTAATGGTATTACTCACAATTTCTCGGCTCCACGTACTCCGCAATCAAATGGGATAGTTGAACGAAAGAATAGAACCTTACATGAAATGAGTCGAACCATGCTTAATGAACAATCAATACCTCAAAAATTTTGGTGTAACGCCGTCGACATATCAACATATATCTGAAATAGAGTTCTCATTAGACCATTCGTAGGATTAACTCCTTATGAGTTATTAAAACGTAAAAAGCTGTCGTTAGATTACTTTAAAGTATTTGGAAGCAAATGCTTCATTCTAAACACAAAAGATTATCTAACCAAATTTGATCCTAAATCCACTGAAGGTATTTTCTTAGGACATTTACCTAATAGTAAAGCCTATGTAGTTTTAAATAAAGAAACCATGAAAGTAGAAGAGTCTCTTAATGTCAAGTTTGACGAAAGTCCTCCTCCTAAATCTCAACCTCTCGTAGATGATCACATAATAGAAAGTCAAATTCATAAAAATCAAAGTAGTGAAATAAAAGACAAGGAAGATGAACTATTAAATAAAAAAATAGTTAACGTCAAAGAATCTAAAGATCACCCACTAGAAATAGTTATAGGAAAATTAAATGAAAGAACATTACGATCTCAAGCTCAAAACCAAAGTAATCTATTTTGTTTTGTTTCCTCATTAGAACCCAAAAACGTAAAAGAAGCTATTAAAGATGATAGTTGGGTAATAGCTATGTAAGAAGAACTAAATCAATTTGTCTCAAATGATGTTTGAAAACTAGTTCCACCACCTAAAAATCAAACCATAATTGGTACAAAATGGGTTTTCAAAAATAAACTAGATGAAAATGGGATTGTGTCCCTCAACAAAGCTAGACTTGTTGCACAAGGTTATAATCAACAAGAAGGAATAGATTTTGATGAGACCTATGCTCCAATAGCTAGATTAGAATCTATAAGAATCCTTCTAGCTTATTCTTGTGCTAAAGATATCAAACTTTATCAAATGGATGTAAAAAGTGCTTTTCTAAACGGGTTCATAAACGAAGAAGTATACGTAGCTCAACCTCCAGGTTTCGTAGACTTTGAAAAACCAGAATATGTATATAAGCTCAAGAAAGCTCTCCACGGTCTTAAACAAGCCCCTAAAGCTTGGTATGATAGACTTAAAACCTTTGTTATAGATAATAAATACACAATGGGTCTAGTAGATAATACATTGTTTACTAAGAAAAACCAATCACATATTATCGTTGTTCAAATTTACGTAGACGATATTATATTCTGATCTACTTGTCAAGAAATGTGTGACGATTTTTCTAAAATCATGCACGACGAGTTTGAAATGAGTATGATGGGAGAATTAAATTTCTTTCTTGGTCTACAAATAAAACAATTAGAAGATGGTATCTTCTTTAATCAATCTAAATATATTAAAGAAATGTTAAAGAAATTTGGATTAGAAGATGCAAAACCAATGAAAACACCAATGTCATCCGACACTAAATTTACTATAGACAAGAACGGTGAGTCCATTGACGATACCAAGTACCGTGGCATGATAGGTAGTCTACTATATCTTACGGCTAGTCGGCCGGATATTATGTTTAGTGTATGTATGTGTGCTCGGTTTCAAGAAGATCCAAAATCTTCACATCTCGAAGCAGTCAAAAGAATTTTTAGGTACATTAAGGGTACAACACAATTGGGATTATGGTATCCAAAAGGTACGGGTGTAGAAACTATTGAATATGCAGATTCTGACCGTGCAGGTGATTATGTTGATCGCAAAAGCACAAGTGGCATTTGTACATTCATGGGATGTTGTTTAACATCATGTTTTTCAAAGAAACAAATCGCGCTTGCTATTTCTACCACCGAAGCAAGATATGTGTTAGTAGGGAAAGCATGCCAACAAGCACTATGGATGAAACAAGCTCTTGTCGACTACGTTACTCATCTAAGCGACATTGCCATCCTCTACGACACCAAAGGTGCCATAGACCTTAGCAAGAATCCCGTTCTGCACTCCCGCACTAAACACATTGAAAACACCATCATTTCCTTAGAGATAATGTTCAAAAAGGAAATGTCGCCATAGAAAAAGTCTCTTCCGAAGACAACATTGCCGACATTCTCACCAAACCACTAAAACGTGAACCTTTTAATTTATTTCGATTAGGCCTTGGCCTTATGGAACAAACGTCTTGATCTTTCTTCTAACTTCTCTATCTGCAAGGTATGTATGTCTAATCCTCCCTTCTGAGTTTAGGATCTCTATTTCTTGCACAAATTATACTCGTTCAAACTAATGAGGTTTATACTTACATATATTCTCATCAAACTTTCTACAAAACACGACCCTAAAAACAATACCTCATTTGCTTTTTAAATCAAAACTTCTCACGTCTAGGACACTCACATTTGTTTTGCAAAGTTAATACAACGTAAAAACCTTTTATCATGCATCATATCATATATCTTTTGAATGCTAAAGGGAATACATAACCAATATGTATTTTCGGGTACATTCAAACGTAGTTACATTAAATTAAGGAGCACTTGGGTTATCTCATATATATATATATATACACTTCTTCTTCTCTCCTCTAGAGTCGAGATAACCGCAACTCCACATAGTTTACATTTAGGCACACACTAGTCCAAATATGTTTTCTATGCAAAACTGCAGACTGTGTACATCAGATACCCGGATCCCTGCATTTACGCATGCCGGATCCTTTCTGGGATGGATCCGTGGGAACTAGCTGCACAGAAGGCAGTTTAGCCAATGATTTGACAAAATCTACTTCAATTCTCCTCTATTTTCTATTTGCTACTTTATGTTTACTGAGTTGAAGTCTTAGTAGTTAAGGTCTCATGATTATTTGCATTCAATTCATATCTAATCATTAGATTTTGGATTCTTTTGTAGTTTTAGCATTCATTACAATACTTGATATCTATCTATAAATAAATGCCTAAGATGCTTGCTTCTCAATCATCACTCTCATCTCTCAATCTCAGAAACCATGGCCTCCAAAAGACCACAATCCTCTCAAAACCGTGATGATCTAGTCAATGAAATCAACACACTACAAAACATTACCAACACCTTTGAACATCACATACAAAAAACCAAGTTCTCTCCTCCAACTTCCAACATCCCTACACTACCAAAAACAAGAAAAACCGCACGTATAAGTGTGAAATCATGTTGCTTTGTCAACCCTCTATCCAACAACTCATCACCTCCTAGCAATTCCTCACCTCCAACCGACTATCAAAAAGAACCACCCTCTTCACCAAGCTCTCCAAAAGAAAACCTTCCTTCCTTCAAATCATTAGAAGACCTCCTTAGGACACCTACCTCAACTCCACCACCAACTTCAACTCCTCCACCCGCTCCAAGTCAACCATCTAAATCAACACCTCCTATTTTACCCAACATCAACCCCCAAAGAGCTAGTCTTCTCCACACCTCCTTCCTCACCAAATTCTCTTTTCAATGACCTTGAAGAGTTACCTCATATACCATCCATCGCTTCCCTAGAACATTTAGCAAATTAACCTCCACCTATCCTTAACATCATGGATGTTGATTTCACTATACCAAACTTTCCACCATCTCTTCCGCAACCAAACCGACCAACTTGGATGGATGAATCCCTACCCGACCACCCATACTATCTATTTTGTGAACATTGCCAAAGCTCTAGGCAAGTAGCCATAGAAATTAGGGACGAAATGCGTTTCATTCTAAACCATATCCTTGAACGCATTGACATAATGACTCACCAAAACCACTAAGCTCATATGCAAGCATCAAATGGCCAATAACATATATTTTCATAGTTTTCTCTTTATTTTCCTTTTCTTATAAGAACACTTCCTTGTTCTTAGTTTTACAAATGTTTGTGGCCTATATACCACTACATTTTGGTCATTTTTATTACAAGGATTAGTTCTACATACCTTGTGCATACCTCTCGTCTTACCTCCATTTCTTCTATTTATTGATCTCGTCACTAACATTCTTTCTTGTAGGTTTTCAAACTCCATTTTCTCACTTGACGTCCTCATCGAGGGGGAGCAACCGTCAAGGGGGAGCATTGCATACTTATTAATCTACATCATTTCTTAAAAAAAAATAGTTAGTTTCCTTTCGACACTCTTTTTGTTTCGACAAAAAGGGGGAGAAAAGAGTAAAAACTTTCAATTTAAAACTTACAAGTTTTATTTTTCCTCAAAATAATTTTATGTTTTGTCATCAATAAAAAGGGGGAGATTGTTAATACAAATAAACCGTAAAAACGTTTATTTATATTTTACGATCTTTCTATATTTTGTCGATAACAAAAGTAAAATCATTTTATCGAAATAAATAAAATATGTAACATTTTAAAGCTAATAAGTTTTTCTAACTTACTTTGTCAAAATCACTAAATACATTTTATCAAATAACTAAATAAAAATCTATAACTTGTCTTGGATTATTCATGGGCCAAAACCATAACCCATAACCCATGGAGCTTGACCCATGACCCATGTGCATTAATTTCTTTGACATTATGCATGATATCACAATGGGTAAAACCCATGACCCAAAGTCCATAACCCATGACCCAAGATGTCTTTGACATCATTCATGACATCACTTGACCCATGGACCTTGACCCATAACCCAAAATACGGAATTGTAACCCATAACCCGACCTGGTACTAATAGATACCCGCTTCCATGGGATTACACTGACCGGATCCCTCTAAGAAGGGATCGGCCAGAACCGGGTGAACTGTGGACTGTTTTTGCCTATAAATGGTGACCAATTTCTCTCTTGTTTCTCACCCCTCTTGAATATATCTTCTCCCTATATTCTTATCTCTCTAACCTCAGATCTGAAGATCATTCTTGTAGTTCTCTTTCTCTTGTGTTCTCTAGGTTCTTGTTACAAAGACGAGATCAAACTTTCTTACATATGAGCCATCTCTCTTCTCAAGTTGCTCGGACCTCTCATCACCTCAAGATCATCAGTTGTTTCTAGTTGTTGATAGCTCTTCTTGTATTCTCAAAGTTGTTGTGTTAGTTGTATTGTTGTGTTGGTTTGGTCCGCCGTGCAAAGGACTCGGTATTTAGCTTTGTACCGAAAAAAGTGTAAGCGACGTTGTGAAGGTTTCTCCACCGGTTGAAGGAGCTTGTTGACATAGTGTTTACGAACTCTCGAGTAGGTGACTCGGGGAGTAGAGTAGGGCAAGGAAGGTGTCCTTGTAGCCGAACCACTATAAAAAATTGTGTCACACTTCTTTCCTTTATCTCTTTACTTTTATGTATTCATTTCATTACTAGTATCGGTAAAAACTATTCAACCCCCATTCTAGTTTTCAACCCCCATTCTAGTTTTCTAAAAGTTTTTGATAAACTAAATTTAAATCGGTAAAAACTATTCAACCCCCATTCTAGTTTTCTACAAACCATTTGACTCATTTCATCACCAATTATTTTATGAGGTCAAAAACGTACCATGGTGTCAAAGCTGTTAAAAATTCAGTTTACTAGTCCAACGGTCTCAGGGCCGTAGCTCCTTTGTTATTTATTGTTAGGACTCGGTTTTGCCATCCTCAGAAAGGTCTAAGAATGCTCTATAGGAGCTATTTGAACTATTTTTACATATCTAGGACTTAGGGTGCTCGTTTTTCTCTATTTATAAATGTTACTTAGTTTTGTGTCGGTATTGACTACTGTTTTCTTAAAATTTATTAAAAATAGTAAACTGATTCCAAAATTATAAAAAAAAATAGCGAACATCATAAGACATATATGTAAGTCTAAAAAAATTGGCAAGATCCATAAAATGTCTAGGCAGGGTTTCTATATCAAAACACGTGACTGATTTTTTGGGACAAAAACTGTTAGATTTGGTCTAACTTTATACAAAATTCCTCAACACTACAAGTATGTACAAGTGATATAATGAACATGGAATGTAATGTACATGTAAAATAAAGTATGTAAATGAGTTTACTAGTCTTACAAAGATTTGGTGGATGGTTGGTGCAAGAGAACCCAAGAACACTAAGAAAACTAGTTTATGTTACCAAAACTCTTGAACACTTTAGCAAAATCTTAGCTCACCCTGAAACTTGTTTAGAAGTCTGGAGACTAGTAGATAGTTGAGAGAAAAAGAGTGTATTTTAGAGTGATAAATGAGGGAGAAGAGTGTCATATTTATAGTGCAAGGGAATGAAGAACTAGCTAGCTTTCTAGTCTAGTTGGTTTGGAATTAGGACTTAGGAGACAAGTTATGACAATGAAGACTTATGAGACACATGGGGATGGGTTGGGGGGTGATTATTTCGTGGGTTTTGGTACCAAGGGATGGGTTTTTGATGGTGATTGACACAATGGAAGTGTGGAGGTTCAAGTCTTACCTAATGTGTACATGGTAGCTTTGAAAATAAAACATGTTATGACAAGAGTTGGTGACTAGCTTGTAAAAAAAAGGGGGGCTGGTTTTTATATATAAATGGGGAGAAATGAGTTAATTTGAATGTATATAATGTATAAGAGATGTTAATTTAAAGGTGGCGCGGGTATTGGGTAAGTATTGCATGCGTGTAAGTATAAAACGCGTAATAAGAGTGTTTTACGTGAACTTGAAAAATAAAAAGTGTAAACTTATAAAATGTGATTGAAGTAGTCAAATGCTATATATTTTATGTAGATTTAACGTTGTATAATGCCGGTTTACGTAAAATGTTATTTTCCTGTTTACACGATTTAACTCAATGGTTATACGTTTATAGTAAATGTTCAAGTATACAAAGTAAAACGTTTTGAGTGGTCAAGTATTGCCTTGAAAATGCCAGTTGCTACACATGGGCGTAACTAGTGGGTTAGAGAATGCTCGTTACCAACCCGAGCATCACCGCTAGTTATCCCGAAAGTCCCTTTCCTTTAACCTTGATATCACCACTTGTTTCACCTATTAAAATAACATGAAGCAACGTAAGTAAAATGTTAAGTGAGTAAACGAAAGTGCAATAGCTGAAAACATAGGATACGATCATGTCGTAACCGTGATAACGAGCTATAAAAGACGTATCGTAGGTTGCTCCATGTGAACACATTTCATTGCTTGACCTTGGGTGCTTTATAAGCACTTTGTTTCCACACAGGATCATGAAACATAAGCATGAATTATTCCACACAGGACCATGAGTGCTTGAAGCACGTTATTTTTACCCAGGATCATGAGTAAATAAAACATGCTAATTCCACATAGGATCACGAGTGCTTATTGCACACATGACTATAATTGCAAAACAAGCATACATATTGTAGAAAACTAGAAGAGGGGTTGTGATTCGTATTGTAGCACGGGACAGTTTTAATATTTGTATTCCCGTTAGATAAAAGAATCACCTGAGGACGAGTGATAACTAAATCTTCCGGAGTTGTATTCACGTTGAGATTTGAATTGAAAATTACATTTGTGTTTTTAGTTTTAATGCTTGATTGTCGTTGATTTTTGGGTTTTATAAAAGATTTTAAAAGCTAGATAGATAAATAAAAGAAAGCTACAAGCAAAACACCAATATAAGAACTAAAATGCGATAATAAAGGATATGCTTGTCAAGTGAAGTGAAAACATCGTTAAGTGTGAATTATTGTTTAAAGTGGTGAATTAATACCCATTTTAAAAATTATTTTCTCACAACGTTGGTTTATTTTGAAAACAATTTTGAATCTTGGTAATAATCACTAAATTTAAATGATTGATTATCGTAACGGCTTTTGCCCGTTAAAACAACCAAGTAAATAAATCTAAAATAAATCCGAAAATTATTAATTAACAATCTTAAATACCCGCTAAAAAAACTATTTTCTCACAACGTTTGTTTATTTTGAAAACAATTTTTTATCTTGGTAAAAATTACTAGATTTAGATTAATTACTCAAATGGCTTTTGCCCGTCATGATAACCAAAAATCAATCCAAGTAACCAAAGATTATTAATCAACAATTTCTAAGTTTTCACACTTAATTTCACAAATCACCAACACTTAACAAGTATATATAAAGTCTACTCATTACACATATTAACTATGCTAACAAAAGCAAATAATCCAACATTAATAAGCATAATTCTAAACTAAATACTTAAGCTAAATAATAGAAAAAGGAAAGAAAGTAAAACCTGATCCGAGAAAATGAGACGAATAAAACCACCCGATTTTATAAACTTGTCAAACACTAAAGTTTACTTCTTTATTAGCTTTCATATTACCAAATAGTTAATAAAGCTTGTGACTTTATTAACTAATTAGCTTTATAAAAACTAGAAAATCTATAAACTTTAAATAATAAGCAAGCTTATAAGACCCTTAAGCTTCTCACCTTAGATGTAGGATTGGATGCATAAAAATCAAAACTTTATAAGGGTTAGTACAATAAGCAATATTAATAAGCTAAAAGAAAGATCAAATAAGCTATGGAAAAGCTAACTTGATCTATAAGCACTAGTCTTTAATCAAAATAGCTATGGAAAAGCTAATTTAATATAAAAGCACTAGTATTTAATGAAAAAGCTACAAGATTATAAAAAGCACTAAACTTTAATCAAAATAAGCTAAAAAAAAGCTAAAAGATTGAAACCTTAAGAAAAAACTTAACAGAACTAAAAGAATAAGCTATAGCATAGCTTATTTAAGAAAAACTACTAAAGTTGAAAGCTTTTTGAAATAAACTATTGAAAACTATTTAGATCTAAGAATAATAAAGTAGTTTTGAAAAGAAATTGAATAAGTAATAAATGTGCTTATTTGAATAATCTATGAGGAAGCTTATCCAAAAAGCTAGTCTAAATAAACCAAAAATAAGTTATAGGATAAGCTTATTTGGCTTAATAGATAAAGAAAAGGAAAAGAAAAGAAAATAAAAGAGAGAGGAGTAGAAGAAAAAAAAAAAGCTCAAGTCTTCAAAATAAATCTTCATCTTCATAATATTAAGTTAAAAAGTTGATTACAATAAGCACTTAAAAATAAGCTAGACTATTACAAGAGAAATAAGCTTCTACAATAAGCTAAATACTACTACTACCTAAAATAATCTACTCCTACTCCTAATACCTACTCTAATCTACTGTGTGTCTTGTGTGGTATCCGGATACATTCTTATATCGGGATTGTGTGTGTGATATCTTCATGTATCTAGCCCATTACTCGTCCACATGCATGCCTCATATTCCACCACTAATTGCAATTCTCGATCCTTCCAACGTTGTACAGCTCATGATTAGCAATCATTGGCGACACGTGTCAGCCTCTGATTGGGCAGCCGCTTCTTCTAGAACCTGCCACCTCGTACCTCGAACGCGTCATATCTGCCACGTGTCATGCTCTGATTGGTCCAATGCCCTGCCACCGTTGGACTTGTTTTTTCGTGATCTTTCTAACGGAGTGCTCGGGGAATTTTTCCGACTTCTTCTGAACCTTAGAAAACACGAAAACGTCGTCGAAACTCATCCAAAAGTCACCATTTTTCCTTTATTTTCAAACCCTTGTACCTACAAGACATAATAACACATTCCAAACATATTTGAAATATAATTTAACATATTTCATGGTTATTAATCCGTTTTAGCGTGTTTTCTGGTATAAAAATGATGTTTGATTAAGCACACATGAAAATCCCCCACACTAATCCATTGCTGGTCCCTCACGCAATGTTTATCACACTCGTGGTGATTGACAATCTTTTAACCCCCCCCCCCCCTTAATCCATAATCCCTCACATCAAACAAGAACATAATTTTTTTTAAGGGGTATAAAAATCATTTGTTCCGAAAATGCCCCGTTTTAACCATTAAATAATAAATAGATGATAATAAGAGTTTTATTCAAAAGATACAAGAGGCTTTAAGAATGGGAAACTCGCAAACTGGGAGTTTCCAGGAGATAAAGATCATCATAGTTGATTTTCGCAGTCCCCAAACCAAGCTTAAAACGAAATCACAGCTAAATATAAAATTAGATGCTAACACTACTCATAGATGCTAATTGTGTACGCGCAGCTACTCCTTGCTCCCTTATTCCTAGTTCCTCTAAGGATTTTATTTTGAAAAACGAGTTTTTTTTACTTCGATAGATTTTAGTCCTATAAAGGCACCCGGTTTAGACAATAATTAGTTTGAAATTCTTCCCTAGAGAACTGCTGCATATAGAAATGAGGTCTACATCAAGGTCCTAATTTAACACGATTTAGGGGATATCCTTTTTATTTCATCCAAAACAACTCATCTACGAGTCCAGAGACAGAAGCTTTATTTAGATATCCCCGAAGTCGAAATTTGGCATTATTAACATTATTATTAAGCATATTAGCCCTCGGCCCTTTAAACAACTGAGACAACGACAACTAACCGTCAGGAAACATTAGCCTTATTTCGACCTTGGGAATTTCCTCAACCTTTTTGAAGTCTGAGTCAACGGGAGCGAACCGTTAGGAAACATAAAACTTTTATGGCTTTGGATTATTATTATTAGTACCTCCACCCTTTAAACAACTGAGTCAACGGGAGCAAACCATTAGGAAACAATAGTCTTATTTCGGCTTTGGTTTATTAAACATTTATTATGGGCCAAATCCCAAGTCCTACGGTCTTTCAACATCCGAAACAATAGCAGCTAACTATCAGGAATCAATTGTATTATTTCCCCACAATACTGACAGTACCCTGATGTGTACCCAACTTCCATAAGTAGGAATTCTCTAAAAAAGGAGTAAAAACTAACAATCGTAAAAACCTTGCACCCTTAATTATTGAAAACTTTATTTTTAAGGTGTTATTAAGCTGATGGGAGCAAAAAGCCACAATTAACCGCTATGAGCTCTAAAGAGATCCAACTACTCTACGCTTAGCATCTAACTTATATTCCACTCTATCATTTTTCGTTCTTTGCAAAAAAATTTAAGTTTTGTAAACGCTCAGTCTCAAAAGCTAAGGGGAAAGATAGAGTGCAATACTCGGTTAAGTTAGAATCTCCCTTGTTCTAGCCTACGGGCCTACTTATTTATACACACAATAATTTTTTTTTTTTTTTGGGTACATAAATCAAACAAATATATAGGTTAAAACGAGGTTGCGTGGGTCACAGATAATGCAAAGGTTTGAAATTTTTTTGAAAATTTTGATAGAAATCCCCCCCACACTTAGAACTGAACATTGGCCTCAATGTTCAAAAATGTCGGGTGTTACCCCCACACTTAGGAACGAAAAAAGCAAATGCTTATAATTCCAAGTGTGAAAAGGGAAAACTATATCAGATAAGCACATATGATAAAGGATTTCCCTAAATATAACAATGAAATGATCGGAGACCGAGTGTTGGAGGGTTTGAAAACAAGCACGGATGTCTTCAGGATCATAGGGAATCCTGCAAGCAAAAATAGAAACCCACAAAACACAACATGGAAAGAAGCACTCCCTCACACTAATCCGAATACCACATGTAACACCCCCATAATCGGTACAACGGAAGCATACAAGTCATGGGGTGCTACTCAATTGGTATCACCACGCAAAGTACAAAGAACGGTTTTTACCTCAACCGTTTAGAAGGAATTTCATAATCAAGAGCATTAAGATTACATCATCCAAAAATATTGCGGAAACACAGGCCCATATTAATAAAGTGGACCAAAATATTTATCAAAGTAGTCTATGACCGTGCCAATGCCAAGCGCCTCAAAAAGTAAGTTATCCAGCCGTAAAGGTCACACACCTGAGATAAAACATGCTAAAAAGTCAACATAAAATTTGAGTGAATTCATAGGTTTAGTAGTAAAGCAGTTGATCACAAGATTTCAAGTTTAAGAGAAAGTGGGTTACGTTGTTATACACCCATAAACAGCTATTATTACACTAAGCTCATGAAACCAAAGCATTAATAGAGTACCAACAGTAATTGGTAGTATCGACAGTAATCGATATTATACTAATATCAAAAGTAATTGATAGTTGCCCTAGTAGGTAATTTGCCGTTTTACCTAGAGTTCTCAAATATAGTGCGTTTGTTTGCCTACCCGGTCAATACAAATGGGATTCGTCAATCCCAATAGGCATGCTGATGTGCGTGTCGTTGTGTTCAAGTTTTAAAATTTATAAACACGATTTATCCAATTCTCTAATCACACATACGAGCAAGTATACTCGTCCGTGGTAGTAAAGGTGGGTAAGTCGAGATCGTCCCAAGGGAATTGGGGTTTAGGTTTAGTAAATAAGTTTTAGCAAAATGGAGTGTCAATCCAATTTGAAGAAAATTAAAAATAAACAAGCAAGGTTCAATCAATCAAAAACAAATATACTTGTGTGTAGGTTCCATGACAATTGTTTAGAGTAACCAATCAAGTTGGGTGTTACTTGTAATGATGCACAACTTAAAATGAATGATTTACAATCAATGGTTTTTATCATGAGAAATCATATCTAAGAATTCAATCTCCTAGTTAACTCCTTTCGGCCATTATTAACTATTACGATAATTCTATTAAGTCCTTTGTGTTGTTTGAAAGCATGTCTTATCTCAAGAATTCCTACGAATCCTTTCGGCCTTTTTCGTGATGAAATCGTTTCCAAATCCATTTTAATGAGTAAAGGTGTTGCTTGTCACACACCACAATCCATACTAATTCGTGCACTAACTTTTTGGAATAAAAACATAAAGAAAACTCCTTTCGGCCTTTTGAATCTTTGAAACTGTTTTTACCAACCAATTAAGCAAGACTAGATTTTATCTCAACAAACTCATAAAACAAGATATGTTTTCATGCATCACTATGATAAGATTACTCCAACAATTGTCACATCATCCACACACAAGTATAACTAAATTACTCCATAACAATCATAACCAAACACACATAATTAACCAAACTTTCATTCATCATATAGTAAAAGTAAAAATAGTTCATGATAACTCAACAAGAAATACCTATCAAGGAATTATAAGAACTAGAATTGTGGAACTATAGCAATCCACACTCCTCCAATCGCCTATTATCACAAGTAAACAACTCCACACACGGACGCAACTCTTGAGACTCGAACTCAAGATCTCCTGGACGTTTTCACAGCAACTCCAAGCTTTTGGGCAATAATAATAATAGTGGTGTAGCTTTCTTAGGTTATGTCACTCCCCAAAAGAACTCTCTTTGCAAACTAACCAAGGGTTCCTTAAATAAGTGAGGAAACCCTTCTTATCCAAGTAAAAACGTCCCATATGAATTAATCAGATGAGAAATGATAAGCCTCAATGATTATGGGGCTTAAATTCACCATTTAATGCAACTTTGTAACTTCAGTTTTGGCCAACCGATCGGTATTTGGCTCCATCCGATCGGTTGGAGCTCTCGGTGTTTCTAACTTCACTCCATCCGAATCGGATGCGGGCGGCGTTCGATCGGATGGATGTTCCTGCCGTGCACTTTTGTTTTCTTTTATTCATTTCTCGTTACTTGCTTGATCCTTCGCTGTACCATTGATTTCCTTCATAAAACTTGATCTTTTCTTGATACATTAAGCATAGAAGTCTTGGTCTAATCAATTCTTTGAAGTATCAAGTGGTTTCTTTCTCGTAATTCTCCTTATGTGCATAATCTCTTCATTTCTTCTTGTTTTCCTCCATTTTTCCTGTACTTGGCTATATTTACTTGCATACACACTTTTTCATCATTTAGCAACAAATACATGCAAATATAACCAAATATAATGCACAAAACTAGCAATAACGCACCTAAAAACATGTTAGATTTAAGCGTTATCACATGCCCACAATATTCGCGCTCACTCGCAAGTGACTAACGGTTCATGATGTAGGGACTTAAGTTTGGTAATAGTGGTACTTTGTTAATCCCAACAATACACTTGATCAAATCCTTTAGCTTGTAAAGGTTTACTTATCTTAGATAAATCTAAAACAACTAAGTATAGAAACTGTCTTTGAAGTATATCAAACACAATGCGGAATCTTGTATTTGATCTTAAGAAGAACTTTATATTGAATTATTAGTAAACAGTGAATATCAAACAAAATGCTTCAATATTATTAATATAATACGTATACTCAAATGTATTAGGGTTTACAACCTTGAAGTATATAAAAGAATCGTGTATCTCGTTAAATCTCGTATCTATCTCTATGCCCTAGGACCTCTTTTTATAGACAAATGAGTCTGTTGATCCCAGTTGAGCAATTGATCTTGTTAGTTATCTTAGATATGACTCTAAAACAACAAGTATAGAAACAGACTTGACTTGAAACAATATTAAACACAATGCAGAATCTTATGTTTAACCTTAAGAAGAACAATTAATAGAACAGTAGAATTCTCAACAAACACTTCAATATATTAGATATACGAATACTCAAAAGTATTAGGGTTTACAACCTTGAAGTGAATCGACTCTAACAATGATGCGTACTAAACTCTAACCCTAGAACCTCCTTTTATAGACTAAGGAGTCCTTTACAAGATAAGTATTACATCGTATAAATCTAACTAAATAGGATATACACAAAATCCTTTCCATACTTATCTAACCGACTATACATAAGCAGTAGAAACTATCTCTAGCAGTATTATCCATAAGCCTAGCAGTAGTATCCACTTGGTGTATTTCCTTAATCTTCTTAGTAACTCCAACAGTAGTATGAAATACACTAACAGTAGTATCATTATCACCAGCAGTAGTATAACACTTGGTGAATTTTCCATTTAGCACCATAAGCAGTTGTATCTATTCCGAGCAGCAGCATCTCTAAACCCAACAATCCTCCCCTAAACTTGATATTTTCTTCAAAATCATCAAGTTTCTTTTAAGCTTTAACCTTCACCAGGAGGATGCTTCCAAACACTCACTTTGTCCTTCTCTTATAATCTGCCCCATACAGTTGTCTTTGCATTTTTCTGAGAAGATCAACAACCATTTGACTCCAATGATCAATGTGAAGTTTAATAGTTCCATTTACCATCATATCAAGTGTAGTCTTAGCCAGAGGATAATCTTTTTCCACCAGCATGTAAATTTGAACTCCTCCCCTCATTATTATATTGTGAACTCCACATGATTCATACAATCTCCAAAGAGTCATTTTAGTACTTTTGACCTACTCATTCCAAACTCTGTCTTCAGGATAAACTTCTAACATAAGCTTTAAATCTCCCAGAGTACACTATCCAACTCATATTGTGGCCTTGAATCTCCATATTTGTTCTTGATTAATTTCCACAAAGTCTCCAAATCTTCTCTATTAAAGTTTCTAAGCATTTGAGAAAATGTCACAAACCTTTGAGATTGTCCACCAGCTCTGTATATCTCCCACCAAGGAGTTTTTCCACCATAACCAGCTTTTCATCCAATGATAGTGGCTTTAGAATGCAAAGAAACAGTATCAACAAATGTATCATCATCATTGTCTACAATTCTAGTCATTTGTTGTAGATCAGCTATTTCCTTTTCCTTATCCTTTTTGGACTGTTCTGATTGCTTTGTTTCCTCTTTTTCCTCATTCTCATCCTTTGACTCAGAACTCTTCTCAACTGCCTTTGACTTATTAGATTTCCTCTTTTTCCTTCCAACACTTTTCAAAACTCTTCCAGCTCTCTTGACTCCAATACTAGAGCTCTCTTTCATTTCCTCCTTCACTTTTTCTTCTACCTTCTTGTCCACATTTTCTTTTTCCACCACTGTCTTTTGTACTTCTTCCTCAGTATCCATAGGTACAAATGTATCAATTTCACTTTTAGCTCTCTCAAACATCTTTTGAAGTGTATCATCAGAGTACCAAGATAGATGTTTAATTGTGTACCCCTTCATTTTTTTCAAGTACCTTTCTTTAAATTTTCTTATCTTTTTGACAGATGGTGGTTTGAGCAATTTCCTTTTTCTTCTTTCAGCAAGATACCATTTCTTTCTTTCTGCTCTGAACTTCTTTAACCATTGAGTTCTTCCTTCTTCATTATATGTATCTTCTATTTCCTCTTTGATCATCTTAGAAAGCTCAACATTAGCATCACATTTAATCCTCTCCTCATCCCAAGCATCAAGAAAAGCCTTTGTATTTGCTTCATCCTTAGCATGCTTTCCTTGTTGTTCAAGAACTTCCTAGTTTTCCTCTTCAAACTCAGCAGCCAAATCAGCAGCAACCTTGGCATCATGTTCTACAATCTTTTCTTTTGGCCAAAATTCCACTGGTACTTCAGGTTCAGGTTCTTCGATTAAAATTGCTTTTCCCTTGCCTTTGTATTGTGGTTCTTGTAAAATAGCCTTCTTTTTGGGAGAAGGGAGTTCTCTGATTGTCACTCCTTTGACTGGTGGTTTTGATGCTTTTTGTGGTTGTGGTTGTGGTGCTTTTTTTGGTTTTGATGATTTTGTAGACTTCAGTTGTAGTATTGCATGAACCAGACTAACATCATCATCCAATATCTCAGCAGTAGAATCAACAAAAGTCTCAACAGTAGAAACTTTAACACCAGCAGTAGAATCTTTTACCTCAACAGCAGATTGTTTTGCACCAGCAGCAGAATCATCCTTAGCTACTTTTGCCACACTTTCAACAACAGAACCATCTTGAACTTGAGCAGCAGCATCACCCAAGCTTTTAATAGATTCCACCATCACTTTAGAAGCTTTCACAAGTTACTCAGCATCCAAAGTTTTTAATTTATCCACTAGCTGCTCCTTTTTCCCTTTCTCCAAAACCACTTCATTACCATCTTTGTCTTTAACCACAAACTCACCAAAATTTTCACCACTATCCATTTCCATATCCATTCCATCACCAACATTCTCTGCAGCAGCACTTTCAACATGAGTAGCCTCAGCCTCCCCTGAATCCTTGGTCTCATTCCTCCCCTGTTTGGGAGCATCCTCCCCCAAACTAGCATCATCAGAGGAACTGATCCTTTGTGCTCTGCCCACTTTCTTTAATCTTTTTAATGGCTTGGTTCTTGACCTCCTCTGACCTTCCAAGTGCTTAACCCTCAACTTCAAACTTTTAACTGTATGTTGGAGGTCAAGAACCTGTGACTCCAAGTTGGTACATTTTTCCATCAATGCCTTAATTAGTTCCATACTATCCTCACCACTTCGGCCTGTGCTACCTGGCCCGAGAAGTGGATCACTGGAATTGTCATTTTGTACATGTTGGTTCATCAATTCAATAGTTTCATGTCTATCCTCATCACTTCGGGATGTGTTACCTTCCCTGAGAGGTGAATCATGGGATGTAAACTCAGTATCAAACCTAGTTTGATCATCTGAGCCCCCTATATTAGCCATTTGGCTGGGGTTTCCATCACCTGTACCAAGTTCATGAGAACCAGACACATTAGATGTTGCCTTGGTTGGGGTCTTATTTATGTTACCACTAACCTGCTCTGCTTCTAAGCTAGCAGCAGTAGTGGTAGCCCCTTCCAACATGTCACCTACCACACCTGTGACAGCCTTATCTGATACAACCATCCTAACACTAGCCTGAGGTAGCTCAGTGTTCTCATTTTGTGAATCCCTAGGGGTTTGGGTCTTTTCTGGTTGTGTAGATGATGGTTCCAAATTGGGTGTGTAATGGGTAGCAGTTGTGTTTTCTGCACCTTCACCCTGATTTTGAGCCAATGATAACATATATGGAAATAATGGTGTCACTGTCCCATAAAAATCTTTGCCATTCTTTTTCAAGTATGAAAATAATTTCTTTTGAAGTTCAGGGCAAACAAATTCTCTTTTATGAACCCTTGGATTTGAAAGTTGTTGGTTCAGAATAAGTTGCAAAAATCTTGGATAAATGTAATAATTTCCTTTTACATTCCTTTTTAAACCATCCGTTACCATATTTGAAAAATTAAAAGGTCGTCCTTTAGCCAGACAAATCATAGCAGATGCTTGAGTTGTACTGAATTCATTCCAACCTGAAGTTTTAGGACTTAAGCAATGTAGGATGGTATGAATTAAAAACTTCCATTGAGGACAGAGAAGACCTTTATAAATTTTTAAACCTTCAACATTCTTCTCATACCCCATGTTTTCAAGTTCTTCAAAAATGATAGAATTTTCAAGACATGTTATTTCCTCATCATCTGCAAAGTGAAAAGCTTCTCTCACAGATGATTCAGAAACAACTATCTTGTGGCCATCTACCTCAGCCTTTAACTGTTCTTCCCCATTTGTAGTTATGGTCGTAACAGTAGACCAAAACTGAGCAATGTGGGAAACTAATATAGTAGGTTTTGCTGTTAATGCGTACCTAATGTTAGTAGCATTAAGAAAATCAATTACCTCAGCAAATCCATCAGCTTCTTTAGGATTTTGAAGAAAAGCGACTTGATTGTGACTATCACAAAAGATTCTTGTCGACATTGTGAATTAGGGTTTTGATTTTGGGGGTTTTTAAATCAGGTGTTAAAAATTGCGTTAGGGTTTGAATTAGAGTGAGTTATGAGCGCGTAAAACCAATTATGAGATCAAATTAGGTTTTTAAGTCCTTTGGATCGAATTAGGGTTTTATTGGCGCCAAATTTTCATAACCGTCCCTGCACTTTCAAAATGAGCAGTAGAATCCCAGTAGTTACAAAGCGAGCAGTAGAACTCCCAGCAGTAGAAATTTTTACCGAGCAGCAGAAACTTTGTAACTAGCAGTAGAATGTCTGCTGAACTATCCAAACAACTTTTTCTCATCAAACAAACATTCCCATTTGACTTTTCCTGCAAAAGATTAGTCCAAAACCAAAAAAACACAAGAAATAATATGCCACAATAATCACAATTCTCAGTTATACTTAGCAGTTGTATAAGCAACAAGCAGCAGAACTAAATATAACTAACAGTACAAATCATAGCAAGCAGCAGAAACAACTCATTGATTGATAACAGTAAAAATCCTTACAAAACATTATAAGAACACAAAGAGATAAGAATTTTCAAAGATTTATCATTCCAATACTAGCAATTAAGAATTGAAATCTACCCACATCAAAACCTTTTGTGAGCAAATCTGCAACATTATTGTCAGTATGGATTTTAACAATTTGAATTAATTTCTTCTCAAAACAATCTCTTATAAAATGATGTCTTATCTCAATATGTTTTGTTTTAGAATGAAAAATAGGATTTTTAATAATGCACATTGTACTGTTATTATCAATATAAATTTTGGTGTGCATAAAATTATACCCATAGTCCATTAATTGATTCTAAATCCAAAGCACTTGACCACAACAACTTGAAGCAGCTACATACTCAGCTTCAGTTATAGAATTTGCGAACACAGTTTGTTTCTTGCATTGCCATGAAATCAACCTATGTCCAAGAAATTGACATCCTCCAGTTGTTGATTTCCTATCTAAACATGCTCCAGCATAGTCACTATCTGAGTATGCCACCAGATTAAAGGGTGAATCTTTTGGATACCAAATGCCCAACCTAGGTTGACTCCTTAAGTACCTAAAAATTCTCTTTACAACATTCAAGTGAGACACTTTAGGGGAAACTTGAAAACTGGCACAGGCACACACAGCAAACATAATATCTGGCATGGAAGGTGTAAGATACATTAATAAACCAATCATTGATCTGTATAGATGCACATCAACTTCTTCACCATCTTCATCTTTGACCAGAGGCTTGTTGGACTCCATGGTTGTTTTAGCAGGCTTCACCTCAGAAAATCCAAACTTCTTCAAGATATCAATCACATACTTATCTTGACTGATAAATATGCCATCATCCTTTTGTTTGACTTGAAGCCCTAAAAAGAATGTGAGTTCACCCATAGAACTCATTTGAAACCTGTTGTGCATTAGCTTCTCAAAATCATCACATAACACCTTGTTGGTTGACCCAAAAATGATATCATCCACATATACTTGAACCAATAAGATATCCTTTTTGTCTCTTTTGATAAACAAAGTCTTGTCAATTCTTCCTCTACTGAAGCCATTGTTCAACAAGTACTTTGATAAGGTGTCATACCAAGCTCTAGGAGCTTGATGCAAACCATACAATGCTTTCTCCACCTTGTAAACTCTATCAGGATAATTAGGATCTTCAAAACCAGGTGGTTGTGAGACATAAACTTCTTCATCAATGTTCCCATATAAGAAAGCACTCTTTACATCCATTTGATACACTGTGAAGTTCTTATATGAAGCATAAGCCAAGAACAATCTGATAGCTTCTATCCTTGCAACAGGTGCAAACACTTCATCATAATCAATACCTTCTTCCTGAGTGTATCCTTGAGCCACTAATCTTGCTTTGTTCCTGATCACAATGCCTCTTTCATCCCTTTTGCATCTAAAAACCCATTTTGTACCAATTGCCTTTTTCCCATTAGGCAAATCAACCAAGGTCCAGACTTCTTGAAGCTTAAACTGCAACAACTCTTCTTGCATAGCTTCCACCCAACTTTTATCTTGTAATGCTTTATAAGCATTCTTGGGTTCCACTTGTGACAAAAAAATAGCAAACATGCAATTCTGAAGATCTTTGTGGCTGTTTCTTTGATGAAGAGATTGAGCAAATAAGCCTTGATTAAACAAATCTCTCAATCCTTTTGTTTTACTTCTTGTTTGAACAGCAGATTCAACATCTCCTATAATCTGCTCTTTTGGATGATTTCTGTGAACTCTGGTGGTTGGAATAGGACTGACAGGTATTGCATTCTCCATATTGGTTAAGTCAGCCTCTGCACCAAACCCATCCAAAGCTTCATCATCAGTATCTTCATAGATATTAATCAAACCAGGTATATTAGGATCATCAGAAGAGTCATCATCAGCAAAAGATCTTGCATCTTTGTCAACAGCAGGAACTTTTGGTGGAGCAGTAGAAACAAAAGGCTTAGTAGTAGAATCATGGTTACTGCTGCTAGTGTTATTTCCTTTATTTTCAACATTTGCTGAATCATTATTCTGCACTTCATCAACAATTTGTGGTCCTTCATTAACTACTTTTCCAGCATCAGAAGGTTTATCCCCACCTTCTGTATCTCCTTTTGGTACTTCATGAACAGCATCATCGTGTGAACTCTTTCTCTCTCTCTTTGGCTGTGAAAGTTGGATCAAGCTTCCATTTTTCAATCAAAATAAACTCCTTTGCAGATTCATTCACCTTAGCTTGTGTACATGCATTAGAATCATCTTTGTACCTACAGACTTGTTAGTTGTACTTGCAATCACTGGCTCATAATTCATGCTTTTGGTTAGTGAATCAATATCAAACAGCCAGTCAGGTCCACTTCCTGCAACATTAGTTGTGGTTTCACTAAAACTAACATGCAGGTTTTCTTCCACATGCCTAGTTCTTTTATTGAATACCCTAAAAGCTTTACTATTGGTAGAGTATCCAACAAAGAATCCTTCATCATCCTTCTCATCAAACTTGCCTAGGTTATCAATGGTATTCAAGATAGTAACAGGACACCCAAATGGTTTTAAGAAATCTATCATAGGTTTTCTACCATGTAACAGTTCATAAGGGGTCTTGTTATGAGGCTTAACTACTTTACTCCTATTTTGCACAAAACAAGCAGTGTTGACTGCTTCACCCCAAAAAGTAGTAGGTAATTTTGATTCAAACAACATAGTCCTTGCAGCCTCAATAAGTGTCCTATTCCTCCTCTCAGCAACACCATTTTGTTGAGGAGTTCTAGCTACACTAAACTGTCTTAAAATACCTTTTTCCACACAAAACTGGTTCATATCATTATTCTTAAACTCAGTTCCATTGTCACATCTTATCACCTTAACTTTATGATTTACTAGGTTTTCAACTCTTGTTATAAAAGGCTTAAGAATGCTAGAAGTTTCATCCTTAGTTGCTAAAAAGAAAACCCAAGTGAATCTACTAAGGTCATATGTGACAACTAGGCAGTACATCTTCTTGTTTAAACTTTTCACATATGTTGGCCCAAACAAATCCATATGCAACATATATAAAGGCTCGGTAATAATGTTCACAGCTTTGGACTTACAAGAAGCTCTGTGTTGTTTTCCCATCTAACAAACAACACAGGTTTCAGGATTTTCAAAAACTTTTGAAGGTAAACCTCTCACAAGGTTTCCCTTAACCAATTTATTAATAGTTTTGAAATTTAAAAGGCCAAGTCTTCTATGCCGAAGTTTAGATTCATCATTTGTGGCCTTTGCAAATAGGCAAGTTAAAGCTCTTTTGGGAACTATGTTCTTTATGTCAACACTGTATATGTTGTCTGTTCTAGGGACTCTAAGTAGCACAAATTTATCATCAGGCAACTTAAAATTAGGAGATAAGACAAGACATTCCGTGTCTGTAAAAAGAACAAAGTTCTTTTTGTCACACATTTGTGAGACACTAAAGAGGTTGAACTTAAGCCCTTTTACAAAGTACACTTTTTCAAAATCCAATTTTCCTGTTCTTATCCAATGATTTTACCTCCTTTAGGATCATTTCCAAAGGCAACATATCCACCATCAATAGCTTCAAAATCTTCAAGGTTGGACATGTCTCCTGTCATATGTCCAGAGCATCCACTATCAAATATGCATTTGTCTTTTAATTCCTCTTGTAGATTGCCCTGCACATAAAGTAAGAGAATCAGTTTCTCTTAGGGGCCCAAGCCATTACTGACTTGGATCTGCCTTGTACATCAACATAGTCAAATCTCTTTAAATCCATTGATGCACTGCTATGTCTGAGAACATGATCTAAAACCTTTATTTTTGGTTTCCAGATCCAGCAAGCTGAGGCCTTTACAGCATAAAAATGGTTGCCCAAAACAGTGTCTGTTATCACTTTTGGCTCAGTAGTAGAAACTGCTTTTGCCTTAGCAGTAGAAACATCTGTATTATTTTGAAAAGGCCTTTGTGGTGGAACAGTAGTAATTGAACTAGTTGCACCAGATCTCATCAATACTTCCCTTGGAACCATGTTTTTATTAACATGAGGGTGAGTCTTTTTAGAAAAGTTTTTGTGGTTCACCCTTCTGTTTTGGTTCCAAACTGATTTTTGGTAGTAATAACAATCTTCCTGTAAATGCTCAAAACTACCACATTGATAACAAGCCTTTTTAAGTAACTGAAAATCACTACCTAACTTATGAGAAATTAGGTTGTTCCATTTTCTTTGATTTCCTCTATGCCTGTTATTAAACTTTCAAGGTTGTTCTCTAGGTTCCTCATTATATTCAACTATTTTCCTAGAGATCTTGTCACCAAACACAGGTTTCACAAACTTAACCTGTTTAGCCTTTGATTCAACTGTTTTAGGAAATTCTTCCTTTTTAATCTTTGGTGTTGACTCAACCTGTTCCTCATCACTATCTGACATCCAATCTTCAATAATTGGAGCATCAGATAACATTTTTTCAACCTTAGGTTTTTCATTACTAGCCTCACTAGTTTCACCTACAGGTTTTCTATCAAGTTCACTTATAAAAGACAATTCTTTCTTAGGGGGTGCAAAGGCACTCTTAACTGGAGGAGCTACATCATTATATCCTATGCCATTCCCTTTCCTCATTAACTGACTCTCAATAGACTTATGCACAAGATCAGATGCAAATTGTTGTTTCTCAACTCTAACTACATGTTTTTCTTTGTCAGTTAAAGCAGCATCCTTTTCTTGTTCAGCCTCTTCTAGCCTTTTATTAAGTACATTTATCTCACTGTCTTTAAGAAAAAGCTTACATTCTAGTATATGAATCCTATCAACATACTCTACCTCATTTTGTTTAAGGAATTCAAACCTTTCTTCTACAGATTTTAAACCAACTTTATAACCCAAGTTATCTAGTTTAAGTTTCTCAATTTTAACTCTAAGACTTTCATTCCTAGACTTAAGCTCTTCAACAGTATCTAAACATGATTTAAATGAACAACTAGAATCATTAGATACCTCAGAATCAGAACCAGATGATGAATAAGCCATAAGATTAGAGTTGTGTCCTTTGGATCCTTCTTCTGCCATAAAAGCAAAGTTGGGTCCTTCTTCAGCTTAATCACTCCAATCATAGTCTCCTAAACCATCACAGGACACCAAAGCTGTAGTAGTCTTGGTATCATCAGTAGCAGCCTTCTTTGAACTTTCTCCATTCTTCTTAGGTGCCCTACATTCTCTTGAAAATTGACCTTCCCTCTGACAATTGTAGCATTCAATTTTGGACTTATCAAACCCCACATTGTTTTGTCCTTTAAACTTGAGCTCCCTTCATGTCTTCTTCAAAAATCTTCTGGACCTCATGGTCAACATAGCCATTTGCCACTTCAAATCAATTTCTTCAAGATCATCAGGATCAATTTGTTCCAAATCCTGATTCACAACTGGAGTACTGGTAGTAAGGTCAGCTAAGTAAGCACAAATAGCAGCATCACTTACATTATCACTGTTTGTAGAACCAGTAGTAGAAACATTTGTGCTAGCAGTAGAAACTCCATAAGCAGCAGTAGAATGAGTTTCCTGAGTGTTGCCAGAACTTTTGTTGTTGGAGGACACAAAAGCTAGGTTTTGTCCACCAGAGGATGAACTAGATGACCCTTTAACTTCGGATTCATATACTTTCAGGTTGTTGTACAAATCATCTAAACTCATTGTGTCAAAATCATCTTTGTTTCTCCAAACCACTGTGTGCATACTCCATTCAGATGGCAGACTTCTCAGGAACTTAAGATTGATATCTTCTTGAGAAACAGTAACCTTCATAAGTGCTAATTGACTTATAAGCTTCTGAAGTCTGTCATATGTAGCATCAATATTTTCAGAACTTGAGGCAACAAAGGTCTCAAATTGATGCTTCAGAAGATTTTTCCTTGACTTCTTGGTAGCCGCATTCCCACCAAATCTTAGCTCAATTGCTTCCATTAAAGACTTAGCATCCTGAATATGACTAAAGCTCAACTGATACTCATTAGGTATGCCCATCATGAGAATACTATGAGTCTTGATCTCCAACCTTCTTTGAGCCTTGTCATCTGCAGATTTAATGGGTAAAGGTGTCCCATCAGCAGCTTTTGCTGGTAAAGTATCACCATTCAGAATGACTTCCCACATTGAGTAGTCAAGCATCTTGATGTATTATTGTATTCTCATCTTCCAAAGCTCATACTCTCCAGGCTTGAGCATGGGCACTTTTGATGCAGTCACCATGTGTGTTGATTCGGATTCCATGTCTTGCAGTGATGTTTAAACAGATCAAAGTTAACACAGATTCTTCTTGATATCAGTTTCTAGATCACAAGCTCTGATACCACTTGTTGATCCCAGTTGAGCAATTGAACTTGTTAGTTATCTTAGATATGAATCTAAAACAACAAGTTTAGAAACTGACTTGACTTGAAACAATATTAAACACAATGCGGAATCTTATGTTTAACCTTAAGAAGAACAATTAATAGAACAGTAGAATTCTCAACAAACACTTCAATATATTAGATATACGAATACTCAAAAGTATTAGGGTTTACAACCTTGAAGTGAATCGACTCTAACAATGATGCGTACTAAACTCTAACCCTAGAACCTCCTTTTATAGACTAAGGAGTCCTTTACAAGATAAGTATTTCATCGTATAAATCTAACTAAATAGGATATACACAAAATCCTTTCCATACTTATCTAACCGACTATACATAAGCAGTAGAAACTATCTCTAGCAGTATTATCCATAAGCCTAGCAGTAGTATCCACTTGGTGTATTTCCTTAATCTTCTTAGTAACTCCAACAGTAGTATGAAATACACTAACAGTAGTATCATTATTACCAGCAGTAGTATAACACTTGGTGAATTTTCCATTTAGCACCATAAGCAGTTGTATCTATTCCGAGCAGCAGCATCTCTAAACCCAAGCTTACAATTACTTGCTATACAAGATAAATCTCTATAGAAACTTTTCTATATTTATCTAACCGACTATACAAGTTTATCTCATAAGCAGTACAAACTAAACACTCTAGCAGTTTTATCTCTAACTCTAGCAGTTGTATTCTGATAGCAGTTGTAACTCTGAACTGGCAGCAGTAACATTTAGTCTAGCAGCAGTAACCACTTAGTGTATTTTTCTTGAACATCATCGGCAACACAAGTAGTAGTAAAATACACAAGCAGTTGTAATCATTGTATCTCACCCCAAGTAGTTTACAAAACAGTTAAAACAAGTAAGAGTGGGGCTATTAACTCACCTCAGTGGTATAGTAGTCAAGATATAGTAATATCAAATATTGTAAGTTAACGGCCCCAACACGCGGCCTAGATTAATATGGCAAGTCTTAGATTTCGATGGTTTATGTTTATGACCTTAACGAATGATGTTTAAAAGACAACGTTTGAAAAGTATTTGTATCATCTTTACTTGTGTGGCAAATGCTTTAAAGTTCAAAAATAAAGTTTCTAAATATTATTTATGTTGTGTGTCATATCGTACGATTCATATATATGTTCTCGTTGTTAATAAGCGTATAAACGTAATTATTTTAGAAATTAACAAAAGTTAGTGGATGATAAATTATGTTAAGTTAGAATACTTATTTTAAATATTCCAAGTTAAGTTATATAAGATATTTGTTTTATTTGCTTTTAAATAATTCGATTTGTAATTTATATTATTCGTTTGAAAGTTTAACGTTGTTAATTATCTTTCGATATCGCCGTATTTATATCTTACATGTAAGTTTTTCTGAAATTTTGACGTACTAGTTTTTAATATAAATTTTTCAAAAATATTCTAAAGTTACAAAATTTTCCTTTAACTTATATAAAAGTTACATTTTTTACCCAAAACTTATACCTTTAACATTTTTAGTCCAAAATTATAAAATTATACTTTTTACTCATACTTTCTGAAAATGGCAGTTTCTACCCTCAGTTTTAACCCAAGAAGCACAATTTTCTGTTTCAATCCAAAATTTTACCAAAGTTTACACTTTTCACCCAAGTTTCGTAAAATTTGCATTTTTAGTCCAAAAATCAAAGAATTGTAAAATTTAGTTTTCTTTTAATGAGCTATGTTTCATTTGCTTATATTGAGCTTAATGAAGCTGCTTATTTCGAAATGTATTATACGAAAAGGTTATTGGGTCTTAAGGCCCAACGGGGGTTTGTTCAGTTTAAAAAAAATAAAAATAATGTAGCGTGAGCTTACAAGATTAGGCTTATTTTTGTGATTTCAAAAGTGTGTATTTTAGCTTATTACAACAGCTTATGCGTTTAGCTTATTAGATCAGCTTATTGCATTAATTGTTTTGGGCTTTTAGGCCCAGTTATGGTGCGCTTGGTTTTAAAAGAATAAGGCAACCATTGTAAAAAAATATATATAGTTTCCACAAGTGACCACGCCTGGATTCGAACACAGGTCACTTGTGTGCGAACTGAGCTCCTCAACCAGTTGAGCCATAGGCTCTTTCTTGTTTATTTTTACATCTCGTTAGTATTTAAAGATTTGTTACTTATGTTACATATACACTTAGCAGTTATGAACTTAACATGCATGTTTTACGTTTTTGTATTTCATGCTGTTTTGCTACTAGACTCCCACAAAGACCTTAATAAGCTCGAGATCCACCATTTAGTACTTGGGTTATAATAGGAGACTTAATAAGCACAACTAAGTCATTTGACTTAGTTGAGTTTTCGACCCAAAAATCCAAACAAAAGCCAAACTTTTAAACTGATATTATAGGTGAGTACTATGTATTCGTTTCTAAATCAATAAGCACTAGTTTTCCAAAAGAGCCGAAACCTTTAGTTTTACGTTCATTTAGTTATTTTGTGTTTTAAAAATCTCCAAAACAAAATCGTGAGGCGTAAGTGCATGCCATGCGTTAACCATATAAGCTTTAGTTTATTTTTAGATGTTTATAAGTTTTAAATTAGCAAGCCATTACTATACAAGCTCTTACTATGCGTTAAGTTGTTTAGTTTTAGGTTCATACGTGACATGTGTGACTTAGAGACGAGTTTAGAAAACTTAAAACATGTCGCGAACGTAATGAATGTTTCAAAATAAATAAGTAACGAGACTGTAAGCTACTTAACGTATTAAAATAGGTTCGGATACTTACAACACCAAAATGGTGGTGAAGGGTACGTAGGTGAGTATGAACGAGGGCAAACGAGAACCCGAGTCTTAAACTAGCTTCCAAGACTTAAACTCGTATCGAACTAAACACAAAAGACTTCTTAAAACCTTGTAATCCAACTCACTGTCTTGCCTTCTTCCTCTCTTTCTCACGGCAGTTAACAAGAAAAAGAAAAGATGTGTTTGTGTTTTGCTTGGTGGTGCCAACGAGTCAAGTGTTGGGTGTTTAAGTAGAGTTCATCACATGCAATATTAGGGGTTGACATTGTATTCTAGGTTGTCCTTGCCCCTGTCGAATTGCATAGAATATGTGGGAAGGATAGTGAGGATTTCGATAGTAGTTGACAATATGGTGAGTATTAGCTTTATCCATTGGTTTATGTTATTAGTGGGGGAACATAAATGACTACATGTACCTTGAGTGGTGATTTGGATCTAAGTACCAGATTTAGTTTTTGCTTTCAAATAATAATAAAAAAAACGTGTGTGTGTTTGTGTGTGTGTATGACAGATTATTAGGGTGCGTTTGACATTTAGTCACAATAAGGGTGTGTTAACTATTAATTACAAAGAGTATGTTTATTCTATTCGTGTGCCATAGCAACACAACCAAGGTCTTGGGCTTGTGGGCTCACACATATTCACAACACAAATAAAAGAATATGAAGGGTGGGTTTGTTTGATTGCATGTATGGGTTAAAGCCCAAAAGTAACATAAGGTTGTTCGTTAGGCTCAAGGTTCGCAAGGCCTAAGTAAAACGTGTTGGGTTTGATTAGTCCGATCGTTAATCTAGCCTTAGTACGCGTGTGAGCTCGTTCGAAATGATATGTGAGTTATGTCTCATAATTAGTTGAAAAATATAAATTCGTAGTTGCATTGCTAAAAAAAATTAACTCGTAAAAATGATTAATTAAACTTTTAAATTGAATTACTTCGTGTTTAACAATACTTAATGACTTGTTAAATTTATGGAATATTACAGTACCTACCCGTTAAACAGAATTCCGTCCCGGAATTCTAAACTATAGTAGTTGCCGGGTTTGTCTCGGGGAATAAGTGTAGGTATTTGGCACGAATTGGATCTTCACGCTCCCATGTGAATTCAGGACCCCTTCGAAAAAGCTGTTGAACCTTGGCGGTAAAGACGTGAAATGTTTTCTTTAAAGTGCAAAATTCCTAAGGTGGCTATTCCCATCATAGCATGATCCTTCCTGAATTATACATAGGTGATCAGGCTATGTATAATTGGGGACTGATGATGCCATGCTCGGTCTAGTCAAAATTCTATTAGGTTTATCGCGGATAGTCGTTATCGGCCATTCTGTTCATAGGATAGTGGTTAAAGTATTTTATAATATTATATCGAAATGGTTCATAAGAGAGTGGCAAAACAATTTTATAAGATATTAACGAATCGGTTTATAATATGGAAATCAAAAATAGATAAATTTAATTAGATAAAGATTATCACAACGAGTTGATACCGAAAGGTAGATAATCTTAAGTCATAAAAATCCCATAACTGAGGATAAACATACGTGAAAATATAACAAAATTCATAAGGAAGTGCTATTATTAATATCCAAACAGCATCAGTTTGTAGCGTCATTTAGATCCTGGGGAACCTCTCCTCCTCCTAGCATATAGGCTCTCCCACGAGCACCTTCGACTTGTTGCCCACGGTTCTGAGGGCATTCGTTCCTGTAGTGCCCACGCTCCCCACACCCATAACAAGTCACCACTCGTTGCAAGTTGTTTCCAGCAACGGGGCCTTTGCCTTTGCAATTCTTGGTCTGATGGCCTATTATGTGGCAGTTTCTACACTTAACAGTGCAAGGCCCTAAGTGATGCCAATTGCATTGATCACACAGTGGATGGTTCCCAGCATAAACTCTGCCCTCCGTTGCTGTAGCAACATAAGCCCTTGCGGCTTCTTGTCTTCTGTTCTGTTGGTGGTGGTGGTGGTTATTGTTGCGGCCTTGGTTGTTGTTGTTGTCGTCATCCCATTTCCGCTTGTTGTCGCCATTGCCCCGCACCGACCCATATTTCAGTACCTGATCCATCAAGTGATGGGAAATGGTGATTGCCTCTTCCACAGTTTGAGGTTTTGATGAGGTAACATTACCCTCAATACTTCGGGGCAGACCCTCGATGAAACTTTCCAGTAACTTCTCATCATTGGGAACCATAGCTAGACACAACGCAGCTAGTTCCCGGAACGTCTTAAAGTAAGTTTTGAGATCATCCCCTTTCACAACCAGATGATAAAACTCATCTTCCAACTTCTTGATTTCAGTTCGAGGGCAGTACTTCTTCATTAGTAGCTTCTTCAGATCAGCCCAAGTAGTCTTGTAGGCTTCCTCAATGCTGATTGGTTAGGCATAGGAGTTCCACCAAGACAGAGCATCTTCCATTAGTGTACCTGAAGCAAATTTGACCTTGCAGTCCTCGATACAGTCACTTAGAAGGAAGACTGATTCAGTTCGCTCGAACCAGTGAATAAGGCCGACAGCGCCTTCAGTTCCTTTGAAGAATGTTGGCTTGCATTTCATGAACTCTTTGTAACTGCATTTGCGGGTTATCACTGTTTTACTTCCACCAGTGTGGTTGTCCGTTCTGTCAGTGTGTACCCTGTCTGTTGGGCGTCTTGCAAGAGCTACGGTAATACCATCAGCAATCAATTTCTGAATAGCAAATGGCATCATTGTTGAGGTAGTTTTCCTTTTAGGAGCCATACTTCTATAAATACCACAAACGTTTACATTAGAATTTGGAATTGTCAATATCATAATAAGTAAGGAAAAGTGAAGCGTAATAAGATAGTGTCCTAAGAGAGGATGTTAAGGGCGACTGGTTAAAGTTGTATTCTCGTCAATCGGCGTGTCTTCCGGCGGCAGGTTACGAGGCGGTGTAGGTGATCTAAAATGTGAAACAAGTATTCAAACTTATCTTCGGAGACGAGGATAGACAACCAAGGGGAATCGATAGACTGTATCAGGTTTTGTTACTATAAAAATACTATAATATAAAGTTATGTAAAAGTTTAGAGACCTTTATAATCTCTTGGGAAAATTTTATAAGTAGTTAAAAGTAAGAGCATGAATATGATCGGGGAAAGCAAGGTTCTGTATGAAATTCTGGGACCAAATGTAAGAGGTCAAAATCAATCAAACGTTTATATAATTAATCTTATCCATAAGTATAAGGTGATCAAAAGTACATCAAGTGTTCATATATAAATATCGTATAAATATATATATATATATATATATATATATATATATATATATATATATATATATATATATATATATATATATATATATATATATATATATATATATATATATATAGGTGAGTGTGTATATGAATATCCTTCATAAAGATAAGTGGGTATAAATCATCTAACAGTAAGACGCAAATCTAATCGAAGATATCATCAAACAAAGTCACAAGTGAGGCATCAGCTTGGCAGGCAGGCATGTGCGGTCATAGGGTTAAGTTTTCATAAAATTAGTTATAGTCTAGGTTTTTAAAAATACCCTGTTATCTATAACCTGGCTCTGATACCAATCTGTAACACCCCCAAAATCGGTACAACGGAAGCATAGAAGTCATGGGGTGCTACTCAATTGGTATCACAACACAAAGTAAAAAGAACGGTTTTTACCTCAACCGTTTAGAAGGAATTTCATAATCAAGTGCATTAAGTTTACATCATCCAAAAATATTGCGGAAACACAGGCCCATATTAATAAAGTGGACCCAAATATTTATCAGAGTAGTCTATGACCGTGCCAATGCCAAGCGCATCAAAAAGTAAGTTATGTAGCCGTAAAGATCACACACCTGAGATAAAATATGCTAAAAAGTCAACATAAAAGTTGAGTGAATTCATAGGTTTAGTAGTAAAGCAGTTGATCAAAAGATTTCAAGTTTAAGAAAAAGTGTGTTACGTTGTTATACACCCACAAACAGTTATTATTGCACTAAGCTCATGAAACCAAATCGTTAACAGAGTACCAACAGTAATTGGTAGTATCGATAGCAATCGATATAATAATAGTATCAACAGTAATTGATAGTTGCCCTAGTAGGTAATTTGCCGTTTTACCTAGAGTTCTCAAATATAGTGCGTTTGTTTTCCTACCCGGTCAACACAAACGGGATTCGTCAATCCTAATAGGCCTATCCACAATATCCGCGCTCACTCGCAAGTGACTAATGGTTCATGATGTAGGGACTTAAGTTTGGAAATAGTGGCCTTTAGTGCTAATAAAATGTTCAATTCAGAATACAGTTTTCAAGCAATTGTGATTATAGAAAAGTAGCATGTATCTCACACCAAGTAGTTTACAAAACAGTTAAAACAAGTAAGAGTGGGGCTATGAACTCACCTCAGTGGTATAGTAGTCAAGATATAGTAATATAAAATGATGTAAGTGAACGGCCCCAACACGCGACCTAGATTAATATGGCAAGTCTTAGATTTCGATGGTTTATGTTCATGACCTTAACGAATGAGGTTTAAAAAGTCAACGTTTGAAAAGTATTTGTATCATCGTTACTTGTGTGGCAAATGCTTTAAAGTTCAAAAATAAAGTTTCTAAATATTATTTATGTTGTGTGTCATATCGTACGATTCATATATATGTTCTCGTTGTTAATAAGCGTATAACGTAATTATTTTAGAAATTAACAAAAGTTAGTGGATAATAAATTATGTTAAGTTAGAATACTTATTTTAAATATTCCACGTTAAGTTATATAAGATATTTGTTTTATTTGCTTTTAAATAATTCGATTTGTAATTTATATTATTCGTTTGAAAGTTTAACGTTGTTAATTACATTTCGATATCGTCGTATTTATATCTTATATGTAAGTTTTTCTAAAATTTTTACGTACTAGTTTGTAATATAAGTTTTTCAAAAATATTCTAAAGTTACAAAATTTTCGCTTAACTTATATAAAATTATACTTTTTACTCATACTTTCTGAAAATGGTAGTTTCTACCCTCAGTTTTTACCCAAGAAGCACAATTTTCTGTTTCAATCCAAAATTTTACCAAAGTTTACACTTTTCAACCAAGTTTCGTAAAATTTGCATTTTTAGTCCAAAAATCAATAAATTATAAAACTTAGTTTTCTTTCAATGAGCTATGTTTCATTTGCTTATTTTGAGCTTATTGAAGCTGCTTATTTCAAAATGTATTATACGGAAAGGTTATTGGGCCTTAAGGCCCAACGGGGGTTTGTTCGGTTTAAAATAAAATGAAAATAATGTAGCGTGAGCTTAAGAGATTAGGCTTATTTTTTTGATTTCAAAAGTGTGTATTTTAGCTTATTACAACAGCTTATGCATTTAGCTTATTAGATCAGCTTATTGCATTAATTGTTTTGGGCTTTTAGGCCCAGTTATGGTGCGTTTGGTTTCAAAAGAATAAGGCAACCATTGTAAAAATATATATATAGTTTCCACAAATGACCACGCCTGGATTCGAACACAGGTCACTTGTGTGCGAACTGAGTGCCTCAACCAGTTGAGCCATAGGCTTTTTGTTGTTTATTTTTACATCTCGTTATTATTTAAGGATTTGTTACTTATGTTACATATACACTTAGCAGTTATGAACTTAACATGCATGTTTTACGTTTTTGTGTTTCATGCTGTTTTGCTACTAGACTCCCACAAAGACCTTAATAAGCTCAAGATCCACCATTTAGTACTTAGGTTATAATAGGAGACTTAATAAGCACAACTAACTCATTTGACTTAGTTGAGTTTTCAACCCAAAAATCCAAACGAAAGCCAAACTTTTAAACCGATATTATAGGTGAGTACTATGTATTCGTTTCTAAATCAATAAGCACTAGTATTCCAAAAGATCCGAAACCTTTAGTTTTACGTTCATTTAGTTATTTTGTGTTATAAAAATCTTCAAAACAAAATCGTGAGGCGTAAGTGCATGTCGTGAGTTAACCATATAAGCTTTAGTTTATTTATGGATGTTTATAAGTTTTAAATTAGCAAGCCATTACCACAAAAGCTCTTACTATGCGTTAAGTTGTTTAGTTTTAGGTTCATACGTGACATGTGTGACTTAGAGACGAGTTTAGAGAACTTAAAACATGTCGCGAACATAACGAATGTTTCAAAATAACTAAGTAACGAGACTGTAAGCTACTTAACGTATTGAAATAGGTTCGAATACTTGCAACACCAAAAAAGTGGTGAAGGGTACGTAGGTGAGTATGAACGAGGACAAACGAGAACCCGAGTCTTAAACTAACTTCCAAGACTTAAACCTGTATCAAACTAAACACAAAAGACTTCTTAAAACTTGGTAATCTAACTCAATGTCTTGCTTTCTTCCTCTCTTTCTCACGGCAGTTAACAAGAAAAAGAAAAGATGTGTTTATGTTTTGCTTGGTGGTGCCAATGAGTCAAGTGTTGGGTGTTTAAGTAAAGTTCATTACATGCAATATTAGGGGTTGACATTGGATTCTCGGTTGTCCTTGTCCCTGTCGAATTGCATGGAAAATAAGGGAAGGATGGTGAGGATTTCAATAGTAGTTGACAATATGGTGAGTATTAGCTTTATCCATTGGTTTATGTTATTAGTGGGGGAACATAAATAACTACATGTACCTTGAGAGGTGATTTGGATCTAAGTACCAGATTTAGTCTTTGCTTTCAAATAATAATAAAAAAACGTGTGTGTGTGTGTGTGTATGTGTGTGACAGATTATTAGGGTGCGTTTGACATTTAGTCACAATAAGGGTGTGTTAACTATTAATTACAAAGAGTATGTTTGTTCTATTCGTGTGCCATAGCAACACAACCAAGGTCTTGGGCTTGTGGGCTAACACATATTCGTAGCCCAAAGAAAAGAATAGGAAGGGTGGGTTTGTTTGATTGCACGTATGGGTTAAAGCCCAAAAGTAACATAAAGGTGTTTGTTAGGCTCAAGGCTTGCAAGGCCCAAGTAAAACGTGTCAGATTTGATTAGTCCGATCGTTAATCTAGCCTTAGTACGCGTGTGAGCTCGTTCGAAAGGATATGTGAGTTATGTCTCATAATTAGTTGACGAATATAAATTCGTTGTTGCATAGCTAAAAAAATTAACTCGTAAAAATGATTAATTAAACTTTTAAATTGAATTACTTCGTGTTTAACAATACTTAATGACTTGGTAAATTTACGGGATATTACACCACATCACACTTATTCAAAATAAGAAGAAAAATAAAATAAAATAAAGATAGATAACACGGGTTGCCTCCCGAGAAGCGCTTGTTTTTTGTTCGAGTCTCTAGCTTGACTCAAGTGTTATTTAGGTTTATTCATAAAGTCAGACCCAACACTTAGAATTAGGTTCGAATGAAAATAGCGATACACACTTACCAAAAGTATGTATGCCACAGGAAGGGATGATGGTATCTTCATATATCGATGTGTAGGTCGAACCATCATCCAAGTAATCTCACCCAAATGTGTTAAAGAGAAAAAAGGGTCGAATATTTCCACTTCCTACAAAGAGATATCTACTGGTTTAGATATGGTAAGTGGTTTGACTTTTTGGCAAGATACTTGATTTTGATGTAAAGGATTACCAAAAGTTGAATTGTAATCAAAATCGACATTTTTGTCAAATGTATCAAAAAATTTAGGCTCATCCTCACAAATCTCCTCATATTCAAAAATTGGATTTTCAATATTTAAAGCATAGTCAGAATCAAAATCAAAAAGAGGATTATCGGTTGAAGTCGAAAAGGCTTCCTCAAATACCCTTGGGATTGGAACAAGGTCATCAATATCCTTAAGAGGATTGACTTCGACTTCCTTGTCCCAATTAAAAAGGTATCTGAAGGCTCCTCAATGAGTGAATTGGTCTCTGAGTTCTCTTCTTTTAAAGGTTCATCCTCATCACTCTCCTCGGAGTAGAATAAGTCAACGGGAGGATTTTGTTTTGGAGTTCTAAGAATCAACTCCTGAAGACGGTTCATTTCAACTTGTAATGTTTCCATTTTAGGTTGAAAGTTCATGTTAAATTGTTCTTGAGCAAGATCTTGAGCAATAATCATTTTAGTAATCAAGTCAACTCTTATCATATCGTTCTGAGGGAGTGGCTGAGGGGTTGTGTATTGTGAAGGTTGGTCAAAACCGGATGAGTCATGATTGTCAAAATGAGTATGCTTATAAATTATTTTCTCGGTTTGACAATCAGAGCTATAATGGGGACCTCCACAATGCTCACAACAGTAATACTGTTGTGGCGAACTTGGTGTATAATATGAAGATGTGTCAACACCAGATGATGTTTGATCGTTATAAAGGGTCTGCTCATAGACAAACATGTTCCCCGTTCGACAATCAAACTCTGGATGAGGACAACCTCCACAAAATTCACACAAGTATGTCTCCATCTGATGTTGTGGGGGTTCGTTGAAGAAGTCGGGTGTTTCATTATAGGAATAGGGATTTTGGTCATAGACAAACCCGTTTCCCGAATCTACAATGCTACAACCGGGGCAATTTCCACCATTTTGAGGACCCCCACACCATTCACAACCATATAGGTAAGATGAAGACAAGAATTAAACAGTTATAGAGGATAAGAGATAGAGAATTAAATGGTTAAGAGGAAAAAGAAGGATTTTTTTTTTAATTTTAATTTTAGAAAAAGGAAAATATTTTTGGATTTCTTAATTTTAAGAAAATAAACTTTCAAAAGAAAGGATCTTCAAGGCACCAACGCGAAACACAACGCGAAACACAATGCAAACATCTTAACAAATCTCCCCGGCAACGGTGCCAAAAACTGATTCGTATTGTAGCACGGGGCAGTTTTAATATTTTTATTCCCGTTAGATAAAAGAATCACCTGACGACAAGTGATAATTAAATCTTCCGGAGTCGTATTCACGTTGAGATTTGAATTGAAAATTACGTTTGTGTTTTTAGTTTTAATGCTTGATTGTCGTTGATTTTTGGGTTTTTTAAAAGATTTTAAAAGCTGGATAGATAAATAAAAGAAAGCTACAAGCAAAACATTAATATAAGAACTAAAATGCAATAATAAAGGATATGCTTGTCAAGTAAGGTGAAAAGATCGTAAAGTGTGAATTATCGTTTAAAGTGGTGAATTAATACCCGTTTCAAAAATTATTTTCTCACAACGTTGGTTTATTTTGAAAATAATTTATAATCTTGGTAATAATCACTGGATTTAAATGATTGATTATCGTAACGGCTTTTGCCCGTTAAAACAACCAAGCAAATAAATCTAAAATAAATCCGGAAATTATTAATTAACAATCTTAAATACCCGTTAAAAAAACTATTTTCTAGCAACGTTGGTTTATTCTGAAAACAATTTTTTATCTTGGTAAAATTACTTGATTTAGATTAATTACTCAAACGGCTTTTGCCCGTTAAGATAACCAAAAATCAATCCATGTAACCAAAGATTATAAATCAACAATTTCTAAGTTTTCACACTTAATTTCACAAAACACCAACACTTAACAAGTATATATAAAGTCTACTCGCTACACATATTAACTAAGCTAACAAAAGCAAATAATCCAACATTAATAAGAATAATTCTAAACTAAATACTTAAGCTAAATAATTGAAAAATGAAAGAAAGTAAAACTCGATCCGAGAAAATGAGACGAATAAAACCACCCGATTTTCTAAACTTGTCAAACACTAAAGTTTACTTCTTTATTAGCTTTCATATTACCAAATAGTTAATAAAGCTTATAACTTTATTAACTAATTAGCTTTATAAAAACTAGAAAAGCTATAAACTTTAAGTAATAAGCAAGCTTATAAGACCCTTAAGCTCCTCGCCTTAGATGTAGGATTTGATGCATAAAAATCAAAACTTTATAAGGGTTAGTACAATAAGCAATATTAATAAGCTAAAAGAAAGACCAAATAAGCTATGGAAAAGCTAACTTGATCTATAAGCACTAGTCTTTAATCAAAATAGCTATGGAAAAGCTAATTTAATATAAAAGCACTAGTATTTAATGAAAATAAACTATGAAAAAGCTACAAGATTATAAAAAGCACTAAACTTTAATCAAAATAAGCTAAGAAAAAGCTAAAAGATTGAAACTTTATGACAAAAACTTAATAGATCTAAAAGAATAAGCTATAGCGTAGCTTATTTAAGAAAAACTACTAAAGTTGAAAGCTTTTTGAAATAAACTATTGAAAACTATTTAGATATAAGAATAATAAAGTAGTTTTGAAAAGAAAATGAATAAGTAATAAAAGTGCTTATTTGAATAAGCTATGAGGAAGCTTATCCAAAAAGCTAGTCTAAATAAACCAAAAATAAGCTATAGGATAAGCTTATTTGGCTTAATAAGTAAAGAAAAGGAAAAGAAAATAAAATAAAAGAGAGAGGAATAGAAGAAAAAAAATAAGCTCAAGTCTTCAAAATAAATCTTCATCTTCATAATATTAAGCTAAAAAGTTGATTACAATAAGCACTTAAAAATAAGCTAGACTATTACAAGAGAAATAAGCTACTACAATAAGCTAAATACTACTAATACCTAAAATAATCTAATCCTACTCCTAATACCTACTCTAACCTACTGTGTGTCTTGTGTGGTATCCGGATGCATTCTTATATAGGGAAGGTATGTATGATATCTTCATGTATCTAGCCCATTACTCCTCCACATGCATGCCTCATTTTCCACCACTAATTGCAATTCTCGATCCTTCCAACGTTGTATAGCTCATGATTATCAATCATTGGCGACACGTGTCAGCCTCTGATTGGGCAGCCGCTTCTTCTAGAACCTGCCACCTCGTTCCTCGAACGCGTCATATCTGCCACATGTCATGCTCTGATTGGTCCAACGCCCTGCCACCGTTGGACTTGTTTTTTCGTGCTCTTTCCAACGGAGTACTCGGGGAATTTTTCCGACTTCGTCTGAACCTTGGAAAACAGGAAAACGTCGTCGAAACTCATCCAAAAGTCACCATTTTTGCTTTGTTTTCAAACCCCTGTACCTGCAAGACATAATAACACATTCCAAACATATTTGCAATATAATTTAACATATTTCATGGTTATTAGTCCATTTTAGCGTGTTTTCCGATTTAAAAATGATGTGTGCTTAAACACACATCAGGTTGAATAGTTTTACCAAATAAAACTTTGTTTTTAAATATTTAGATCGACTTATGTCAATCCTTTTTGGTGTTTGGATATTGATAGTTAGATATTGAGAAAATATAATACAAGTTATAGTAAAGAAAGATAAAACCGTGACACAAGTATTTATAGTGGTTCGGCTGCAAGGTCACCTTCCTTGCCCTACTCTACTCCCCGAGTACCCAACTCGAGAGTTCGAAAATACTACACCCATAAGCTCCTTATCTTGGCAGAGAAGCCTTCACAACATCGCTTACACTTTATCAGGTAAAAAGCTAGGTACCGAGTTCTAGTTCGAGGTAGAATCAACCTAACGTCGCTTACACTTTATCCGGTACAAAGCTAGATACCGAGTTCTAGTTCGAGGTAGAACCAACCTAACGTCGCTTACACTTTATCTGGTACAAAGCTAGATACCGAGTTCTAGTTTGAGGTAGAACCAACCTCACGTCGCTTACACTTTATCCGGTACAAAGATAGATATCGGGTTCCTTTCTAATGGAGGAACCAAACCCAACAACACCAACTATCACAACACACCTATGACATACTTAAGATGAACCAACTACAAGAAACACTTCACTGATCTTGTGATGATGACAAAGCCTAGCAACCTATCTCTTCGAGCTTGCAAGTCTTTTATGTAAAATGTCGTGATCTCGCCTTTAAGAGGAACCTAGAAAATCACTAAAGACAAATTAAATGGATGACCCTTAGATCTGAGGTTAAAGAAGTAAGAATATAAAGAGAATATGTGTATTGAAGTGGTAAAGAGAAATGGAGAAATGGCTCACTAGTTATAGGAAAAGAGTACTCTGATTAGCCGGATCCGGTGGATCCCTTGAAAAAGGGATCCGGCCAGTGTAATCCAAGGGATCCGGCAACTGGGTCATGGACTATGGGTCATGGGTGCCCAACATGATGTCATGCATGATGTAATGCATATATTGGCTCATGCATTATGGGCTTTGGGTCATGGGTCATGGACTTTACCCATTTTGATGTCATGCATGATGTAATGCACATGGGCCATGGGTTTTGGGTCATGGGTCATTGGTTTTGGGTTATGGATCATTGATAACCCATCTTATTTTACTTACATATTTATTTAACTAGTTTAACAATGTATTTTATAAAAATGTAAGTAACAAGTGTTACTTATAAGTGTTTCATAAAAATTGTTTTGACTTTATATAAACTAGAAATGTTTGATCATTTATTTGTTTAATGAAATGAGTTAGAAAACTATTGGCTAGAAAACATACATATTTTATTTATCTCGTTAAAATGATTTTATGATTGTTATCAACAAAACATAGAAAGATCGTAAGATATAAATAATCATTTTTACAGTTTATTTGTATTAACACATATATCAACTATGAATAAGATATGACATAACAGATCAACATGAACTGTAAATCATAAGTATTTGTGTAGAACTTCAAATGATTCATAGTTTTTTGGCATTGAAAAATACACATCCTTAGCTTTCGAAGCATATATCACACATTTATTTTTGAACCTCTAAATCAATACATTTTAATCATAAAAGTTGGAGAAAGTATAATATTTTTTGCAAAAAAAAAATAAACTCACTTGATGTATCACATCTGATATAACACTAATATGTAAGTTCGAACACTTAACATGCTTACGTAAAATGTGCATAAGTATTTGTGTAAAACTCTAAATGAATCATCGTTTTGGCATTGAAAATACACATCCTTAGCTTTCCAACCGTATATCACACATAATTTTTGAACCTCCAAATCAATACACTTTATTTATAGAAGTTGGAGAAAATAGAAGATTTTTTTTAGAAAATCAAACTCGCTTGATGTATCACTAGTGATATAACACTAATCCGTATGTTCGAACACTCAATATGATGTCATAAAATGAGCATAAGTATTTGTATAGAACTCCAAAAGATTCACCATTTTTTTCATTGAAAAAAAATATCTTTAGCTTTTAACAATATATCGCACATAATATTTAATATTCTAAATCAATACGGTTTATTCATAAAAGTTTGTGAAAATAGAAAAAATTGATATTCAAACGCATTTGATATATCACATGTGATATAACACTAATCTGTAAGTTCAAACACTCAACATGTTGTCGTAAAATGAGCATAAGTATTTATATACAACTCTAAAAGATCCACTATCATTTGCACAGAAAATTAATCTTATGTCCATTTTACGACTGTTGTTATGTCTTTGAATCTCCAAATTAGTGTTATATCAAGAAAGTTTGAATACAAAAAAAAAAATCATATATTTTCTCTAAAATCTATGAATATAATGATTTGGAAGTTTAAAAATCATGTGTGATATATGGTTCGAAAGCTAAGGATTTGTATTTTTAAATGCAAAAAACGGTGAATAATTTGGAGTTCTACACAAATATTTATGCCAATTTTACGACAGCATGTTGAGTGCTCGAACTTAAAAATTAATGTTATATCACATGTGATATATCAAACAAACTCCTGTAACGAAAAGCCCAAAAACAGCGTTTGTCGAAAGTATATTTAAATGCCCTTCTATTAAAAGATAATTAAATGTTTGTCGTAATCGTGTAATTTGTTTCACAACGATTAAACGGTTTTTGAGATATATTATTTTCAAAGGGTGAAAGTGGTTTTAATTAAAAAAAATAGGGGGTGGAATTTAGTGTCTTATTTTAGTAAAAAATGAGTAGCTATGAGTCTTTTATTTTAGTTAAAAATGAGTGGCTAGAATTGATTTCTCAGTTTTCATGATTTTTATGATCTCTAAAATAACTCACCTCGGGGTTATTATTAAAAACTTTTGTTAGTGCAAATATTACGATATTTAAACTAAACGGTTTCTTCGGTTTTAATAATGACAAACATGTAACTTGTAATGCATAACGTAAAATGTGCAAGTTACTTGTAAACACAAATCATCAATGCATACTTACATCAACATCTCTCGACGTCTCAAGTATGCTTCAACAAAGTTGTAGATTTTCATCCCGATGTAAATCACTCAAGGTATGAACAAACAAATTCAAACTTGACGGATGATCAAAGAAATAAATTTTTTGTTCTAAACTTCACATTTTTTAACGTGACAAAACATTTTTTCAAAAATACAATTTACAAATTATTTTTGAATTAAAAAGAAATGTTTTATTTTGAAAAATAAGTTCAAAAGTCCCAACAGCTATTTTTCCCCCCAAATCAGCTCCAAACTTCCTCAAATAAACTTTCACCACTAAAAACAAAATTTGGAGCGTCCCTGTCTAGGATGGTACCATTAAATTTAGTGGTACCGTCAGGTATTTAGTGGTACCATATGTACATAACGGTTAGTTTTTTCTTTGCCTATAAATAGTGGACTATTTTACACTTCCAACTTGATTTTTCCAGTTAGTTTTCTCTGGTCTAATCCCTTCTTATTTAGATCACTTTCTTTGATCATTTAGAGAGTCTTAGTTTGTTTAAGAGTGATCCTTTCATCCAACCAAGAGATCACCTTCATTCCTCTACTAGTGCAAGAGAAGAACACATAGTATCACAAAGATACAAAGTGTTGTAGTTATAGTTAGTGCACTTGTAACACTTGTTACATACTTGTTGTATCTTAGCATACACCAAGTTCATCCTCTTTTGAGTAGTTTGTAAGAGTAGATCATTGTGATCTTGTCGAGATCTTGGAGATCTCTTGTAGCTTGTGGGCTTGTGTATTGATCAAGTGGATCAAGGGTAGATCGGGTAGATCGAGTCAAGTGAGAGTAGATCATTGTGATCTTGTTAAGATCTTGTAGATCTCTTGTAGCTTGTGGGCTTGTGTATTGATCAAGTGGATCAAGGATAGATCGGGTAGATCGAGTCAAGTGAGAGTAAATCATTGTGATCTTGTTGAGATCTTGGAGATCTCTTGTAGCTTTTCGGATTGTGTGTTGATCAAGTGGATCGAGGGTAGATCGTGAGTAGGTCGTGTGGATCTTGGTAGATTGGTACTAGCTAAGATTAGTACTCGACATTTAACTTAGTGTCAGAAATATGGATAAGCGACGTTGTACGGTTTTCTCCGCCTGAAGGGAGCTTGTTGATTAGTGAAGTAACTCTCGAGTTAGGTACTTGGGGATTGGAGTCGGGCGAAGAGGAGCTTCGTGACCGAACCACTATAAATCATCGTGTCCGGTTGCGCCTTATTTACTTATCTCTTTACTTTTATTTTAGTCTATATCGCTTTATATTTATATTTGCATTGCATTTATGCTTGTGTGGTTTGTTGCTTATATTATGTTGATTATGTTTATGTCATGGTTTGATTGTGTTTGTGTTGTAGTTTACTTTATACCATCTCTAGATGTTGTATGATCATTGTTGACACTTTTCATATTACGTCACACTTGATCGGGTGTTTGATACAAAAAGTTTTTTAAGTTTTTAAATGGAAACGTATTCACCCCCCCCCTACGGTTTCCATAATTGGTACCAGAGCCACATCGCTCAAATTTTTAAAACAAATGGTTTTCAAAATTAAGTACGATCCATGTATCAAACTACCCATGAAGGTGATAAAATATGAAAAGTATTTAGTTGCTTAGTACTTACAAGTTTTGTTTTTAAGTATAATTTGTCATACTAGCTTGAATGTTTTCTTAAACCAATAAAAGAATAGAGTTTGTAAGTGTCCGGTCATGTCTTTAGAACGAGTCGTTAACTCATGCGATTTTGAAAGGAGTGTTTGGGACAAACCATTATTTTGTATTAAAAGTTTTTTCGTAATTATTATGTAGTAAAAGTATTTTTGTAAATGTCTTTCTTAGTCCTAAACGAGGAAATGATGCTTAATATATATTTTATATGTTCGGTATCTAGTTTATTAAATTTTACATCTTTCCGTCGAGTCGCCGCACAAAAATAAAAAACTGAATCAGGAAACAGATCACGGTACCACTAAATATAGGATGGTACCTTTATATTTAACGGTACCGTGGGGTATTTAAAGGTACCGTGCATCTGTCTGTCTATTTTCAGTATTGGGTCATTTTCAGAAATTCATATAAAATCAACCATAAGTCCATAGGAGTCGTGTCACCCATCATTTTAAACGAATTTGAGTCTACTTTCATTTGAAAAATAGTTTTATGAATTAGTTCTAAATGAAAGTATATTAGAGTCCTTGATTTTCAACTAAAGGTCTTTTTGGTCATGTCGTTTGCGTAAATTTTTGGTTAAACTGAAAAAGAGCGTTTCCACTTTTGAACCTTGACGTATTTTCAAAGTGGCTTGGTAAAAATCTTTGAAATGGGGAGGAAACCAATTCTTTTTCAAATAAAATCAAGCTTAGTATACATTGTTATACTAAATACACAAAATGACGATAAATATTTTTGTGTGTTATGCTAAATGACTATTTGTTTTTCTTTCTGTCCTAGTATTGTTCGTTAATTTTTTTTTTTTTTTTTTTTTTTTTTTTTTTTTTTTTTTTTTTGTTCTTATAGTTATCTTTAGTTGAGCCAATTATATCTATAATCACAAGCATTTTACATGCCTTGTTGCTATGTGTTGATTATTAGTTTTTCGGCTTATGCGTCAATAGGACTTAGACTATACTTCTTGCACTAAGTTGCGTAATTGATTTTGCATTGCATATAGGCATAGACCACTTTTTTCGCATATGCGTTTTTGACATCTTACGAGTTTTAAGATGCTTTAGTAACCTTCTTAGGAATAGAAACTAAGTTGGTTGATCATGTGCGTCGAAAGATATTGTCTTACATAATTATTTTTCCAAAGGTTTAAGTGTAAAAAAAATATATCACCTCAAAATATTTAACACTTTCATTAAATCCGTAACATGATCTATAAAACATTGCATCCTTTTGTCTTTCTTGACCATGGGTTGTCTAAACAAGATAAAAGATCATGTTAATACATTAGTATTTAAGTAAAAGAAAATGTATTAAACTTTGTTGATCTAACACACACACAAAATGTTTTAAACATTTAGTATTTTACATATGATGTATAAAAATAGTTAAGATAATTATTTTTATACTAATAATATGTCAAAAACTAAGAATATTATACTTAATAATATAAACAGTTTTTCGAAAATAAAAATAAATGACAATATCGAAGTAGTAAGTTAATATGTCATTAACCTCACACATACAACTAGTATTAGAATAAATGGAACACATTCGTTAAATTTTTATTTTCTTTTTAAAAGGAGTGATCGTGAGGGTCAAGAAAGATTTCGAGTACATATCAATTCATTATTCAAATTATGATTGATATCATCATCGAATCTAATTGACAAGTTTTCGAGTATGGACATGAAATAGGAGTCATTATTTGTCTAGCTTCAAGAAAACATCAAAATATAACGAAATATATTATCTTGAATCTACATACTCAATCACACTCGGTTGTCATGAAAATAATGACTTCCTCTCAAGACGAAAATAATATGCATCGGATCATAACTCACACTTGTGTTGAAGATGTCATATTGAGTCTTCTTGTCCAATGGTTGTGTTCCAAACATTAAACTAATATGTTTAAAAGATGCATAAAATACACAACTAAGTAGGATTGACAACTTGGATGTTTCATCCGAAATATACAAGTAATTTACATTGCAATGCAATTAGTAAATGTGTCATTTCCGAAAAACCAAACACGAGCAAACAAACAACATATGTAAACTTTGCTCATGAATGACTCAACACTCAAAATCACATGTCTAGTAAAAGTGTCACACGTAATATGTTATTAACTATTATGTACGTTATCAATCTTCGAGAATATCAAGTGTATTTCTCTTATCAAAAGATTGACAAAGGATAACTTATATCTTATGCATCTTATTTGTAACATGAATGGTTATGTTACAAGAGAATACACTGCATCTTGTTTAACAAATATAGGATATTAGATTTGAGTGATAACCCAATACAACATGTGTCATTGCATAAACAAGTAAAATTGATCATACACTAAAATATATGTTTTACTAAGCATTCGTAAGAGTGATAAGTTTCCTCTTAGAAAAGCATATTTGTTGAAAGATACAATATGTCTCATTTCAATCATACATCATATAATAAGATCTATTGAGGTAAGTAACCTTTACTAGATTCTTCTCTCAAGATATGCAAAGGAGCATTCTTGAAACACTCTCGATGTAGTAAATTCTAATTTGTGTCACATTAGAGAATCTCTTGGTTCTAGGAAATCAAATCATGTTAAAATAACATGTTGACTCAACAAACAAAGATGTTATCCAAGAGATCATAAAATGCACCATCTCCACCAAATAACCTCTAAATCTCAAACACGATATTAAAATATTTTGCTTCCCTTTGTTAGAAGTTGTGTAAGACATGTCATCTTCATAACCGACTTTCAAAATATGGTTAGTTGAGTCATATCAGGCCATGTATTAGCGAAATAAGCTAATATCATCTTTGCTATACTTCGATAGGAAAGTATAGGAATTTGAATTTTTCTAACATGAGAATGAATACTGGAGAACTTATCGCACTAGAAATTCAATTTGACCTAACGGTTGAATTGCTTCCAGGAGAGAAGTTGGGTTCGTGGTATAACCCATAAAAATGGTCGTGTTTAGCCTGAATTGAGCACCACTAGTGATAGTCTCATACTCATTCTCTAACTTGAAAATTTTTCATTCCTACATTTGACTAAAGATAGTTTACATCGGTGAACTTTATTTCCCGTTAGGATTTCATTTTGAACAAGTAGTAATTGGTATCTTCCTTAGCGAACCTAGATTGCTTGCATCCCACATATGTGTTTCAAAATGATAACATGTTCTCGTAAGATATGATTGAATGTCTTCATGATCTTAAATGCTAAATGATTATCATGTTTTGCATGATGTTTGCATTTATTCCTTATGTGCATTTTACATGATTTTTTTTTTTAATTTTGCACCCACACTATGTCATTTTGGCACATAATGAATTAGGTATGCCTATCACTATGAACTCTTAGACGTCATATAGTCATACACTAGTGTCAAAACCTATAAGTTAAAGTAGTCGCGAAATTGTCCTGATTCCTTAGTCATCATTTCGCTTTCTTCCAAGTAATACACCCTTTTGTCATGGAGAGGTTAGATACAAACCTAGTAGAACTCGGAGTAGGTTTGAAAACTTAAATATTTCATCTGAAATATTCAAGTAAGTTTAACTTGCGATCGCAATTGTTAAATGTCGTATCCGAAACATCATATTCAATCCTTTTAACAACATATGTTAAAACGCTCATCCAAAAGCTAAAAGCTAACATCAACATTCGGGTGACAAAGGACTCACGAGTTACTACATAAGTGATTAGTAGTTCCGTTCATCCTCGTGTGAATATACACTTCTTAAGACCAAGTATATTCATTTCCGTTTGTTCCTTTTATCCCCATAGGTTTGTCATCGTGCTTTGTGTCAGCTCACCTCATAGATAATGAGGATCGAACTTATCCATCGGTTTTAGGGTAGAAAACCAACGTATCATCCCTCTTATGACTACTTGAATATTTCACTGGAAATATTGAAGTCATTTCTTATGTCTCGTCTCATGACTTTTTAAATATTTCACTGGAAATATTAAGTCATCCTTCACATTCCTCTTATGACTACTTGAATATTTCACTGGAAATATTGAAGTCATCTCTCATGTCTCATCTCATGACTTTTTAAATATTTCACTGGAAATATTAAGTCATCCTTCACATCCCTCTTATGACTACTTGAATATTTCATTGGAAATATTGAAGTCATTTCTTATTTCTTGTCTCATGACTTTTTAAATATTTCACTGGAAATATTAAGTCATCCTTCACATCCTTCTTATGACTACTTGAATATTTCACTGGAAATATTGAAGTCATCCCTTATGTCTCGTCTCATGACTTTTTAAATATTTCACTAGAAATATTAAGTCATCCTTCACATCACTCTAATGACTACATATGTATTTCTTCGGAAATATAAAAGTCATCTCTTCTCGTCTAGTCTCGTTCATCTCGTAAAAAGAATTTATTAGGTATAAATTCTCTCCTTGTGTCAAAAACTCTCACTAAATCAGCGAGATTTATTCGTAAAATCCTCTTAAATTCCAATGACAACTTAAATACTTCATCTGAAATATTTAAAGTATATTTAATTTGCGAAATGCAATTAAAAGTCATCACTCGTTCTCAATCAACGTTCATCGAATCCCGTTGGATTCATTAATAAAAGAATTTATTTGGTATAAATTCCTTTAATCTAAGGTCCAGAAAAATCACAACATATGTGAAATTTCTTTGACGAAAATCAAATTCTGGGTCAAAACTAACCTCAGCAGGTCACGGCACCCTTAAATAAGGGACGATACAGCCAAATTTAAAGATACCGTTGGACCATTGTCTGCTGAGACAGTTTATTTTGTTTTCAATTCTCACTTTTTCAAAAGCACTATCAAAACTCACTCCCTGTAGTCTTGAACTAGAACCGTATCCTATCAGAATAGATTCTGTCTATCTTCTGATTCCTTAGCTTTTTCCCTTTTCACTTCCGCATGGTACTAAACACACCTTATATTTGGTTACTAAACACACCTTTTAGCTACATAGTTAGTCTAAGAAGCTTCAACCCATCGATCATTACACTCAAACCTTACAACTATTTCTCACTTTGGATAGTGATGGTTAGTTCAATAACCTTCAATCCTCACAATCACACGAAACCCTTCATGCACCAAATTATCTCTAACACACAACTAGGATCATCCAAACTAGAAATCTAGAACTTTGTTACCTCAACCCCGTTAGAGATATCCACCCACAATCCTGTTAGGATCACATGCACATTTTCTTGTTCTTTTTTGAAATATATCATGCATCTCATTGTCATTGCAAACGATATATTAATCTAAACCATCCTTTCCCACCTTTCCTCAAAGGTCAAATCCAACACTTCCCATCTTATGGAATCATTTCCATTCGCATCTAAGTGCTTATCGTTCACATTTTCATTTTTTTATAACTTCTATCGAGTCTACTTTATGGCATGACTTGTCATAATAGTAATCATTTAGAGTATGTCTTATCAACAAACTATCATTAACACCAATCATCTTAGGTAGATGATTATGCTGTTCAAAAGGTTTGTTTGAATTTGCCTTCCCAATGACAACTTAGAAGAAGTCATTTTATGTGTCAGTCAATGGTATGTGCTTATTCACATACCTTTTATTTAACAAAACCGGACCAAAAAAACCAAAAACCTCACCAATTATGCCAAATATTTTGTGTTTTTGTGTTTATTTATGTGCAGGCACGGATATCGTGAAAAACGACAAAAGACACAGAAAAAAACGGGAAAAACGAGCACGGGATACGGAAAAGGCTCAGAACCGGAACCGGGAAAGAAAATATGGTCAAAAAGTCAACCGATGTCCTCCAAGTATCAAAGTTTGACAAATTCAGCCCTTGAAGTAAGTTTTGAAGAATGGCAACATCAGTCCCTTAAAAATCCAGAACTTACACAATTGGTCCCTTAAAATTAAAAACCCTTTAAACCTTAAAAACATTTCAAAACCCGACTCACACTTACCCAACCCATACCCTTGTCCAACTCAACCTAATCCTAGCCCAACCCACACAACACTTAAAACCCAGCCCAGCTTCACTCTTGCCCCGAACCCAGTATTGAAACCCGGTCAGACTTACATCCAACGCAGTCAAATTATTATATTAAAAACACTCACCACACACACGCGCGCAAAAATTTATCCCCAAATATTCACTGCTAGAACCCTAAATTCATTGCGCCCAAATTAACCACGTTTCCCTAATTATTACCAATGATTAAATGTTCTAGAAGGGACTGACAGCTACCAGGGACACGTGGGACTTGCTGATTGGAGGTGCCACCTCACTATTTTGATCCTACGGATGAAATCATAGCGTGGAGAGCAAGCTTGGATCCAAGGGCGTAGATTGATGGAAGGGAGTCCCAGAAGGTTCTTCTGAGGCCTATATATAGCCTCCTTATTCACAGTTTAGAGGGAGTTTTTTAGTTTTTGAGTCACTAGGGTTAGTAAGATATCATTAGGTTAGGTATTTAAAGTTAATGTAGTTTAATTCAGCTGTTCTGGTAATTTCATTTCCATTTTCAGTCCATTGTACTTGAATTTCAACTTTTAATCAAAAGTCAACGTTGGTCAAATTTACTGTTCATCAGCTTATTTTTATGTAAGTGCTTATTTTTCATTCATCTGCTTATTTTAACATTGTTCCTGATATTCTATATTAATGAGTTGATTAGAGTTCAGTAGTTACTTGATTCTCTTATATTAGCTTAAAGTCAAAAATAAAGTCAAAATCAGCTTATTCAGTTTTTCAGCTTATTTGCTTGTGAAAATTTCTTTTCCAGATTAAAACTAGTATTGTGGTTATTAAGATTCTGTTTTGCACTTTAAAAAAAAAGGTCATATTACTTGAGAATTTGCAAAATAGGTTAGTTTAAGGGAGTTTGGCTTATTGTTTTTTTTGGGATTACACTGTTCATTTGCTAGTTTGGTGGTATTGGTTAAGCTGTTGTTAGGTAATATAGGCTTAGATCAGTAGAAAGTTTGAAGTTAAAAGCTCACTAGAAGCAATTGGAACTTATTTGCCCATTTTACCCCAAAGCTGCTTCAATAAGCTCAGCAATAAGCTGAGCTTATTTCAAGACCAATTTTGGTATTTCTAGGACCCTGTGTGTGTTTTAAGTAAGTGCCTAATAGCTGTATTAACTTGGAGTAGTTTCGGTCTGTTTTTGCGCCAAATAGAGTAACCTGCTGTTACAAATTATCTGATTGTGCAGACCAGTCTCATGTCTGCTGATCTAGGCTTTACTATAGCTTATTAAATTAAGTTTAGGTCCTAAATCTTGGCACACAGATAGTTTAGATAGTTAGCTTTAATGGCATTATCTGGTATTCAACTTATGAGCTTATTGGATTGCTTAATTAGGGTCTGCAAAACTGCCACTCACTCTGCTTATCTGCTGCATCAGCTTTTGGTTTCTTATTGCATTAGATCTAGGCCATAATTAAGCTAGCAATAGTGTTCTGATTTTGGGCATTTTAGGGTTGCTAGTAGTCTGAATAGTGAAGTTTCATTTTCTGCTTTTGAAATTGTGCAATCAGCTTATTTCATGGCTTTTAGAGTAGCTGCAAAAGTGATGTTCATTCATTTGCTCCTGTTCTAGTTTTAAACTGTTCAGCTCATTATCTGCTTATACAATCTGCTTATTTGATCATTTTCTATTGTTTTGAGCTTATTATAGTTAGCTTTTCTGTTCCTGATCATTAGATAATTTTTGGATAGCTTTTGCTTATCTTTGGCTTATTTCAAACTGCTTATTTCCACTGTTCAGCTTATTTAGGCAAAATTAGTTTCTCAAATTATTTTTCCTAGATTTCTTATTAAAAATTAGAATTACTCAGAAATTTTCAGATGTTTCCAATTAGTTTTAATATTTTTAAATCATTTAATTAGTTTTAACTAGTTTTAAATTCATAAAAAATTATTAAAAAGTCAAAAAAATATTTTTCTTTTTCCCTAAATTTTCTTTTAGTAAATAGAATGTAGGAAAATTATTTTCATGCCCGTAGGATTAGTAGTGCTTCGATTTCACTTTTAATTTTTGCGCGCTTACGTTTATTTTTAGTAAAACACTCGTTTTAGTTTTAATTACGATTTAGCTTAATTGTTCTATACGTTATTATTTCATATGCTTTATTTCTTAATTTCTAGTGTTGATTTACTTTCCGTAGTGATAAAAACCAAAATCATTCACTTTTATCTCCCATTCACTACACGAATCACGTCCCGGGAACACAAATTCCATTCGATCTTCGTCGGGACAAACGACTCGGGTTTTGCATATTTCTTGTGCAATTCCTTGGACTATAATTGACCTCCATCAATTTTTGGCGTCGCTGCGGGGGAAGGTTGAAGTGAGTTCGTGATTCCGTTTTTCGATTCGTGTTTTGAAGACCCTTCTCTCGGGAAGTTATCGCTTTCATTTGTAAATATTTTCTTATTATAAAATCCCAAAAAGATTTTCTCTTCAAAATTTATTTTCCTTTTTCCTTTGTGATTTTTCATGTTTCTAAAATTTAAAAATCTAAAAATATTCTTCTCAATCCTCTTATACGTTTGATTATTTATCTCTTACCCTCTATTCGTTTAATTCTTCTTCTCCATGTCTTCATCTTACCAATATGGTTGTCAATACTGTGGGGGTCCTCCAAATGGTGGAAACTGCCCCGGTTGTAACATTATGGATTCAGGAAACGGGTTTGTCTATGACCAAAATCCATGTTTCTATAATGAAACACCCGACCTTTTCAACCAGCCCCCACAGCATCAGATGGAGACATACTTGTGTGAATTTTGTGGAGGTTGTCCTCATCCGGAATTTGATTGTCGAACGGGTGACATGCTTGTCTATGAGCAGAACCCTTATAACAATCAGACATCATCCGGATTTGACACATCTTCATATTATACATCAAGTTCTCCACAACAGTATTATTCTTGTGAATATTGTAGAGGTCCACATCCAAGTTTTGATTGTCAAGCAAGGAATACGTTTGTCAATGAACAAGTTCCTTGTAATCCGAACTTCGGGTATGACCATTATCCACATAATTCATCAAATCTATCACAGCAACAATATTGTTGTGAATACTGTGGAGGTCCTCACTTTGGCTCTGATTGTCAAACAAGTAACCAGTTTGTCTATGAACATGGTCCTTGTGACAATTACGACTATTCTTATAATAACTCACCTCCACAGTACCCATTGTCTCAAAAAGCTCAACAAGCAATTTCTCAAGAAATTCTTCATATTCTTAAAACAATTGAAGAAGCTAAGAATGAGCTTAAAAAACTTTCCCACAAAGAACCTCATCAGATAACTTATGGAGAATTTTTAGCTGAAAGACAAATAGCTAAAATAAGTTCTAATTATCGTCAAACTTTCGTTTACGACGACGATGACGATGATGAGGATTCTATGTGGGGAGTTTGTGAAAATTCAACAGAAATCACTACCGTCTTTCCTACCAAAGAACCCGAGGACTCTCTAAAAATGGGGGACGAGCATCTTAGCACTCTTCCTGAAAAGGAATCAGACGAAATCATAAAGTCCAGTGTTGAGAACCTCGTCCCAATCCCAAGTGAGTCTGAGGAAATATCTGACGATGAATGTGATTTTCAATCTTATGGAGATTCCCTTGACGTTTCAGAGATTACTTCCAGAATTTTCTCTAACCCACTCTTTGAATATAATGACGATTACACTTTCAGTGTTGTTAATCCTCTTTTTGATGAGGGGTTAGAGGACGTTGAGGGCGAGGAGTCTAATCTTTCTAATCTTGATGAGTCATAACCGGAACTCACAGATTCTCCTCGTATTCTCGAATCTCTTCATGAGGAGTTCTCAGAAGAACTCACTCATATCATATCTCCTCCGGAGTATGATTATTTTGTTATTGAATAAGATCCTGACCCGGGGGGAGGTAAACTCTATCCTAAGAGTTTGCTTGATGATGATATCACCCCGACCCTCCCTCCCGAGGTTTTCAAGAGCTTTGATGATGAAGAATGGATCCCCATTCTAATTATGATCTTTCTTCCTTTCTTCACCTATACGGTGATTTCTCCTCTCTTTCACTCCTTCGGGAGTGAAGACACAATCTTTAACCCCGGCATCTCTCCTTCTTTTCAGCCGTGGGTATCTCATCGGAGTGGAACTTTCATATGCTTCAGTATTTATTCAAATATCTTGAATGAAAGTCAGATTGAAAGTATCTCTTCCACATGCTCCCCCAAGGACAAATAAATTAGGGGCGAGTCTAAGCTATACGACTCGATAAAAAACAAGCGCTTCTTGGGAGGCACCCCATGCTTATCCATCTATCTTCTTATCTATTTTCTAATAAAGTGACGTGAGGAGGGCTACCTCTTCCATATCTTGTGTTTCGTGGTTTTCTGTGTTATGTCCAGGATTTCTCCGATTGATGAAGACTCTCGTGCTCATGGTTTGCTTCTCTCCACTCGAGTTTCATCATTCGTTGCTCATCCGATATCCTAAATCTTATCGTTTTACGTTCATCTTTGGCATAATTAATAAACGGCCTTAGATTTATGTAGGAGAACCCTTACCTTTAAGACATTGAGGACAATGTCTCGTTTTAGTCTGGGGGGTAATCTTGCGATTTGATTTTTGCCTTGCATTTTTGCCGTTTACTCATGCAACCCCGTTTTTCCTCCAAAAATTGAAAAAATCCAAAAAATGAGAAAAATTTAAAAATTTTTGCAAAAATATAATAAATTTTGACAATTTTGTTGACTTTCCGCTGGAGAGAGTAGGAATAAAATTCTGACTTGATCGGGCATGTTGAGCCCTAGCTTGTTCCCTTAACCATTTATAATCTATAAGCTCGTTCTAGTCTTTTATACAAGGAGCTAGAAAATGCGAATTTTTTTTAAAAGTTTGCAAGTTCCCATAATTGACTTTATATATGCATGGCTTGATTATTGGCTAAGCATTCGCGGATCTTATTATTTAAGATTTTAAATTTGCGAAGAACGAGAAATGATAGAGTTGTTTATAAGTTAGATTGCTAAACGTGGAGTAGTTGGTTCTCTTTAGAGCTCATCAAAGTTATTTGTGGCTTCTTGTTCCCATAAGCTTGTTTCACCCAATAATAGTAATCTAGGAATAATTAAAGGTATTTTGGTTTTGGCGATAATTAGTTTTAATTTCTTCCTTAGAGAATTCTTGCTTATGAAAATCGGGTACACATCAAGGTACTGTCAGTGTTACAGTGTAATAGACTATTCCATCTTGCCGGCTCACAACCGATGTTGGGATTGTTATAAAAGCCGTAGGACTCGGGATTTGGCAAAATATATAATGAATAATGAATAATAATAATAATAATAATAATAATAATAATAATAATAATAATAATCCAAAGCCATAAAAAGTTTTCTACATTTTGCCGGTTCGCAGCCGATGTTGTAGACTTCTAATAAAGGCAGAGGAAAATTACAAGGTCATAATAGACTATCACATCTTGCCGGCTCGCAACCGATGTTATGATTGTTATAAAGGGCCAAGGATTAAATACGTTAATGTGCTTGAATATGTAGATAAAGTGTTATAATGCCAAACTTCGACTCCGGGGGTATCCTAATAAAAGCTTCTGTCTCTGGACTTGTAGATGAGTTGTTTCGGTCGTATATAAAAGGGATATCCTCACAATCGTGTTAAATCAGAGACCTTGATGTGGACCTCATTTTTGTATGCAACGGTTTTCGAGGAAAGGTTTGGAAACTACTTAGCGTCTAAACTAAGGTATCTTTATCGGCTTAAAAATTATCGAAATGAGAATTTGATGAAATTCATTTCTCACCAAAAATAAAATAAATAGAGGAAAATAGGAATTTGGGAACAAGGAGTCCACAATTAGCTTTCATGAGTAGTGTCGGCAATCTAACTTGTAAATGACAATGATTTTGTTTTTAAGCTTAGTTTGGGGACTCGTGAAAAATCAGGAACGACGAATTTTATCCGTATGGTCACTTCTTTATGAGTCGTGTTTCCTGCTCGATGACCCTAAAAGTTATCATTAGATAATGATTGTCGACAAAGCCGTCACATGAAAATGAGAAAAATATAAAAATAGAATAAAAGGAAAAATGGGGAGTTTTTAGAACTTAAGATTTCTTGATCTCTTTTGAAAATTTTGCTACTTTTCAAAGTTAGTAAAAAGAGATTGGAAATTTTCGGTTTTAAAAAAGTGTTTTCATAACATTGCATGAGGACATTGCAATAGCTTAGTCTGGGGGATTTTGGTATGTGCTTATTCACATACCTTTTATTTACCAAAACCGGACCAAAATAACCAAAAACCTCACCAATTATGCCAAATATTTTGTGTTTTTGTGTTTATTTATGTGCAGGCACGGATATCGTGAAAAACGACAAAAGACACGGAAAAAAACCGGAAAAACGAGCACGGGATACGGAAAAGGCTCAGAACCAGAACCGGGAAAGAAAATATGGTCAAAAAGTCAACCGATGTCCTCCAAGTATCAAAGTTTGACAAATTCAGCCCTTGAAGTAAGTTTTGAAGAATGGCAACATCAGTCCCTTAAAAATCCAGAACTTACACAATTGGTCCCTTAAAATAAAAAACCCTTTAAACCTTAAAAACATTTCAAAACCCGACTCACACTTACCCAACCCATACCCTTGTCCAACTCAACCTAATCCTAGCCCAACCCACACAACACTTAAAACCCAGCCCAGCTTCACTCTTGCCCCGAACCCAGTATTGAAACCCGGTCAGACTTACATCCAACGCAGTCAAATTATTATATTAAAAACACTCACCACACACACGCGCGCAAAAATTTATCCCCAAATATTCACTGCTAGAACCCTAAATTCATTGCGCCCAAATTAACCTCATTTCCCTAATTATTACCAATGATTAAATGTTCTAGAAGGGACTGACAGCTGCCAGGGACACGTGGGACTTGCTGATTGGAGGTGTCACCTCACTATTTTGATCCTACGGATGAAATCATAGCGTAGAGAGCAAGCTTGGATCCAAGGGCGTAGATTGATGGAAGGGAGTCCCAGAAGGTTCTTCTGAGGCCTATATATAGCTTCCTCATTCACAGTTTAGAGGGAGTTTTTTAGTTTTTGAGTCACTAGGGTTAGTAAGATATCATTAGGTTAGTTATTTAAAGTTAATGTAGTTTAATTCAGCTATTCTGGTAATTTCATTTCCATTTTCAGTCCATTGTACTTGAATTTCAGCTTTTAATCAAAAGTCAACGTTGGTCAGATTTACTGTTCATCAGCTTATTTTTATGTAAGTGCTTATTTTTCATTCATCTGCTTATTTTAACATTGTTCCTGATATTCTATATTAATGAGTTGATTAGAGTTCAGTAGTTACTTGATTCTCTTATATTAGCTTAAAGTCAAAAATAAAGTCAAAATCAGCTTATTCAGTTTTTCAGCTTATTTGCTTGTGAAAATTTCTTTTCCAGATTAAAACTAGTATTGTGGTTATTAAGATTCTGTTTTGCAATTTTAAAAAAAAAGGTCATATTACTTGAGAATTTGCAAAACAGGTTAGTTTAAGGGAGTTTGGCTTATTGTTTTTTTTGGGATTACACTGTTCATTTGCTAGTTTGGTGGTATTGGTTAAGCTGTTGTTAGGTAATATAGGCTTAGATCAGTAGAAAGTTTGAAGTTAAAAGCTCACTAGAAGCAATTGGAACTTATTTGCCCATTTTACCCCAAAGCTGCTTCAATAAGCTCAGCAATAAGCTGAGCTTATTTCAAGACCAATTTTGGTATTTCTAGGACCCTGTGTGTGTTTTAAGTAAGTGCCTAATAGCTGTATTAACTTGGAGTAGTTTCGGTCTGTTTTTGCGCCAAATAGAGTAACCTGCTGTTACAAATTATCTGATTGTGCAGACCAGTCTCATGTCTGCTGATCTAGGCTTTACTATAGCTTATTAAATTAAGTTTAGGTCCTAAATCTTGGCACACAGATAGTTTAGATAGTTAGCTTTAAGGGCATTATCTGGTATTCAACTTATGAGCTTATTGGATTGCTTAATTAGGGTCTGCAAAACTGCCACTCACTCTGCTTATCTGCTGCATCAGCTTTTGGTTTCTTATTGCATTAGATCTAGGCCATAATTAAGCTAGCAATAGTGTTTTGATTTTGGGCATTTTAGGGTTGTTAGTAGTCTGAATAGTGAAGTTTTCATTTTCTGCTTTTGAAATTGTGCAATCAGCTTATTTCATGGCTTTTAGAGTAGCTGCAAAAGTGATGTTCATTCATTTGCTCCTGTTCTAGTTTTAAACTGTTCAGCTCATTATCTGCTTATACAATCTGCTTATTTGATCATTTTCTATTGTTTTGAGCTTATTATAGTTAGCTTTTCTATTCCTGATCATTAGATAATTTTTGGATAGCTTTTGCTTATCTTTGGCTTATTTCAAACTGCTTATTTCCACTGTTCAGCTTATTTAGGCTAAATTAGTTTCTCAAATTATTTTTCCTAGATTTCTTATTAAAAATTAGAATTACTCAGAAATTTTCAGATTTTTCCAATTAGTTTTAATATTTTTAAATCATTTAATTAGTTTTAACTAGTTTTAAATTCATAAAAAATTATTAAAAAGTCAAAAAAAATATTTTTCTTTTTCCCTAAATTTTCTTTTAGTAAATAGAATGTAGGAAAATTATTTGCATGCCCGTAGGATTAGTAGTGCTTCGATTTCACTTTTAATTTTTGCGCGCTTACGTTTATTTTTAGTAAAACACTCGTTTTAGTTTTAATTACGATTTAGCTTAATTGTTCTTTACGTTATTATTTCATATGCTTTATTTCTTTATTTCTAGTGTTGATTTACTTTCCGTAGTGATAAAAACCAAAATCATTCACTTTTATCTCCCATTCACTACACGAATCACGTCCCGGGAACACAAATTCCATTCGATCTTCGTCGGGACAAACGACTCGGGTTTTACATATTTCTTGTGCAATTCCTTGGACTATAATTGACCTCCATCAGTCAACGAACGAATCTCGTTCTTGTTAGTGTGATTGGTTGAACAATTACACCTTAGGTTTTCGGTCAAGTTGTGACTCTCTAGTATGTTTGAATTGCATTATGCATTCACATTATTGTGTCACTCAACTGTCTTGGGCTTCTTCTTCGTTTTTATCCCGTTGGCACACTTTCATCACGTGTCTAACCTCTAGCATACTTTAATATGCTCACATACCTCATCAAACTCATCTTTTTTTTTGGTAGCTACACTTTAGCATAGTTTAACCTTTGCATGTCTTGCTATGAGTATTTTATCCCTATAATGTTGCTCCTATTCTTTTATATATTATGTTGCACGAAGCTAACCCTTGATGTAGGAAAAGCCTTTGTAAGAATTTGACCCATGGATCCGCTAGAAACTAAGGTAAATAAATAAGTGGATTCAATCACCATAGGGGAGCATTGAGCTAGGGGGAGCTCGGGAGTGTTTGAATACATAGCATGGAGTCTTTCTAATAGTGGTGATAGAAGACTTCACTGGGATGATGCAAGCTCGCCTTTTGGGAATGAAAGGATAGTAGTGTAATAAGGGGGAGTAGGGAGTGAATTCAAGGGAGAGCTCGAGGGAACTACCTTTTTGCTTCGACAAAAGGGGGAGAAGGGAGTGTAAACAGGTAACTTTTACATTTTACTATGTGTTACGGTTTACATATTTGTCATCATAAAAAAGGGGAGATTGTTAGTGCAAATATTACGATATTTAAACTAAACGGTTTCTTCGGTTTTAATAATGACAAACATATAACTTGTAATGCATAACGTAAAATGTGCAAGTTACTTGTAAACACAAATCATCAATGCATACTTACATCAACATCTCTCGACGTCTCAAGTATGCTTCAACAGAGTTGTAGATTTTCATCCCGAAGTAAATCACTCAAGGTATGAACAAACAAATTTAAACTTGACGGATGATCAAAGAAATAATTTTTTTGTTCTAAACTTCACATTTTTTAATGTGACAAAACATTTTTTCAAAAATACATTTTACAAATTATTTTTGAATTAAAAAGAAGTGTTTTATTTTGAAAAATAAGTTCAAAAGTCCCAATAGCTATTTCTCCCCCAAATCAGCTCCAAACTTCCTCAAATAAACTTTCACCACTAAAAACAAAATTTGGAGCGTCCCTGTCTAGGACGGTACCACTAAATTTAGTGGTACCGTCGGGTATTTAGTGGTACCGTCCGTACGTAACGGTTAGTTTTTTCTTTGCCTATAAATAGTGGACCATTTTACACTTTCAACTTGATTTTTTCAGTTAGTTTTCTCTGGTCTAATCCCTTCTTATTTAGATCACTTTCTTTGATCATTTAGAGAGTCTTAGTTTGCTTAAGAGTGATCCTTTCATCCAACCAAGAGATCACCTTCATTCCTCTACTAGTGCAAGAGAAGAACACATAGTATCACAAAGATACAAAGTGTTGTAGTTATAGTTAGTGCACTTGTAACACTTGTTACATACTTGTTGTATCCTAGCATACACCAAGTTCATCCTCTTTTGAGTAGTTTGTGAGAGTAGATCATTGTGATCTTGTCGAGATCTTGGAGATCTCTTGTAGCTTGTGGGCTTGTTTATTGATCAAGTGGATCAAGGGTAGATCGGGTAGATCGAGTCAAGTGAGAGTAGATCATTGTGATCTTGTTGAGATCTTGGAGATCTCTTGTAGCTTGTGGGCTTGTGTATTGATCAAGTAGATCAAGGGTAGATCGAGTCAAGTGAGATTAGATCATTGTGATCTTGTTGAGATCTTGGAGATCACTTGTAGCTTGTGGGCTTGTGTATTGATCAAGTGGATCAAGGGTAGATCGGGTAGATCGAGTCAAGTGAGAGTAGATCATTGTGATCTTGTTGAGATCTTGGAGATCTCTTGTAGCTTGTGGGCTTGTGTGTTGATCAAGTGGATCAAGGGGAGATTGGGTAGATCGTGAGTAGGTCATGTGGATCGTGGTAGATTGGTACTAGCTAAGATTAGTACTCGACATTTAGCTTAGTGTCGGAAATAAGGATAAGCGACGTTGTACGGTTTTCTCCGCCTGAAGGGAGCTTGTTGATTAGTGAATTAACTCTCGAGTTGGGTACTCGAGGAGTGGAGTAGGGAGTAAAGGAGCTTCGTGACTGAACCACTTTAAATCCTCGTGTCCGGTTTGCGCCTTCTTTACTTATCTATTTACTTTTATTTTAGTCTGATAATGCTCAAAATGAACATGATTTTAGTCGCGTTATTGTTAGATTTGTGCATCATATTTGGTTATATTTGTGTATATTTGTTACTAAATCTTGAAAAAGTGTATATGCAAGTAAATATAGCCAAGTACAGGAAAAGATGATAAAAAGATGAAGAAATGAAGAGATTATGCACATTTGAAGAATCACGAGAAAGAAACGAGAAAAGAACCACACAAGAATTCAAGGGTTTGATAAAGTCAAGATTTCTATGTTTATGTATCAAGAAAAGATCAAGTTCTTTGGAAGGAATTACTGGTACAACAAAGGATCAAGCACGTAACGAGAAAATGAAGAAAAAAATAAAGTATGCATGGCAGAATGGCCCATCCGATCGGATGGTACCCGCATCCGATTCGGATGGGAGAAAATTGATTTACCGAGAGATCCAACCGATCGGTTGGACCTCAATACCGATTGGTTGGAGGAGTCTGAAGTTACAAAAACGCATTTAATGACGAATTTAAGCCCCATAATCATGGTGGCTTATCATTTCTCGGTTATTAACTGATTAAGGATGTTTTTGCTTGAGGGGAAAGGGTTCCTTCACTTATTTAAAGAACCTTGGCTAGTTTACAAAGTGTGACAACCCAAAAACCTAGTAAGGCTTACACAAGTCTTGCTAAACTTATTACCATTGCCCGAAAGCTTGTAGTTACTGTGAGAACGTCTAGGGAACCTTGAGTTCAAGTCTCAAGAGTTGTGTCCAAGTGTGGAGTTGTTTACGTGTGATCATAGGCGATTGGAGGAGAGTGGTTGCTATAGTTCCACAATTCTAGTTCTTGTAATTTCACAACTAGGTATTTCTTGTTTGAGTTATTATGAACTACTTTTACTTTAAGATGAATGAAAGTATGGTTGATTACTTGTGTTTGATTATGATTATTATGGAGTGATTTTGGTTATGCTTGTGTGTATGATGTGATAATTGTTGGAGTATTCTTATTTCATAGTGATGCATGAAATCATATCTTGTTTTATGAGTTTGTTGAAATAAAATCTAATCTTGCTTAATTAGTTGGTAAAAACAGTTTTAAAGATTAACAAAGGCCGAAAGGATTTTCTTTATGTTTTTATGCCAAAAAGTTAGTGCACGAATTAGTATGGATTATGGTGTGTGACAAGCACCATATTAGCTTATTAAAATGGATTTGGAAACAATTTCATCACGAGAAAAGGCCGAAAGGATTCGCAGGAATTCTTAGAATAAGAAATGCTTTTCAAACAACAACGAGTCTAATAGAATTATCGTACTAGTTAACAAAGGCCGAAAGGAATTAACTAGGAGATTGAATTCTTAGAGATGATTTCTCATGATAAAAACCATTGATTGTGAATCACTCATTTTAAGTTGTGCATCATTACAAGTTACACCAAACTTGTTAGATTGCTCTATACAATTGTCATGGAATTACACACAAGTATATTTGTTTTTGATTGATTGATTTTTACTTACCTCAAAATTTACACCAAATCGGATTGACAATCCTTTTTGTCAAAACTTATTTTGCAAACCCAAACCACAATTCCCTTGGGACGATCTCAACTTACCCACCTTTACTACTACGGACGAGTATACTTGCTCGTATGTGTTGATTAGAGAATCGGATAAATTGATTTTATAAATTTTTAAAACTTGCACTACACACGACACATCAAGTTTTTGGCGCCGCTACCGGGGAATTGTCTAAATTACTTGGTAGTTTGGTTTGCTAGTTTATAAGTTTTGTAGTAAAAAAAAGTAAAAAAAAAATTTGGTTCGGAGCCAACTGGACTGGATGGATTTCCATCCGATCGGTTGGTGGCCTCGGTAATTTTTTTTATGTTTTTAGGATTAAGTGTTAATTTTCAGTTATTATATTTATGTAATGTTATGTTTAATGTATTTAAGTGTTAGAAGTAATTAAGTTAATTAAACAGGGTAATAAGAATAGTTTTTTTTACATGACTTTAATATTTCTAATTAATTTTAGTTAATAGAGTTAATTTTAGTTTAATGATTGGTAGCTAAAGAGTTTTAATTAATTATGCTAGTTAATTAGTTAAATGATTATTAAATTTAAGAATTAATTATTAAGATTAATGGATTAGTAAGTTATTAATTATGTGTTAATTGTCATCTTTATTAATTGGTTTAATTTTAGTTTTTATTTTATTGTATTTATTTACTAAGTTTTTAGTCTTCAATAAAAAAAAATAAAAAAAAAAAAAAAATTAGAAAAATTCCATCTAACCGATCGGATGCTGCCCGCATCCGATTCGGTTGGGCAAATCTGAGTTTTAACGATTCAACCATCCGACCGGATGGATGCCTCGGTAAAATTTTTTGAAATTTTTAATTCTTAGTTATTTTGAAGTTTTAATAGTTAGAAATTGTTTGTTTGTTTGCTTTGATTTTATTTATAAGTTATCTCGATTATAACTAACCCTCACGCTAATAGTTTGGATTTCTTTTGTTTTTGTGGTTATGTTATAGTTAGTGTTTAAGTAGAATGGAGAGTTTAAGCGGAGTTTCGGAATACTTGAGAAATTTGGAAGAAATGTTGAAAGATTCGGGTGATTCATTGGAAAGTTTGGGAAATATTTTGGAAGAAGCAAAGGTTGATTTGGAAAGACAAGAAGAAGTTGGAGAAAGTCATGTTAGTTCACCTAAGGAGAAAAGAGTTGTTGTGTTTACACAAGCACCACCTAAGGAGTTTGATGCACCGTTCATGAGGTACTCTACACCTTGTGGAGTGGAAGGTATTAAAGCTTGGGATGCTCAGCTTAACATGGAATATGGAGACAACTACATTATGGAAGATATGCTTGGTAAGCTTGGTTTTGTTAGGCTTGACTATGAGGATTATGGAAGAAAGATAGTGAGAGATGTGAGTGTTAATATTCATGGTCATGTGTTCAAAGTTGATTTTGTTGTTTTGGAATATGGAAATGCGGATGAACCAGAAGTTGTGTTTGGTAGAGATTTTATGGTTAAGACTAAATGTAGGATTGATTTTGCATTGGGAGAGATGAGGATAGATGTTGATAATATGGTAGAAGAAAAGGTAGGAAAGGGAGAGATTGTTAAAATGGGCAAAGCAAATAGAAAGAAAACACCACTTAACAAACTTACCCAACCCTCCACCCCTAAGAATGAGAGTTCTTCATCTAGTTCACCACCAAAAACACCACAAATAGTTAAACCATTAACCCAAAAGCAAAAAGAAGCAATTCTGGAAAATTTGGAAACAAAGTTTAAGGAGCTTATGGAGGAGAAGCCGGTAATTAAAGTGTTGAATAATTACATGACTTATCGTAAGAAGTTGGATGCAGTCATGATGGCAAGGGCTAGATTAGAGGATAAGAATTTTGATGAGATTGCAAGAGAAAGGATAGTTGAGAATGGGTTGCCTAAAAAGGAGAGCGATCCGGGAAATTTTGTGTTACCTATTAAAGTTAATGGAACCGATGCGATGTATGCGTTGGCTGACACTGGAGCAAGTGTGAATGTAATGCCGTATCCATTGTATAAGAGATTAGGACTTGGTAATCCTCAACCAAATTAGTATAATCTTACTATGGCTGATAATTCACGAGCAAAAGCGATGGGAGAAGTAAAGAATGTTAGAGTCCAAATAGGATATCAAGCTTTCTTGGCCGATTTTCTTGTGCTTAATATTCCGGTGGATAAGGAGTTACCGTTGTTGTTAGGAAGAACATTTATGAGAACTTGTGGAGCTATTATAGATATGGGTAGAGGTACTATGACTATAAGTGATGGAATCTTGAAACATGCCTATTATCCTAAGCCTAGAGGAAAGATTGTTAAAGAAGTTCATGGTGAAGAAGATGAAGAAGAAAACCACTTTGGTTGTTTTGAAGTAGGTAGAGATGAAGAAGGGAGGCCTAAATATGGGCCGGTTGTCCCAAGTTACTTTGATATTGAAGATGAGATGGAAAGAGCTCTAGCGATGGAGGCTTTCTATAACCCATTTAAGAATATTTTTGTGTTTAACAAATTGACAGATTTTCTTGGATCTTTACCGGTCCAATTGAAGAATTTGGAATGGGGACCCGAAGGAGCTAGTGTTTACAAAAAGGAAAAACAAGACGGAGAATGGCATGTGAAGTTTGATATAGTTTGTCCGGATGGAAGGAACTTTACAAGGAAGTTTAAAACACAAATGACTAACCGAAAGTTGTCCGGGAAGTTCCAAAATCAAGATATCTTGAGGCACGAATATTTTGAAGGATGAAAGACAAGAGTTTGAATAATAAAAGCACAAAGCTTATGCTAGTGTTTTGTTTGTTTTTTTTTAAATTTTTATGCATTTTAGTAGTTTAATGTTTTCATTTAAGTTTAAGTTTAAGTTTGAGTTTAGACCTTTTAATTGTCTTGGTTTATTAAGTTTTTAAGTTTATGAAGTTATGTTTTGAGGTTAAGAGTTAAGTTTTGTTTTAGAAGTTGTAGAAATAGAATTGAAAAGCAAGTTGGGAGATTAAGTGTGTTGAAGTATTTTTATGCTTAAAAGAAATATTTTTGAAGAGTAAAAACACTTCTCATTTGTTCTTACAAATGTGAAAAAGTGTTGACAAAAGAAAAGTGAAGTTTTGGCAAAAATTCAATCCGAATCGGTTGGATCAAATACTGATCGGATGGATTGAAACATATATACTCAAGATTTCAAAAATCACAAAAAACACACACACACTCAATCCACCAAACTTGGGGTTCAAAAATTTGACCATTAGAAGTCTATTAAGTGTTGCAGGAGTGTTGAAGGATCATCTATGGCACCTAAACAAGTAAGTAACATCATCAATTTGTACTAATTAGGTTTTAATTCGAATTTCTTTAATTAGGTCAAAATTTGGGTATTTTTGATATAGTTCGAATTGAGATGTAATTTTTTGTGGAATAGATGGGTAAATGATTGAGGAATTCATTGCAAAAAGAGTTAGAAAGATTGATTAAGTTTTGAGGAAGAATTGATTGATTGGATTTTCGGATTAAAATGGGTCAAAACTTTAAATCGATTTGGATTGCAATTGATGATTTCCAGGTGTTATTTAGTTGTTGATTAGTGATTCTAGGATGATGCATTGTTGATTAGAACATCAATGGAAGAGAATTGATTTGGTAGTGTTCATATGTTCTAGGAAGATTGAGAAATCATGCGAATATGTTATGAACGTGTTTGGAGACGAGTGGGATATGTAGGAACTATGATAATCGATCAAATGCATGATAGGATAGAGTTGGATTGTTGGAATTGATTAGAAATCGGAAAAGAAAAAAAAATTGAGACAGAAAGCCTCAACCGATTCGGTTGCGGGGAGATACCGATCAGTTGGGCTGGGACATTTACTCCATCCGATCGGATGGTGAGTAATACCGATCGGATGGAAAGCTCGGTAAATAAAAATGAAATTTTTTTCAAACGAGTTTTGTGATTTCTAAATCATGTCATCTTGGTTTTTATGCTCTTATATTATCATATGTTTGTGTCTTCTACAGAGTTATCTTGCAGGTGGATCAGGGATTGCGAAAAGAACTAGAGAAGGAATCCGGAAGAGAGAACAAATGTCGATTCCCGAATGTCATCCTAATCTACTATGGCGAGGGGAAGATCCGATGGTTCGACAATCTTTTAATGCTATCCTTCTTAAGATCGGCGGATAGGTGATTCATTCACCAAGGGTTATGAATTGGAATGATATGAAAGAGCTTGGTTGTGATGAGTTTTTGGAAGATATGTTTCTTATTAGGATTCTGTGGAACAAACAGATATTAACCTCTAACATGTGGATGTGAGCATTAAGAACCAGGGAGCCAATATACAAAGAATGGTGCTTGGAGTTTTTATGTTCGATGAGGATGAAAGAGAGGGTTACCGATATCGGAGTTACCACCGACAAATTCCCAGAATTCAGATTAGGGGGAAAGAAACATGAAGTCACACTATTCGAGTTTGGAAACCTGTTAGGTTTATACTCGGATGAAGATCTAAGTAACAAGGATTTTAAGTTTCTGGTAATGAGTGGAGAAAGGAGTAAAAATAATTTTGACGCACATGGATACAGGAAAAGGATTAGCACGGAAGGCAAGCTAGTGTTTGGGGAAAGTAAAGTTTCAACAGTGAAGAAACCATTGTTGCAAGTGCTACATAGGGTTGTAGTACAGTCATTGTTACATAGGACGTCTGGTGTTGATCTGATTTATGAAGATAATTTATAGGTTCTTCAAGCATTAGATGAGAAGCATCCCTATTGGCATTTGAACGTAGCTTGGGTGATAGTGCAACATTTGCACAAACGCGCGGCGGTTGGAGCGAGAAATTACATATGTGCAGGTCATTTTATTTCATGAATAGCTAGGCATCTTGGGCTATTTACTGAGAAAGAGATGAGTGTTTTTAGTGAACCAGTTACTCCATTGAGCATTGATATCAAAGGGTTCACAAATCTTCGAGAAAGCAGGGATGGAAAACTGAGAGGACTTCCAGAAGTCCTAGATGTGCAACCAATAACCACCTGGGATGGTTGAGCAATGGTTATGTTTTAAAAACAATGTTGGTTGAATAATTTCTATTTCCACTACTTTTAACTTAACTTTATTAGGATTTTATTATTCATGGTTTGCTTTGAACTACTTTTGTTTATTTTAGTATGTTGCTTTGTTTGTTTTGCATTTAGTTTTTGCAGTTTTTTGCAGGGGAAGAATTCACGAAAGCTTAGTGTTGATCAATATTTGGAGTAGAAGAACTCATGTGCTTACTTATTGTCAAATATGCCTATGCGAATTTTTTTCCGGGTAGTATTTTTATGTTTTCTTTTTAATTAAATTTTTCCTATTTCCTTTACTTTTAAGTTCATTTTATTACATTGAGGACAATGCAAAACTTAAGTGTGGGGGAGGGAAGAAAATAGGAAAAATTGTGTATAATTTTTAAATTTTTTAGTTTTTAATAGAATTTTGGGATTCGAGTGACTAGAGTTAGGTTCGCCCTTGATGTCTAGTTATTTATTTTGTTATATATTTTGATTCATTGGTAAGAATGAGGCTATTTGAAAATTTTTGGAATTTAATCAAGAAAGGAGAGTTATTGATAACTATTGCTAGCACATGTTATAACCCACCTTAAATTGTGAGAATTTAAGCCTTTTTGTATAAAGCATTTCTTATGCTCTATATTTCGTTATGAGTGTGCCGGTGATCATGTTGATTCTAGAACTTGTACGTGTTATGCATTATGGTTAAAATTACTTTCGAGTAATAAAATAATTCAAATGATAAGAGGCAAATTAGGATTTACACCAAATGGCCTTCCGTTTACAAAAATATTTTTGCTGACCGCATTGGTTAGTTATCCTTAGTATTTGGAACCCATTTGTTAGCGTGAATATTTTACGCTAGATACCCTTAGTTACACCTTCTGAGCCTTATCTTTTCTTTTGATTAAATCCAGAAAAGTACAAAAAGATTTTACACCTTACACCTTAGCCTTACCCGAATCAAGTTCAATTGAAGTTCAAAACTAGTTATTTTTTTTATGATTACATGTTGACCATACTTTGTATGTGTATATGTTGTTTCATTGAAGAAGGAGGTCGCTACTCTTATTTGTATTTTTGTAGCGTGTGCTCATCCGAAGTGTGGGGTGAAAAAAAAAATTGAATAGCCAATGAGCTATGAATGTATGGAATGATGAAAATAAAATAGTCAATGAGCTATTAAGGAAGGAAGGAGTTAGTATGAGATGCGGAAGAATGATAATCGAAGAAGTTTGGTGGAGTGATCATTTGAGGTATAAAGAGTTGGGAACGGAATTTGGACTTGATTCTTATTTATTCGTTTTTATTTTGTAGAAACCAATCACAAATAATTCCCATGTCTTATCCTTACCTTTACCAATTACATGATTCGTTATTAGTTTTCGAGCATCCGGATTTAGTGATGGCTTTGTCTAGATATGAAGTGCATGGATGTTCTAGTGACCATCCGGGTTTTTGAATAGTTGAAAAACGTTGCTAGCGAGCTAGTGCGTGTTTTGGTGACCATCCATTATGCAAATAACGTCGTTAGCAAACCAAGGTACAATCTAGTGACCATCCGTTGCTTGGCTAGTCAAGAATTCGTTGTTAGCGAGCTATTATGTTCTTGTATGAAATATTTGCACATTAGCCAGGTAACCGTAACCCTTAACCTTAAACCCGAATAAAAGACCTCTTTGATGTTTTATTTTGTTGTTTTGATACTCGTACAAGCTTATGGTAAGAAACGTGAATCATGTCTGAGCAATTGAGTGATATGCCATTAAATTTACCCTTGAGTGTTGAGTGAATTTAAAAATCCTATGAGAGGAGCTTAGTTATGTTATCAAGCTCGAATTAACTTATTTATGTTTCAAGAATTTTTCACACCTAAAAGTTAAAATGACAATTGTTCCATTGGGATAGTTGATGGATTTTTAGAATCATAATGAAGTAGCCATTGAGTTCAGTTTTTCTAAAAGCTAGACTTGCTCGAGGGCGAGCAAAACTCAAGTGTGGGGGATTTGATAACGCTCAAAATGAACATGCTTTTAGTCGCGTTATTGTTAGATTTGTGCATCATATTTGGTTATATTTGTGTATATTTGTTACTAAATCATGAAAAAGTGTATATGCAAGTAAATATAGCCAAGTACAGGAAAAGATGATAAAAAGATGAAGAAATGAAGAGATTATGCACATTCGAAGAATCACGAGAAAGAAACAAGAAAAGAACCACACAAGAATTCAAGGATTTGATAAAGTCAAGATTTCTATGTTTCTGTATCAAGAAAACATCAAGTTCTATGGAAGGAATTAGTGGTACAACAAAGGATCAAGCACGTAACGAGAAAAGGAAGAAAAAAATAAAGTATGCATGGCAGAATGGCCCATCCGATCGGATGGTACCCGCATTCGATTCGGATGGGAGAAAAGTGATTTACCGAGAGATCCAACCGATCGGTTGGACCTCAATACCGATCGGTTGGAGGAGACTGAAGTTACAAAAACGCATTTAATGACGAATTTAAGCCCCATAATCATGGTGGCTTATCATTTCTCAGTTATTAACTGATTAAGGACGTTTTTGCTTGAGGGGAAAGGGTTCCTTCACTTATTTAAAGAACCCTTGGCTAGTTTACAAAGTGTGACAACCCAAAAACCTAGTAAGGCTTACACCAAGTCTTGCTAAACTTATTATCATTGCCCGAAAGCTTGTAGTTACTGTGAGAACGTCCAGGGAACCTTGAGTTCAAGTCTCAAGAGTTGTGTCCAAGTGTGGAGATGTTTACGTGTGATCATAGGCGATTAGAGGAGAGTGGTTGCTATAGTTCCACAATTCTAGTTCTTGTAATTTCACAACTAGGTATTTCTTGTTTGAGTTATTATGAACTACTTTTACTTTAAGATGAATGAAAGTATGGTTGATTACTTGTGTTTGATTATGATTATTATGGAGTGATTTTGGTTATGCTTGTGTGTATGATGTGATAATTGTTGGAGTATTCTTATTTCATAGTGATGCATGAAATCATATCTTGTTTTATGAGTTTGTTGAAATAAAATCTAATATTGCTTAATTGGTTGGTAAAAACAGTTTTAAAGATTAACAAAGGCCGAAAGGATTTTCATTATGTTTTTATGCCAAAAAGTTAGTGCACGAATTAGTATGGATTATGGTGTGTGACAAGCACCATATTAGCTTATTAAAATGGATTTGGAAACGATTTCATCACGAGAAAAGGCCGAAAGGATTCGTAGGAATTCTTAGAATAAGAAATGCTTTTCAAACAACAAAGAGTCTAATAGAATTATCGCACTAGTTAACAAAGGCCGAAAGGAATTAACTAGGAGATTGAATTCTTAGAGATGATTTCTCATGATAAAAACCATTGATTGTGAATCACTCATTTTAAGTTGTGCATCATTACAAGTTACACCAAACTTGTTAGATTACTCTATACAATTGTCATGGAATTACACACAAGTATATTTGTTTTTGATTGATTGATTTTTACTTACCTCAAAATTTACACCAAATCGAATTGACAATCCTTTTTGTCAAAACTTATTTTGCAAACCCAAACCACAATTCCCTTCGGACGAGCTCAACTTACCCACTTTTACTACTACGGACGAGTATACTTGCTCGTATGTGCTGATTAGAGAATCGGATAAATTGATTTTATAAATTTTTTAAACTTGCACTACACACGACACATCATAGTCTTTATCGCTTTATATTTATATTTGCATTACATTTATGCTTGTGTGATTTGTTGCTTATATTATGTTGATTATGTTTATGTCATGGTTTGATTGTGTTTGTGTTGTAGTTTACTTTATACCATCTCTAGATGTTGTATGATCATTGTTGACACTTTTCATATTACGTCACACTTGATCGGGTGTTTGATACAAAATATTTTTTAAGTTTTTAAATAAAAACGTATTCACCCCCTCTACGGTTTCCACAACTTTTTTTAAAAAAACAACAATTAATTAAGCAAATTAAATGGAGAAAGGACCAAAGAGAACAAAATAAAATACAATACGTAAAGGACCAAACAGTGATCCAACTTAAAACTAAAATCCTATCAAACTAACAAAGTTGAAACAAAAAAAAACAACACGGTACCAAACTTATTGACATTACAAACCGACACACTCGTTTAACCATTTATTGACTTTTGCTAGACTCCCACTTGTATTTCCTTATTAAAGTCTTCACTCACTTTTGTAGACGAAATTCCCGAAGCACTTAAAATACGAGCTGGGTAGCCCGTGCTTTGCTACGGGAGTGTTTTGGAATATTTTTTTTGTAATAATTTTTTTTATTTATTTATACAAATATATAAATGTTTACATTATTTTTTTTATAACTAATACTTTTTTGAAGGAAGTGTTTCAATTTTATTTTTTTTTTTTTTTTTTGGGGCCTTATTATTTTTTTTTTGGGCTTTTGGTTTGTTTTTTTTAGGGTGCAGTTTTGGTATTTGGCCCATTTATTAATTTGGGGGTAAAGTGTATCGAAAAATTAGGGTTAAGGGGTGTGAGATAGGTTTTAAGACTGCTACTTTTCGTTTGGGTGAAAAAGCATCTGTATTCATACATGATGGCTCCTAGATTTGAGAAACTATTAAAGATTGGAGATCAGATCGGTGATAGGCGAGTTGAGAGAGTTTTAGAGGCTATCTTTGTGCGTGAAAAAAACGCCTATAGATGTGATAAGAAGGATTATGATGAAAGGATTGAAGAAGTGAAGAGTCAGAATTATTCTTGAGTTAAAGAAGATTGGGAGTAATTTTGTTCTTGATGAGTGTTTGGAGGATTTAAAGGCTGCGGAGCGACAGGATCTAGATGAAATTGGTTGGTTGATTCAGAGGAGCTACGTTGCTAGTTTGCGTATTGGTGAGAAAACTAAGATCATAAAGAAACTTAGGAAATTTAAATAATGTTGTTTGTGTTTGTGGCTTTTGTATGGTTAAATGTGTGTAAAAGTAGTAACTTTTTGTGTCATCTTCGGATGTAAAAATGGTAGTGTTGCAGTTAGTTATGTTATAATTATTTGCTTATCATATGGTATATATTTTTAGTGTATGAAAGTTCCAGTCTACCTGGAATTTGTTAGATGTTTATGTTGATATGAATACAATTATAAGTTGTTATGGTTGATTTTTTGTTTTATTTATTTTTTTTTCATTGTTTAAGGAAATCTGTGGAGTGTTTCCATTTTGAAGTCTTTTGTTTGTGGTTATTTTGATTGTTGGAAATGTGTATTAGTATTAGTGATTATTGACTTTAGGTGTTTTTTATTTATAGAGATAAGGGTATTGTGTGAATAATATTTGGATGCAAAAGTTAAAAATATAATAGGGACATGTTCTGGTTGCAGTCAGTTTGATTACACAGTGGGTGCATGTGATATATTCAGTCTTAGATTCTAAAATTTGCGGTTGGGGTTTATCAAGAAGCTAAATGAGTAATGTTTTAATCCTGTTGGTGTTACTGTTTATAGTTGTGTTTTTTTGGAGGTAAAAAAATGGTCTCTACTTCACACTTTGATTTGCTAAAAGATATTTGCGGGTCTAATGAGGTCAAAGATTGTTTCAAATTCCTTTTTGTGCAAGAAGAAACTGAGATTGAGGGTTTTATAAAAAAGCTTTGTGAATGGTGTGGTGGGTTGCGTGAGAAGATTGGAAAGTTTGGTGAACTGATTCAAGAAGGCCAAAGTTTTAGTCATTTTAATGTAGCGGCCTGGGATGGAATGGAGTGTTTGGTGGAAGCGCAAGCTAAGAACCGGGAGATTTTACAGGCGTTGGATGCAGTTTTGGATGTTGTGCGTGAAGCTAAGGCTGAGAAGCGTCGTCATGTGATGGTGATGGAAGTGCATGATTAGTTTAGTGTTGTGTACTTGTCAGTGGTGTTGTTTTTGTGACCAGAAGTTAATGTAGACTTTGTGTTATGTTTTATGTTGTGATGCTATGTTATTTAATATGTTGTTAGTGCTTGTGGTGATGGTTGTAAAATATTGTGTTTATGAATAAAAGTCCGTCAGTTTGTATGTGTGTTGTTGTGTTCATTATTTTTACATCATTTTTTGTTTTCTTTGTTGTTTTGCATGTAGATGCAAAAGGGATATTGCATTTTAAGTATGGCATAATAGAAAATGTTTCATACATGTGATTTATGCTTGCCTGTAGTGCAAGCGTGTTACAAAAGGATTTTTAGCGTTATTAGTACATATTAAGTGCAGTTTCATATTGCTACTGGTTTGCTTCAGATACATATTACAATACTATCTATTTAAATTTATGGTTTAACACTGATTGGTTAACAAAAGTGTGGATGTTTGATGTGGTTTGCTGATTCCCATGGAGATTTTTATTCTTTTTTATTCTTTTTTGCATCTGCCGCTGTTTCTTGGAACAGTTGCCGTTTAGTTGTTGTAGGTTTATTGTTGTATGGCACTGGTGTTTTGGAAGACGTTTCACTGAAAGGATTGTTTGTTTGTGGTGGTGTGTCACCTGTTGCAAATAAAAAATTAAAAGTTGAGTGAACATATATTTGTGTTTGGTTTTTAAATATGTGTAGATGTTATGTAAAGTGTGTGACCTGCAATCTGTGTAATTGCTTGTTTTCCTTTCCTTGATCTGGTTTGCATATAGGTGTAGGCTTGTGGTGATGGTGCCACTTTTGTAGTTGTTAAAAAATTTAAGTCAATGTTATGGATTAAAAGTAATACTTTTCTATTAATTTTGTAAACTCAAGATTTGTTTACCTGGAAGACTTTGTTGTTGTGTTGCTGTTGGGTTTAAAAGATACTGCTGCTACTTTAAAGATGCTGCTGCTAAGTATTTTATTCTGCTGCTCATGGTTCTAATGGAAATATACTAAGTATGATTCTGCTGCTAGGCATAATCATCCTGCTGCTAGTATATTTATTCTGCTGCTGATGATATCTGAAGAATGATGAAATAAGCTAAGTGTCAAACTGCTGCTAGCCTAAGATGATTCTGCTGCTAGAGTTTTGATTCTGCTGCTTATTAGATATGTATAGTTTGTTTATGGTAAAGATACGAATAGATATTATTCTTGTATAGAAAGTTTTTGTAACCGACTAGGACTCCTTAAGTGTATAAAAGGAGGATCTAGGGTTAGGATTAGATGACGATTGTTTAGCATACGTATCTTTTGTAATTCGATCACTTCAAGGTTATCTTGTAACCCTGTTGCTTTTGAGCAGCCGTATTAATATATTGAAGTGTTTTTTGAGAATTCTTGTGTGTTTGATTATTAATTCTTCTTAAGATTAATTACTAGTTTCTGCATAGTAATTAATAGATCATTCAAGAGCAGTTTCTATACCTATTGCTTTAGGTTTATATCTAAAGTAATTAACAAGATCGTTAAGCTCATCTGGGATCAACAAGTGGTATCAGAGCTTGTGATCTAGAAACTGATACCGAGAAGAATTTTGAAAAGTTAAGATCTGTTCATCATCAACAATGGAGTCTGAATCTCATCATATGGTTACTACATCCAAGGTTCCAATGCTCAAGGTTGGAGAATATAAACTCTAGAAGATGAGGATGGAGCAGTACATGAAGATGTGTGACTACACAATGTGGGAAATCATACAAACTGGAGATACTCTGCCTAAGATTGGTGCTGATGGGTCTATATTGCCCATCAAAACCAATGATGAAAAGGCTCAAAGGAAACTGGAGATTAGAACTCACACTATTCTCTTAATGGGGATACCTAATGAGTACCAATTGAGCTTCAGCCACACCAAGTCTGCCAAGGAGTTAATGGCAGCAATTGAACTCAGGTTTGGTGGGAATGAAGCCACCAAAAAGTCAAGGAAGAATTTGCTAAAGCACGAATTTGAAACTTTCACTGCTTCAAGCAATGAAAGTATTGATGGTACTTATGACAGACTGCAAAAGTTAGTGAGTCAGTTGGCGCTTCTGAGTGTCAATATTGCACAGGAAGATATTAATCTGAAGTTTCTAAGGAGTCTTGCACCAGAATGGAATACTCACACAGTTGTCTGGAGGAACAAGTCTGACTTTGAAACCATGAATTTGGATGATTTGTACAACAACTTGAAGGTCTATGAAACTGAAGTCAAGGGTTCAACCAGGTTCTGCTGCTAGTTCACAAGGTTCTGCTGCTAGTTCTACAAATAGTGACACCATTAGTGATGCTGCTATTTGTGCCTACTTAGCTGAACTAACTACAAGTACTCAAGTAATGAGTCAGGATCTAGATCAAGTTGATCCTGATGATTTAGAAGAGATGGATTTGCATTGGCAATTTGCAATGTTGACTATGAGGGCAAGAAGATTCTTGAAGAGAACTGGAAGAGAGCTCAAGTTTAGAAGGCAGAACAATGTGGGGTTTGACAAATCAAAGTTTGAATGTTATAACTGCCACAGAAAGGGGCACTTTGCAAGGGAGTGCAGAGCACCAAAGCAGATCAAGAAAAATCCAAGACAGATTCCAATAGAATAAGCTAAACCTACTACTGCTATGGTTTCATGTGATGGCTTGGGAGATTTTGACTGGAATGACCAAGCTGAGGATGGTCCCAACTATGCACTGGTAGCTGATGAAGAACCCAAAGAACAACACTTTGCTCTTATAGGTTACTCCTCCTCTGGATCAGACTCTGAGGTATCAAATGAATCTTCATGTTCATTTAAATCTTGTTTAGATACTATAGAGGAACTGAAATCTAGGTATGATGAGTTAAGAGTTGAATTTGATAAACTCAAACTTGATAACTTAGGATACCAACATGGTCTAAAATATTTAGAAAACAAGGTTGAGTTTCTTAAGCAAATTGAGGGAGAATATGTTGATAAAATTCATACTCTTGAAACTGAGCTAATTAAGAAAGAATGTGAAATTAACATGCTTAATAAAAAAGTGGAAGAAGCTGAATTAGCTAGAGACTCAGCTTTAAATGAAAAAGAAAAACATGTTGTTAGGATAGATAAACAACAATATGCATCTGTTCTAGCAAATAAAGCAGTTGAATCTCAGATGATTAAAAGAGGATGTGGCCTAGGATACAATGAAGTGGCTCCCCCACTTAAAAGTGCTTTTGCACCAACTAGGAAAGAATTGTCCTTTATATCTAAGTTAGCTACACAATCTGTAGGTGAAACAAGTCAAGAAAACAATGAAACATCTGATAAGACTAGTGTAGAAACTAAGAACGTGCTAAAATAGTTTCTTGGATCGTTTTGAGCCTTAGGGTTCAACAATAACAATGAACAATTATGCAGCGGAATAAGTAAAACATCAATTGTTATTGACACAAAGTTTCCTTTTAACACTCCCCGCCTCAACTATTATTTGATCAGAATAATACGGTTACACTTAATTTGTAACAGGGATCAAAGATCCTTGAGGCGACAAACAACTAATCCTAGGCGTTTACATCTTACGGCCTAGGACACACACACACACCCCATTAGATTACATTATGGAAGACATATATATAAACCCTACACCCTTGATCTCTTTATATAGTAGAGATTTAGGTTTACAAAATACTACGAAGGACTAAAATATAAATCTTCTTTTGCAAGTAAGTCATTCATGTTTCATTCTTTCTTGTTTTGTATCATCAAATCAATAAACCCAACAATCTTCCCCTATTTGATGATGACAAAACAAACATATTCTTGTACGAACTTCCCTAGACGAAGTAGCAGAAGTTGAGATAATTAAATCTCACCATGAATGAAACAATCTTGTCTTCCCCTTAAGCCATGCCATGCCACCACAATATCTCTTCCCCTTTTTGTTATCAACAAATAGGGAACGTATGCAAATAATGATCTTGACCACCACGAACCAATATCACAAACTTCCAATCGAAGTCGTCCAATGTTTCAAATTGCCCTCCATGACGCTCAAATACAAATAATGAATTCAAAATAATAGAAACTCCAACTAGCAGTAGTAATGATGATCAACAGTAGTAAAAATCAAACACTTCCCCTCGAGTGGTGCATGAACATCAAATGATTCTTCAAATTTGTAGGCTTTATATACTGTTGAAGAAAACTAATCATTACCAATTTGATGCTGAAGTAGAAGAAACCAACCCTGTGTCTTATGCCTTGTACTAAAAGACTTCGAACGTATACCCAATAGTATAGGGAGACCGCAATCCCTTGACAACAACCACTGAGCACAATAACGTAACTCCTTCAAGTGTTTTGTCAATTCGTAGTCACCTGAACGAACAAACAAGTATCTTTAAACGTAATGGTGCCGTTTAAGATGTGATAAGACACAACCTTGAAAAATTCAACTGCATCATCAAAGAAGCAACAAAAACTCCTCTTCGCCAATAAGAAAAATTAACTCGAGCCTTTAAAAACCTTTAAGAACAAATAAACAAACTTCTTTGTGTGTGTGAACTTCCCCTGTGTGTGTGTAAACCAATAACTCCATACTTCCCCTTACTGCTCTTAACACAAGCATATATAACGAACCAAACACTACTAGCAGCAGAATTAAAATCCTTTAGCAGTAGAGTCAATACGTAGCAGCAGAGTGAATATGTCCAGCAGCAGAAAAATTTAACAGTAAGCGCAGCAGCAGAAACTCGAAGCTAGCAGCAGAATAAATTATAACTAGCAGCAGAGTGTATCAGACGTAGCAGCAGAATAAAATATCGAGCAGCAGAATAATATTCATTCCACCAAACCAATTAAATCAATTTATTCTCCACTTGCGTTAGTACTTCCAATCATGTGTCGGTTTGACCATGAATAATGCATCAGACAACAATTTGCAATTAATGACTACGAGGTAAACATGTTGCACTAACCCACTTTCAATTCACCAATCAGATCCACATGACCGACCCACAATTAATACAGTACGAGGTAAAACATTCATAAAACGAAAAACCTCAATAAATTTACCAATATAGTACGAGGTTTCTTCGAATTCACTTCCACTTGCAGATTAATCAGTAAGCGACAAATTAAAAAAAACAATTGTATTCAATTTATACCTTTGTCGCTATTATCCACAATTTAAAGAACAAATCAGTTAGCCATGTGAAAGTGCCGACCCAATATTAAATTAGTACGACGTTGTTTTAATTGAATCAACAGCAGCAGCAAACCTTCTTCAAATCTGCATCCGACTTCAACAAATAAACTTTGTGAATCCCTGGGTAACGAGCTCCCCAATCTCTGATACCACCTGTAGAAACTAAGAACGTGCTAAAATAGTTTCTTGGATTGTTTTGAGCCTTAGGGTTCAACAATAACAATGAACAATTATGCTGCGGAATAAGTAAAACATCAATTGTTATTGACACAAAGTTTCCTTTTAACCCTCCCCGCCTCAACTATTATTTGATCAGAATAATACGGTTACACTTAATTTGTAACAGGGATCAAAGATCCTTGAGGCGACAAACAACTAATCCTATGCGTTTACATCTTACGCCCTAGGACACACACACACACACCCCTTTAGATTACATTATGGAAGACGTATATATAAACCCTACACCCTTGATCTCTTTATATAGTAGAGATTTAGGTTTACAAAATACTACGAAGGACTAAAATATAAATCTTCTTTTGCAAGTAACTCCTTCATGTTTCATTCTTTCTTGTTTTGTATCATCAAATCAATAAACCCAACATTGAAGATTGGGAATCAGATAGTGATGATGAGCAGGTAGAAACAACATCTAAGGCTAAAAGGATAGAGGATGTTAAACCAGTTGAACCTAAAGTCAAACATACTGAGTTTGTTAAACCTGTGCTAGGAAGTAGAATCTCTAGGAAAGTGGCTGAGTATGATGATAAACCTAGAGATTATCCTAGGAAGACTTGTGACTTGCCCAGAGGAAACCAAAGAAACTTGCACCAGGTGATCTCACACAAGTTAGGTAGTGACTTTGAACTGGTTAAGAAAGCATGTCACAGCTGTGGTAGTTTTGAGCACTTGCAAGAAGATTGTTATTATTCAATACCTAAGAAAACTAGTGCTCCAAAACCTGTATGGAACCATTATGCTAGGGTGAACCACAGGAACTTTGCTAGAAAGACTCACCCACATCCCAAAAGAAACATGGTTCCTAGGGAGATTTTGTTAAGAAATGGTGTTTCAAGGACTATTTCTCCTGTTGCACCACCAAGGCCCATTCCAAAGACAACATAGTTTTCTACTGCTAAAGCTAGCAGCAGTACTTCTCATTCTGCTGCTAAGCCAAAAGTGGTTACTGATACTATTGTGGGCACTCATTTCTATGTTGTTAAGGCCTCAGCTTGCTGGGTCTGGAAACCCAAAACTAGACACAGCAGTGCATCAATGGACTTCAAGAAATATGATTACTTTGATGCACAAGGCAGATCCCAGTCAGTAATGGCTTGGGTCCCAAAGAGAAACTAATTCTCTTACTTTTTGTGCAGGGCAATCTACAATTGGAGCTAAAGGATAAATGCATTTTTGATAGTGGATGCTCTGGACATATGACTGGAGACAAAAGCAACTTGGAAGATTTTAAGGCTTTTGATGGTGGTTATGTTGATTTTGGCAATGATCCAAAAGGTGGCAAGATTGTTGGTAAAGGTACTATTAGAACAGGGAAGTTGGATTTTGAAAAGGTGTATTTTGTAGAGGGACTTAAGTTCAATCTTTTTAGTGTCTCACAAATGTGTGACAAAAAGAATTTTGTTCTTTTTACAAACACTGATTGTCTTGTTTTGTCTCCTGACTTTAATTGCCTCATGATTCAGAAGTACTACTTAAAGTCCCTAGAACAAACAATATATACAGTGTGGACATTAAGAACATCATTCCTAAAAGAGATTTAACTTGTCTTTTCGCAAAGGCCACCATTGATGAATCCAAGCTTTGGCATAGAAGATTGGGTCACTTAAATTTCAAAACAATAAATAAATTGGTTAAAGGCAACCTTGTAAGAGGTTTACCTTCAAAAAATTTTGAAAATTCTGAAACCTGTGTTGCTTGTCAGATGGGAAAGCAACACAGAGCTTCTTGTAAGTCCAAAGTGGTGAACTCTATTTCTGAACCCTTGTATATGTTGCATATGGATCTGTTTGGACCAACTTTTGTGAAGAGCTTGAATAAGAAGATGTATTGCTTAGTTGTCACTGATGATTTTAGTAGGTTTACTTGGGTATTCTTCTTAGCAACTAAGGATGAGACTGCTGGCATTCTTAAGGATTTTATTACTAGAGTAGAAAACCTAGTAAATCATAAGGTCAAAGTAATCAGATGTGACAATGGAACTGAATTTAAGAATCATGTAATGAATCAGTTCTGTGAGGAAAAAGGTATTTTAAGGCAGTTTAGTGTGGCTAGAACTCCTCAGCAAAATGGTGTTGCTGAAAGGAGGAATAGGACATTAATTGAGGCTGCTAGGACTATGTTGTCTGAGTCAAAATAACCCACTACTTTTTGGGCTGAAGCATTCAACACTACTTGTTTTGTGCAAAATAGGAGTAAGGTAGTTAAGCCTCATAACAAGACCCCATATGAATTACTTCATGGTAGGAAACCTATGATAGATTTCTTGAAACCATTTGGGTGTCCTGTCACTATCTTAAATACCAATGACTAGCTAGGCAAGTTTGATGAGAAAGCAGAAAAAGGTTTCTTTGTAGGGTATTCATCTAATAGCAAGGCATTTAGGGTTTTCAATAGCAGAACTAGACATGTGGAAGAAAATCTGCATGTTAGATTTAGTGAAAATACCCCAAATGTTGCTGTAACAGAACCTAAGTGGCTTTTTGACATTGATTCTTTGACTAAGACCATGAATTATGAGCCAGTGTTGGCAGGTTCTACTAACATGTCTGCAGGAACACAAACTAACCCCAATGCAGGTACACAAGCAAAGAAGGATGAATCTGCAGAGGAGTTTGTTTTAATTGAGAAGTGGAAGTTTAATAAGTTCTTCACACCAACAGATAAAGAGGGAAAGAGTTCTGAAGATGATGTTGTTCATAAGGAAGTACCAAAGGATGATGAAGAAGGTGATGATGAAACTTCTAATGATGGCAAGAATGTTGAAAAGTCAGCAAAGCACGGAAGTTCAAGAAATAAAGCTAGCAGCAGTATCTCCCATTCTGCTGCTAAGCCAAATCATTCTGCTGCTAAGCCTAGCAGTAGTACCTCTCATTCTGCTGCTAAGCCTAGTGGTTCTGCTGCCATGCCCAAGGATTCTGTTGCTGTCTTTAATGAACGTGTTAATGATGATGTTGACTTTCCTGAATTGAAGGAAATCTACTATGACACAGATGATGATGTTGTGGATGTTTTTGGAACAGAAGCTGATTTGACAAATATGGAGTCTGTTATTCAATTCAGTCCTACTCCAACTACAAGGATACATAAGAACCATCCCAAGGAGCAGATAATTGGTGATGTACAATCTGCTGTACAAACCAGAAGTAAAACAAAAGGGTTGGGTGATCTACTCCATCAAGGTTTATTTGCTCAATCATTGCATCAGAGAAATAGCCACAAGGATTTACAAAATTGCAAGTTTGCCTATTTCTTATCACAAGAGGAACCCAAAAATATTCACAAAGCTTTGCAAGATTCAAGTTGGGTTGAAGCCATGCAAGAGGAGCTGTTGCAGTTCAAGCTTCAAGAAGTCTGGACACTAGTTGATTTGCCAAATGGGAAGAGGGAAATTGGTACAAAATGGGTGTTCAGGTGCAAAAGAGATGAAAGAGGAATTGTGGTGAGAAACAAAGCAAGACTAGTGGCTCAAGGGTACACTCAGGAAGAAGGAATAGATTATGATGAGTTCTTTGCTCCTGTAGCAAGGATAGAGGCTATTAGACTGTTCTTGGCTTATGCCTCATTCAAGAACTTTCCTGTGTACCAAATGGATGTGAAAAGTGCTTTCTTGTATGGAAAGATTGATGAAGAGGTTTATGTGATGCAACCTCCTGGTTTTGAAGATCCTGACTTTCCAGACAGAGTATATAAAGTGGAGAAAGCACTGTATGGTTTACATCAAGCTCCTAGAGCTTGGTATGACACCTTGTCCAAGTTTTTGTTATCTAATGGGTTCACAAGGGGAACCATTGATAAAACTTTGTTCATCAAGAAAGACAAAAAGGATATCCTACTAGTTCAGGTTTATGTAGATGATATCATTTTTGGGTCTACAAACAAGGTGTTCTGTGAAGAATTTAAGAAGCTCATGCATAACAGATTTCAAATGAGTTCTATTGGAGAACTCACATTCTTTCTGGGGCTTCAGGTCAAGCAGACAGCAGATGGGATCTTCATCAGTCAAGACAAGTATGTGGCTGATATGCTAAAGAAATTTGGTTTTAATGATGTAAAGGCAGCTAAGACACCAATGGACAACAACAAACCTTTGCTCAAGGATGAAGATGGGGAAGAGGTTGATGTACATCTTTATAGATCAATGATTGGCTCATTGATGTATCTGACGGCTTCAAGGCCAGACATCATGTTTTCTGTGTGTGCTTGTGCCAGATTTCAAGTGTCCCCAAAAGTCTCACACTTGAATGCTGTCAAAAGAATTTTTAGGTATCTAAAGGGTCAACCAAAATTGGGCCTTTGGTATCCTAATAGTTCATCATTTGATTTGGTAGCATACTCTGACAGTGATTATGCTGGAGCAAGTTTGGATAGAAAGTCAACCACTGGAGGATGTCAATACCTTGGACATAGGTTAATCTCATGGCAATGCAAGAAACAGACTGTGGTGGCTAATTCAACAACTGAAGCTGAGTATGTGGCTGCTTCTAGTTGCTGTGGACAAGTACTCTGGATTCAGAATCAACTCTTGGATTATGGGTACAATTTCATGAACACCAAAATTTATATTGATAATAACAGCATAATGTGTATAATAAAGAATCCTATTTTTCACTCTAAAACAAAGCATATAGAGATAAGACATCATTTTATTAGAGATTGTTATGAGAAAAAGTTAATTTAAGTGGTTAAAATACATACTGACAATAATGTTGCTGATCTACTTACAAAAAGTTTTGATGTAAGTAGGTTTTAATTTTTAGTTGCTAGTATAGGTATGATCAATCTTTAAGATCTTATCTTTGTATGATTTGTAAAAAGTTTTTGAGGATTAGTGCTGTTATTAATAAAATAAGTTGTTTCTAGTCTTTGCTATGTCTGTATGTTGTCTACTGCTAAGTTGGTTACTCTGTTGATTGTCTTGTGATTATTGTGAGATACTCATGTTTGTGTTTTTGTGGTTTTTGGACTAATCTTTTGCAGGATAAGTCACAAGAGAATGGTTGATTGATAAGGGGTTGATTATGAAATTCAGGGGAGGATCTCAATTCAGAATCAATGATAAAATTGAATGTTTATAAACACAAAGATCAACAAGTTTATTCATTAAGTGGTGCATTCATTACATAAGCAGAAGTTTCTTCATCCTCGACTTAATGGCAACATAATCAACACAAAACAAAACCAAACACAAACTTAACATAAAACAACTACTTCAGCTTCCTTTTTCCTTTCCCTTGGACATCAGGCATGGTTTTGCGGACTCCTCTACCACCAATGGCATCAGACACCTTCCGGTAAGGGAGTCCTAGCACTTGTGTTCTTGGTTTTGGATTTTGCTTCTTCTCAGGCACAGGGATCATACTTATTGATGATTCAGCCTTTTCAAACTCACTTGTTAGTAAGACTGATAGCACTTGGAGATCATCATCATCAGATGCGTCCGAAGAGGAGGATGAATCATTCACATAGGATGGTAGTTCATCTATTGAAATTTCATCAGAGGAGGTTGTTTCAACCTTTTTCTTTGATGTTTTGTTCCTTGAGCTTGAGGTGTAGTCTGGTGGAAAATACCCTTTCCATCCTCCGGAAACTGAGTCTGAAGACGAATCGGATGAAATCTCCACAACGTTTGATGGGGAAGGATTCATTGTGTTGGAAAATTATTTTATGGTATGTGATGGAGTTGGTGTTGATAATTTGAGGTCTTTTATAGAACCAAGGGTGCATTAAATTCATTAAATGCAGGGTTGGTATTATGAATTAATTCATTGGGTTTGCTGGAATTAATTCAATTATGGTAATTTTTGTGGAGTTGACCAAAAAGTTGGGTATTTATTTTGGGTAATGGTATAAGTGTTTAGAATCCATTCTGCTGCTGAAGATTATGCTGCTCAGAGTTGAAACTATTAGATTCTACTGCTTGGTTTGAAAGTGAAGGGACTATTTTGTAAATTGGCGCGAATAAAGCCCTAAGTGGATCTAAACGGCATAAAACCCAATTCGATCTCACCAATAACTTTGTGCGCCCAAAATTAAACCTAATTCAAACTCTAACACTTCTTTTCATCATTCGATCAAAAACCCCCAAAATCAAAACTCTAATTCACAATGTCAAGACGCACTTACTCCGCTGAACACAATCAAATAGCTTTTCTTCAGAAGGTCCCAGAGGCAGATGGATTTACTGAAGTCATTGACTTTCTTAATGCTACTTTAATTAGGTATGTATTAACAGTTAATCCAACTATATATAGATCCCACATGAGACAGTTTTGGTCGACTGTTACGGATGAAACTCAAAATGGGGAACAAATGTTAATTGCCACAGTAGATGAAGAAAGAATAGTTGTTACTGAAACATCTGTAAGACGAATTCTTCATCTTGCAGATGATGAAGCAACAACTTGCCTTCCTACTTCTACTATTTTTGAGGAACTTGACAAAATTGGGTATGAGAGACCAAACACTAAATAAAAAAATTTCAAACGTCTCCTCTGCCCACAATGGAAGTTTCTTATTCATACCATTCTACATTGTCTTGGCCCTAAAACAACTAGGTGGAATGAGTTCAGTACAACTCAAGCATCAGCCTTGATTTTTCTGGCTACAGGAAAACCATTTAACTTTTCGGCTATGTTTTTTGAAGGGTTGAAAAAGAATATTTCAGGAAATTTTTATATTTATCCAAGGTTTTTGCAATTAATCATTGATAGTCAATTACAAGAACCTTTTAAACATGAAAAGCCTTATAAATGTTCTGTGCTTGTAACCAAAATGTTTAAACACTTGAGAAAGAATGGGACTGGATTTTCTGGAAATATCACACCTTTGTCCCAACATATTTTAACCATTGCTGCTGCTGTTTCTCAGGGTGAAGAAGCTGAAAACCCCACAGCTTCCCATCACACACCCACTCCTGAAAATACAAGTGAATCATCTCATAATGAACCCCAAAAGACCCAAACACCTAGGCATTCACAAGAAAAGAGCACTGAGTTACCTCAGACTAGTGCTAGTATGGAAGCAGATGAGGCTGCCATAGGTGATGGTGGTGGCATGAATGAAGGGGCTGACACTACTGTTTCCAACTTAGAAGTTGAACTGGCCAGTGTCAACATAGATAAGACCCCAACCTTGGCAACATCTATTGCTGAGGGTTCTCCTGAACTTGATGCACATGATGGTAACCCTAGCCAAATGGCTAAAAAGGGGGGCTCGGCTGCTCAATCTAGGATTGAGACTGAGTTTCAGTCCAAAGATTCACCTCTCAGGGAAGTTAACACATCCCGAAGTGATAAGGACAGACATGAAACTAATGAGGAATTGATGGATCAATTTGTACAACATGACATTGCCTATGATACACCTCTCGGACCAGGTAACACAAGTCGAAGTGTTGAGGCTAGACTTGAAACTGAACCTGAGACTTTGATGGAAAATATACAAAATGTCAAGTCTGGTGATCCACCTCTCGGGTCAGGTAACACAGACCGAAGTGGTGAAGACATTCTTAAACTTTTAAATGAATTGACGGTCACTTGTACAAAATTGTCAAAACAAGTTCTTGGTCTCAGAAGGCAACTACACATGGTGAAATCTTCTCAAGGTGCTCAGATCAGAAGGTTGAGGCAAAGGGTTAAACAACTTGAGGGGATGAAACGATCAAGAACTTCACACTCACAGAAATTCAAACCTGGTTTGGGAGAGGATGCTCCCAAACAGGGGAGGAATGAAGAGGAGGAAAACAAGGGTCAAGGGGAGGTTGACATGGATATGGATGTGAATGTTGGTGGTATTGCTGAGAATGAAGTTGAAAAAGATGTTGGAATTGATGTTGCTGCTGATGTTGGTAAGAAGATGACACAGGATGATTCTGCTGCTGGTGCAGGACATTCTGCTGCTGGGTTAAAGGATACTGCTGCTGGTTCAGAAAAGGGTTCTGCTGCTGAATCAGATTATGATACCATTCCTATAGCCCAAGTTATACTAAACCTTAAAACAACACAACAACAACAACAACAATCACCACAAAAACCTAAACCTACTGCTACAATGAAACAACCAACACCTTCAAAACCAAAAGCTAAAGGAGTTGTCATTCAAGAACCTGTATCAATTCCAAAATCTGTACAACTAACCATTTCATCAACAGACAAAGGCAAGGGCATCTTGGTTGAAGAACTAAAGAAGAAGTTCAAATTTATGGATGCTGATGCAAAGAAACAACAAAGTAAGTCTGATGCAGATGTTGCAAGAGAAATGGAAGTACAATGGAATGCAGATGTTGAAATGGAAAGACAGAGGCAATTATAGGAGGATTGGGAAGTGGCAATGAGAACTCAGAAGGAGGAAAGAGAGAAGTACACCCCTGAGGAACAACAAGATGCTATAGCTGATATGCTTGGAGCATTTAGAAAGAAGCAAAATGAAAAGAAGGGTAAGTACAAAAAGAAGAAACCTTCAAAAACTGATGAGTATAATTATATGAAAATGTATCTAAGAAATCAAGCTTATTGGAAGCCTAGTGCATTCAGAGGAATGAGTAGAGCTGCTGTTGCAAAGGCTTATTATGAGACTCATGCAAGAATTAACAGACCAATTGAGCCTATGACTGATGCTGAAATTAAGAAACTTACAAGAAGAGTGGATCCAAAGGCTTATCTTAATCCTAAATATCAAGTTACAAGGCTTAAAGAAGTAATTGAAGTTGTGCAAGAAAAGATAGTGAAAGAGAAAGAGGTTGTAGGTGAAGCTGAGAAGGAAAAAGAAGTTGTTGAGGAGCAGAATGTTGAAGAGACAAAACCTGAATCTACTATTGGTGTGAAAAGAACAGGAAAAAGAAGGTTAAAGTCTATTGGAAGGAAAAAGAAAAGAGCTAAATATGTTGTAATGGTTGATTCAGAAAGTAATTCTAAAGGTGAGAAGGAGTCAAAGGCTAATGAGTATGGAACTGAAGAAGTAACTGCAAATGATATGAAAAGGATTATAGATTTTACAGTTCATAAACCTCAAGAAGAACCAGATATAACAAATGTAGTTCCCTTGGAAACTAAACATCCAATTATATCTTATACACATGATATTCAAGATGGAAGTGAAGCATGGTGGGAGATCAAGAGATCAAATGGTGTATGTCAGAGGTTTATTAGATTCCCACAAATGCTGCATTACATGGATAGAGATGATATAGTACAGCTCTGGAGGATGTATAAGGAAAATTATGAGGATAGAAGACCAGATGTGATCTATGAAAGGCTACACTATTACTACTTGAAGAACATGTTTGAGCCTGATGCAAGAGATATTGAATGGATAGATTTTTTAAGCTCAACCAAGGTTCATAAATGGTATCTATATCAATCATGTGGAGTACATGAGTTGATTGGTAGAGGTCTAGGTGTTTACATGCTGGTGGAAAAAGACTATCCCTTGAACAACAATAGTGATGTTATCACCCAGATGTTACAACATAGTAAGTTGAGGTTACAGAGAGCATTTTTGTCAGATCATCAAGCTTATGAGTTAGTAGAAAAGTATAGAAAGATTCTAAAATCAAAGACTTCAAAGCAGTAAGTGTTTGGAAGCATCCTCTTTGTGTATGTCTGTGCTTAGAAGAAACTTGTATATTTTGGGAGAAAATATCAAGTTTAGGGGAGGATTGTTGGGTTTAAAAGATATTGCTGCTACTTTGAAGATGCTGCTGCTAAGTATTTTATTCTGCTGCTCATGGTTCTAATGGAAATATACTAAGTATGATTCTGCTGCTAGGCATAATCATCCTGCTGCTAGTATATTTATTCTGCTGCTGATGATATCTGACGAATGATGAAATAAGCTAAGTGTCAAACTGCTGCTAGCCTAAGATGATTCTGCTGCTAGAGTTTTAATTCTGCTGCTTATTAGATATGTATAGTTTGTTTATGGTAAAGATACAAATAGATATTATTCTTGTATAGAAAGTTTTTGTAACCGAATAGGACTCCTTAAGTGTATAAAAGGAGGATTTAGGTTTAGGGTTAGATGACGATTGTTTAGCATACGTATCTTTTTTAATTCGATCACTTCAAGGTTATCTTGTAACCCTGTTGCTTTTGAGCAGCCGTATTAATATATTGAAGTGTTGTTTGAGAATTCTTGTGTGTTTGATTATTAATTCTTCTTAAGATTAATTACTAGTTTTTGCATAGTAATTAATAGATCATTCAAGAGCAGTTTCTATACCTATTGCTTTAGGTTTATATCTAAAGTAATTAACAAGATCGTTAAGCTCATCTGGGATCAACAGTTGCAGTTGCTGGTGGTGTTTCTATGTTGCCAGTTGGTGTAGGTGCTGATGTATAATCAGTTGCAATAGCCATTTGATGTTGCTGAGGTATGTCCATCTCAATAGTTTGATATGGTTCTTGTGTTATCGCTGATCCTGCAAACAAAAATAAATAAATAAATAAAAAATATTGTTGATATTTTAAAAATCAGCAGCATTTGATTGGTTGTATTTAACTTATATGAGGCATCGTAGTTTTTCTTACCTGATGGTATATCCTCTATTTGTTTTGGTGTGTCTTCTTTGTCTAGTATTTGATTAAAAATGAAGTCAACTGGTCCTTGTTTTGAAGATGTGTTATAGTGAAATTGGAAGATGTGGGTTTTTCCAATAACTGATAGTATTTTTTGTGGGAATTGTCGAGGGTCAGGGTTTTCAAGTGAGTTGACTAACTCATCACAGCTGATACCGACAATTTCATCCACTTTTGGTGAAAAAATGTAACCATAATTGTTCCTGTTGTGTCTGCGATGTATGCTTTAAAATTGTGTCTGCATGTATGCATTGATGATGTAAGATGAGTGCACATTGTATAAGAAAAATATGTCATACATTGTTACCTGTAACATGGAGATACCAGTGGTCCATGTACTCTGTATTCGAATACACCTTCATTACTATGCACTTTGTTTGTACAGGATGTACATGATGGGTAGTACCATTCGCGTGATGTATTAACACCTGTAATAGTCCCTTCGCAAGTAAAACGGACACCCTTTTTTTTTTGAACGAAAATGTAATTCAGAGTTAGCATTTTTTTATTTTATTTTTTTTTTTTTTTGTTTTTTTTAAGCAATGGTAGAGCATTTTTAAAAATTTATTGTAACTTACTGCATAAGTTGTTGGAGTCTGGTTTAAGAGTGTAGCCAAGGGTATCTTGTTTCTTGTTTTCTCTTGTTCCTTGTCTTGGTATGGGTTTCTAACAATCTGCGATGGTGGATTTAGGTCGAACATTGCTCTGTATCTGTTTTGCATTTATGGTGCAGTTTATAAGTATGTTAGTAAAAAAAACTATAGGTGATAAAAGTTTGGGTGTAGCACTTACTCTGCTTTGTATTGTTCTAGCTCTGGGATCGCTGGGTTTATATAGTAATAAGTGGCAGGTGTCGATGACAGTTACAAGGTGTTTCGGAATCTTGAAACTTGACATGAACTTACAGCTATTATGACTGGCTTTTCTAGTGCTTCAATTTCTTCTTTTGGAAAAGTTTCAGCTAGGTTGTCCCATAGTGTTAGTTCAATTGAGTTTCGGCTGTTTCAAATAAGTATTAAAGTTAAGTATATTGGTGTTAACAATTGTGTATTTCATAAATTGCTTTTTTTTTTTTATTATACTTACTTGAGATTTTGAATTTCTATTCTATGAATCATCATTTGGTCTTTGTTTGGATTTCCCCATTTTTCCTTTTCTCCTGATTTTATATAACAACCTATGTAGTCCGCAATTGTAGAAAAAAATGTTGGGGTTTGTAAATACTCATATAGTGAAATGGAAAGTAGAAAATGTCTTGTGGTACCTGTTAGAACTGGATACTGCTTTCGCGCTCTGTCTTCTGGGTCAACCACTTTGTAAGGCAACCGATTGTAAGAAACAAAGTTGAAATAATGATGAGGGAATCCTGCTGGTGGTATCGGATCAAACTTTGTAAAGCGAGTAAACAAAAGTGACGTTTTGTTTTCCAACGTCTGTTGCCAGTTATTGGTAGGAATACATGTGAAGCCTGAGATTCGATATGCTCTTCCCGGTATTAAGTAGGTGATGTACTGGTTTTTGTCACTAACTTCTACGTTTGCTTGTATCGCGTCACCCTGTTGATATTAAAGTATTGTTTTATAGTCATTATGATATATAATATTAGTTTTTAAACAATTTTTTAGGTGTTTTTGAAAAAGTACCTGTCTGTCCAGCAAAATTGCCCTGTAACCTTTTTCTGCAATGTCCGGTGGATCTCTGGCAATCCATGATCGATACACTTTTGCTTCTATAATCTTGTTTCTACTTGTTGGGTGGAGTTCCTTAATGGTAGTTTCTGTCATCCTGTGTATACGAAAAAAAAGGCATTATTGTTTGTTTTTATTGTGTTTTAACATGTTTAGCATAGGCAAAATAGAGTATCCACTTCCTATACTTTAATATACTGAATACACTGCATTTGAATTGCAAAATACTAAAAAAATTAGTAATACTACAAACGTAATTTATGTAATAGTAAACTAATAATTAGCATGTATTGTACTTATATAATGTTAACCTGTGATGGGCAAATGTTGTGTAAGAATTGTTTATATACTATATTTTTAGTTGTATTTGTTGGGTGTTCAGGGTCAGATGTCAAAAGAATTTTTAAACCGTGAGGTGATCTTGCACGGGATAATGCAACATATAGTTGACCATGGCTGAAAACTGGCTGCGGAAGATAGACCCCAATTTTGTTAAGAGACTGCCCTTGACTTTTATTGATTGTCATAGCGTAGCAAACTTTTATTGGAAACTGTTTGCTTTTGAAAATGAAAGGGTAGTTTGGATCTTTGTGTGTCAGTGGGATTCTGTGAATATATACTTTTTCCCCAATTCTTGTTCCTGTAATAATCTCTGCTTCTATAACCTTTGACATAAGGTTTTTGACTATCATTCTTGTGCCATTGCAGAGTCCACCTGCGAGATTGACGTTTCTGAGTAGCATGATTGGAACTCCAATTTTCAGCAGAAGCTTGTGTGGTGGTAGACCTGGAAATTTGAAAGTGTTTAGGTATTCTGGTGGGTATAACATTTCAGTTGCAGCTCCATCTCTTCCGACTGGGATTGCTTCATCTGAACTTATGTATATTGTGGGTTCTCCTTGTAGCTGGGACAATATTCTTTCATTTATGATATCGGCGGTTTCATTCTTGGGGCATACGATTGCTTTCTCCTGTAAGGCTTCTGCTGTTGGGTTTTCTAATGTTTGTTTATCATAGATGAAATCAATAAGTTGTTGTATGTTGTTCTCACTGTCCGGTATCTGATATTGCGTAGGGATTGTAATCCAGCTAGCCTCTTGTGGATTTTCTTCGTCAGCTTCGCCAAGTCTTCCATCACCAACATCTAGTAGCCACGTTGAGAAATCAGTCAGTGTGTTTTTTTCCTCTTCATTCAGCTTTGTATTGAGTACTCTCATGTTATGGTTAAGCTTGCAGACTTTAAAGTAGCACCACAAATGTGATTTAGCAATTGAAGAGCCAATTATCTGCGACTTTGTTCCCTTGTTTTTAACCGGTAACGTTTGCCTGAAGTCCCCACCTAACATAACCGGTTTTCCACCAAACGGCCTTTCTGAATTGCTTAAAATATCTCTTAGAGTTTTATCAAGTGCTTCAAAACAGCGCCTATCATTCATTGGTGCTTCATCCCATACGATCAGATCAGTTTCAATAAGTAATTTTGCCATGATCGTATTCTTTTTTATGTTACACATTGATTCGTCAGTCAATTCTAGAGGTATCTTGAATCTTGAATGCGCCGTTTGTCCAGATGGTAAGAGCAAAGAGGTGATACCTGAAGATGCGACAGCCAAGACAATCTTCCCTTCTGAACGTAAGCTGTTAATAATCGTTTTCCAAAGAAAAGTTTTCCCCGTTCCACCGTGGCCATACACGAACACCAATTCTTGTTTTTTATTGTTACACGCGTTCATTATAAGGTTATAAATTTGTAGCTGCTCAGTGTTTAATTTAACAACTGAGGCAGCGACTTCTTGCTTCAACTATTCATGGTTGTAGTTTTTTTCTTCCATTAACAATCTATTTTGCAAATCGTCAAGAAGATGCTTTGGAGGCAAGGAGAAACCGAATTCTTTGACTGATTTGGAACGGCTATTGAGAATTATTTCTAACTCATAAATGATGTAGTTCTTGATCTCAGGAATGTTTACATATAGATTTCTGACAACACTTGTGTGCGAAACTTTTGTTGGGATGTCATCTGCCATATGATGCCAGTGCCTTTCCCAAAGTTGCAGAGGTTCTGCGACTTCACAATAAAGCAAAATATGAGCAAAAAGTAGACGCAATTTTGCGGCTGTTGCTGATATCGTTGCTTCTTGTAATGCTGTGTCCCACTCTTTGTCGTCATCAAGCAGGCCCATTGCTTGACATGCTTGACGATATGTATCATACACTTTGTTGTTGACAGTACGGACATCTACATACGATCTGCAGCCTTTTTGGTGACCAAGCAACATACAGAAGTAGAAGAGCTCTCCTGCAGCTGGATGTACATATACCAATCTGCCTACTGAATATTTACTTTTAAGTTTTCTTCGGCTCCATGTTTTTGTTTGTTCATACCGAACAAACTCTGAAGGGAAGTCCAAATATGTTAAATGCCTTCCGTCTTCAAACATTTCGTTGTACAAAAACCATTGTGTCAGAGTCGTTAATTTCCTGCTTTCATCTGTTACGACGTGTCCGAGAGGTTCTTTATCATGAAAAGTTATTTTTTGCATATCTTTAAGGTGAACTGCAAGTACCTGCACCGCCGGCTCTCTATGGTGTATTGGGAAATCAAGTATCCTCCAACAGGCTTCAGGTGGACAGATAAAGCGGCCATCAATAAAGTTTTTAATTTCATCTATTTGTATCTTTGAAGCAGATAACGATGGTCCTGGATTGCCGATTGGTTTTACAATACGTGCAGCAATCCGATCAGTGCCTTTGGAGATATATTTGAATAGATACTTTATCAACATGCTCCAGCCACAATATTCAATGTTAATGTGAGCATGAAACATGAGACAAAGCAGCCGATTATATGGTACAACGTACGTATTGTCTAATCTGAATTCAACTTTTTCTACATAAGCTGCCGTTCTCCTTCTCCGGTAATGGACGTGTCCATTGTCATCAAAGTAAGTATTTTCATTGTAATTTTTTTTTGGAAATGCTTGTTGCAACTACCTTCTTGCATACAGGGGGCATTTGGTTTAGCACTTCCGCATGGCCCGTGCATCATCATATCAGCAACAACTCTATACGTCTCTGGATCTGATGTTTCGTCTGGTAATTCTGCAATGAAATTGTCTATATCTTCCGGATTTTTTATTTTGTCTTTTGCGTCTACCCATAAGAGTGTGTGACAATGTGGAAGCCCGCGTTTTTAAAACTCGATTGTGTAGAGAACTGCAGTAAAAATATGTAATTAGTGAAAATATTAAGCTACACAGATTAAAGTTTGTGTTGGATTGTTTAGTTTTTGTGTTAAGATAATGGTATAAAAGTATTAGTTACCTCCAATACATCGACCAAAGATCCTCTGCTCTTTGACAATTGTCAAAAAATCTTCTACCTTTTGTTCAAAAACTCGGTCGATTGTATCAGGCCGATCTGCTGCAGTAAGCTCTGGATATCCACTCATTCGGCGTTTGATTTCTGGCCAGTTAATATTGCATGTAAAAGTTATGAAAAATTGAGGGTTACCAAGAACTCTGCATATGACAAGTGCATCGAGATAATGGGAATACATATACCTTGGCCCGCCTGTGAAACTTGAAGGAAGGATTATTTTTTGGCCTATATCACGTCCAAAATGATCTCCTTTTGACATTGCGTCACAAATGCCTGAAAGCATTCACTTCTAAGTTTGTTCTGCTTTGATCGAATGAAATCGAGTCGTTCTTGTTCAAGTTTACAGTAAACAATGACAACATATTGCTGGAATAACCTGCCATTTTTAAAGAGAAGATTGAATTAGTGAAACCGTTCATGTAGCTGGTATCTATAATACATATTCATATATAACTTTTTCCTTTTTCTTGTTGCATTCACACCTTTTAATTCTATTTTTGTATTGTAACCGGGCTCACCATAAACAAAAAAGAGAGGGAATTGGAGAGACATATATGAAGTATGAAATTTATTGATTCTTTTTGGTTGCCGATCTTTATACTTTATGATCATGTCATAATCTGTTTGGCTATTTGCATACGTTTGAAACACGATTGCTCCAAGAGTTCCGGAAGTAGGGAGTTGATATTCTTGAGCTCCAATTACATTATAAAGCTGGATCTTGAATTCAGGCACATTTTCTTCATTAAGCTTGTCTCTCGCTGTTCTGAATACCTTAACTAATTCATTGTGTTCATCCAATATCTGTATCAACCTTTCTACTATTTCAGGCTTCAATCCACTGTGTTCTGTTCCACCAAAAGGCTCCATCCTGTGATGAACCTCGTTTACCGTATCATAGACAAAAAGTTGCAGAAACCTTGGGTCTTTCCCATTGGTTGGGCACAATGTTCCTATCCAATGGTGTATTTGACCTGAAATTTTGAATACGTATGGCCCTCTTCCATTGTTTATTGATTCATCAATTTCTGCCCCCAAAGATGTCATACTAAACATCTGGTTATATGCGCGTACATTATCTAAGAAATGTTTATTTTTGAAAAGGTGCTTTAAAATTCTGGTGGGCCTCTTTCTTTTTTAAGATACACTTGTCCTCCTCCACAACATTTTGTGTAGTTTGGATAACTTTGATGAGAATTTCCTTTTAACCTTTCGCTAAACCAAAATGATGCATTGTAATGCTGACATGCATAATCAGGATCGCCTAAATCGATGTAGAAATGTGATAGATCTATACATTTAAAGGTAAAACGATTTTAGAAATATTTTGCTGTTAACATAAATTATTAGCTAAGATTAAATTTGATCTTTTTGTTATTATAAAAAATTCTTACACCTTCGTTGCAGGTCTGTGTTGAAGAGATACAGCAGTAGTCAATTGTGTGTTGCCTTTTTGATCGAGGATTTCTTGTTTGGGTAGGTGGATATTCACACTGCAATTGCCTTTTACGTCTTGTATATGTTGTTGCAGCAACCATTTTTTGCTGACTTGGTTGTCTTTCTATGGTATTGGTCACATACAGCTGATCATTCTGTATGTTGGCACAACCTTGTACACCATCTGCATTTAGTATAAACTGTTTAGTTTGCAATTTATAATTTTTGTTTAAACGATAGTGGGAATTTACATTTTTGGAATAAGAGTAACTGTGACCGTTTTTGGGGAAAAATCATGAAATATGGTCTGTACAAAACGGGGTAGTAGAATGAGTATTGCAATCTTATAGGAATATACTTTTTATTTTAGTGTTAAATGTATGTTGCCTTAAAAAAGGACAACAGTAATTAGTACACACAATGATAGTATAGTTGTATGTTGTAACAATTAGTCGAGTCTATAAGTGAATTTTATATTCACTTTTGTTATCTGATATAATTTTTCTAATAACTTGTTAATTGCTAGATGGCTTGGAAAGATTGTTACCTTCTTTTTTATGCTGCATTGGTGGTGTAAAAGAAATGCCACATTTATCGGACTGTTCTGAAATGTCCTTGCATCCTTCATTAATAGAAGTTGGCTGGGAAGTATGATAATCATCTTGTGTATCGCAACAATGATCATTATGCATTAATCCTACATGAAGCATAACAAAATTGTAAATGTCATTAAATTTAAGTACATAACATGCAATAAATTATACAACTTACTTTTCCCTTTTGTGTCATTGTCGAGTGTAACCATATCTGTGACAATCATTTTGTGCTCCATGCTATCATGTACAATAGTTGTTTTACATGTATAAGCTGGTTGACTATCTGCATTTGCTGCAAAATCCATTTTTTATTTTTTTCCTTAGCAGCTGATAATATTTCTTTAGAGAATATTTGTAGTATGCATTTTAGAATTAGGAAAAGCACGTACCATTGTTATTGTTAAAAGCAATAGCATTTTCACTATGCAATTGTTGATGTAAATCTTCTGAATTACAACTATTATGATTGTCTGTCAAGTCTGCATGAATAAGTAAGAAAGTTAGTTTGTATAAAATTTAGTTGCATGAAAATATGATAAACGCATTAAACTCACCTTTTTTTTGGTTTTTTCGCGTGCATATACGTCTGTAGCAGGTGGTTTACGCTTGCGGATGTCTCGAATGACATTGTCAGTATGTTGACTCAGATCCGACAGACACTGTTTTGGTAAGTTTTTGAATTGTTCTAAACCTTGGGGACTCATTTGTAGGGTATTTACTGCAGATGTTCCTTCATCTGCAGGCCAACATGTGGTGCCAAAATCTTTTGGCATACCATTGTTTGGTGCTTCACGATAGCAAAGCTGTGTTTTTAACCATTTTTGTTGGTCTACACTATCTAACTCAAATGTGGATTGCATATTGAATAGACATACAGCATTTAAGTTAGACATATAATTCTGAAATTGTGGCGACATATGTTCTAAACCTTGCGGACTCATTTGTAAGGTATTTACTGCAGATGTTCCTTCATCTGCAGGCCAAGATATTGTGCCATAATCTTTTGGCATACCATTGTTTGGAAATGTGGATTGCATATTGAATAGACATTCAGCATTTAAGTTAGACATATAATTCTGAAATTGTGGCGACATCTCCATTCTTAAAGATCTTTTATTTGCAGGCATGTTTTAGATTCCAGAATAGATATTTTAAGGAAATGTAAAATATAATAAGTATGTATACAATTTAGAGTGTTGGGCTACAGTTTTTGTGAATAATACACAGATAAGCATAAAGGTTAGTTAAAAAATAAAAATAAATAAATATTGGTTCACTTAAAATAGCAAACAGACTATATATAAACATACCTGTAAGTACAAACTGCAACCTTGTAGTTTTGGATTTTCTTTAGTAGCTGCATGAAAGAAAGCAAATTTAGGTTAGAAAAGCAGTGTAAAAACCAATTCAAAGCTGATGATTGTTAACATACCTATGCAAAACAAAGATTCTATTTTATTTATTTGTTCTTGTTACTTAATATGTTGGATCCAAGCAAACAAAGATTCTGATGGAACTTTCTGGGTTTTTTTTTTGATCTGCAGGTTAGTGTGTGTACAAAAAGGCAACAATGTAGAAGTATCTAAAATTGGTTTGCGAGCTTGAATAAGTATTGCTACAGTTGTCATTTGTGGCAGTTTATGGAATACTTAAACTGAATATGTGCTGCTACAGTGGTCATTTGTAGGCATTTGTGGAGTATTTAAATATGTAATTGTTGTACTTTGTAATTCCTTTACTTACCTAAGCAACTGTAGTGTACAAACACTACCAACATGGACACTGTTACATACAATTTTGTGAAGCAGACACACTGTTACGTACAAATCAGAAGAACATGTTTACTGTTTACGTACAAATCAAAAGAACATGTTTACTATTCCAAACTCCTGAAAAATATATATATATAGTATAATGTGCGAAATATAATCTGATCCCACAGAGTATTGAGAGCCAATAGAAGTAAGAGCAACAAAAAAGGACAAAAACACGGAAAGATGACAGGACACAACCAACTGACATCAAACTGTGTTCTTTAAATCTTCTATTGCCACTCGTACCAAACAATGTAGCAAATTCAATTAAATTTTATCACAGAACTAAACCAACCTTAAACCTAACAATTAGACCAGTCTGACTGAAATTGCAGGCGACTCACCAAACAACCGATCATGACAGACTCAATTGTAAAATTGTACTTTCTTGTAGAGAATTGCATTTACTTGAAGCTTTATTACCAAATACACAAGCATTTCTTTCCTTCCAAATGAAGTACCCGGAAGTCCAAATAACCACTTGCCATATACACGATATAGAGAGGTGGCGACATTAACATTTTCATTTTTCAAAAATAATTCTTCAATAGTAAAAGCATTAACGATCCCCACCTTCCACCACATGAAAATTTTGTTCCACACACTCATTGCTAAGTCACACGTAACTAAGCAATGAGTACATGTCTCCACGCTACTATTACAACATGCATAAAAGAACCGAATCCAAATCAATGCCTCTTCTATCAAGCTCCACACTGGAAGTCTCCCTTTAAGCGCTCTCCAAACAAAAATGTTGACTTTCTTAGGAACTAACTAGCTCCAAAGTGTTTCAAGGCCACCACTTTCCATTTGAAGAATCTTCTACTCGATCAATCTTGTAAGCATATTGACTTTGAATTCGGCGTCTTCACCTAGTGCCCACCTCCATTTATCCCTACAAATATTAGAAACAACAACATTTTGCAAGACCTCTATTAACTCGTCATATTCCCTACACACCCTACCTCTAATGTTCCTACACCAATCCCAAATCCATATCCACCCATCATTTACCCATGAACCCATATCCATCACACTATGTAACAAACGAAAATTTTCCACCAGTATTTAAATAATAAATATTAATTTATTATTACTAGAGCAATAAAAATTAGGCATACATAAGCCCGCATGACTAATTCGGGAAAACAAACCTGCACATTTTAGCATACATTAACTCACCAAAACTATTAAATCTCACCAGGAACAGTGAATTTTTCCCATTCTCACATTAATAAGCCATAATGTAGTAAAAACGGGAGGATATCTCATTTTTACTCAAAACGGAACCACACGCGTACCAACATCACCTCAGTAACAAATTATAAACTCAGAATTTATTTTGAATCAACCAACTCCAAATTCATATAAGTTTTATAAAAACGTTCCTAAAAATTCTTTTTTCCATATTCGTGTCAGTATCGGAAAAACCAAATTCAACTCAGTTCAACGGGACACGGGGTATCCATTACCCACCATCTTAATAAAACATCCAGGATATAATATTTTTCTCTTTACTTCCCACTCACACACTCCCCCACATACCTTTATCCCTCCCTTCCCCTTTTCTTGTCTTCGACACCACAAACCCAGAAACACCCTTGATCCCTCGCCATTAAACTTTTTATCTATCTCGAGGTCAGTCAACATAGGTCACTTTCTTCTTTTTCCTCTTCCCCAAGAGCAGTCACGGATGGACCTTGATGTTGCCGAGAGAAAACGAGTGATACTCGTTTCGGACGCTTCAAGAATCGAAGCCAAGAAAGAGGGATTTAATCCATCCTCAAACTTCTCCTTTTAAGGGCCAATCCCAAATCATGTCAATCCACACAGAACAATTCGATCATTCAAAGCTTACTGAGAGTCGGAGAAATCCGAAGGGGCAACGGTGTGATTGGGGTGGATTGACAAGCGTTTGATTAGGAGTTGCTAGGATTGGGTTGGATTGCTCAAATCACTGTGGTACTCAAAACCTCAAGCCATTCGTCGAAGTACTTTAAGGGTATAAATCACCTCCTTTTAAAACTTCTTACCATTTATTGTATTCAATAAATTTTAGGTTGAATTACGTTAATTTGTAATTTGAGTATAACCAAAATTGTCCAGATGTCAAATTCATGTGGTACGAATGATACGGTTGATATTTTTGTTGTGGCTTAAGTACTTAGGAAATCTAAGATCTAGCTCGCTAGCTTTTAATCCATCATTGTTTGTTGTTGAGGTTATGTATTGTGTGACTTCCAAGATCTAAGAAAGGCGAAACATTGACCCATTAGTTTAAGAACCCATTCTTGATAGTGGTCGTTGGAGACCTAGGTTCAGTTCGTGTGGTGTTAAGGCTGTCATTGTAAATCTAAGCCATTGACTCGTTAGTAGATTCTTAGAGTCTTAGTTGAAAGGACTCAAGTTGAAACCAAGGAAGTTATTGTGCATATAATCTAGTGACAACACTCCTTTCAAGTTGGGTGCTAAGCTTTAGAACATGGATTCGGATTAAAGTTTGTGGTTATAGTAGTGTTGTGTAAATAGTTCAAGACAACGCTCACCCAACAGCCACCCAAGTAGGGTGCGCCGTGGTGATTTTTGGCCAAGGGAAAACCACCCAAAAAGGGCGTAAAATTTGCTCGATAGACCCCCCCCCCCCACCAAGCAGCCACCCATGGGGGTGGGGGTGTCTTGGTAAATCCTAGACAAGCCTAGCTAAACAACCCTCGCCCTCACTTACAAACACAAGTTATGGTCAAAATGTTTTTGGAAATATTGGTCGAATGCCCTTGGTCCAAGACTAGTAGGACCTTGGGGGATTCCATTCGAACCCCAATGGGGACTCATCTTGCTCAATTTTGAACTTAAACTCACAAGAGGAGTCAAGCTCAAGTCCCAAACCATACTCAAAAAGAGTGTTTTGCTTGTCCAGTTTGAGGTCAAACTCGAAATGGAAGGTGAACTATTTTCTCCTTGATCTAACGCCAAATCTTACATCAAAAATTGGTCAATTATGTCGAGAATATGGAAACTTCGGTGTCAACCAAATAGCCCTTATATAGTCCTTGAAGTCTTTGAGTTGAGAAGTCGAGTAGTAATTGACCTTGTCGTGAAATACATCTTGGTATTACGAGTCACATGATGTGTAATATGCACATTAGAAATCCCAGTAATCCCACAAGCTTCCCTGGACTTGAATATGTGTTATGTATAGCACAAATAAGCCCAACCTATTTACTCTGTTCAGCCTACTTATTAGACTTATGTCCAGCCCAATTCGTATAATCCTGCTGCCAGTTCACAGCCCACCAAGCCCAAAGTGGCATTTGGTAGTAAGCCCTTAGTCAGGCCCAATGCCAAAGCCCCTCCTTTGACTTAGTTGGGCCGCAGCCCAACAAGAGTTAAGCACTCAAAAGATTGTAATGTATACATGTGAATTAACCGCGTGTCAAATGATTAAAAGCCGAGTACACAAATGATATATCGAAACTATTGAATAAATGAGTGTTAACTATAAAATCCGCTCACCATATGCTTAGACCTCGACTTACAAAAGGTCACCTAAAGTTGTCACTCACTTATATACACTTGTAGAACACTACATTTCGACATGAAAGATGTAAACTTATATACAAAAACACATCACCACTATATAAGACTTTTATACTAATGGCCATCTAATTCTATCCATTCTAAAATGAAGCACATATAAAGAGTATATGTTGTATCACTATAAATGTCATTTTAAAATTTTGAACCAATAAATATCCATGTCATTAACAAGAATTAGAAAATATAATTTTGACAAAACCTTTTCAAATGTTTTCAAAACATATAATTGTGAAACCAATTTACAAACGTAAGTCGTAACCAATCCTTATTTATTTGGCAAACTTAATTGAATTTATTTAAACGAGATAAACAAAACCTTTATTATACAAATGATAAACCTTATCTTCTCAAATCATTAAACCTTTAAATACTAAACGTCACACCCGTAATGTCATTTCATCCCAAAGCCTATGTAACCGATTATTTATTTTTACAACTAAACTATACATCCTTATTATTACATACCTCAATTCATTCTTTCAAATCATTCATTTCTTCGTTTTCCAAATTCCGTCAATCAAAATCCTAAAAGACTCTCAAATCTTTGTTACTGTATATTTAGGCGACTCTTAGAGCCAACACCTACCCATGCTTAGGAATCTATTCATAACCTTACTTGCTGTCACACAAGCGATAACAACATAAACCGTTTAAAAACATTTGAATTAAATTCTGTAAAGACTTAATTTAGTACATGAAACTAAAACATGACTTATTAATCTAGGTTGCGTGTTGGTGCCGTACATTTCCTAATTTCACAACATTCACTGTTCAGACTCTTAAAGGTGAGTTTATAGCCCCTCTTTACATATACATATTTTATAACAATGGGGTGAGAAACATGCAAACCATTTTATGGACCATCATTAATACTTTGTCAAAACTATTGCATAGTTAGTCTAAGCCCTGCTATGTCCCCTACTGCCCAAATTTCATGAACCGTTAATTCCCGACAGGAAGCATGAATGTTATAAATAGATCTATTGGGAGTAACGTCCCCGTTTGGTTTGACCGGATAGGCAAACGAACGTATACCATATCAAAGTACAAGTGTTTGGGATAAACACTTGCCAGGCCTTTATATTTAACATGCTTCTAGAGCATGCAGACCTGTTATAGCTTCGGTTAAAAGAACTTGGTGCTAGCGTAATAGAATATCTATGTGACATTATTTACATTATAATGCTCATATACAAAACTATTGGTCCAAATTTATTATAACTGCTTTAAACTTAAACCTATGAACTCACCAGCTTTTTGCTGACTTTTAGCATGTTTTTCTCAGGTATCTAGACATATTCAAGTTTGGCAAGGCTAGGCAAGGCGACGAACTTATATTAATACCAAAGTGTTTTTACAAATAATTATGACTTGTTTTTTAGGGACCATTAAACTTTTGGGCATACTTGTAAAATAAAGATTGTTAAATGAAAGTTGATTTAAACAATTGAATATATTTTTACGACGTGTGTATTCGGTTCTTCGTTACCTCGCATTATGATTTCCATTTCAATAGCACCCCATGACCCAAATGCTTCCGCAAAGCCAGATTTTGGGTGTGTTATAGATTGGCATCAGAGCCTTGGTTATAGAGAACTAGGTACTTATAAACCCTAAACTATAACCATTTTTCAAAAACAAGTCCCTATGACCGCCACTTGTCTTGCTTGCCATCATACTTGTTGTTTACCTGTCTTAATTATATGTCACTAATCATTGATTTTACGTAACTGCATGAACTATAAATACCTTATATATATATATATATATATATATATATATATATATATATATATACTTAATTTACACAAATTATCACAAGTATCTTCTATATACTTACACATATATACCGTTTTGTCACAGACTATGCCTTCCCACAACATCTCTCAGACTTCACCAGGCTCAAATGGTTCCAGCATGCAGATACTCCAGGATTATCATACATCAAACCCTAACACCATTGAGCCTACACCACCACCACCACATACTCATACCACATCAGCCACTCAGACTACTCCTACTATTCCTCACCGTACTACACGCATAATCATACGCCCATCTACTAGACCATCATCTCACACTACAGAGGGTACCCAAAACCCTGCTCATACTCTTCTATTATCTCCATCCCGTTATAGGTCCCTATGCTCCCACATGGACACCCCTACTACTCCAGCATCACCACCACCCACCTCATCACCACATTCACCTACCCACTCACCTCCACGCCAGAGGCCCAGAAGGAACAATGACTCTTGTTCAGCAGAGGGTGTTGGGCAGACATTAGCCGAGAGTACCCCTGCCGAGGGTGCAGGGGTCGATGCTAATTTGGATTCGGGGATAGAGCAGAGAGCAGTTGTGCCCCGGATTAGCATAGTACTTAAGGATGTGCCTAGTGCTTTTGAGACTGGAGAGAGCTCAAGGAGAGCTCAGGGTGAGACAGAGGATAGCACAGAGATATCACATTCCTCACTTCCAGTAGCATCACCAGCAGCTACAGAGACCGATACTGTCTCACTGATTCAGACCCAACTAGATTTGCAGACTGACATACTAGGTCTCCACTCTGACCTATTTGACGAGTTACATCCGGCTCGTTTCGAGCAGTATGATGATGACTTCAGCAGACTCTATGCTAGGACACACTCCAACAGTCGAGACATACTTGACTTAGGTGATAGATCAGGTAGACTTGAGCAGACACAGGTTGTAGCCCAAGAGGCAGCCTACGTAATGCATGGGAGGATGTTGATCCTCGAGGCTCAGGTTGCAGCATTGTTGAGGGCTGATCAGGCACACCGTAGTGAGAACTTAGCATTAAGGACCCGTCTTGTCGAAGTTGAGGCACAGCTTGGGGAGTATGCCTTTAGGTTCCGACACCTGGACAGGACCAGGGGCCAGTCTTAGTTATGATTTGTAGTTATTTCACTTAATTGAGCAGTTCTTAGTAAGTGTAGGATATTATTAGGGAGCTTGTAATTTTCAAACCTTATAATCAACTCTTAATCTATAACAAGCTCATTTTGTTATATATCTCCATTACTGATTAAATCTTTTTCTCTCATAACCTACAGTGACGTCATCCATTTATATGATGACTTTACCTCAAAAAATAAATAAATAAATATATATATATATATATTTCTTATTTTCCACCCTTACCAGCAAATAACCAATAAATTCCTGTCAACTAAACTCGACATTCGTTCACCCAGCCTAAATCCGACATAGCCAAATCATTCACTTGTAGCCCAAGAAGAACAGTGATATACATGGAACAGTGACCCCAAATTCTTGCCGCAAGGTAAATCATCTGCTACCATCCCAAGAAATCCAAAAGCTTACATATAAAGGAAATATGATAAATGGGCAATCGTACTAGTAGCAATAGGAACCAATTTAGCCTAGATATCATAGAAATTTGTCTTGCCTCCTACTAGAATCTAATTTAATAGGAAATCCACAACCCCTAACCATCGTCAAACCACCCCTCCGATTAGCATCTCATCATATACTATCCCTTTCCAATTCTGAACCACTCCAACATCAATCCGACAAATCTTTAAATTCGATAGCTACTGGGTATATCATCACCCCGTAGACAACTAGAACATATTATTGTTCTATAGCAAAAGTGTTAGATAACTGCAAGGATTATGTTCAGATTCCTGATTTTACTTTCTGTACAGACACTGCGCATTCAAACAAACGGACAGGCCAATTGCTGGTAGCAATCAATGTGGTTCTACAAGACAATACTCTACGTGTCGGATAATCAACTTCCTACTAAGCCAACTGATTGACTGCTAGTAGCAATCAACATCATCCTTTTATGCTGTAACCTAGAGCTACGAGACTTCCCGTACTAGCTTGGGAGACACGTTACCCACAAAACCTGGAAATGTTGGTGGCATCCCCAGTATACACTAGATATCAGAATGCCCTACCATAAACATCCACGGAAGGGAAAACCGGTGCGTGTAACTCATAAGATTCTAGCCACAAACGAAGGACCCCTCAGCAAGAATGAACAATAAGTGAACCATAAAACCTTTAAGAACCTGGAGATTTACTAGAATTGACAGGTAGCCTAACAGAAACCCTAAAGCATCACGGAATAACCCGAATCACTATCGTAAGGGTAAATTTCCTAGCCCTTTCACTAATCCCTTAGAATTACAAGCTGACCTAGGGCAAGGAGTTTTATCAGCACACCATTACTCACCAAATCAAACCTTGGAAACCAATCAAACGCTATTGCCCCGGGCTATAGATATCAGCATGACACGCTTTGATGAAGTTCATCGAAGTACGATTTATTATATTCATCCCTTAAAATACGAAGCACCCTAGGAGTCTAGATTGTAAGACCACGCCATTTTCTATAAGACCTTAATTCTAAGCAAAACTATTTGGGAGTCTTAAGATACTGAAGGATTACTCATACACAGTTCTCGCTAGTAAAATACTTCTTAGCATAGTGTCCGACCGATTTATTCATTTCAAACCATGGACCAAACAATTTAGGACAGGAACCCCCTCAAACAAGACTTGAAGTAGAACGAATATTTAAGACTATAAGTTTCGCCTGCTGCTAGATTGCAAGCTCTACCCAGCTGGACAACTAAAGTACACCATAGGATATTAGAAACATATGTAGGGGTACAGACCCCATTTACACCTCTTTCTTCGATGATTTTTCTTTAAGATCTGCTCTTCCCAAACATGTGCTTTATCAATCGTAAAACGCATATAATCTCATTCTTCTGTTTAAAATCTCATGCATTCTCATCTTTTATGGTATAGATGACTCCTACAGGAAGGACAGCCAAGGCCACTCATGGTCAGCCTATTGCTGCCACTATTCCAGCTGAGAATGGAGCAAATCTGCTTATCATAAATCCAGCCATGCTAGACATATTAGTTAATCATCGTGTGACAGCAGCACTAGCCGTAGCAGAGGTCAACAACACGACTGCTGAGATCGGAAGCTCAAAACTTAAGGACAACCGCAACCACCCTTGCACCTATCAGGAGTTTCGAAAGGCCATGGCTGGAAACCTTAAGGGAACTGAGGAAACTATTGCTGTAATCAGATGGATGGAAAGATTGGAGGCTATGTTTCAAGCATGTGGTTGTGCGAAGGAGGATAGGGTTAAGTATGCATCACTTACCTTCACAGATGCTGCCCAGACTTGGTGGAACAGCTATTTGAAGTCCATAGGCATTGATGCTGCATATGCGATACCATGGGAAAGTTTTAAAGAAATGGTGCGCAGGAAGTATTGCTCCTACAGCGAAATCAAAAGGTTGGAGGAGAAATCTTGGAATCCCAAGGTACGGGATGCCAGCGCTGCTGCATGCCGTCAAGGGATGACACCTATAAGCCCTGAGATGATCCGGATAGACGCTCGGCTATGGGAGAGGTACATAGGAGGATTTCCCACTTTTCAAGGGGAAAATGACACTACCTCCAAGACCACTAAACTCCAGGAGCCTACAGATGCGGCCCACAAGCCGATGGGATCAACAGTCGGGACAAGTGCCGAAAGAGTGACTGACAACAAAAGGAAATGGGAAGATCACTCCAGGAACCACAGTAATGTTGGTCCTAACAAGCAACAAGGAATGGCTACAACCCATACTGCAATCACCAGCAGGAAGAAAGGATATGCTGGAAACTTACCCAAGTGTAGCATGTGCCCGTTTCATCATTATGAACCTTGTCCCATTCGGTGAGGAAATAGCGGGAGAATCGGTCATCAAGCTAAGAACTGTGAAGCTCCCACTTACGTGACTGACCCAAAGGTCACTGCCACATGCATTGAGTGTGGAGTAATTTGGCACTACAGGAATAATTGCCCAGAACTGAGAAGTGGAAATGAAAGGGTCGGCCAGGACCCAAATGGCATGATGAGTGGAGATGCAGCTTGGAACTTTTTCTTCGCATGATAACATCTACGTCTAGATTCTCTTCAATCATATTTCTTCGAGTAATTGTACTTTCTTAAAGACATGTTGTATTGTTGCTTTGTATGAATCTCCATGTGACGAATTCTCTATCTTTTTAAATCAAGATATTATGATAACTCTTTTCCTATCCATATGAGATGGTGCATCTTTAAAAACCCATTGTGATTCCAAACATATAGAAACCCAATACAATTGTGACTAAACCCGACATAGCATCATCAGTCCTCAACCAAGCATAGCCTGATCACCTATGCTTAGTTCAGGGAGGATCATGCCATGATGGGAATAGTCATCTTGAAAATTCTTGTACTTTAGAACTTTCAATACACATCTCGACTATCAGGGTTCAACCGTCCCTCAAAAGACCTCGAATTCACATGGAAATGTGAAAAATAAAAATAAAGCACTAGTACCCCCAAATTTCCAACCTTATCAGGTAATTCTAAATGAAAACCGAGGACGGTTTTCCTCCTAAGGCAGGGAGGATGTGAAAAACGGCAATTTTCACTAGTATTTAAATAATAAATGTTAATTTATTATTACCAGACCAATAAAAATTAGGCATACATGAGCCCGCATGACTAATTCAACAAAACAAACCTGCACATTTTAGCATACATTAACTCACCAAAACTATTAAATCTCACCAGGAACAGTGAATTTTTCCCATTCTCACATTAACAAGCCATAATGTAGTAAAAACGGGAGGTTATCTCATTTTTACTCAAAACAGAACCACACGCGTACCAACATCACCTCGGTAACAAATTATAAACTCATAATTTATTTTGAATCAACCAACTCCAAATTCATATAATTTTTATAAAAACGTTCCTAAAAATTCATTTTTCCCTATTCGTGTCAGTATCGGAAAAACCAAATTCAACTCAGTTCAACGGGACACGAGGTATCCATTACCCACCATCTTAATAAAACATCCAGGATATAATATTTTTCTCTTTACTTCCCACTCACACACTCCCCCACATACCTTTATCCCTCCCTTCCCCTTTTCTTGTCTTCGACACCACAAACCCAGAAACACCCTTGATCCCTCGCCATCAAACTTTTTATCTATCTCGAGGTCAGTCAACATAGGTCACTTTATTCTTTTTCCTCTTCCCCAAGAGCAGTCACGGATGGACCTTGATGTTGCCCAGAGAAAACGAGTGATACTCGTTTCGGACGCTTCAAGAATCGAAGCCAAGAAAGAGGGATTTAATCCATCCTCAAACTTCTCCTTTTAAGGGCCAATCCCAAGTCATGTCAATCCACACATAACAATTCGATCACTCAAAGTTTACTGAGAGTCGGAGAAATCCGAAGGGGCAACGGTGTGATTGGGGTGGATTGACTAGGTTTGATTGGGAGTTGCTAGGATTGGGTTGGATTGCTCAAATCACTATAGTGCTCAAAACCTCAAGCCATTCGTCGAAGTACTTTAAGGGTATAAATCACCTCCTTTTAAAACTTCTTACCATTTATTGTATTCAGTAAATATTAGGTTGAATTACATTAATTTGTAATTTGAGTATAACCGAAATTGTCCTGATGTCAAATTCATGTGGTACGAATGATACGGTTGATGTTGTTGTTGTGGCTTAAGTACTTAGGAAATCTAAGATCTATCTCGCTAGCTTTTAATCCATCGCTGTGTGTTGTTGAGGTTATGTATTGTGTGACTTCCAAGATCTAAGAAAGGCGAAACATTGACCCATTAGTTTAAGAACCCATTCCTGATAGTGGTCGTTGGAGATCTAGGTTTGGTTCGTGTGGTGTTGAGGCTGTCATTGTAAATCTAAGCCATTGACTCGTTAGTAGATTCTTAGAGTCTTAGTTGAAAGGACTCAAGTTGAAACCAAGGAGGTTATTGTGCGTATAATATAGTGACAACACTCCTTTCAAGTTGGGTGCTAAGCTTTAGAACATGGATTAGGATTAAGGTTTGTGGTTATAGTAGTGTTGTGTAAATAGTTCAAGACAACGCTCACCCAACAGCCACCCAACTAGGGTACGCTATGGTGATTTTTGGCCAAGGGAAAACCACCCAAAAAGGGCGTAAAATTTGCTCGGTAAACCCCCCCCCAAACCAAGCAGCCACCCATGGGGGTGTGCGTTTCTTGGTAAATCCTAGACAAGCCTAGCTAATTTTAAACCAATAAATATCCATGTCATTAACAAGAATTAGAAAATATTATTTTGACAAAACCTTATCAAATGTTTTCTAAACATATAATTGTGAAACCAATTTACAAACGTAAGTCGTAACCAATCCTTATTTATTTGGCAAACTTAATTGACTTTATTTAAACGAGATAAACAAAACCTTTATTATACAAACGATAAACCTTATCTTCTCAAATCATTAAACCTTTAGATACTAAACGTCACACCCGTAATGTCATTTCATCCCAAAGCCTATGTAACCGATTATTTATTTTTACAACTAAACTATACATCCTTAATATTACATACCTCGATTCGTGCTTTCAAATCATTCATTTCTTCTTTTTCCAAATTTCGTCAATCAAAATCCTATAAGACTCTCAAATCTCCGTTACTGTACATTTAGGCGACTCTTAGAGCCAACACCTACCCATGCTTAGGAAAATATTCATAACCTCACTTGCTGTCACACAAGCGACAACAACATAAACCGTTTTAAAACATTTGAATTAAATTCTGTAAAGACTTAATTTAGTACATGAAACTAAAACATGGCTTATTAATCTAGGTTGCGTGTTGGTGTCGTACATTTCCTAATTTCACAGCATTCACTGTTCAGACTATTAATGGTGCGTTTATAGCCCCTCTTTACTTATACATATTTTATAACAATGGGGTGAGAAACATGCAAACCATTTTTTGGACCATCATTAATACTTTGTCAAAACTATTGCATAGTTAGCCTAAGCCCTGCTATGTCCCCTACTGCCCAAATTTCATGAACCGTTAATTCCCGACAGGAAGCGTGAATGTTATAAATAGATCTATTGGGAGTAACGTCCCCGTTTGGTTTGACCGGATAGGCAAACGAACGTATACCATATTGATATTGGTTAAATTTGGTCAAAGTAATCACAAGTCAAACTTCTCACGAAGAAAAGTCAACTTGAAACCATTAACGCAAAAACAACCAATTGTAATAACCGGATAAGCGTGTACCCGGGTCGTTCTCCCTGCGAGGCGTGAAATTGAGGATATCGTTTTCGGTTTGGTATTAAAATGCTTGAAATGACGAGAATTGATTGGTTACTAATATTTACTAAAACGAAAATTAAAAATAACGCGAACGTTAAACTACGAACGAGTAAAAACGTAAAATATTTGAAAAACTAATCCTACGTGTATCAAAATAATTTTCCTAAGTCCTAAATATAAAAAGAAAATTTTGAAAAAAAAGAAAAATATTTTTTTGACTTTTTAATAATTTTTTATAAATTAAAAACTATTTAAAAGAAAATAATTGATAAAAAAATATTAAATGAAAAAGATAAAATCTGAAATTTTTTTAGGGAATACTTTAAACTATTAGAAAGCTAAGAAAAATATAAAAAGTGAAATAGGTTTTAGAAATAAGCTAAAAACAAGCTTAACAGTAAAAATTAGCTTAATAATGAAAAAGGGGTGAAAAGGGTTTTAAATTAAATGTTGTAAGGTTTAACAAAGAAGAGAAGTGAGTGCAGTGGTTGGTTGCTTGTGTTGCGAGTCTGCTGGCCTGGGTTCGAATCCCAGGCATAGCAGTTTTGCTATATTTTTTTTTTAGTTTTCTTTTAACAATCCAAAACAACAAGTGAATCACACAACTTCAAAACTGATTTTTTTTTTTTTTTTTTTTTTTTAAACTAAAAGATAAGCTCAGTACAGAATACCACCTTACTTTTAAAATCATAAAACTCAAAACACAATTAACAACTACACACCTAAATACTATTTTAAATACACTAACTCTGAGATCTACAAGAGGCTTAAGAGGCGAAAAAAACAAATGTTGCAGACTGCTATATTGCCTAAAACTCTTCAACTCTAAATCCAACTCTTTATAACACTAACTTAAACTAATCTTAAGCACTAGCATATTAAACTAACAATATCAAGCATACACTAACTACACTAACTAATTATCAGCTAGCATATTCAAGACCAAATAAGCAGAAGAAAAAAAAAAACCAAATAAGCAAAAATAAGCAGAAAAATAACAATAAGCCGAATAAATAAAAAATAAACTTATATTAAATCAAGAGTAAATTACAACTGAAAAATAAAAAAAGTACAAACCTTAAATTAAAATTGCTAAAAACCTCGAAAAAAAAATCTGCTACTAGACTATTTATACTAAAAAATATAAAACCCTAGCTTCAAAGTGTGTTTTTCGTGTGAGTGTGTTCCTCTCTTGCGTTTGTGTTTCTTCCTTGACCCTTGGATCTAACTTGCTCCCCACAACATTAATTCTTGATCGTTGATCTTCTTTGTAGCCCTCGGATTGATGAGGTGGAGGGGAGGGGACCAAAGACAATGTCATGTGAAGGTTTGGCTGGTAGCGAAGGTGGTGAAAGTGATGGGAGGTTAGCAGCTAATGGCGGGCAAAGATGGGATTTGGAGAAGATATACAGTGTTTAAGACTTAGGGATTTTGACCAAAGAATGAATTGGGGATTTGACTAACAACCCGCTTTATCTATTATTAGGTGTGGGTCGGTTTTAGTTGTGAGTGGGCTTGGGGATGTGGTTAGTGAATTGGGCCGGTGGGATAAATGTTGGGTTTGGTTAAATATTTGGATCCGGTTGGGTATGGTATTGAATTGGTGAGTTTAATGGGTTTAGTGGGACTGGGTTGTAGTAAATTTTGGATCCGGTTTAGTTTTTAGATAGGCTAAAATAAGATTAATCCAAGGACCAAAAGTGTAAATCATGCAAAGTTCAGGGACCAAATCTGCTATTTCTCCAAAGTTAATCAAGGACCAATTTTGCCAACAAGTAATAATCCAAGGGCCATTGTGAGATTCTTGAGCTCGAATAAAAATCCAAATGAAAATCGTCTTTCCCGGCTTCGGTTTTCGGCTCTTATCCAAATCAAGCTCGGTTTTGTTCGCGTTTGCCCCGTTTTCAATCCTTTTGTACCTGAAACACAAAAAACACAATCCAAGGATATTTGTAACATTATATGGTCCATTTGGGTGTTTTTGGTCGTTTTTGTGGGGTTTTTCGGGTATAAAATGATGAGTAAAAGGCCACTCATCAATCCCCCACACTAAGCAATTGCTAGTCCCTAGCAATCCGATCATATGAAGTAATGAAAGGATCAAAAATATCAAGGTTACCAAAAATATACCACCCCGTTTTGACTTATTATAAAATGCAAGTAACTAAAATGAGAACAAACGTAAATATCATGCTTGATTATCACAAAATGGCATCATGGAACGGGAATCACACAAAATGGGTGACTCCGGGGAATTGTAATCGTCATCCTCTTTTTATACTTCCCAACTAAGTCTAAAATCCTTGTGCAAACGTTTTTGTAAAATGCTAACACTACTTATATTAGTAACCTATGTAAGCCGAGACTTAACTTTTCACTCCCACAATTATTCATAAGTTAGGTGTGTGTGCTTGTTTTCAAAGTTTTGACCGTAAAAATCGACATTTATTAGGGTTAAAAATCGACAATGATTTAGAAATTAGAGATTCAAAGGTAAGATCACTCCATGTAGCGACTTTCTTCTCAGCTTGTCCTTAGTAAACTTAGGAGGCTAGGTTTTTACACCCTCGAGAATAGTATCGGAGCTCACGGGATCTTTGAAGTCAACAATTTCTAAATCACCGTCCAACTTTTAGACAATATTGACGAATACTAGTTCAACCTTCGATTTAAATTTAAGAAGAAGCAAGTTTCTCACACTTATTCATAAGCAACAAACATAAACATCTTTTTCATTTTTCATTACTTTTTCACTTTTTTTTTTTTTTTACTAACTTTTTACTTGTGTACCCTAAACGACGGAGCTTCACGGTTTAGTTCCAAGACCTTACACCTTTCGGAATAAAGGATCCAAGGGCCGTTACAACGGAGTGTTCCAAGACTCTAGACATTCCTGAAATGAGGATCCAAGGTGGTTAGACCAAGACCTTACACATTCCTGAACTAGAGGTCCAAGGGCCGGTGCAAGAGGGTAGCCAAGACCTAAACGCCTTCCGGAAATAAGGATCCAATTCCCGATCTCGAATCCGTAGCTTAGAGCACTTATTTATTCATACTCAAAACTTTAATCTTTGCAACTTTCAAGCAATTTCTCACTTACATTTTGCATTCTTATTACGTTTTTAAGAAAGTATGCTTGTTCCAAAATTTAAATAAAACTTTGAACTAGTATTCTAAATCAAGATTGTATAAAAATTTATTTGCTTAACAAAAACGGTTTTTGCGTTCAAAAGTTTGAAAATAGCACTAATTTTAGTCAGGTTAGGATCTTCTGGGAGGAAAAGCCATAGATTACTTATATAAGCTCTAAAGAGAACCAACTACTCCACGCTTAGCATTTTCATTTGCACAATTCGTAAAAACTTAGCCTAAACGTTAAGGGTAGCAGCTAGATCAACACTCTAGCAGAGTCGGGATTCCCCTTGTTCTAGCCTAATCAAGTCTAAACTTCCACTAATACTGAAGCATTAATGTATAGCAAATTATTTTTTATTGTGCAAAGCACTTCATTTAGACGAAAAATACGATAAAAATTTTAAAATTTTTGGTCAAAACGGGGGTGCTAGGGGACTAGTAGGTACAATATGTGAAATTTTTTTTAAAATTTGGTCAAATGAGAATTAAACGGGGGTGCTAGGGGACTAGTAGGTACAATATGTGAAATTTTTTTTAAAATTTGGTCAAATGAGAATTCCCCCCCACACTTAGAATTGAATATTGCCCTCAATATTCAAAGTACCGGCCTGAGCCGACACTATAGAACGTAAAAGGGTAAGACTACTACCTAAGTGTGGAAACGAAATCTTTTTCACAAAAAGGATTTTAAGATATCCCTGGATAAGCATAAACACAAAGATAGGATATTGGGCGGCTGGATTGAAAACAGGCGCATCAATCATCACAATCTACGGGAATCCTGAAAAAAAAGGCAAACACACAACCACAAAGCAACAAGTAGAGGAATTCCCCCACACTTAATGTTAGAAATAAGAAAGAAGATAGAATGATAAGCATGGGTTGCCACCCATGAAGCGCTTGTTTTTTATCGAGTCGTATAGCTTAGACTCGCCCCGAATTCATTTGTTCTTGGGGGAGCAAGTGGAAGAGAAAATCTCCATCGGACTTTCGTTCAAGATGTTTGAAGAAACATTGAAGTGCTTGAAAGTTCCACTCCGATGAGATAGACCCGGCTTAAAAGAATGAGAGATGCCGGGGTCAAAAATGGTGTCTTCACTCCCGAGCGAGTGAATGGAAGGACAATCTACCTTATAGGAGAAGAAAGGTAGAAAAACTCGAACGACATATGTGAAGTCAATATAAGGGCGATCCCCAAAAGGCAATGTCACATATGTCGGAGAAAGAATATCTTTTTGATTCTCGGGATTAACAATTGAGGTCGTATTATCAAAAATATTAGAGTCTTTGACCTCATCGTTCTCTAACACTTCAATAAACAGAGGATTAACGTTGCTAGAAAAGCAATCGTCATCAAATTCAAAAAGAGTGTTAGAGAAAATCCCGGAAGTAACCTCAGAGATGTCAAGAGATTCTCCAAAAATTGGAGAATCACATTCTCTGTCAAATATCTCCTCAGACTCACTTGGGGTTGGGACAAGGTTCTCAGCACTAGACTTTATGAATTCGTCTGATTCCTTTTCAGGAATAGTGCTAAGATGCTCATCCCCCATAATGAGAGAGTCCTCGGGTCTAGACTGAGAGGGAAAGATGTTTGTGATTGCAATAGACTGAGGGAGTTGAGAAATGGTATCATTCAAAGGAATATCACTCTCCTCGTCTTCTTCCTCATCATCATCATCGTCATCAAGAAAGGCAGCCCTGAGAAATATGGAACGCATTTTTGCTCCTCGTTCTCTGGCTAGAAGTTCTGCACAAGATTTTTCATGACGATCTTCTTGGGTATGATTAATAGCCAGATCAGCAAGTCTATCACTTACATCTTGCATTTCTTGGGCTAATGTTTTAAGAGCCAAATCATTAAATGTATTCCTCACATCTTGAAATTTTTGGAATACATCTTGGAATAATTCTTGAGGAGATGGTTGAGGTTGAGTTTGAATCGTTTGATACTGTGGAGGTTGGTTATGATAAGAATAGTCATAATTGTTACAAGGGCCATGCTCATAGACAAGCGGGTTCCTCGTTTGACAATCAGAGCTATAGTGAGGACCTCCACAGTACTCACAACAATATGATTGTTGTGACTGATTTGGTGAATTATATGGATAATGGTCATACCCGAAGTTTTGATAACATGGAACTTGCTCATAAACAAACGTGTTCCCTATTTGACAATCAAAACCCGGGTGAGGACTACCTCCACAATATTCACAAGAATATGTCTCCATCTGGTGTTGTGGGGGCTGGTCGAAAAAGTCGGTTGTTTCATGGTAAGAATAAGGATTTTGGTCATAGACAAACCCGTTTCCTGATTCCACCATGCTACAACCGGGACAATTCCCACCATTATGAGGACCTCCACAACACTCACAAAGATCATTTGGCATATTTTGGAATGATGTATCATTGAAGTTTTGATAACATGGTTCTTGCCAAAATGAATCTTGAGGAGGGTTGAAATCGTTTTGAAAATCTAGATAAGCATTTGTATTTTCGATTTCAGAAGTGCAACACACGCAAAGTCCATGGGTAAACCCACATCCCTTGCAGAAGCATCGTTCACAGTGTGAATCATCCCCCAACGGATCTCCATATACAAAGCACTAATGCTGAGTGAGTGAGGATGGCTGGGGTTGTGGAGGGTGTTCGGAAAAACTTTGAGAATTATTGATGGAATTAAGCTCTTTGAGGGCTACTTCACACCAATAACAAGATCCTCTTGGGTTGTGATTTCCACACCGCTCACACGCACACTTTGAACAACGAAGACTGTCAATCAACGGGCTTTTACAATCAAAACAAGTATAGCCCAGTGACGACATGAGAATTAAACATTAATGAGGGTTAAGAAGATAGAATTAAACAAATAGAGGGTGAGAGATAAAGAATTAAACGGATAAGAGGAATAAGAAGAATATTTTTGGGTTTTTTAAAATTTTGAAACATTTAAAAGAAAAAGGAAAATAATTTTTGAAAAGAAAATCTTTTTGGGTTTTTCAAAGTTTTTTTAATTTTTTTTTTTGGATTTTTGGACAAAAAATATTCACAAGATATATACGAAACTTCACGAGGAAGGATCTTCAAGTCACTAATTGTCAAACCGTGACGATATTGTCGCAACACACCTCCCCGGCAGCGGCGCCAAAATGATATTGGTTAAATTTGGTCAAAGTAATCACAAGTCAAACTTCTCACGAAGAAAAGTCAACTTGAAACCATTAACGCAAAAACAACCAATTGTAATAACCGGATAAGCGTGTACCCGGGTCGTTCTCCCTGCGAGGCGTGAAATTGAGGATATCGTTTTCGGTTTCGTATTAAAATGCTTGAAATGATGAGAATTGATTGGTTACTAATATTTACTAAAACGAAAATTAAAAATAACGCGAACGTTAAACTACGAACGAGTAAAAACGTAAAATATTTCAAAAACTAATCCTACGTGTATCAAAATAATTTTCCTAAGTCCTAAATATAAAAAGAAAATTTTGAAAAAAAAGAAAAATATTTTTTTGACTTTTTAATAATTTTTTATAAATTAAAAACTATTTAAAAGAAAATAATTGATAAAAAATATTAAATGAAAAAGATAAAATCTGAAATTTTTTTAGGGAATACTTTAAACTATTAGAAAGCTGAGAAAAATATAAAAAGTGAAATAGGTTTTAGAAATAAGCTAAAAACAAGCTTAACAGTAAAAATTAGCTTAATAATGAAAAAGGGGTGAAAAGGGTTTTAAATTAAATGTTGTAAGGTTTAACAAAGAAGAGAAGTGAGTGCAGTGGTTGGTTGCTTGTGTTGCGAGTCTGCTGGCCTGGGTTCGAATCCCAGGCATAGCAGTTTTGCTATATATTTTTTTTTTTAGTTTTCTTTTAACAACCCAAAACAACAAGTGAATCACACAACTTCAAAACTGATTTTTTTTTTTTTTTTTTTTTTTTTTTTTTAAACTAAAAGATAAGCTCAGTACAGAATACCACCTTACTTTTAAAATCATAAAACTCAAAACACAATTAACAACTACACACCTAAATACTATTTTAAATACACTAACTCTGAGATCTACAAGAGGCTTAAGAGGCGAAAAAAAACAAATGTTGCAGACTGCTATATTGCCTAAAACTCTTCAACTCTAAATCCAACTCTTTATAACACTAACTTAAACTAATCTTAAGCACTAGCATATTAAACTAACAATATCAAGCATACACTAACTACACTAACTAATTATCAGCTAGCATATTCAAGACCAAATACGCAGAAGAAAAAAAACCAAATAAGCAAAAATAAGCAGAAAAATAACAATAAGCCGAATAAATAAAAAATAAACTTATATTAAATCAAGAGTAAATTACAACTGAAAAATAAAAAAAGTACAAACCTTAAATTAAAATTGCTAAAAACCTCGGAAAAAAAAATCTGCTACTCGACTATTTATACTAAAAAATATAAAACCCTAGCTTCAAAGTGTGTTTTTCGTGTGAGTGTGTTCCTCTCTTGCGTTTGTGTTTCTTCCTTGACCCTTGGATCTAACTTGCTCCCCACAACATTAATTCTTGATCGTTGATCTTCTTTGTAGCCCTCGGATTGATGAGGTGGAGGGGAGGGGACCAAAGACAAGGTCATGTGAAGGTTTGGCTGGTAGCGAAGGTGGTGAAAGTGATGGGAGGTTAGCAGCTAATGGCGGGCAAAGATGGGATTTGGAGAAGATATACAGTGTTTAAGACTTAGGGATTTTGACCAAAGAATGAATTGGGGATTTGACTAACAACCCGCTTTATCTATTATTAGGTGTGGGCTGGTTTTAGTTGTGAGTGGGCTTGGGGATGTGGTTAGTGAATTGGGCCGGTGGGATAAATGTTGGGTTTGGTTAAATATTTGGATCCGGTTGGGTATGGTATTGAATTGGTGAGTTTAATGGGTTTAGTGGGATTGGGTTGTAGTAAATTTTGGATCCGGTTTAGTTTTTAGATAGGCTAAAATAAGATTAATCCAAGGACCAAAAGTGTAAATCATGCAAAGTTCAGGGACCAAATCTGCTATTTCTCCAAAGTTAATCAAGGACGAATTTTGCCAACAAGTAATAATCCAAGGGCCATTGTGAGATTCTTGAGCTCGAATAAAAATCCAAATGAAAATCGTCTTTCCCGGCTTCGGTTTTCGGCTCTTATCCAAAGCAAGCTCGGTTTTGTCCGCGTTTGCCCCGTTTTCAATCCTTTTGTACCTGAAACACAAAAAACACAATCCAAGGATATTTGTAACATTATATGGTCCATTTGGGTGTTTTTGGTCGTTTTTGTGGGGTTTTTCGGGTATAAAATGATGAGTAAAAGGCCACTCATCACATATCAAAGTACAAGTGTCTGGGATAAACACTTGCCGGGCCTTTATATTTAACATGCTTCTAGAGCATGCAGACCTGTTATAGCTTCGGTTACATGAACTTAGTGCTAGCGTAATAGAATATTTATGTGACATTATTTACATTATAATGCTCATATACAAAACTATTTGTCCAAATTTATTATAACTGCTTTAAACTTAAACCTATGAACTCACCTGCTTTTTGCTGACTTTTAGCATGTTTTTCTCAGGTATCTAGACATATTCAAGTTTGGCAAGGCGATGAACTTATATTGTTACCAATGTGTTTTTACAAATAATTATGACTTGTTTTTGAGGGACCATTAAACTTTTGGGCATACTTGTAAAATAAAGATTGTTAAATGAAAGTTGATTTAAACAATTGAATATATTTTTACGACGTGTGTATTCGGTTCTTCATTACCTCGCATTATGATTTCCATTTCAGTAGCACCTCATGACCCAAAGGCTTCTGAAAAGCCAGATTTTGGGGGTGTTACACGCTACCTTCCTATTATTCAAATGGTATAGTCTAGAAAATCTATCACAAAGCCTTCTACTATCTACCCACCTATCTACCGAAAACCTAATGTCCCTCCCGTCACCCAACACGCCCATATAGGAAAAAGTAAAGTCAATCCCCAAACCATCAATTTCTTCACCAATCATCACAATATCATTCCAAACCCCCTCCCCACCATCGTCAACCCCCTCCCCTCCGTTATTGCCCCAAGACCCCCACAATCACCATGTATACTTTTTATAACCCTTACTCGTAACCCCCACCCTCCGTCCTAAATCTCCACCAACATTTACCCAACAATGCCAAGTTTTTCGCCCTAAGAGACCCCACATTTAACCCCCCTTCCCCATGTGAATTAAGAATCGAATCCCATTTAACCCAAGAAAAATTGTACCCTCCCCGATCCCAACCCAAAAGAATTTTTTTAGAATTCTCTCAAGATTTTTTATAACACTCAAAGGCACACGGAACATCGAGAAATAATACAACGGCAAGCTACCGAGAACCGATTTTACCAATGTTAAACGACCCTCATACGACATCGTTTTAGCTTTCCAATCGGCCAACCGATTTTAGAATGTATCCACCACGGGCTTCCACGAGTTCACCCGACCCATATTCTCTCCTATCGGTAAACCTAAATACGTGAATGGGAACTCCCCAATACCACACCCCATCCAATTAGCCATAATCTCCAATTCCTCTTCATTAACCCCTAACAAGTATAACTTACTTTTATCATAGTTTACCCATAGTCCCGACACCTCTTCGAAGCATTTAAGAATACACATAAGAGCTTTGGCGTTCTCTTTATTCCATTCACCAAATAATATAGTATCGTCCACCTATTACAAATGTGAGACTGTGATACAATTTGATCCAACCTTTACACCTCTAAAAATTCCTTTTTCCACTGCTTCATTCACTATGGCGTTTAGCCCCTCCGCCGCAATATGAAAAGAAAAGGAGATAGTTGGTCATCTTGACGTACTCCCCTCTTGAGACTGAATTCCCTCGATGGGGAACCATAGACGAGTATAGACGTTGAAGAATATTTAAGGCACGCTTCCACCCATTTACACCATTTATTCCCGAACCTCATTCTCTTCATAATGTTAAGTAAGAAACACCAATTAATACTATTGTACGCCTTTTCGAATTCCACTTTGAAAAGTAAAATCTTTTCCTTCTTTTTCCTTAAATATGTCATAGTCTCATTAGCAATCAAAACACCATCAAGAATGTACCTTCCTTTTATAAATGCGTTTTGTACTTCCCCAACTACGTCACCCACCACCTGTTTTACCCTTTCCGCCAAAATTTTTGTGACGATTTTGTAGTAACACCTAATGAGACTAATGGGACGAAAATCCTCTCACCCAATCGGATCTTTCACTTTAGGAATTATGGTGATAAAAGAGGCGTTACACCCCCTAGAAATCTCCATAGATTCCCAAAATCATAAGATCGCCCTAATCAAATCAGCCTTGATAATATCCCAAGTTTTCCTAATGAATTTAAAGTTAAATCCATCGGGACCCAGAGCCTTATCCCCACCACAAACGCGAATTGCCTCCCATATTTCTTTTACATCAAACACCCTTTCCAAACATTGAGCATCTTCCATCGATATTTTTTCAATTCTATCACAACAAAAGATTGGCCTCGTCCTCATTCCCTCGTAAATAAGGTTTTGTAATGTCTAGCCATCCCCGTTTTGATTATCTTTGGGTCTTCACACCATACACCATTAACCATTAGTCCTCTTATGTTACATTTGTTGTTTCGTCATTTCACGAAAGAATGAAAAAAACTTTGTATTTTCATCACCCTTAATATCCTACATGTCACACCTCACCAAGGCGGAAACGCGAGTGCAACATCATGGATATCATCACAACACATGGTGTCAAAATAGAGAATTTCTACATGCACATAAATAGAGCAAAGTACAGACACAAAGTGTCGTAACGATACCCCAAAAGAAAATAACCAAAACAAATCTCCAAAGGTATCCTCAATAAAACATAAAGTACTAGTCGAAAAACATTAAAGTATCACAATCCAAAATCAAACATATTCAAATCAAAACATAAAGATAAATCGTTCTCAAATGCAACTAAGTCTCGTCTAGTCGCTTCCCTCTACCTTAGCCTTAAAATGCTCACCTGAAAATGATGCTTAAAACGTCAACATAATGTTGGTGAGGTTCATAGGTTTAAGACACATAATATATCTCAGGCAACCATTTCACTGTCATTATAAAACATAGCAGGACAGTAAGACTAGTCATTATACTAGATAGCATGCAATCTCAGTCATTCAACCAACATACCACTTAAGGGACACAAGGGACGGAACGTGCCTACGATCCAAATAGCAATATCCAACATCAATTGGGACAGAACGCGCCCACGATCCAAGTTCACAATAATGGGTAAACCATACCCTCTGATCAGACCACACAGAATAATAGTGAGTAGAGCTACTACTCTCCAATTGGATAATGGGAGCATAGCTACCCTCCAAATGGACCACACAGAATCACCACACAATAATCTCATAACATGCAATACACGTATAATAACACTTACAAGTCCATGCATTTACGACCACATAATCACAGTAACTCAAAAATATTTCAACACAAGCATCATTCTCATCCCAAGTTAAAACAAAGTAAAAATAGGACTATGAAACTCACCTCAAACTTTGCAGCTTCCAAATTATCAATCACAAATCTATACAACAAAATAAGATCACATTACACGCAACCAAGCTAAAAGCTATAGTCTATGTAAAACACATATTATGGATGTCTAAGGTTCATGTAAACCACCATGGGTCACCTAAACTCCATACTAACCACTACCAAATACTTACACCCACTAAATCCCTTGCATACACTTTTTTAGAATACGCAGATTTTTGGGGTACTTCTACCCACATGAAATCACAACAAAATAAGCTCTAAAACTCACACAAAAAATTCAACATGGTCCTTCATGAGCATACAAGCTTCTCCCAGAAGGCCATGCACTAAAAACACACACAAGTGCTCTTTGAAAAATCAAACATGAAAACTATCTAGATTCGGATCTGAACGCACACCAAAATGTTTTGACCTAACAAACATATTTTCACAACTTATTAACGCATACCCTTCGTGTGGAAGTTAAAGGGAATATAGAACTCAATTTCTCCAGAAGGGATAACCCTAATTATACTTTTAAAACCACTTTTGACCTCAATACTTTTAACCTAAATCTGTCCCGGTTTAACAGCTTTGACACCTTTACTCACAAAAATCATTAGACTGACTTCCGCACCTCGAAATCTTGCGTGGCTAGACTTTTTGGAAAGCACGTTCTCTGAAATACAATTTAGACTCAAGAATCATCAATTAACTCATATCCATCTATTAAATATCTTCGTATCTTTACAGCACTATGAATCTGTGAAAACCCTAACTCATTAACTAACATGTTTTATGCCCAAATCTCTTCACAAATCATCATTATATTACTAATTATTGATCCCAACATATTTTATATCAATAATTTACAGAAGTAATGATAAACCCTAATCCATCATATCCTTATTACATGAATTATAATAATTAATTGCATACAAGTATTGAAAATTATACCTTGATCTTGATTTTTAGGCTTCAAAAATAAACCCTAATTTTCCTCTGCTTCTCTGCCCTCTTTGGTTCGACCATATAATCAAAAAAAACGTTTTTAGGGTGTTTTTGTTTGTATTTATACTACCCTAAGATTATTCTAGATATCCCTTTTAATTAGAAATTATATTTAGACTCAAATTTGTTTTCTTTTTCCCCCATTAAACCCTTTAGGCCGATTTTTTTGTATATACATACACATTTTTTTATTTTTTTTTATATTAATATTACACATAAAACCTTGTATTTTGTTATTTTATAAAAAGCATATATCGAAATCTAACAACTTACGCAATAAACCTTCATTTTACGACAACCTGATTAATTATCATTTTTAAAGTTTCCAAAAATAGAATTTCACACTTATCATTAATATAACCCTTAAAACCGAACACCACGTAACTTACTAACGCTCAAAAACTTGAACAAAATTTACTACGCAAAAATCCTGAATCACAAAAACGTAAAACTCATTTCCACGACACTAAAAGTATACAAAATGAACTTCCCCGAATCCAACACCACAACAAACACATAACGATCGAATACCAAACCTACACATAAACTCATGAAAACCTCTAAACCACCAAACAAAATTTAACAAGTCAACACTGTTGGTTTGACTAACCTGCTAAAACCACGGTTGTTACATTATCCCCCCCTTAGAGAAATCTCGTCCCGAGATTTAACTACTCGAGTCACCAGTAACATCAGCAAAAGAAAAATTGTGGATATCCAAGCGGGATAATACCACGCCATAAAACCATAAATCACTAGCACTTCTTATGACTATGGGGAATTCTACCACGCCATACAGTCACAAAGAAAGTACCACAAGATATGAACCAATTGAATACTCGAATACACACGATAGAAAACATTACCGACAATCCAACGATACACGGAAATATATACATTACTCCGATCAATAACACAAATGACCCAAACGATTTCTCACAGGTAGGCACGTTACCCCCGATCCAAAAGAAAATCCAAACGGTAACCACAAGTAGCACACACATATAATAGTTACACATAGCACCAACATTAATTAAAACATTCATGAATACCCAACATCTAACTTCCACGATCTAAATCCAACTACAAATGATCTGCTCACCCACGCTAGGGTGCAAATAGCAGCACCACAATCTTGAACAAAAGAAACATCCAACGTCAAATTTGTACACTCTCTTAATCTATTCACTTAAGAAAGATAAGCCGTACTCATCTACAACCGCGTTCTCAAAGCTCTATAAAACGTATACCACAATCGCGAAGTAAGTATCTCATCATGATCTAAGATGATCGACGCGACACTCCATGTCTCACCAACCACATATGCAAACAAATTTGAGTACTTAGACCTCATCTGATCCTCGCGCTCTCAAGTAAACTCAGGACCACGCTTCGAATTCCAACGTACCTTTACTAAAGCTATCTTACCAAGTTTCAAACCCTTGACCACTCGGTCCATAATCTCAACAGGCTCCTCAACAAAATGAAAGGTCCTGTTAACCTTAATCTCATCTAATGGCACATGCAGACTAGCATCCGCCAAACACTTCTTCAAATTAGATACGTGAAACGTATCATGCACACTACTTAACTCCTCAGACAATTTCAACCGATATGCCACAAGTACAATCCTTTCCGTAATCTCAAACGATCCTACATATCTCGGTGCTAATTTGCCTTTCTTACCGAAACGCACAACACCCTTCTAGGGAGACACTTCCAACATCACACGATCGCCTACACTGAACTCCAAAGGCTTACGGCGATTATCCGCATAACTCTTTTGGCGATCCCTTGCTGCCTTAAATCTTTCCTTGATTCCCGATTGCAATGTCATGCACATAGCTCGCACACGCTTAGGCTTAATCCTTTCCTTCCTACTCAACGCATCAGCCACCACATTCGCCTTTCCAGGATGATAGCGAATCTCATAATCATAATCACTAAACAATTCAATCCATCTTCTCTGTTGCATATTCAGCTCCTACTGGCTGAAGATATGCTGAAGACTCTTATGATCTGTATAAACAACACTCTTTGTGCCATACAGATAATGTCTCTAATTCTTGAGAGCGAACACTACCGCACCAAGCTCTAAATCATGAGTGGTGTAATTTTTCTCATGAATTTTGTGTTGTCGGGATGCATAGGCTATCATTTTCCCTCTTTGCATCAGTACACACCCAAAACCTTGATTCGACGCATCAAAATACACCACTAAGTCATCTGGTTCATCCGGAAGCGCCAGAATAGGTGCATTGCACAAATTATCCTTTAACGTCTGAAAAGCCACCTCTTTTTCTTCTCCCCAGACATACTTCTTATTCTTCTGGGACAACAACGTGAGGGGTTTGGCAATCTTCGATAAATTCGCTATAAATCTTCTATAGTACCCTACCAATCCTAAGAAAGAACGTATCTCAGAAGGCGTCGTAGGAGCCTTCCAATTCTTGACCGCTTCGATCTCTCCAGGGTCTACATGTATACCTTCACTATTGACCACATGTCCAAGAAAATGTACCTCTCTAAGCCAAAACTCGCATTTTGAAAACTTAGCGTACAACTTCTCCTTCTCCAGCAATTCAAGGACCAACTTCAAATGCTCTCCATGCTCCTTCTCAGTCTTAGAGTAGACTAATATTTCATCGATGAACACGATCACAAATTTATCCAAATAAGGCTTACAAATGCGATTCATTAGATCCATGAATACCGCAGGTGCATTTGTCAACCCAAATGGCATAACCGTAAACTCAAAGTGTCCATAACGAGTCCTAAAAGCAATCTTTGGAATATCCTCCTCATACACTCTTAACTGATTATAACCAGAACGTAGATCTATCTTCAAAAAGAATTGAGAACCATGCAGCTGGTCAAAGAGATTATCGATTCTAGGAAGAGGATACCGATTCTTAACAGTTAACTTGTTCAATTCCCGATAGTCAATACACATCCGGAATGAACCATCCTTCTTCTTAACAAACAACACAGGTGCTCCCCACGGAGAGTGACTGGGTCGGATAAACCCCTTATCCTGAAGTTCTTGCAACTGCGCGAACAACTCCTGCATCTCAGAGGGTGCTAAACGATATGGGGATTTCGCCACAGGTGCCGCTCCAGGAATCAATTCAATACGGAATTCAACTTGACGGATTGGAGGCAACCCATACAAGTCTTCAGGAAAGACGCCAGGAAATTCACACACCACAGGAATCTCTTCTATTTTAAGTTCTTTGGATTTCGCATTCTTAAGGGATTTCAAATCATTCCCTAAGCATCCTCCTTGTATCCGAAGTATAACACCACTCTCTAAAGGAATACGAACTACCTTTTCATGGCATACAACCTCGGCTTTATGTTTAGACAACCAGTTCATCCCTATCACCTCATCAAAACTTCCATGTCCAAAAGGTATCAAGTCAATCATAAACTAAATACCCTCTAACACTATTGTACACCCACGAATAATCTTGTCAACCTCTACCTCCTTACCACTAGCTATTTCAATCACAATAGTAGGCCTAAGTTCACTAGGCTCATCATTCAATAGTCTAGCAAATGAACCAACTTAAATATCACAACATTAGTACCAACAGATAATCAAGGTATCAGCATATGATAGGTAGAATGGAATCTTACCACCCACACACTCCCACATACAACGATTTCCCAAACGGTTAAGAGAATACATCTCTAACCATACAACCATCATCAACATGATATCACATAACATCTACCACAACATATAACAACAAACATCAATCAATGTAATCATGGTCACAAATCTACGTGTGTGATACCCTTATAATTATGTTCGCGACCATAGTTATAAGGCCTATTCCACACGCATACTTACTTCCAAAACCACACATCTCAATGATAACGCACATGTACCACATAGCACCTAATACACAACACAATCCATGCTATCATACTTGCAAGTCCACTTGTGTTGTGACGTGATGAAGCGAAAAGTGTACCGCTTTTAGGGGGTCATTTAAGCCCTAAATCGTATTTATTTGATCAAATATTGCCCTAAATCGTTCATTTTGTCATTTTAGGTACTTTTGGGAAGAAATCTGGAAAAGGAAGCATTTTGGACGTTTTTGGAGCATAAAAGTGAAGAAAACGGCAAAGTCTCAAAATTATGCTGGAAAGTACCTTTGACGGCGTCAGGGATTGGCCCAGACGGCGTCATGGCTTGGCAAAAGAGGTGGATATGAAAATTACTCATGATAAGCCAGAGAATTTTGCATGAAAAATCTGACGGCGTCACCCTTTGAAGTGATCAAGGCCATCACGGTTTAAATTAAAGAGGGACGGCGTCAAGCCCATTTCTGACGGCGTCAAGCCTTGATAAGCCAGAGCGGATTTTGGAGCACTAAAGAGGGACGGCGTCAGGAAGGCCATCCGGGAACCCTAAAAGCGGCGAGGTGACGGCGTCAAGGTCTATAACGTGACGCCGTCAGCCCTTAAACTCTATATATAGTTTTGCAATTTTTTGTCATTAGTGTGGAACTTATTGTGTATAATTTTGGAGGAGAAACCCTAAGACGAATTTCTGCCATTTTTAAGGGTTTTCATACCCTTGGATCTCCCATGTTTAATTGAAGATAAGTAATCGTTTAATCATTCAATATGTCTATGTGTTGTTTGATTATATCTTGTTCTTGTCTTTTGATTAACATGCTAGGCTAGATTTATCTTGTGTTTGCTTAGATCTAATGAAACCTAACTATTGATTATTGGTTATTAGTGTGTCATTAATTGTATTGGATGATTGTTCATCGATGTTAGGCTTAAGAAAACTGGCTAACTTCCTATTCGGTAACTTGCTTGAACGTCTTAAGAAACATGAACCAATGCGTACTAAGGTTTTTATGGTTGTATTTAATGCATGAGCGAATTCTAGTGATCCCATGTTAGGAGCTTCTTAGCCGGCTCGACATAGGAGTGAAGTAGGAGCTTATAGAGTTGGGGAAGTACGTACGCCACCCCACGATTGGTATTAAGGAATACACCCGTCATCCACGCAATTAATACACACTAATCAACCGGTAAAAGATAGTTAGGGAGTAAGGAAATCTAAGTAAACACATTTCTCTCCACATAAGTTTCACAACCTTTTCATTTTCATTTATTTTATTTTATTTGCATTCGTAGTTATTTGGGTTAGTTGACTAGCAACTAATTCCGCCCACTTCTTCAAACCCGAGATTTTACTTGCTTTCATAAAATTATAAAAATACAAAAAAGAATCTTCCCTCACCCTTAGACCTATTAGAATAGTTTTTCAATCCTAACGACACTATTCCCTGTGGAGAACGATCAATCCCCCGTACTTACCACTACACTATACTACATCGGTCAGGTACACTGCCTGGTGGGGTTGTAAGCCTCTTGAGATCCCTCGAGAGGTAAAACCTGTTGTAAGGTTGCAAAACCACGCATCATGACGCATGTATAATTATGTTGGCCACCATAATTATCTATGCTCCCTTTCACAAGTGGACTTCCTCCTATGACCACACTTCATGCAAACAATTATCTCACATGGAACAATTCCAACGATCATGGAACAATTCCAACGACCACTTTAACTCTATAATCAAAATCACTTGGATAAAACCGATCCAATATTCAGGAGTAATCGTGCTCCAACATGGCTCCAGACGGCAAAAGACAATCTAAGAATTCCAAAACATGACACAAAACAAAAGACGTCGCACAATGGCTCACGCTCCACTCTCGCACTTGCCTCCCCACTCAGATCGGTTAAACTTACTACCTGCTGCGGACTCCAGATCCGAATCCACGTCATTCCATCCTAACTCCCCTTCATCTTTACTCAACCATCCATTCCTGTTTCTTTCTTCCAATTCTGCATGATCCACAAGTACATACAACTCACGAGGTTTAGACAGAACCACCTTTCCTTCATATGAGAAGTGAGGACACTTCCCAGAGTACTTGGTAACGGCTCCATCTCCAACAGTCACCGTGATTGCAAACCTCTCCACTTCTTCTCCATCAATGTTTTTCATATACATCCCGTCCTTGTCCGAACATAGATTTATGCTAGCGGGAACTCGGATTCTGCGGTTAGTCCACTTCATCCTACCACTTCCCTTACAACCGGTAGCAAAATGATAGCCTAACGAAACTTCTTACGCGAGGGAGGTGACATACTATAATCGACGTATACAATACTAAATATAGGGGACAAAATAGTCATTCAAAAATGGCCAGAAAACAACTCGTAAATTTAGTAAAAATAATCATATAAATTATCATACATATTGATGAACTCAAATAAGTACATTTCATTATCATCATTTATCTTATTTATTTGACTTGTTTTATTATATTATATATGAGAATCGATACATTAATGTTTACTTTAGTAATTCTCATGTAAAAACAAGCATTATGTGAAACTTGGCGATTTTGGACTAATTATGGAGCAAAACAAGCGAGATGTCAAAAGTCTACTGAAATCCAGAAGATGCGCCGTATCTCACTCAACAAATACGACGCAATATCATACTTAGATGAATTCGAAGACCATTGCCTGACTTTGAAGAATGAATTGCATGCAATTCTGTCATGCGCCGCATATGAAACTTTGGTCAAAGAAGAAGATCAAGCTCGTTCTACTCTAGATACGCCGCAATATACTTCTAACATACGGCGTATCACTATCAAGATTTCACCAGTTACAATCCAAGACAGCTAAAGTACATGCGCCGCATACAAAGATCAAGTTACGCCGCATCTGAAGACGGTGTACGAATATTCCAGAATATATTAATCTTGGACCCCACGCGAAGTTAAGTCAATGCGCCGCATCTATCAACTTAATGCGCCGCATCGATCCCTCAGACAGAAACTATAAATACCCCAAGGTCAGACGAATTTAAGAGACCTTTTGTATAACCCTAGAGCCGAATCCAGACGACCAAGCAGCACAAGACACACCTCAAACAAAGATACAAGAGCTGTAAGAAGGTCCTGCATGTATTCAATTCATTAAGTAGTTTTGTTTTATTGTTTTAGTACGCTTTAATTCATCAGGATTGATGGGCTTGTGTCATGTGACTACGGAAGATCATGCACTCCCCTTAATATTGCTTTCCCATTAATTAAAGTTTATATGTTGATGTCTTTGGTGACTTTTATTAGTGCATTGATAACCTCTGTGTCTAGCTGAGTCTTGCTTGGGTCGCCAGGACTGCACCAGGACTGCACCGATAGCAAAATCACGTGCATCGCACATGAGCTTGATGAAGCTAAAAGTGTACCGCTTTTAGGGGGTCATTTAAGCCCTAAATCGTATTTATTTGATCAAATATTGCCCTAAATCGTTCCTTTTGTCATTTTAGGTACTTTTGGGAAGAAATCTGGAAAAGGAAGCATTTTGGACGTTTTTGGAGCATAAAAGTGAAGAAAACGGCAAAGTCTCAAAATTATGCTGGAAAGTACCTTTGACGGCGTCAGGGATTGGCCCAGACGGCGTCATGGCTTGGCAAAAGAGGTGGATATGAAAATTACTCATGATAAGCCAGAGAATTTTGCATGAAAAATCTGACGGCGTCACCCTTTGAAGTGATCAAGGCCATCACGGTTTAAATTAAAGAGGGACGGCGTCAAGCCCATTTCTGACGGCGTCAAGCCTTGATAAGCCAGAGCGGATTTTGGAGCACTAAAGAGGGACGGCGTCAGGAAGGCCATCCGGGAACCCTAAAAGCGGCGAGGTGACGGCGTCAAGGTCTATAACGTGACGCCGTCAGCCCTTAAACTCTATATATAGTTTTGCAATTTTTTGTCATTAGTGTGGAACTTATTGTGTATAATTTTGGAGGAGAAACCCTAAGACGAATTTCTGCCATTTTTAAGGGTTTTCATACCCTTGAATCTCCCATGTTTAATTGAAGATAAGTAATCGTTTAATCATTCAATATGTCTATGTGTTGTTTGATTATATCTTGTTCTTGTCTTTTGATTAACATGCTAGGCTAGATTTATCTTGTGTTTGCTTAGATCTAATGAAACCTAACTATTGATTATTGGTTATTAGTGTGTCATTAATTGTATTGGATGATTGTTCATCGATGTTAGGCTTAAGAAAACTGGCTAACTTCCTATTCGGTAACTTGCTTGAACGTCTTAAGAAACATGAACCAATGCGTACTAAGGTTTTTATGGTTGTATTTAATGCATGAGCGAATTCTAGTGATCCCATGTTAGGAGCTTCTTAGCCGGCTCGACATAGGAGTGAAGTAGGAGCTTATAGAGTTGGGGAAGTACGTACGCCACCCCACGATTGGTATTAAGGAATACACCCGTCATCCACGCAATTAATACACACTAATCAACCGGTAAAAGATAGTTAGGGAGTAAGGAAATCTAAGTAAACACATTTCTCTCCACATAAGTTTCACAACCTTTTCATTTTCATTTATTTTATTTTATTTGCATTCGTAGTTATTTGGGTTAGTTGACTAGGAACTAATTCCGCCCACTTCTTCAAACCCGAGATTTTACTTGCTTTCATAAAATTATAAAAATACAAAAAAGAATCTTCCCTCACCCTTAGACCTATTAGAATAGTTTTTCAATCCTAACGACACTATTCCCTGTGGAGAACGATCAATCCCCCGTACTTACCACTACACTATACTACATCGGTCAGGTACACTGCCTGGTGGGGTTGTAAGCTTCTTGAGATCCCTCGAGAGGTAAAACCTGTTGTAAGGTTGCAAAACCACGCATCATGACGCATGTATAATTATGTTGGCCACCATAATTATCTATGCTCCCTTTCACAAGTGGACTTCCTCCTATGACCACACTTCATGCAAACAATTATCTCACATGGAACAATTCCAACGATCATGGAACAATTCCAACGACCACTTTAACTCTATAATCAAAATCACTTGGATAAAACCGATCCAATATTCAGGAGTAATCGTGCTCCAACATGGCTCCAGACGGCAAAAGACAATCTAAGAATTCCAAAACATGACACAAAACAAAAGACGTCGCACAATGGCTCACGCTCCACTCTCGCACTTGCCTCCCCACTCAGATCGGTTAAACTTACTACCTGCTGCGGACTCCAGATCCGAATCCACGTCATTCCATCCTAACTCCCCTTCATCTTTACTCAACCATCCATTCCTGTTTCTTTCTTCCAATTCCGCATGATCCACAAGTACATACAACTCACGAGGTTTAGACAGAACCACCTTTCCTTCATATGAGAAGTGAGGACACTTCCCAGAGTACTTGGTAACGGCTCCATCTCCAACAGTCACCGTGATTGCAAAACTCTCCACTTATTCTCCATCAATGTTTTTCATATACATCCCGTCCTTGTCCGAACATAGATTTATGCTAGCGGGAACTCGGATTCTGCGGTTAGTCCACTTCATCCTACCACTTCCCTTACAACCGGTAGCAAAATGATAGCCTAACGAAACTTCTTACGCGAGGGAGGTGACATACTATAATCGACGTATACAATACTAAATATAGGGGACAAAATAGTCATTCAAAAATGGCCAGAAAACAACTCGTAAATTTAGTAAAAATAATCATATAAATTATCATACATATTGATGAACTCAAATAAGTACATTTCATTATCATCATTTATCTTATTTATTTGACTTGTTTTATTATATTATATATGAGAATCGATACATTAATGTTTACTTTAGTAATTCTCAGGTAAAAACAAGCATTATGTGAAACTTGGCGATTTTGGACTAATTATGGAGCAAAACAAGCGAGATGTCAAAAGTCTACTGAAATCCAGAAGATGCGCCGTATCTCACTCAACAAATACGACGCAATATCATACTTAGATGAATTCGAAGACCATTGCCTGACTTTGAAGAATGCGCTGCATGCAATTCTGCCTGACTTTGAAGAAGAAGATGATATAATGAGCTATAAGAAACACTGAAACACCAAGCTTAACAACAAATTCTCAAGAATCCATATTATACTAATTGACTGTAAGATTTAAGGAAATTAACAACAAGTTATTCTACTAATCAAACTAGCAATTTTAAGCACTGATCTTACTCAAATACACACAATGAGCATATAAATCACAGATAAGTAGTAAATAAGATCATATACAGTAAAATGCCAAAAACTTAGATATAAGCTTACAAATGGTATCCAAGCTAACACTGAGAACCAGGACCAAGAAACACTCCTAATAGCTTACCAATAAGCTTCTAACCCAAGGGTAATCCAGTATTTACCCTGCTCCAACCATCTTTCACCATCTTCAATGATTTTTGATTTTTTACCTATTTTTCTTATTTTTATTTATTTTTGAGTTTAATGACTACAACTGATTTTAAGGTTTCTAATAGCTCTCAGAAGCTATATAAGGAGCTTATATGAGCTTATGAGTCCAAGATTAACACTATTAACAACATTCAAGGGAACATGAGATTTTGAACAAGAAATTGCATAAACTGATTTCAAACTTAGAAACTGAAATTGATTATTGGAAATAGATTCACATACACTGAAAACACTAAACAAAGTACTTGAAAGCTAAATTTAACACTGGAAATTGAAAAATAACTAAGTCGACATAAGTAAAGCTAAATAAAAACTAGATATCTTGGTACATTGCTTCTCATCCTTTCTTTATAGATATTTTGCACTCTGTCGACCTCTCTGAATGTTTCCCACCTCTTTTCAACCCTTGGATCCTTCGAATTCATCAAAACCGTGCACTTGGCATTTTGGCGCCAAAAAGTCTAAAAGCCAATATGGGCAGTTTCAAAGCAATTAAAGAAAAATGGAGGTTTGTGGAGGTGGAGGGATAAGTAGCCAGCTGTGGTGATGAGGTGGTAGAGAAAACCAGAGATGTGGAGGGTGGTTTTGGTTTACCAGTGTTTAGAGAGGGAAAGTGGGTAGAAGGGATAAGGGGAATGGTGGGTTTGACTGGGTTTGACTCCGTGTTTTATTATTTCATTTTTTTTGCACGGGGTTCAAAGAGGGAGGGGTTCATTTGAATGGCTGGGTTCATTTTGGATTTATTTAAAGCGTTTAAAGTTTAAAATTGTAAACTTTAAGGACCATTGCTGTAAATACTGAAAGACCAAGGACCAAGGTTGCCAAAGACTGAAAATAATTTCCAAGGATCAATTGTGTCATTTTGGTAATTTTGGGGTTGACTTTGACTTTTGTTAATCAAATGCACAATGTTGTTGAGTCGATCTAAAAATACTCGTTTTCGCTCCGTTTTCAATCTTTTTGCACATGAAACAGATAAAAACACAATTCAAGGATATTTTCTGTATTTTGAAGCATTTCTGAGTATTTTTAAATGTTTTTGCAGTTCAGATGGGACAAAAATGATGAGTATTTACACACTCATCAATCCCCCTGATGAACTCAAATAAGTACATTTTATTACTATCATTTATCCTAATAATCTGACTTGTTTTACTATATTATGTATGAGGATTGATACTTAATCGTTTACTTTTGTAATTCTCAGGTAAAAACAAGCATTTGGTGAAACTTAGCGATTATGGACTAAAAACGGAGTAAAATGATCAAGATTGGAATTGGTTGTTGGAATGAAGAGAATGAAGACCACTGCCTGACTTTGAAGAATGCGCCGCACGGATTTATCCCATGCGTCGCATATGAAACTTTGGTCAACGAAGAATAACCAACTTGTTCTGCTCCAGATGCGCCGCATCTCATTCATTACATGCGCCACATCACTATTAATATTTCACCAGATACGATCCAAGATACAAGAGGACATGCGCCGCATCCAAAGATAAAGATACGCCGCATCTTCTGGCGGTGTACGAATATTCCTGAATATTATAATCTTGGACCCCACGCGAAGTTAAGTACATGCGCCGCATCTACTTACTAGATGCGCCGCATCTCACCCTCAGACAGAAACTATAAATACCCCAAGACCAGACGAATTCGATGTGACATATATTATAACCGAGACCGAAGACCAGAAACCAAGGACGAATTCAGTCAAGGTAGCAGCACAAGACACACCCAAATCAAAGATACAAGAGCTGTAAGAAGGTGCTGCATGTGTTTAATTCATTAAGTAGTTTTGTTTTATTGTGTTAGTAAACTTTAATTCATCAAGATTGGTGGCTTGTGTAATGTGACAACGGAAAGATTGCACTCCCTTAAAACTGCTTTCTCATTAATTAAAGTTTATATGTTGATGTCATTGGTGACTTTTATTAGTGCATTGATAACCTCTGTGGCTAGCTGAGCGTTGATCGGGTCGCCATGCCTCTGCCCTCGCCTGTTTATTAGATGCCTATGTATTCTATGGTCTGTAGAAAAGTAGGAGAAAGATAAACGGGATAGTCATAAGTAATCATTAAGGGTTTACTCGCCGATAAGATTAGAACCAACGAGAAAGGACTTAATCTCGGTGCGTTGCATCGAACTATACACTTCATATAACACTAGCAATAAAACAAGTGACAAACTACTTATCATAAGGACAGCCCTCTTATTGTCTCGAGTATTTATCTGTGTACGTGTGTGCTACTTGCTGATTCGTGCCTATTGGTTTAGTTTATTATTTAATTGCAACCAAATCGTGCCAGTCTCTCAGGCTGAACCCCCTTGCGTTAGATTAGATTGTATAGCTAACTTAATATACTAAAATACTGATTAGAATAACTAGATAATACGTTCCACTCTTAGTGATCGACACTCTACTTACCATTATATTCATACTGACCGGGTACACTGCTCGTTAAGTGTGTGTGTTATTGATAAGTCGGCTAAATATAAATTTAAAACTTGATTAGGCATTAAAACTGCTAAACCGCAACGACACGCAACGCGCATCAAGTTTTTGGCGCCGCTGCCGGGGAGTGAATTGTTATTATCTGTTAATTTGATTAGTATTTTAATTAGGTTTTTAATTTTTTTTCTAACCGCTAATTTTGTTGTGTATTAGTTTAATTTGCATTCATTGTACTATTTTGCATATTTTCTGTTTTTGTGTGTTATTTGTTTGCTTTTATTTTGTTTTTATTTTCGTGTGTTTTTATTTGTTTTTATTTTTCGTATTTTGTGTGTTCTGCTATCGTTGTACTGAGCTAAATCGAACGATATGGCGCATCTGATTTATCAGATACGGCGTATTGCGTTCAATTGTTTTTATAAAAATACAACGCGTTTAATTAATTCGATACGACGCATCTTTTCCCCAAGATACGGCGTATCTGTTTTTGATAAAAAAAAATTTCTAAACGTTAACGCCATACGACGCATCTGCTGCAGCAGATACGGCGTATCTATTATTTTAATTAAAAACAGTTTTCGAATTATTAAACAGATACGGCGTATCGATTTTTATCGATACGGCGCATCTTCTGAATCAAAAATCTTATATTTTGAAACATAACGAATATACGGCGCATTAACTTTTGTTAATACGACGCATTTAATTTTAATAAATATCGATTTTTGATTAATTTAAATTGATACGGCGCATTCATAATTCTAAAGCGGCGTATCTATTTTCTGAATAAAGTCTGATTTAATTTTAACGATTATAAGATACGGCGTATCCAACTTTTTGGATACGGCGCATCGTTCTCAGATATCAGCTATTTGTATTCTTATATCCGTCTCTATATTTGTTAGTTTTTCTTCTTGCGAACAGATCCTACTGATGCTTTTGTGATTATTTCAGAAGGAAAATGAAAGGATTCGGAGAACTGATTGACTTCGACTTCGAAGCCAACTTTATGAATGATATATTAGTGCATGATAAATCACCCGAACGTTACGACGGGGACTACATTGAACTTAATGACCTTGATGGACCATTGGAATCCAATGACCTAATCATGGACGATGCGAAATCTGAGTTAGAAGAAGGAGAAATTGTGGATAGTCCAAAAGTCAACGTTATTAATACTAGGAATTACGATGAATTTGAGGGATATGATGGTTCTTGGGATTACGGTAGAAGGATCCACGCCAATTGTGCTTACAATTTGCAATTCCCATGCATGATTGGATACAAGTGTATTGACGCCAATTTCTTTCCTATTTTACCAATCAATGTCATGTCAAGGAGCTTTTACAATTCTATTATGAGAAATAAAGTGGAGCATAAAGGAAAGAATGTAGTTGGAGCCTTCATTAATGTCCCGATCTTCGTTGGACGCTTTACTATTGTAACTGAGTTCGCCGTTGTTGAAGACATGAATGCCTATCGTGACAGCAATATGGGTGACGTGATTGTTGGAAAACCATTTTGTAGGGAGATCACTATTAATGCAAAACGATTTGAAGGAAAGATCACCTTTCAATGTGGAAGCGACATTATCACTTATATGATGCCACGAACTCACCCTGGGTTTAAACATGCTACTAATAGGGTCTGCTACAAATTCTCTCCATTCCTTTTTATTAGTAATAATGACATAAAGAGAGGGATTGAGTACCCATATCAAATAATGGAAGGATTCTATAAAGGAGTTTTGAATTTGGGACCTGAATATATACGTGACGATTTAGTTGCTAAATGGATCCTACGTGGCCATGTAGGAATAAATGATCAATATTAAAAGAGCTGAACGTGAGTCTAACTTGAAGACTCTGGAATAAAGACAAGTGCTTACCGGGAGACAACCCGGATTTATCTTTTTATTATTCTGTTTATGTGTCGAGTCAGTCAGACCGAAGAGGATACGGCGCATCTCAATTATGAGATGCGACGCATCTCCTGCAAATGGTCATATCTTATTTTATTTTTCTGCATTATTTATTTTCGAATTTAAAACTTTTTATCAGTTTATTTTAATGCGGCGCATCCCTGGTTAAGGATGCGGCGCATCTTTTATTCTGATCCGTAATTATTCCAGGCTCGATACGGCGTATCTTCTTCCATAAGATACGGCGCATCGACTGACCTGATGATTTTCATTTTAAGTTTTTATGTTTTATTTTTACCTAACTACTAATGTATTATGCAAGTTGAACCTTTCTTACCTTAGGTGTGTTTTGAAGCCTTGGTGGTATTATAGATTCCTGCATTTCCTGTGGATACATCTTATATGAAGCTTAAACATTCTAATCCACAAGAAAGATGATTTTTGCTCTACTACTAATGGAGGATCATACCGAGCAAATCTCAGGGGAGTTTTTCTGTTCTAATTCTTTTATTTTCCAGTTTTTAACCTTTCATACAAACAACGAGGACGTTGTTTAACTTAAGTGGGGGGATTGGAGAATTAGAACACTTAACACTTACTTGTCCTAAACTTTTCAAAATATGCTTAAAAAGTGCTTAATATATCAAAATTTAAAATTTTTTAGCATGTTTTTGTTTAAAGTCTAAGTTGCATAGCTGCACACATGACGTTGTTTTCAAAAATTGTGATTTTTCAAAATTCACAAATCTATGAGTGTGCCGGTGACTTGTAAACTTTAGAACTTGGCTTGTATACTATTCGAGACCACCATAATAAGTATTATTTTATATAATTGGAATGACTTGTCTAAATTGGTAAATTTCTAGGATTACACCCAAATAGCCTTATATGTTATGTGTTATTAGCTAACTACACTGGTTAGTTAACCCCCGTATAAACCCTTTTGTTACTTTTCATTTTTAGAGTAAGATACCCCTAGAAAAACACTCAGAGCCATTCCTTTCGTTTCATACACCTATGTTTAAAATGTTTCGTTACACCCTTACACCTTAGCCTACCCTGTAGATTAGAATCCGTGGTTGGTTAATTGCTATAGGCAAAGTGTGTTTCCTTACATTACCTGTGTTCGTGTGCGTAATTCATTATCTATGGTTAGGTCGGGAAATTGCACAATGCAATTGGAGTGAAAGTAAATATTGTATATCTTTGAGTTTATTTTTCGTGTGTTTACTACTTTCACTATTACCGTTATTTCTGAAGTTATGAAAAGTATGGAAAAATTATCCAGAATTATCATTATAGTGATGTGGTGAAATTTTACACATCTATGTTTATGTTATTAAAAATAAAAAAAAAAAAAAAAAAAAAAAAAAAAAAAAAAAAAAAAAAAAAAAAAGTTGGATGTTTGATTAAACCAACGATGTAAAGTTATGTAAGTGGTCGATATCACCACTAGTTGTTGTATATTATATCTATGGATTGAATGGGAGTTGGCAGTTATGGGAACGTCAACTAAGGTTTATTCTTTGATTAAGATCTTGTTGAGTATAATTCGTGTCTACCTAAAGTGTGTGTTTCAAGTGTTAAAGCGTGAGTTATTCAATGATATGAGTCTTATTCATGGGATGGTTGGGATAGTGATTAACCACACTTAGGATTTTAATTTATTTGTTTTGTTTATTTTTTATTTTACACCAATTTATATCCCAAATATTATCCATACCCTGTATTATTCTTTATCCAACCAAACCTTTGATTTATTGAGATTAGGGATTTGAGCAATCTTAAGTATCGTAGTCGTGGATTCGGCTATGTATTTAGGATTTTGTCGCCCTTTTTGATATATTATTATTGGTGAAGTTTGGACCTATCTTTAGCCTATTCGAGTTAAGGATTTGAGCAATTGCAAGTATCGTGTTCGTGGATTCGATCATGTATTTGTGATTTTGTCGCCTTTTCTGGAATTTGAGATCGATAGTGAACAAGAATAATTAACCTTTAAGCCTAAAAACCCTTTTTACCGCTTTAGACTTGTTATTCCTTAGCTTTAGTGGTGGAGATGTGTATACTTGCCAAGCATATGATAGAATATTCGTCACGACTGGACAGTTAAACGATTAGATTTGCTTTTATCAAAACATTTTATTCTACTTCTAATTCGTTAAGTGTTTAGTTGTGTGATTATGACAAAAGACGAATACATGCTTAAATATAAAAATAAATCCTAATATCTTTTAGGATACATTTTCATAAGATTAATTCTAAGGTTTACTTGGGGACAAGTAAAGTTCAAGTGGGGGGATATTTGATGAACTCAAATAAGTACATTTTATTACTATCATTTATCCTAATAATCTGACTTGTTTTACTATATTATGTATGAGGATTGATACTTAATCGTTTACTTTTGTAATTCTCAGGTAAAAACAAGCATTTGGTGAAACTTAGCGATTATGGACTAAAAACGGAGTAAAATGATCAAGATTGGAATTGGTTGTTGGAATGAAGAGAATGAAGACCACTGCCTGACTTTGAAGAATGCGCCGCACGGATTTATCCCATGCGTCGCATATGAAACTTTGGTCAACGAAGAATAACCAACTTGTTCTGCTCCAGATGCGCCGCATCTCATTCATTACATGCGCCACATCACTATTAATATTTCACCAGATACGATCCAAGATACAAGAGGACATGCGCCGCATCCAAAGATAAAGATACGCCGCATCTTCTGGCGGTGTACGAATATTCCTGAATATTATAATCTTGGACCCCACGCGAAGTTAAGTACATGCGCCGCATCTACTTACTAGATGCGCCGCATCTTACCCTCAGATAGAAACTATAAATACCCCAAGACCAGACGAATTCGTGGTGACATATATTATATACGAGACCGAAGACCAGAAACCAAGGACGAATTCAGTGAAGGCAGCAGCACAAGACACACCCAAATCAAAGATACAAGAGCTGTAAGAAGGTGCTGCATGTGTTTAATTCATTAAGTAGTTTTGTTTTATTGTGTTAGTAAACTTTAATTCATCAAGATTGGTGGCTTGTGTAATGTGACAACGGAAAGGTTGCACTCCCTTAAAACTGCTTTCTCATCAATTAAAGTTTATATGTTAGTGTCATTGGTGACTTTTATTAGTGCATTGATAACCTTTGTGGCTAGCTGAGCGTTGATCGGGTCGCCATGCCTCTGCCCTCGCCTGTTTATTAGATGCCTATGTATTCTATGGTCTGTAGAAAAGTAGGAGAAAGGTAAACGGGATAGTCATAAGTAATCATTAAGGGTTTACTCGCCGATAAGATTAGAACCAACGAGAAAGGACTTAATCTCGGTGCGTTGCATCGAACTATACACTTCATATAACACTAGCAATAAAACAAGTGACAAACTACTTATCATAAGGACAGCCCTCTTATTGTCTCGAGTATTTATCTGTGTACGTGTGTGCTACTTGCTGATTCGTGCCTATTGGTTTAGTTTATTATTTAATTGCAACCAAATCGTGCCAGTCTCTCAGGCTGAACCCCCTTGCGTTAGATTAGATTGTATAGCTAACTTAATATATTAAAATACTGATTAGAATAACTAGATAATACGTTCCACTCTTAGTGATCGACACTCTACTTACCATTATATTCATACTGACCGGGTACACTGCTCGTTAAGTGTGTGTGTTATTGATAAGTCGGCTAAATATAAATTTAAAACTTGATTAGGCATTAAAACTGCTAAACCGCAACGACACGCAACGCGCATCACCCCCACACTAAACTATTGCTAGTCCCTAGCAATCCTTTTTGAAAATTTAATGGATTTTATGTCTCTTTACCAAAAGCCATTACTTCTGGAGTAGCCAATGTTTTAGTATGATACTTTGGTACATTAATAACCAAATGATTTTGAGCAAACCATCAGCTGTCAACGGATTTGATTTGTCTTTACCAAAAGCCTTTTGCTTCTGGACTAGCCAACTCTTAGATAAAATACAGTTATTATCTTGGTGAGCTGATTACCAATTATGGTTTTCTACTGCCTTAACCACAAGCCATAACCTTGTGGGCTAGCCAACTCTTCACTATCAAAGATATGGTGAGTTGAATACCATCCAATTTTGGTAAATTGTCAGCCATAAGCGGATTTGAGATATCTTTACCAAGATCCGTTTGCTCTCGGATTAGCCAGTCCTTATGTGGGTTAGACATGGTTGACTGATAACCATTTGTTGTGTTAGTGCAAAGCACTTCCACCAAATGAAAAAAATTTAAAATTTTGGCCAAAACAGGGGAATAGGGCACTAGAAAGTACACATTTGATCAAATTTGCCAGAATTCCCCCCCCCCCCCCACACTTAGAAGTGAATATTGCCCTCAATATTCAAAGCACCGGCTATTATGCCGACACTTAGAACGTAAAAAGGTAATACTACTAGCCAAGAGTGGAAACACAACATTTTTTTTTTAACATATATACAACAGCAGGGGCAACTCCCCCACACTTAGGTGTTAGAAAAGAGAGAGAAGACAGAAATATGGGTGAAAACCCATATGGTGTGCTAATATTTTTGTTCACCGAGTCACTTAGCTTGACTCGACCCCGCATTCATTGGTTCATGGGGAAAGTTTGAAGATCCGGGACAACCATGGGTGGTATGTCCTCTCCAAAGTAGTGTTTTAACCGATGACCATTCACTTTAAAATTTGGACCGTCATTTTGAGATAACTCAACGGTACCATATGGATACACCTTTGTAAGTGAATGGACCAGACCAACGGGATTTGAGTTTGCCTGAGAAGATCTTTAATCTTGAATTGACAAGAAGGACTCGATTACCAACGTTAAAAATGCGGTTCTTTATTTTTGAGTCATGAATCTTCTTTGTTTTTTCTTTGTAGATCAAAGAGTTCTCGTAGGCCTGATCACGTAGTTCATTTAATTCATTCATTTGAACTTTACGGTGATCACCCGCAGTTTGGAGGTCAAAGTTGGCATGTTTCAAGGCCCAGTAGGCTTTGTGCTCTAGTTCGATCGGAAGATGACATGCCTTTCCGTACACAAGCTTGTAAGGTGTACACCCGATGGGTGTTTTGTAAGCTGTACGAAAGGCCCATAGTGCATCATCCAATTTATCCGACCAGGATGCACGATTTTCTCCTACAGTCCGTTCCAAGATTCTTTTAATACCCTGATTTGAAACTTCCACTTGTCCACTTGTTTATGGGTGATATGCAGTAGAAAGACGGTGAGTTACACCATACTTTTGCATGACTTTATCAAACTTGTCATTGCAGAAATGTGTACCACGATCACTGATTATAGCACGTGGAGTTCCAAAACGGGCAAAAAGAGCTTTCAGGAATTTTACAACAACTCGGGCATCATTGGTGGGTAAGGCTTTCGCTTCAACCCATTTTGACAAATAGTCAACAGCCACGAGTATGTACTTGTTTCCTCGAGATGATGGAAATGGCCCCAAAAAGTCAACGCCCCAGACATCAAAGATTTCACAAACTTGAATAGCATTTTGTGGCATTTCATTTCGTTGTGAAATATTTCCGTGACGCTGACAAGCGTCACAGGTTTTGATGAGATCATGGGCATCCTTATAGATTGTGGGCCAATAAAACCCGGAATCAAACACCTTTTTGGCGGTGTAGTTTGGACTATGATGGCCCCCAGTGGGTCCAGCATGGCAAGCTTTGAGAATGTCAATAGCTTCTTGTCCATAAACACACCGTCGGATGACTTGATCCGCACAGATTTTGAACAAGTAGGGGTCGTCCCAGAAGTAATGTTTAACATCCTTGAAGAATTTGTTCTTCTGTTGGGTCGACATCCCTTTCACTATGAAGTTACCCGCATGGTAATTTGCGAAGTCAGCAAACCATGGGGTAGTAGAATCTCCACGAAAAGTAACCGCATTGAGTGTCTCGAGAGGAAATGTTTCATTTATTTCCTTTTTCTCGAAAACATCTTGGTGTGGGTTCTCTAATCGGGATAGATGATCAGCAGCTAGGTTCTCAGCTCCTTTTTTATCACGTATAATGATATCAAATTCTTGCAGGAGGAGAACCCAACGGAGCAATCTCGGCTTTGCATCTTGTTTTGCAAAGAGATATTTGAGAGCCGAGTGATCCGTATACACTACACATTTCGTCAAGATCAAATATGGCCGAAACTTCTCAAAGGCATACACCACAGTTAATAATTCTTTTTCTGTAGTGGTGTAATGAGTTTGAGCTTCAGTCATGGTTTTACTTGCGTAGTGGATAGGCTGAAAGTGTTTGGATTTTCGTTGCCCCAGGACTGCACCGATAGCAAAATCACGTGCATCGCACATGAGCTTGATGAAGCTAAAAGTGTACCGCTTTTAGGGGGTCATTTAAGCCCTAAATTGTATTTATTTGATCAAATATTGCCCTAAATCGTTCCTTTTGTCATTTTAGGTACTTTTGGGAAGAAATCTGGAAAAGGAAGCATTTTGGACGTTTTTGGAGCATAAAAGTGAAGAAAACGGCAAAGTCTCAAAATTATGCTGGAAAGTACCTTTGACGGCGTCAGGGATTGGCCCAGACGGCGTCATGGCTTGGCAAAAGAGGTGGATATGAAAATTACTCATGATAAGCCAGAGAATTTTGCATGAAAAATCTGACGGCGTCACCCTTTGAAGTGATCAAGGCCATCACGGTTTAAATTAAAGAGGGACGGCGTCAAGCCCATTTCTGACGGCGTCAAGCCTTGATAAGCCAGAGCGGATTTTGGAGCACTAAAGAGGGACGGCGTCAGGAAGGCCATCCGGGAACCCTAAAAGCGGCGAGGTGACGGCGTCAAGGTCTATAACGTGACGCCGTCAGCCCTTAAACTCTATATATAGTTTTGCAATTTTTTGTCATTAGTGTGGAACTTATTGTGTATAATTTTGGAGGAGAAACCCTAAGACGAATTTCTGCCATTTTTAAGGGTTTTCATACCCTTGGATCTCCCATGTTTAATTGAAGATAAGTAATCGTTTAATCATTCAATATGTCTATGTGTTGTTTGATTATATCTTGTTCTTGTCTTTTGATTAACATGCTAGGCTAGATTTATCTTGTGTTTGCTTAGATCTAATAAAACCTAACTATTGATTATTGGTTATTAGTGTGTCATTAATTGTATTGGATGATTGTTCATCGATGTTAGGCTTAAGAAAACTGGCTAACTTCCTATTCGGTAACTTGCTTGAACGTCTTAAGAAACATGAACCAATGCGTACTAAGGTTTTTATGGTTGTATTTAATGCATGAGCGAATTCTAGTGATCCCATGTTAGGAGCTTCTTAGCCGGCTCGACATAGGAGTGAAGTAGGAGCTTATAGAGTTGGGGAAGTACGTACGCCACCCCACGATTGGTATTAAGGAATACACCCGTCATCCACGCAATTAATACACACTAATCAACCGGTAAAAGATAGTTAGGGAGTAAGGAAATCTAAGTAAACACATTTCTCTCCACATAAGTTTCACAACCTTTTCATTTTCATTTATTTTATTTTATTTGCATTCGTAGTTATTTGGGTTAGTTGACTAGGAACTAATTCCGCCCACTTCTTCAAACCCGAGATTTTACTTGCTTTCATAAAATTATAAAAATACAAAAAAGAATCTTCCCTCACCCTTAGACCTATTAGAATAGTTTTTCAATCCTAACGACACTATTCCCTGTGGAGAACGATCAATCCCCCGTACTTACCACTACACTATACTACATCGGTCAGGTACACTGCCTGGTGGGGTTGTAAGCCTCTTGAGATCCCTCGAGAGGTAAAACCTGTTGTAAGGTTGCAAAACCACGCATCATGACGCATGTATAATTATGTTGGCCACCATAATTATCTATGCTCCCTTTCACAAGTGGACTTCCTCCTATGACCACACTTCATGCAAACAATTATCTCACATGGAACAATTCCAACGATCATGGAACAATTCCAACGACCACTTTAACTCTATAATCAAAATCACTTGGATAAAACCGATCCAATATTCAGGAGTAATCGTGCTCCAACATGGCTCCAGACGGCAAAAGACAATCTAAGAATTCCAAAACATGACACAAAACAAAAGACGTCGCACAATGGCTCACGCTCCACTCTCGCACTTGCCTCCCCACTCAGATCGGTTAAACTTACTACCTGCTGCGGACTCCAGATCCGAATCCACGTCATTCCATCCTAACTCCCCTTCATCTTTACTCAACCATCCATTCCTGTTTCTTTCTTCCAATTCTGCATGATCCACAAGTACATACAACTCACGAGGTTTAGACAGAACCACCTTTCCTTCATATGAGAAGTGAGGACACTTCCCAGAGTACTTGGTAACGGCTCCATCTCCAACAGTCACCGTGATTGCAAACCTCTCCACTTCTTCTCCATCAATGTTTTTCATATACATCCCGTCCTTGTCCGAACATAGATTTATGCTAGCGGGAACTCGGATTCTGCGGTTAGTCCACTTCATCCTACCACTTCCCTTACAACCGGTAGCAAAATGATAGCCTAACGAAACTTCTTACGCGAGGGAGGTGACATACTATAATCGACGTATACAATACTAAATATAGGGGACAAAATAGTCATTCAAAAATGGCCAGAAAACAACTCGTAAATTTAGTAAAAATAATCATATAAATTATCATACATATTGATGAACTCAAATAAGTACATTTCATTATCATCATTTATCTTATTTATTTGACTTGTTTTATTATATTATATATGAGAATCGATACATTAATGTTTACTTTAGTAATTCTCATGTAAAAACAAGCATTATGTGAAACTTGGCGATTTTGGACTAATTATGGAGCAAAACAAGCGAGATGTCAAAAGTCTACTGAAATCCAGAAGATGCGCCGTATCTCACTCAACAAATACGACGCAATATCATACTTAGATGAATTCGAAGACCATTGCCTGACTTTGAAGAATGCGTTGCATGCAATTCTGTCATGCGCCGCATATGAAACTTTGGTCAAAGAAGAAGATCAAGCTCGTTCTACTCTAGATACGCCGCAATATACTTCTAACATACGGCGTATCACTATCAAGATTTCACCAGTTACAATCCAAGACAGCTAAAGTACATGCGCCGCATACAAAGATCAAGTTACGCCGCATCTGAAGACGGTGTACGAATATTCCAGAATATATTAATCTTGGACCCCACGCGAAGTTAAGTCAATGCGCCGCATCTATCAACTTAATGCGCCGCATCGATCCCTCAGACAGAAACTATAAATACCCCAAGGTCAGACGAATTTAAGAGACCTTTTGTATAACCCTAGAGCCGAATCCAGACGACCAAGCAGCACAAGACACACCTCAAACAAAGATACAAGAGCTGTAAGAAGGTCCTGCATGTATTCAATTCATTAAGTAGTTTTGTTTTATTGTTTTAGTACGCTTTAATTCATCAGGATTGATGGGCTTGTGTCATGTGACTACGGAAGATCATGCACTCCCCTTAATATTGCTTTCCCATTAATTAAAGTTTATATGTTGATGTCTTTGGTGACTTTTATTAGTGCATTGATAACCTCTGTGTCTAGCTGAGTCTTGCTTGGGTCGCCATGCCCCTTCCTCGCCTATTTATTCTAGCGTCTCTAGAAAAGTAGGATAGACATAAGTAATCATTAAGGGTTTACTCGCCAATAAGATTAGAGCCAACAAGAAAGGTTTAATTATATACACTTCATATAAAACTAGCAATAAAACAAGTGACAAGCTATTTAATTATCAGGACAGGTCTTCTTATTGTCTCGAGTATCTATCTGTGTACGTGTGTGCTAATCGCTGATTCGTGCTCATTAGTTTAGTTTTCTATTTAATTATAACCAAACTGTGCCAGTCTCTCAGGCTGAACCCCCTTGCGTTAGAATAGGTTGTATAACTAAATTAGGATATTAAAATACTGATTAGAATAACTAGATAATACGTTCCACTCTTAGTGATCGACACTCTGCTTACCATTATATTCATACTGACCGGGTACACTGCTCGTTAAGTGTGTGTGTTATTGATAAGTCGGCTAAATATAAATTTAAAACTTGAGTAGGCATTAATACTGCTAAACCGCAACGACACATCACGCGCATCAAGTTTTTGGCGCCGCTGCCGGGGAGTGAATTGTTATTATCTGTTAATTTGATTAAGTATTTTAATTAGGTTTTTCTTTTTAGTTTTTTTTTTTTTTTTAGATTCTAACCACTAACCCTGTTGTATATTAGATAGATTGCATTCATTGTATAATTTGCATATTTACTGTTTTTGTGTGTTTTTGTTTTCTGCAATTTTTGTTTCTTTTTGTTTGTTTTTATTTTTGTTTTTCTTTTTTCTGTATTTTTCTGCATTCTGCTGTCGTTGTATTGTGCTGATACAAACGATACGGCGCATCTGTTTTCACAAATACGGCGTATTGCGTTTTATTTTTATAAAATACAACGCGTTTAATAAATTCGAGTATGACGCATCTTTCCCCAAGATACGGCGTATTATGTTTTTAATAAGAAATTTTTCTAAACGCTAACGCCATACGACGCATCTGTTTTAACAGATACGGCGTATTTTCTATTTAAATTAAAAACAGTTTTTCGAATTATTAAACAGAAGCGACGCATCAATCTTTATCGATACGGCGCATCTACTAAATCAAAAATCTTGTATTTTGAAACGTAACGAAAATACGGCGCATTAGCTTTTGTTAATACGACGCATTTAATTTTAATAAATATAATCGATTTTTGATAATTTAAACTTGATACGGCGCATTCTAATTCATAAGCGGTGTATCTGTTTTCTGAATAAAAGTCTGATTAAATTTTAACGTAATAAGATACGGCGTATCCAACTTTCTGGATACGGCGCATCGTCCGCAGATATCAGCCATTTTTATTCTTTATATTCGTTTCTAAATTCATTAATTAATTTCTCTTCTAATACTCTTTGGGACCATATGAGGAATATGTTGCGACGAAGACCAAAGAATATATTAGATTAAGTCGAACGGAAGAAAATGTTGCGGAGCTATACGGTAACATCTTTCGGATGAAAGAAGAAGGATGGCACGTAACAAGAACAAAATAAGGAGCTGAACGTGAGTCTAACTTGAAGACTCTGGAATAAAGACAAGTGCTGACCGGGAGACAACCCGAAGGAAAAATTTTTACTTTTCTGTTCTGTGTCGAGTCTGTCAGACCTGCAGAAGATGCGGCGCATCTCCATCATAAGACGCGACGCATCACCTGCACTGGTCATATCTTATTTCATTTTTTGCATTTTTATTTTTGACTTTAAAACTTTCTGTCAGTTTATTTAATGCGGCGCATCCCTGGTTAAGGATGCGACGCATCTTTTATTCTGATTCGTACTTATTCCAGGCTCGATACGGCGTATCTTCTTCCATAAGATACGGCGTATCGACTGACCTGATGATTTACAGTTTAATTTTTTAGGTTTTATTTTTACTAACTAATAAATGTATTATGCAAGTTTGAACCTTCTTAACTCAGGCGTGTTAAAGTCTAAATGGTATTATAGATTCCTGCATTTTTGTGGATACATCATTTATGAAGCTTAAACGTTCTCATCCACAAGAAAGTTGATTTTTGCTCTTATACGAATAATGGAGGATCATACCGAGCAAATCTCAGGGGAGTTTTTCTGTTCTAATTCTTTTATTTTCCAGTTTTTAACCTTTGACACAAACAACGAGGACGTTGTTTAACTTAAGTGGGGGGATGGAGAATTAGAACACTTACTTGTCCTAAACTTTTTCAAAATATGCTTAAAATGCGCTTAATATATCAAAATTTAAAAATTTTTTTAGCATGTTTTTGTTTAAAGTCTAAATTACATAACAGCACACATAACTCTATTCTTTCAAAAATATTAAAACTTTAGTGTGCCGGTGACTTGTAAACTTTAGAACTTGGCTTGTATACTATTCGAGACCACCATAATGAGTATTATCTATATAATTGGAGTGACTTGTCTAAATTGGTAAATTTATAGGATTACACCCAAATAGCCTTTATATGTTATGTGATATTAACTAACTACACTGGTTAGTTAACCCCCGTATAAACCCTTTGTTTACTCTCACTTTTAGAGTAAGATACCCCTAGAAAAACCCTCAGAGCCATTCCTTTCGTTTCTTACACCTTTGTTATAATGTTTCGATACACCCTTACACCTTAGCCTACCCTGTAGATTAAAATCCGTGGTTAATTGCTTTAGGCAAAGTGTGTTTCCTTACATTACCTGTGTTCGCGTGCATAATTCATTATCTTTGGTTAGGTCGGGAAATTGCACAATGCAATTGGTATGAAAGTAAATATTGTATAACTTTTAGTTTATTTTTCGTGTGTTTGCTACTTTCACTATTACAGTTATTTCTGAAAGTATGAAGAGTATGGAAAAATTATCCGGAAAAATAGTGATAGAAAAGTTGTGAAATTTTACACATATATGTTGATGTTAAAGAAAAAAAAATCGAAAAAAAAAATAGAAAAGAAAAAGAAAAATGAAAAGTTGGAAGTTTGTTTTAACCAACTTATGTAAAGTTTTGTATTAAGTGGGAGATATCACCACTATATGTTGTTGTATATTATATTTGAATGGGAGTTGGCCGTTATGGGAACGCCAATTAAGGTTATTCTTTGATTGAGATTTTGTTGAGTATAATTCGTGTCTACCTAAAGCGTGTGTTTCAAGTGTTAAAGTATGAGTTATTCAATGATATGAGTCTTATTCATGGGATGGTTGGGAAAGTGATTAACCACACTTAGGATCTTAATTTATCTGTTTTGTTTATTTTTCATTTTACACCAATTTGTATCCCAAATATTATCCATACCCTATATCATTCTTCATCCAAACCTTTGATTTATTGAGATTAGGGATTTGAGCAATCTTAAGTATCGTAGTCGTGGATTCGGCTATGTATTTATGATTTTATCGCCCTTTTTGATATAATATTATTGGTGAAGATTACTTGGTCCTATCTTTAGCCCATTCGAGTTAAGGAATTGAGCAATTGCAAGTATCGTGGTCGTGGATTCGATCATGTATTTGTAATTTTGTCCCCTTTTCTGGAATATGAGATCGATAGAGATTAAAAAGGATGATCAACCCTTAACCAACAAACCCTTTTTACCGCTTAAGACTTGTTACTCCTTGGCTTTAGTGGAGGAGATGCGTATACTTGCCAAGCCTATGATATAATATTCGTCACGACTAAGCAACTAAACGATTTAGAATTGTTTTACATTAAAAATTATTTTGGTTTCTACTTCGTTAAGTGTTTGGTTGTGTGATTATGACAAAACGAATACGTGCTTAAATAAAAAAATAAATCCTAATATCTTTTAGGATACATTTTCATATGATTAATTCTAAGGTTTACTTGGGGACAAGTAAAGTTCAAGTGGGGGGATATTTGATGAACTCAAATAAGTACATTTCATTATCATCATTTATCCTATTTATTTGACTTGTTTTATTATATTATATATGAGAATCGATACATTAATGTTTACTTTAGTAATTCTCAGGTAAAAACAAGCATTATGTGAAACTTGGCGATTTTGGACTAATTATGGAGCAAAACAAGCGAGATGTCAAAAGTCTACTGAAATCCAGAAGATGCGCCGTATCTCACTTAACAAATACGACGCAATATCATACTTAGATGAATTCGAAGACCATTGCCTGACTTTGAAGAATGCGCCGCATGCAATTCTGTCATGCGCCGCATATGAAACTTTGGTCAAAGAAGAAGATCAAGCTCGTTCTACTCCAGATACGCCGCAATATACTTCTAACATACGGCGTATCACTATCAAGATTTCACCAGTTACAATCCAAGACAGCTAAAGTACATGCGCCGCATACAAAGATCAAGTTACGCTGCATCTGAAGATGGTGTACGAATATTCCAGAATATATTAATCTTGGACCCCACGCGAAGTTAAGTCAATGCGCCGCATCTATCAACTCAATGCGCCGCATCGATCCCTCAGACAGAAACTATAAATACCCCAAGGTCAGACGAATTTAAGAGACCTTTTGTATAACCCTAAAGCCGAATCCAGACGACCAAGCAGCACAAGACACACCTCAAACAAAGATACAAGAGCTGTAAGAAGGTCCTGCATGTATTCAATTCATTAAGTAGTTTTGTTTTATTGTTTTAGTACGCTTTAATTCATCAGGATTAATGGGCTTGTGTCATGTGACTACGGAAGATCATGCACTCCCCTTAATATTGCTTTCCCATTAATTAAAGTTTATATGTTGATGTCTTTGATGACTTTTATTAGTGCATTGATAACCTCTGTGTCTAGCTGAGTCTTGCTTGGGTCGCCATGCCCCTTCCTCGCCTATTTATTCTAGCGTCTCTAGAAAAGTAGGATAGACATAAGTAATCATTAAGGGTTTACTCGCCGATAAGATTAGAGCCAACGAGAAAGGTTTAATTATATACACTTCATATAAAACTAGCAATAAAACAAGTGACAAGCTATTTAATTATCAGGACAGGTCTTCTTATTGTCTCGAGTATCTATCTGTGTACGTATGTGCTAATCGCTGATTCGTGCTCATTAGTTTAGTTTTCTATTTAATTATAACCAAATTGTGCCAGTCTCTTAGGCTGAACCCCCTTGCGTTAGATTAGGTTGTATAACTAACTTAGGATATTAAAATACTGATTAGAATAACTAGATAATATGTTCCACTCTTAGTGATCGACACTCTGCTTACCATTATATTCATACTGACCGGGTACACTGCTCGTTAAGTGTGTGTGTTATTGATAAGTCGGCTAAATATAAATTTAAAACTTGAGTAAGCATTAATACTGCTAAACCGCAACGACACATCACGTGCATCACATATATATAGACCCTAAATGCGTCTATATAAGAGACTCTTAGGTTATAGTCTAGGTTCAACCACCTACTTCTCTATAACCCTGTCTCTGATACCAATCTGTCACACCTCGCCAAGGCGGAAACGCGAGTGCAACATCATGGGTATCATCACAACACATGGTGTCAAAATAAAGAATTTCTACATGCACATAATTAGAGCAAAGTACAGACACAAAGTGTCGTAACGATACCCCAAAAGAAAATAACCAAAACAAATCTCCAAAGGTATCCTCAATAAAACATAAAGTACTAGTCGAAAAACATTAAAGTATCACAATCCAAAATCAAACATATTCAAATCAAAACATAAAGATAAATCATTCTTAAATGCAACTAAGTCTCGTCTAGTCGCTTCCCTCTACCTTAGCCTTAGAATGCTCACCTGAAAATGATGCTTAAAACATCAACATAATGTTGGTGAGGTTCATAGGTTTAAGACACATAATATATCTCAGGCAACCAGTTCACTGTCATTATAAAACATAGCAGGACAGTAAGACTAGTCATTATACTAGATAGCATGCAATCTCAGTCATTCAACCAACATACCACTTAAGGGACACAAGGGACGAAACGTGCCCACGATCCAAATAGCAATATCCAACATCAATTGGGACGGAACGTGCCCACGATCCAAGTTCACAATAATGGGTAAACCATACCCTCTGATCAGACCACACAGAATAATAGTCAGTAGAGCTACTACTCTCCAATTGGATAATGGGAGCATAGCTACCCTCCAAATGGACCACACAAAATCACCACACAATAATCTCATAACATGCAATACACGTATAATAACACTTACAAGTCCATGCATTTACGACCACATAATCATAGTAACTCAAAAATATTTCACCACAAGCATCATTCCCATCCCAAGTTAAAACAAAGTAAAAATGGGACTATGAAACTCACCTCAAACTTTGCAGCTTCCAAATTATCAATCACAAATCTATACAACAAAATAAGAACACATTACACGCAACCAAGCTAAAAGCTATAGTCCATGTAACACACATATGATGGATGTCTAAGGTTCATGTAAACCACCATGGGTCACCTAGACTCCATACTAACCACTACCAAACACTTACACCCACTAAATCCCTTGCATACACTTTTTTAGAATACGCAGATTTTTGGGGTACTTCTACCCACATGAAATCACAACAAAATAAGCTCTAAAACTCACACAAAAAATTCACCATGGTCCTTCATGAGCATACAAGCTTCTCCCAGAAGGCCATGCACTAAAAACACACACAAGTGCTCTTTGAAAAATCAAACATGAAAACTATCTAGATTCGGATCTGAACGCACACCAAAATGTTTTGACCTAACAAACATATTTTCACAACTTATTAACGCATACCCTTCGCGTGGAAGTCAAAGGGAATATAGAACTCAATTTCTCCAGAAGGGCTAACCCTAATTACACTTTTAAAACCACTTTTAACCTAAATCTGTCCCGGTTTAACAGCTTTGACACCTTTACTCGCAAAAATCATTAGACTGACTTCCGGACCTCGAAATCGCTCGTGGCTGGACTTTTTGGAAAGCACGTTCTCTGAACTACAATTTAGACTCAAGAATCATCAATTAACTCATCTCCATCTATTAAATATCTTCGTATCTTTACAGCACTATGAATCTGTGAAAACCCTAACTCATTAACTAACATGTTTTATGCCCAAATCTCTTCACCAATCATCATTATATTACTAATTATTGATCCCAACATGTTTTATATCAATAATTTACAGAAGTAATGATAAACCCTAATCCATCATATCCTTATTACATGAATTATAATAATTAATTGCATACAAGTATTGAAAATTATACCTTGATCTTGATTTTTAGGCTTCAAAAATAAACCCTAATTTTCCTCTGCTTCTCTGCCCTCTTTGGTTCGACCATATAATCAAAAAAAATGTTTTTAGGGTGTTTTGGTTTGTATTTATACTACCCTAAGATTATTCTAGATATCCCTTTTAATTAGGAATTATATTTAGACTCAAATTTGTTTCCTTTTTCCCCCATTAAACCCTTTAGGCCGATTTTTTTGTATATACATACACATTTTTTTATTTATTTTTTTATATTAATATTACACATAAAACCTTGTATTTTGTTATTTTATAAAAGCCTATACCGAAATCTAACAACTTACGCAATAAACCTTCATTTTACGACAACCTGAATAATTATCATTTTCAAAGTTTCCAAAAATAGAATTTCACACTTATCATTAATATAACCCTTAAAACCGAACACCACGTAACTTACTAACGCTCAAAAACTTGAACAAAACTTACTACGCAAAAACCCCGAATCACAAAACCGTAAAACTCATTTCCACGACACAAAAAGTATACAAAATGAACTTCCCCGAATCCAACACCACAACAAACACATAACGATCGAATACCAAACCCACACATAAACTCATGAAAACCTCTAAACCACCAAACAAAATTTAACAAGTCAACACTATTGGTTTGACTAACCTGCCAAAACCACGGTTGTTACACCACATAACTCTAGTTTTTTGACAGAGCATATTAGTACATTCTTTTTCCCTATCCACCCATTGTTTTCTCGCCTCCAACCAAGCATTTCTCTCGCTTTCATTTAGTGATATCCTCTTCGCTTCAAGTTCCCACCGCATAGCTTCCTTTTTTAGCCCTTCAATTTTCTCTACATGGCCCCCGAATATACCTCTACTCCACACTCTATTATCGGCCTTAATGTTCTTTAATTTACCTCAAAACCTTCAATCCGGTTGACTACTCCTAACTTCTTTCTTCCATGCCTCCTAAACGACGTGCATAAAATCCGCTACCTCTAACCAAATGTTAAAAATACGAAAAGGTTTTGGTCCAAATTCTAACTCCATATCTTTCAATACAATCAGACAATGATCCGATAATTTACGATCCAAGGCTATAACCGAAAGATTACTCCATAAATTGTTAAAATCATTGTTCAATAAAAAATTATCCAATTTACTAAATTTCAAGCCGTCATCACTTATCCTTGTAAATTTCCTCTTTCATGTTCACTTGTGAATTAAGTCTATCGCCAACACTTCAAACCACATTTAGATCCCAAAAAAATGCACCATGCTTCCTGCCATCTATTCATCAATCCTAGTAATCTCTCCCATAAAGATGCTTTTTGACAAGTTACGTGAGGTCCGTAAATACATACCAAAAACACATCCTCATCTTTCCCCTTCCATGAACCCCTCACCGCAATAAACCTCTCATCTCCAATTGCCTCTTTACATATAAACACCCTTTTATCCCATATAAGTAGTATCCCCCCCCCCCAAGAATTCCCGAATGCCGGTAATTGAGCATTACCAAATTCTTTACCACCCCAAATATCCTCAACCCTTTTGTCATCGACCGCCCCACTTTTTGTTTCTTGTAATCCAATTGCGTCCGGTTTTTCATTTCTGATAATAGATTTAATCCATCCTCTTTTCCCACTTTCACCCATGCCCCTAATATTTAAAGAAATTATCTTCATAAAAATAATTTAACAAACGAAAAAAATCAGTAACATACAATAGCCTGATTGGGTTTGTGGCCCAACACAAGCAACATTATTTTTTCCCCCACGTCTTGACTGGTCTGAGCCCCAACGAAAGTTACAGCAGCATTTTCTCCACCATCTTGGCGTTTTTGTTTCATTATGTTTTCAGCTTGTTTCCATGACACCCCAATCATTTCACCAACTTCTTTAATTTGATCACTACTGATGTCCCACTTCACGTTATCCATATTTTCTTCGTGTTTACCCCCAAACCTGAATACCTCACTATTGTCAATATCCTCCTCATAAAATTCTTTAAATTCGTCCAATAAACCTCTTGTGTTCTCTCCTAATCCCTTTACTCCGACTTTCCTTGCACGATAAATACTCCTTCTGCCCGTATTCTTTTTAATAGTATAGTCTTCCTCAATTGACTTACCTTGGTTAAACGTTCTCTCATAAGTATCCTCTACAGTCCCAATCTCATTTGTATCCCCGTATCCTCAGCGGTCCCAATATCTTGAGAAGATTTCCTCTTTTTCTTTAATCTATCTTCGCCACTCCTCGTCAAACTATTAGGTGACATTTCCCTTCTTTCCTTTCTTGTCTTCGACGCCTCCAGTTCGCGATTAAACATATTCTCTACCTGTTGAGATTTATTTGCTATTGTATCTTGTATATTGTTGTTACCCACACTATTGTTTCTGTTCTTTCGTTGCCATCCACACCCTTGCTTTCCCACTGTTTGGGCCGCATGGCCCAATGCTTGTTTAATGTTAATATTACACTAACTTAGTCCTTTATCATGGCCCACAACGTGATCTATGTTGAGACCATCACCACATACCACATCAGTTTGGTTAACTAATATCTCACTTTCAAAATCGTAATAATTATCAGTATTAACATGTGTGGGGCCATGTTCCATATTATAGCCGTCTTTCTCATTTATTTTAACTTCCTCATGCATCTCATTGGCTTCTCCAACATGCTCTTTCTTGGAACTACCAAAATCTTCCACAAACTACTCGCCCACTTTAGTTTTGTCGGAGTACCTTGATCCCTCGTCTTCCTTGTCGTCCTGCTAATGCGAGATTTGCAAAACCTCGAAATGAAGTTTTACAATCCTCTAGGCAGTGTAGCTAATCGCTGTAGTGTAGTATAGGTAAATCCGGGGGATTGATCGTTATCTAGGGGAATAGTGTCGTTAGGTCAAGATGTATGACGAGATAGCTCTAGAGGTGAGGGATGATTCTTTTTGTATTTTTATATTTTTTTTATGAAAGCAATTAAAATCTCAGTTTTTAGAAGAGCGAGCGGAATTAGTTGCTAGTCAACTAACCCAAAACTTATTATAACTGAATTAAACTAATTAAAATGAAAAGAAAATACAAGTGCTGACTTTTTATAATAGGGAAAAGCGTGTTTACTTAGATTTAATTACTCCCTAGTTATCTCCTATTGATCTGTCGAATTGTCACGTCCTTGTTTTAGTTGAAGCGTTGTATTCCTTAATATCGGTCGTGAGGAGGTGCCGAAGTCCCCAACTCTATGAATCTTAGTCTCCCCTAAAAACCTTAAATTCAATTAAGTTTTCTAGGATCTGCAAGCCGCAATTCACGCAATAAATACAACGAGAAAAACCAATAGTGCACTCTACGGTTGCGTTTTCTAATACGTTCAAGCTAGTTACATATAAGATGTCAGCCAATTTTCTTAGCCTAACACAAGACAATCAACTAAATAAGAGACGACAAATCAATATTCAACAACTAGGTTTTACTAGATCTAAACAAACACAACTAAACTTAAGCTAACATGTTAAAGCAAAGAAAAGATAAACACATAATCAAACAATACATAGACATATCAAATGATTAAAGGGATAATTATCTTTATTGAAACATGAAGTTCAAGGGCTTTGAAAGCCTTACAAAAGCTGTAAAATTCGTCCCTAACCCTACTATAAGATATTCCCCAAAGATGTCTCTTAGATGTCACCATTAATGAGAAGAATTCGAAAACTATATATAGATTTACATTGGTGACGGCATCACTTTATGGATGTGACGCCGTCAGCTCGCCTTGTTTTAGGGTTTCGTCTTGTGCAAGTCGCCGTTATGACGGCGTCAGGAATGAATTGAGGCCGTCACTTGATAAACCGTCTGGGTCGTCTCTTGTTAGCTTAAAACGTGACTCCCATCTTCAATTAACACCTGACGGCGTCAGGTTATAGTGTCTTCAGATTCTTCTGGGGCGTCACTTGATAGCTGATGACATCAAATAGTCTTGATATTTTAGTGTCAATTTCCCCATAATATGCTCATAATTTGTACCATTTCACTTGGATATATGCTTTTATTTCTTTATATTTCATTTCCAGGTCAGGAATGAGCATAGAAATGAAAAGACGCGGAATTGGAAGATTATTATCATGATATGCACAAGTATGTTGGCTAAGAAGAAGTTACGGCGTAACTCACACTCTCACTTACGCCGTAACTAGGATTTACACTAAGAAGACCAAAGTCAACGCAACTCAAGGTTACGGCGTAACTTAACCTACAAGTTACGCCGTAGTAATCCAAGGACTTAGAAGAATTTCATGGTCAAGAAGATTACGCCGTAACCAACTTACAAGGTTACGGCGTAAAAGTCATCCAGTGGAGATTACTCCGTAACCCACTACTAAGGTTATGACGTAACCATTATTTCGAAGACTACGGTCGTAACCTATTTATAAGGTTACGCTGTAAACATTTATTATTGGATAAGATCGTCAGAGATACGAAAGTTACGGCCTAACCACTTCCTTAGGTTACGTCGTAACTGGATCGAGCCCTATAAATACAAACCCTAAATGCGGTTTTTACATAACTTTTACACCACAAAATCAACAGAGAACGAAGGAGGGTTTCCAAGGGACAAGTTCCAGCAGCATATCAAGCATCTTCCAAGGGAGAATTCACGCCATTACTCAATAAGTTTTAGTGTTTTCGTAACAAACATTGTCATTTAATTCCATGTCTTTCATTTTCATGTCAAACATTGAATTTTCTGTAATGTTTAGTATGATTGGCTAAACACCTTCGGTGTTAGCCTAGTTATGAAATTATTTACGCTTTGATTATGTTTTCTTGCTTTCTTTATTGCTTCTAAGTGCACGTTTTCTAGCTTTATTCGTAGAACCTCTTGTTTTGGGTAGCATTGATATGTGGTTGTATCTAGGAAGCTAGGAGAATTGACCATAGGACCCTAGCTTAATAGGTTGCGAGGATCGGTAAGAATTGACCATAGGACTACCGAACCCCTTGCGTGCGAATTGACCATAGGATCACCTTACACATAGATTTGCTTAAGAAGTTAGAGGGAACCTAAGTTCCGAGAGGCCGGGTTTCATTAGAATAAAGTCTAGATTTCAGTGGTACTTAATGACTTAGCATAAATTACCCACGATCTCTGTCGATATAAAGGTCTTGACCTTTGAGCCGGAGTAGGAGTTTATGTGACATAGGCTAGATGAATTGACCATAGGAGTCTAGTGACTTTTACCCCCACCTGAAGCATTAGAAAGCACTATTAGGAAAACATAACCATTGCTAAATAAGATTAGTACCTAGGCTAGCACATTTCTCCCTACTGAATTCTTATCATTTTAATTTCGCGTTTTGTTATTTACATTTCTTAGTTTAAATATAATTCAATCAAAAACCCTTTTAAAACTTGTGACATTAGACTTAAATTAGGATCCGCACTCATAGCTCTTGGGACGACCTCGGATTTACTAAATACTACACTACACACGACCGGGTACACTGCCCGTTAGTGCATTAGGTAGACCTTAGGAAGACGAGAAAATATAAATATTAAAACCTGGTCAGAAATCCTGCATCAGTAGCTTTGCACTAGAAATACAGCTTGATTAACAAATGACGGCGTCACGTTGTAGCTTGTGACGCCGTCAGACTCCCATGTCTGACAGAATTTTGCGACTTCGTCGTTTTCTTCACTATTTCGTCAAAATACGTCCTAAAAGTGCCAATTTCCAGAATTCTCGTCCCAAGTACCTAAAATACAAAAAGAAATGATTTGAGGCAATATTTGATTATATTTATACGATTTTGGGCTTAAATGACCCCTTAAAAAGGTACAAAATAAATCCTTATTACCTGCCTACCAGAAAGTTTTACCGGTCGACTATCATCCATCGAGTTATTTGATCTCCCCCCCCCCCCCCCCGCTACTCGAATCTCCTTCACCGTCCTCTTTCTCGTCATTGATTTGCATATCGTTTTCATCTGTCGCGTCTACCTCCTCTCCTTCCTTCCGGTTATCATATCATGGTTTCGTTGCTTCGTGGATAATCAACCTGGATATATCACGTACTTCTTCCACCACACTTATCTTATGTATTTTCCCTTGTAGTTTAATATTAAGGTCTTCCTTAATAAGACCCTTGTTAATCGTATGAATGTTAACTCTCCCATACACTAAGCTTTGATTACCTTCTAAACCACAGTCTCGTACCCAATATGGTTCCATGCAAAGCCGCTATCATTTTAAATGTTCCTTCGTTCCAACATGACACAGGAACACCCAAGATGTTGATCCAAGTCACACTACCCGATGTACGGTTTAGACTGCTTCCTCTCCTGATCTTGTGAAGCCATCTCCTCAAACCATGTTCCCTATCTTCAATAACGTTTTTCATCGTCACTTCGTTTTCCATTACCACCATAACTTCAAGTCCCCAAACAGTTTCACTTCGATCTTCTTTAAACCTTGTTCCTCGCATAAAACCGGAAGTTTATGTAAGAAACACATTGCTTTTACCTTGCCCGCCACACTTCTACTTATTATCTCACTTTTCATTTCTTTGTCGTCAATTACAATGGTTCTCACAGCTTCTTGGTTCCCTGTGTGATTATTACCGTTGTTGTTGTGATTATCTTGGTTCCTTTCCCCACTTGTACCCGTTCCTCCATCTTCTTGTTGAAACTTAGTTCCAACCTTTCCTGTGTCTTTGTTCATCTAGCCGCCTATTGGGTTCCCCATGCTTACCACATCCACAAAACTGCGGCCATCACGATTGTGTACTCTACCATCATTCACATATTTCTCGTACATGTTACCGTATTGTTTACTTGCTTCCTGTTTCATTCCTTCCCCTCCCGTTCTCCCCCCATCATTGTATCTTCTGTCATAGGCAACATACACCCTCAACCATTCTTCTTCCAGTTTGATTTTCTGTAGCAGTCCTAGGAGCCCTTCTACATCGTTGACAAACTTGTAGCGTACAAACCCGTATTTCTTCCCGTTACGCAGCCTCCTTTGAACCATGAACATATAAAAAACCGTGCCGTACTTCTTGAATATCATCCAAAGTTTTCCCGTCCCCCAATCCTTCAGATAATTGAAAAACATAAACGATACCAATGAGTTTTGTTTTCCACGTGTGTAAGTGGTCCCTAGACGCTTGTCGTTGTATTGTCCTCTATTTCCTATGTGCCTCTCTCTCAATGTCTCACAACTCACAAGCTCTCGCCATTTTATCTCTCACACACACCCCTTTTGGTTATTATTAAAATAATAGTCGTGTAAAAAATACTATCTATTAAATTACATTACATGTTTTAGCCAAATACTATCTTCAAAGATTCACTAATATTGATCTTGTCATGTATTCAATCTTTTAATGAGACATACTTTTAGGTATACTTGTAATGCATAAAAATCATTTTTTTTTTTTTTTTTTAATAAAATCTTACCATGTATCTTGCAATTTTTACACGATTATTATTAAAATAATAGTCGTGTAAAAATTGCAAGATAAGTATACTTAAAAGTATGTCTCATTAAAAGATTGAATACATGACAAGATCAATATTAGTGAATCTTTGAAGATAGTATTTGGCTAAAACATGTAATTTAATAGATGAATTAGACATTTTTTAGCCATGTAATTTAATTCTTCATACTGTTGTTCTGTTTGAAAAAGAAAATACAAGATCGCTTCAACATTGTTTAAATTATAAGACCACATGAGATCGTGAGATGCTTAATGGATCTGATCATACTAATTTAGTGAGTTATTTGATTGTAAATTTTTTTATAAAGGTCTTACAGACAACTTGTATCTTCTTCTTTTTTTAAACAAAGAATTGGATTTTGATCTCGATGAGACAAATGAAGTATGGACGGTTAAATACAACAAAATGAAATCCGTAAATGGGAAGAGATCCGGTGAGAAGAAAATTTCAAATGAGAAGAATAAGAAGATTTCTAGACACACATTTTAAGTAAGAGGGGGATTTTTAAGAAGAGATGCACAGGGACGGAACCGTAGGAGAGGATTTTTAAGAAGAGATGCACAGTGACGGAACCAGGACACAAAACGACCAGGTGCACTTAGAATAAACTAAACAATACTACAAACACAAGTTTTAGGAACCGGATGCATTTAAGAAAAATCGAGGTTTTTTAACAAAATTAACACTACGCAACAAAAATTCATGAGTATCATGTGTGGCTGTAATTTTCTTCTCACCTTTTTCATTTTATTTATTGGGTCCCCATTTGATCATAACTCGTCCATAAATAGCATTTCGTTATTTTTACTTTGAACAATATACAAGTTATAAATCATGGTTTCCCATTCTCGATAACCTCAAACTACGTTGTCTAGGATGCAAATTTAAAACTCTATACGAAGGTTCTTAAAAGTTAAAACACGTAATGAATTTTCAGACTTCAATCTCTTGGCAACCAAGAATATGCGTGATGCAACCTCTTTTACAACTCCTAATCATTTAGACATGTTTGTGACGAAACACCTTTCGAGCATTAAAAACAAAATACATTCATTCTTATGTCCTTTCAATTCACATGAGAATTCCCTGTTATTAAAACTTTATAAGAAAACTATCATAGCTAGTAACAGATTATTGGAAGTTTTGAAATTCAGCAACAATTTATGAATGTCTTATCAACCATGTATTTTCTTTTACCCATTATACCAATTAAGTTGGTTTTTGCAACTCTTTTTTTGTCATTTCATTGCAGACACTATCATAGAATGTTATCGTTGCATGTGTAGAAATTTTTTTTGTTAGAATTTAGGTAAGACATGACATATTGTAAGCCACATGCCCATCTGCCCCGATTAACAATGAGAAAACGTTTTTCTTGTCGTTTATTTGTATATCGGAAGCAATATCTTTGAAGAATGAAAAAAAAAAACATGATTATGAGAATAACATGTACATTAAAAATCGGCATTCAACTGACAATGCTTCAATTTTTCACCAGCACTGCAGTGCATAGTCTAGTAGTTTGAGCATTCGAGAACTCATGTAACCGTTATACTTGAGAATGTTCGAAGCATATAAGGAGAAAGAATTGATATATGACAAGAGAAAGAATTGATAGGTGACTCTATTAGTCAAATAAAGGAGTAAACAGATTATGTTTTTGTTGTAGAGATGATTTTGAAGAATGAAATTTTTTTAACTCATAATAAGGGCCATTTTGGTTTGAAGTGAGGCTTCACTATAGTTGTCGGGTTAATAGATAGGTGTTTTATGAATTGGAATTACTGCTTAAAATTGTTGTTTGGTTTGCTCAAAACTTTAGAATTTTTCGGTATTCATTTTATGGCTTGTCAGATGCATGAATGAATAAAATAATAGTAGTTAAATATAAAAGAACAATATTGTACAATGGTTAAGCAAGGGTGCAAAAAAAAAAAAAAAAAAAAAAAAAAAAGTGAGAAGACAATCGCTTAAACTCAGACAACTTACTAAAGGCCTGTTTGGTATGAAGTGAGGATTCACTATGGGTGTCGGGTTAATAGACGGGTGTTTAATGAATCGGAATTGCTAATTAAAAACTTACGTTTGGTTTGGTCAAGGTTTCAAAATTCTTTGGTATCCATTTAATGGCTTGTCAGATGCACAATAAATAAAATAATAGTTAAAACCTAAAAGAACAATAATGTACAGTGGAAAAGCAAGACTAAAAAACAAAATAAGAATAAAAAGTCAAATCAGGTGAGCAACAATGACTTAAACCCACCCAACATGCTCTGATTCATGAAACCCCATATCTAAGGGTGTCAACTACTGTTTCAAGAACCATAGACCCAAAACAAACAAATTTTTTGAGAATCAATCCATTACCTCAATCCGACATCCAACAACCAAACGGCCCCTAAGTATCTATGGGTACGAGCCACCGTTTCAACAACCATAGATCCAAGACAAACAATTTTTATTTTTCTGATTCTATTCCTCAATTGTTAAACCCTCACAACAAACACACCCTAAAATATCTTGTGAGGAGATGAGTAGGATATCTTACTAGGGGTGTTCACAAATCGGGTAATACCCACAGGAACCGAAAATAAAAAACGAACCGAATAAAACCAGACCATTTATCAAAATCGAATCGAACCGAATTAAATATTTGGTTTTAAATTTGGATATGGTTTTGGCAAAATAAAAACCTAAGTGAACCGAAAACCGAATTCACATAAGTGTATATATAAATATATATATATATATATATATATATAAGAAAAACGATTATATATATATATATATATATATATATATATATATATATATATATATATATATATATATATATAAGAAAAACGATTAAAACTCTTTCCCAATATAAATGTTTTTAAGTTTGAATTTTCTTTTCGCGCTAAAAATCTATATAGTTAAATGAAAAAAATATAAATTATGTTATTCGGGTCAATCCGAAAAACCGACCGATTTCAAATTTGGTTTTCGATTCGATTAATTCAATTTAAATTCGGTTCGGTTAGATTCTCAATTTTACCCTTTCTTTTAACCGTACTAACAGAAGGGAATAAACCGAAAAAAATAACTGAATCGATAAACAACCTATAACTTAGCATGCAAATGAATATGAATAAATAAGTGGATCCGATTAACCCGACCCATTTAACCACTCCATGTGACGTGAGATAGTTTAGCAAGAAACTAAAGATTTGGCGGACTTCTAGTACTGACTACTAATCAAACACGTCCTACACCCTTCTTAAACACACCCACCTTCTATTTTTAGCCTAACAATCTTCACTCACACAAACAAACACACACTCATTTCAACCAATTTTATTATTATATATATTCAACCAATTAAATCCCCCACCAATAACTAACCAACCACCGTTAAATGTCCACCGTAACCCTAAACCCAGCTTCCACCACCACCACAACCACCGTCTTCCACCGTCGTCGTACCACCACCACCAAACACCGTACCAGATTCAGACCTAAACTTATATTTGCCGCCTTAGTTGAAGATACCAGACCTAGGGTTTCATCTTCAGTTAAAACTAATAGCATTGTCAATGGTGACGTGTCATCATCGGCTTTAGTCAGAAACAGAGCTGATGATATTCAAGCTGAGTCTAAAGCATTGGCGCGTGCGGTTAACGCCTCTGTGTACAGTCCGGAGATGCTTAAGTTTAAATACGCTAATCGTCCCTTTAAGGTTTACTTTCCATACTTAATTGTGTTAATAAAGTTGCTTGCTTCAAGGTTATATTTAGTGTTTTCATACCGTACTAAATTTTTAATGTTTTCATTCTTACCTATGAAATTGGTGTGTTACTTAAAGGTTAAATTTAATCTTTTCATTCTTAATTATGAAACTAATTTAGAAAAAAAGGTTACTTGCTTTGAGGCTGCTATTGATGATTTTTGTTTGCAAAATTGATTAAATTTAACAAATGTATGAAACTATTGTGTTCACTTATAAGAATGTTACCAGTTTCGACTTTTAATCAATGTGGTTATGTTTAGGTGTTAAGGAGGACTTTGCAGATTCTTGTGGGATTGGGTTCATTTGGGGCGAAGTTATATATAGATCAGTTGCGGGGTCAGTTGGAAAAGAATCGAAGAGCGCGAGCGGTTGAGTTAAGGGAGACGTTTACTAGGTTAGGTCCTACTTTTGTTAAGATTGGTCAAGGGCTGTCTACTAGACCGGATCTTTGTCCGCCTGAATTCCTTGAGGAGCTTTCGGAATTGCAGGTAAAAGAATGTTTGTTTTGTTTTGAACGTGAATGGTGTGTATTGTTACACTTGTTTTGGTGTTTTATGATGGTAGGTACTTGGCAATATTGGTATTGATATTAGTTAGTGTTCTTTGCTAACTATCAATGATTGTATGTTTCATGTGGGTTGTCGTTGTGGCCTTGTAGGTAGTAGGGTGAAAAACTCTAATAATTATATAGGGTTGAAAATTCTTAACCTATATATAGGGTTGGCGACGCTTATGTATCATTGTCAAAATGTGATTGTATTCATTTGTTGACTTTGACACCTTGCTTTATAAGGGGTTGAATGGTTTTTACCTACTTATAAATGGTCAATGATTTGGTAACGTGTTTTGAATTTGACTGTGATACTGAATAGTTCAGAACCAGAAAATCAAATGAATAAAACAGCATTTGTAAATATAGTATTTGGCGGTTCTTCTGCTGTTTGAGTTATAATAATTACTTAATTAGATACTTGGATGTTTGAGGGTTTGGAAAGTTCTGAGTTCTGACTATATATTGAGTAAATAGCTAAAATGGCACTAAAAGAAATTTTTTCGTGAAAAAGAAAAGATGTTATGTCAACTAGTAGTAAAAGTCTATAGATCAGCATTGAGAAGCTACTGATACACGCTCCAACTCCACTAAAACTCATGCAGTTATGAAAGTACGGTAGCTTTAATGCTTTATAGATCAGCATCTTTACTTCAAAAGATTATTCTCATGAATAAGTATATCAAAATAAGTCATTTGAGCTCTTTTTCTTTCTTTCTTTTCTTTTCTTTTTTTTTTTTTTTTCCTTTTCTCCCCCAAAACTCAGATGTATTTTTTCTCTTAGAATTTTGGTAATCTTTTCGTTTGATTTTGTTTATGTGCTTATCCTTTTATGGTTGATACTATTTATGTGACTATGGTTGATACTATTTATGTGACCGAGCAGGATGCTTTGCCAACATTTCCAGATGCAGAGGCATTTGCCTGCATTGAAAAAGAGCTGGGGCTTCCACTTGATTCTATTTACTCATCAATCTCAACATCTCCAATTGCGGCAGCCAGTTTGGGTCAAGTTTATAAAGCCAAGCTTAAGTATTCTGGGCAACATGTTGCTGTGAAGGTGCAGAGACCTGGTATTGAGGAAGCAATTGGTCTAGATTTTTACCTTATAAGGGGTCTAGGTATCGCTATAAATAAATATGTAGATGTAATTACTAGTGATGTTGTTGCTTTAATCGACGAATTCGCAAGAAGAGTTTATCAAGAGTTGAACTATGTACAGGTTAGTTCTCCTTTCCAGTTACACCAATAGCATGTTCTCTCAAATTCCATTTTCTAAGAGTTACACCCAGGTGCTCTAGGGGGTGTTTGGATGTGCATTTCGAAAGTGATTATCTGATTTAAATCATCAGAATCAAATCATCAGCTGTAATAAAACAGGGATAGAAGATTGTGTTTGGATGTTCTTTTGCTGTTTGAAGCCATAATAGTTAGCTTTTGGCAAATTCCTGATTTCATAGAAATTAATACATAACTAGTCGTAAATGACATTTTTTGTAAAATAAGAGATGCATCTAATGAGATGGAAGTAAATGTCTCTCAAACCATGTTAAAAGAAGGGATATTGGCTGTTTTTATCTACCTTTTGAAAACCATCTTTGTTGTAATTACTGAATCATTTGAAACTGGTTATTTGACCCTTAAATAGTCGATAACAGAATATGACATCTCTGGGCATTAAACTAATTAGTAAAAATACATGCCGGTCATCTCAGTAATCAGATAATCAGGTTTTAAACACAGATTTTTTTTTATGTGAACACTAATAACTGAATATTGTCTGTCATGTGGACAGAATAGGAAAGAGTACGTGTATGGTAACCCGTTAGAGGTTCCTGTGGGTTTGAATGTTAATTTTGACAGGTGTGTGCAGGAGGGGCAGAATGCTAGAAGATTCAAAAAACTATATGCGGACAGAGAAGACGTACTTGTTCCCGACATCTTCTGGGATTACACCAGTGGGAAGGTCTTAACAATGGATTGGGTGGAGGGGGTCAAACTCAACGAGCAGGCAATAATTGAAGGTCAAGGGTTAAAAGTCTTGGATCTGGTCAACACGGGGATTCAGTGCAGTCTTAGGCAACTACTCGAGTATGGTTACTTCCATGCAGACCCTCACCCTGGCAACCTGTTAGCTACGCCTGATGGAAAGCTTGCTTTTCTTGATTTTGGTATGATGAGTGAAACCCCAGAAGAAGCAAGGTTTGCAATTATTGGTCATGTGGTTCACATGGTTAATCGGGATTATGAAGCCATGGCTCGTGATTATTATGCTTTAGATTTTTTATCACCTGATGTGGATGTGTCCCCGATTGTACCAGCACTTAGGAACTTTTTTGATAATGCGTTAAATGCTACAGTCAGTGAGCTCAATTTTAAAACAATTGTGGATGGGCTTGGTGCTGTTCTTTATGAGTATCCATTCAATGTCCCAGCTTACTATGCACTAATATTGAGATCACTTACCGTTCTAGAAGGTTTGGCCCTTTACGCTGATCCTAATTTTAAGGTGCTAGCTGCTTCATATCCATATTTTGCCAAAAGGCTGCTCACAGACCCGAATCCATATCTGAGAGATGCGCTTATTGAGTTACTATTCAAGGACGGAAAGTTCAGGTATGTGTTCTTTTGTAATTTTTCTTGTCCTTTGTTGACTTTATATAGAGGCAACAAGATGGGAGGGTCGCGGGTTTATTAGCATTTCAAATAGGATTGGGTTGAAACGGGTTATTTTTAGTATTTGTTGAAACTGGGCGGACCGGGCTAGGTTGAGTGTTGACCCACTAAACACTTTTTTGTCGATTTTTTTTCGATAATTAACTACCAGTAATTATGATTACAGAACAATATATTCAAAAATCCACGTTAAGAAATCTATGATTAAGAATTTACAATATCAAAAAACTCGTATAACAACAATCTAGGAAGCTATGTCTGTTTATGCATTGAAACTAAGACTTTCTGCCATTTTGAGTTTTGACCCAAGTTTTATATTTTACATGTGAGATAAGAAAAACCCAGATTGACGTGTTTACAAGTAAATGGGTCAAAATTTCCATATTTACCTATTATGTTCTGAATTGGACGCGCTTTTTGTCCAATTTTATTAAGAAATAGTTGATCTATATGATTAAAGAAACAATATCATTACAATATAATAGAACTAAAACAATTTAAGAGGTGATATACATTGAAAATAGACTTTATGTGACTTTCAACCCGTTTGAGATAAAACACAGCCCAACTTGAAGCAATCATAATGGGTCAAAATTTACATCTTTAAATTTATATTGTCTAATTTCTTGCATTCCAACAGGTGGAATAGACTTGAAAACCTGCTTGTGCAAGGGAAACAGGATAGAGATTTCTCAGCAAATGAAGCTCTACAACCTGTGTTGAAACTATTATTGGATCCCGAAGGTGAGGAGTTGAGGACATTAGTTATCAAAGAAGCTATTCGGGTAACTGAAGCAATCACTATTGGCACCATGGTTGATACATACAATTCTATTCCTGCCCCTTTGAAGACATTTATTCCCAATGGGAATGGAATTGGCACGCCCCTGACTGATGCTGAGATGGAGAGCATGATGGAGCTTAGACAACAAGTTTTAAGGATATGGGGGCTTTTACGGTCTTCAAATAATATCGATCCTACTATCCTACAGCCAATTGTACAGGTGAGAATAGAACTCCTGTTAGAAGATAATCTATCTTAGTTGTTTTATGTTTAAAAGAGCCTGTATACTAGATATTAGAGTTGGCAATTGGACGTCGGGCAATCGGTCAATTGGGTTCGGGTCAAAACAGGCATTTTTTGAGTTTGATATATGTCTAGTTTACATGATGTATCAAATCTCATAAAAAGAATATTATATGGCCAGGTACTTCAAGAGCCTGAGGCAAGAAACCTTGGAGGTCGTGTATTTGGTGGCATTACACAGCGTCTTGCTGCACGGATGCTGCAACAAGTTCTTCGCTCACCCACAATGGTTCGTGCACCAACTGTATAGCTCATTTGACATGACTAAATCTGGGTGAGGATGATCAATGTTATGATCGGAATGTCCGATTACATTCTTTAAATGTGTATAATAGACGTAATGGAAGAGATATAATTGTTTGTAAAGTAGGACTGTGATTGATAAACTTTTCATACCAACATGTTGTACCTGATACAACATTAGGGCATGTCCTGATATTTAACATTGTTCTTCAGATCATTAATATTGAAAATTGAGTAAACTACACCATTGGTCCTTGTGGTTTGCGTTGACTGACGGATATGGTCCTTTGACCAAAAAAATTGCGCCGGCGGTCCTTAAGTCAGAAACGTTATGCACCATTAGTCCCTCATTCCAAGTGGCCCCACAAACTGATATTAACGCTCGTTATCTATTGGATTTAAAGGGGCAATTTGGTCATTTTATATTACAAGGACCAACGGTGTAATTTACTCTAAGTGAGAAACACAAACACAAATCAGATGACAAAATTATATCTCTTACTCACAACAAAATTACAAACACAAATCTGATGACAAAATTACAAATCAAGATTCATCTTCATCTCTCTCTTAATCACAACAAAATTATCATTCCCACAACCACTAATAAACAAATAACACCTGCAGATTCCGGCAACACCAGCAGATTCCGGCAAACTTGTGAAATGAACCCTGTCCCGGCATCCATGAAGACTGCCCATAAATTCTGAGCAGAGGCTACACAGCTAATATACAGACGAACGATGTAAAAATATAACATGACCATTGAGAAACAAAAAAAATATTATGTAAAATGTTCTTAAAATTCAAGTATTCAACGCCAGTGTACATTTATTTAACCAGCCATTTAACCATCAACTTTTATACATAAACCTATAAATAAAAACTTATGAGCAGCTTTGCTATTTTAAGTAGAATATTGAAAAATATATTGCCTGAATGGACATAACTAACGTTGATTACATTTTGCCTAAAATTAAAAACCTTGCCTAATCAATATAATTCATAGAAAAAGTAAGTGATAGCATACCTTTGCTTCATATTTCAAAGAATCCAGAATATGCTGTAAGCCCACTAAGCCCTATTTTTTACAAACAAAATGCTTATATAAGCTTAGTTCACAATACATAAAACCACAATTACATCTATTTTGTATAACTTTAACAAGCAATAACTTTAAAATATCTAACTCAAAACTGTTGCAAGAACATTCTTCCTAGGCTGAACGTCTTCCGAATCACTAAGCAGCCTTCCCCTTTTTTGTCCCACCTACACCAACACGAACAACCATATAAGAGGCCTAAATACTAACCTAAACCTATTTGAGTGGTTAGAAATTTATACAAAATACCCCACGATTCCCAAAATCAGTTTCACAGATTCCTTATATTTTGCAAACCACTCAAAAAATACCAGACTTGAATTTTCCCAATATTTCCGCATATTTTTGCCTGATTTTAAATTTGATTTCCTAAAAAAATATCACAAAATTTCAGAGATTAGGAGGGTGTCGTTTATTTGATTGAAGATATAACAAATCTGTTACCCTCCATCTTTTGTTCGATTGACACAACAACACCTACCTCCTACCTGAGACCATTAAAGACCTTGAAGGGCATGTTTGGTACAGGAATGGGCCAAAGAAATGGAAATGGGCTTATTTCCCATGTTTGGTTTGACAAAGAAATGGAAATGGAAATGAGCTTAATTCTCGGGCTAATTCTCGAGAATCTGTTTGGTATGTCAAAGAAATAAAAAGGTGGAGAATTGTGGGGAATTGGTGGAGAATTGGAAGTGCAATTTTTTGAGTTTCATTTCCACTCCTTTTAGTGAGGAAATGGGAGAAATGAGGGGAACTTTGTAAGTTTTTTTTTTTTTTTTTTTTTTAGTTGCAAACCGATTTACGTAAATGTATTTTTTATAAAAAAAATTAATAATTTTTTTAAAATGTATTTTTTATAAAAATAAGTTTTTTAAAAAAAATAAATAAATAAATTTTTTATAAAAAATAATTTTAAAAAATATATTTTTTTAAAATATATTTTTTATAGAATTGTTATTTAGAAAAAATAATTTTTTTTAAATAATTTTTTTAAATATTTTTTTTAATTAATTTTATAAAAAATAAATTTTAAAATAAATTAAAAAAAATAATTTTTTTTAAATAAGTTTTTTTTAAAAATAAAAAAATAAATAAAAAAAATATTTAAAAAAAAATATTTTTTTTAAATATATATTTTTTAAAATAAGGTTTTTTTTTTAAAACAAACAAAAGTTCTAATTCTTTCAATAATTTTTTTTTTTTTTTTTTTTTTTTTTTTTTGCCAATTCTCGAGTTTATTTCTCATGTTACCAAACACTAGAATTGACTTTAAATTTCTCTACCCATTTCTATTCTCTGAATTCTATTCTCTACTTCATTTCTATTCTCTTAAATTCTCTGTACCAAACGTGCCCTAAAGACCTTGAAGTGCAAATCTTGTGTTCTTCAGCCGTACTAAATAAAAGGAGAGAAAGGTGTTTTTGTTCATGTGATTCAATGGGGATGTGATGAAAATGAGATTTGAGATGAGATCGATTTGATGCGTATGATGAAGCATATGTGTTTTTGATGAAGATGTGTGTGTTAAAGATCTGTTTTTGATGAAGATGTGGTTTTCAAGGATTAGTTTTTTCTTCTGCCAAATAAAGAACATCAAGAACCAATAATAGATCTGCATTCTTTATGTCTTTGAAGATAAGGATGACCATAAATTGGTGTGGGTTTAATGTGAAGTGACGAAATGACCAAATTGCCCCTTTAAATCCAATAGATAACGAGTGTTAGTGGATGTTTGTGGGGCCACTTGGAATGAGGGACTAACGATGCATAACATTTCTGACTTAAGGACCACCGGCGCAATTTTTTTGGTCAAAGGACCATATCCGCCAGTCAACGCAAACCACAAGGACCAACGGTGTAGTTTACTCTTGAAAATTTAAATGAAAGTGATATAGTACAAAATGTTGGTTTGATATAGTGTTTGCAACTTTTAGCATATTGCAGCATTTCAATGTATAGGCATGACTTCTGAAAATCTATGCATAACTTTATCGCTCAACTTGAAAGGTAAAGTGGATTATAAATCTTTGATTTGGTCATATAAAACTATGTAAATTAATCATACACAATTGTAACTCTTCAAAAGTCAAGTGTTGCTACAGTTTAGGTACTTGATCTACCACCAGGTAGTGTCATTTTAGATGGTAAAGAGCGTCGCCTGATCTTTTAGAGACAAGTTACCGACTGTCGTTAGAGGCAAATTCCAGCAACAGCGACAGTGTCAAGATTTGAAACACGTTACTGACAGTCTTTTGAGGCACATTTAACCGTCTTCAACTGCAATAACTTCCGGTGTACAATGGTTCTTTTGTACTTCTGGTTAATCCCTCAAGTTGAATGGCATGTAAACAGAAAAGGGACAAAAAGAACTTTTATTACTTATAACAACCATTAGATGGTTGGTAATTAAAGATGATAGTATATCATTATATCCAATAGTTGTCAAATACAGTACTAAGTTGGTGGTTAAGTAACTAACATAAAGTAGCAAAATAAAATAATTTTCTAACAAAAACACATGTTTTGTTGTTTTTAAAGCATGTCATGTTGAATGATCACGCATTCCTTTTTAAATGTAGATACAGATTGACCATATTTGATTCTTAGGAATTTTTAGGATAGATTGCATTTTTCAGAGTTATCAAGTCATATTTACATTCTCAAAACTATTTATACTCAAAAACACGAAACTTTAAGATTACATGAGGTTATAAACTAGTTTTGATAATATATCTAACTAATTTTCGACCCGAGCGTTCATAAAACATATGAACGTGCTTAATGCCGTTTGTTTATATATAAAAAATGATGATTGTGTTACATTTTAATAGTTTGTTTTGAGATGTATAACATTTACTTTAGAGTCTCACGTAACTAAGAGCACAAGGTGCAATCTCGCCACTTCCTCGTCACACCCGCGGGGCTTCTCGCCGCCACCCCCCCCCCCCCCCCCCCCCCCCGGTTTTTTCTCGCCACACCAAGCCTCGTCGTCTGCACGACGAGGCAAAAAATCGTCATTTTGTCGGTGTGTTTGGCAGGTACCCGTTGTGGAACGTATATATTTCAAATAAATCCGTTTTTTTTTTTTTTTTTTTTTTTTAATTAACACGCATATTTTACACACTATAAATATTACACATTTTAATCAAATTCTACACAACTTTTATTTCAAAACACTTACATATAAGCAAGAAACATGAGCAATTCATCTTATTCCGGTGAAAGTGATCTTGAAGAGATAACGGAGCTGGAGATGATTCTCCAAGAGTTTGAGTTCGAGCAATCGTTCCAACAACAAGAAGCCAGACCTTCATGCCACCGTAGATACATCCCCCGTGAACGTGAAATTGCTAAAGAACGTCTAATGGCTGACTATTTTGGTGACAACCCAAAATATACGGACGAAAATTTTAGTCGTCGCTTTCGTATGAGCCGTAAACTATTTTTAGAAATAGTACAAGGTATTGAAACATATATTCAAACTCATCATCCTCTTCCCAAGCATTTTGATTTCTTTAGAGTCCGACCTAATGCTGCGGGTGTAATGAGTTTTAGTGTGATTATGAAATGTACATGTGCCCTACGCCAATTGGCTTACGGGATAGCAAGTGATGCATTAGATGAGTTGTAACACCCCGTAAAATTTTATGTAACAGCGGAAGACTTAAACGGGGTATTACTTCTTAGATCACAGTCATGAGTATAGAAAACGACTTGAAAAAAACGTTTTGAAAAGCAATGTCATTCATTTAAAACATAAATATTCAAGATACGCACCATAGATCAAATTGTTTGGAAATTTCACAAAAGACATGACATTGTTTGTAACAGATGAAAATATAAATTTTCATCATCAAAGGGGTCCACTTTCCAACTCTATGCCTTGATCTTTTTAATTACATGAGATAAAACATGCTTAAAAATGTCAACGCAAAGGTTGAGTGAATCCATAGTGTTTAAATTGTAATAGTTTGAACACAAGTTGATTTGTAGCACAACGGTGATATCGTTGTGTAAAACATAAATATTGAGTTGATCAGTAGCACAACGGTGATATCCTTGTGTAACATATATATATATATATATATATATATAATATATATATATATATATATATATATATATATATATATATATATATATATATATATTTGTCTAACATGACAGCGACACATAAGCGTAGAAATGCCAACTCAATGATGACTCAATGATGACATGGCATTTAAATGATGACATGGCACACACTAAGCAGGCACTAAAATTCGGAAATTTAAAAATTCGTCATTAGTAAGAATCGAACCCATGATCTTTGCTTAATGAAACAAGCATGCCTACCACTAGATCACTTAATGATGTTGGTTTAAAGCTTTCAAAACAAAAACTACATGCTTAAAATTAAAGGCAGTAATAATACTCCCATATCCCTGCATTCACTCATCCCTTAATTATCTCCCTAAAATCTCTAAAACTGAATATTGCGTTCCAAAATTAAACCTATTCATTTTAAATTTTTCATTATGATTCATTTTGAATTTCAAATACATATCACAGTTTTAAACTCAAAATTTTATCCAGACCCCTAATGCTTCTTCAAACCGCAAAATATTGTACACATATATCTCAAAACCTCTAAATGCAGAAGAGTGACGACGCAATCGGTTCAATTAGTAAGTTTGTTACATTAAAAAATTCTCGATCCTTCTGAATTCATCCCGATTCATGGATATCAATGTTTAACCTAATTTGTGCAGGTTTTTTAAGGTTGAATTTGAGTGTTGGATGTTCTGATAATGAAACGCATATTATAATTAATTATTTTGTGGTTTCATTCAGTGGCTTGACTGTTCTGATAACGAAGAACTATCATCAAATGAACCCCTTCAAGGTACGTGTATATTGATTTTGTTAATTCATTATTTAGTGGTTTTTGTTATATTTTCAGTTTTAATTAAAAAAATTAACCTTACATCAAGCAGTTGTTCATTCAATCATTTGTTGTTGTTGTTCATGTATTAGGGACACTGACTAATTAATAAAGCCGGAAATTAATGATGATAAACCAAAGGTACGATTTTGAGTTCTATTGAATCTTAATCAGTTTTTTGTATGTTCATGTATTAGGGTTATTTTTAACTCAAATTGGGATCTATTGAAGGTTAGTAGTTCATCGACGATAAAAAAGGTACATTTTTTTGTTAATGATTAATGGGTTAATTTGAAAATTTTCAGTTGTAATGTGGTAAATTTGTGATGTTGTGTTCATTGTTTTGTTGTGTTATGAGGAGTTTACAGTTTGCACATATTTTTGGGCTTATGAGGGGTTGAAAAAGCCAACCCTTATATGCAAATTGGTTCACTTGACCAATTAGTTTAAAAGATGGGTTGTATTGGGTTTGGTTAGGTAATATTAGTTGAATTCAAATGATCATCAGATGGAGTAATATAACAAATTGGTTATTTAAAATGTAACAGCCTTAAAATTTAAACTTACTAAACATTCTGTTGAAACATTACACAAGTTTGCTAAGGTTTAACGATTACGCATTTACTTGCAGGCCACATTACAACTTAAATCTGCTGAGCATATCTGTTAATGGACAAACATTGTCCATTGATCCATCAATGTTTGCGACATCAGGCAGCCGAGGTGGGACCATAATTGATTCGGGAACTACTCTTGCATATCTTGCAGAAGAAGCTTATGATCCTTTTGTGGAGGCAGTAAGTTCCTATAGTAAATTTGTCAAGGCCGTTATCTTTTTACAATCGTAATCAATCATGGTGCTGCAGATTACACGATCGGTTTCACAATCAGTTCAGTCTGTTATGTCGAAAGGGAGCCAGTGCTATGTAGTTACTTCGAGGTTTTTTTCGTTCATTTCCCACAATTAATTTTAACCTATGCTTAATTGTCATGAAAATAATATGGAATTTTGATAATATTTTAGTACACCTGAGATGTTTCCTACAGTAAGCTTGAACTTTGCGGGTGGTGCCTCAATGTTTCTAAGACCACAGGACTATCTACTTCAACAGAACTCAGTGGTAAGCTCTCATGAAACATTTTTAGTTACAAATTATAAGGTTACATGGGTTGACTACAAGTCTAATTGTATATTAATAGTTTCGTATTTTGGTTTAGTTGTGAAATTGGCAGCACTAATTGGGTGTTTATTTCCAGGGTGTGGCTGTTGTAAATTACATAGGTTTTCAGAAAATCAGAGGTCAAGGAATTACCATTTTTTTAGGTATAACCCTTTCCTTTTCTACAATTACATCAAGATAAGATTTTAAAATTTACCAGGTGGAGCAGCTGTATTTACAACATTGTAGTTTTCGTTTACAGGTCTTTGGTAGTTGTAGATCTTCAAGGTCATAAAAAAGTAATTGATTAGATGTGCTACAGGCCATAAAGACCAAAAGATGTAGATACATACAGGATTTTAAAGCAAAAATATATGTGAAAATCATAGTACACGAAATTTAACTTAAGAAAACCTCTTTATATAAAGGAGAATAGAAACTACACGAGCTATATTCCAGTAAAAAGCTTTAGATTATTTCTTTCCAGTGAACTAACACATGAATGCAAGACTTGACTGGGAGTACGAGAAGCAGATGCTCACATTAGGTGTAGTGAGTGCATCATCATAGGGATAAGTAACATGCCCATCGAGTTGAGGAATCCTAAGAGACAACTTAGGTCCGTTGTGCTTGGAAGCAACACTGCCTCAATTAATGCTGAACTCACTTTTGACTTCATAACTAATATCTTCAACGAATACAATGTTCGGCTTAACTTCTCCAATGCAGACCTTACTGCTGCTTTGACCATGTGAGTTTTTAAATCTTATTTTTTTATTAAATTTTTTATTTTTTTTTATTTATTTATTATTTTTGCTAAAAAGTTTTTTTTCCCTCAAGCCAAACTACGATTAAAAAATTTGCCTAGAGTCTGTGATGTAAATATCCAATTCAGTGGAAAAGACTTACATAGATCACACACCACATAGATTACACACCTGTACCACTCTTTCCCATGATTCGTGTTTGTGCATAAAATGATTCATATGACTCAATTCCAATGGATTTAAGCAAGACACTATAGTTTTTGCTTGAAAGGCCAATGTTGAAGACAGCAAATTCAACTCATTTATAGGAAAGGGCTGATTTGGGTTAATATATGGCCTCAAAATGGTCAGATGGGTAAAACTGTAAAAGAGTATGCAAATGTGAACGATTTGATTTGGTTCAACTGGTCATAGCTGTTCAAACTGTATTCAAGATGCACAAACCTCCTAAATTATTCAATTCGATTTTTTTTTTATCATTATTCTGATAATATAGTTTTTGTACTCATTGCAAGTATGGGCATATATGTTTTTAGTAAGAATCTTATGTTGGATTTGCTGAGAGACAAGTTTCCGAAGGCAAATGACTTTGGGAGCGAAGTACTTCCGGGTGCAACTTCAATTGGATTGCGGTTAAGTTGTGCTACTACAGTATTTAGAAATATTAAGATGTAACGTGATTTTGAGGAACTAGATCTCATAAATAAAAAACAGTTAAATTTATTTATGTACAATCTTAAGACTAACATGTTTCTTTCATTCATTTTTTAGTTACAAGCCTACCTGTATGACAGTTACTGGGAAGATATTGGTACTATTGAAGCTTTCTGTCATGCAAATCTAGGGATCACCAAGAAGCCGGTATAGTTGCATATTTCCATTTGTTATATAGCTCCTATTTTATTGGTAGCATGACAAAACGAGTCTTATTTATTCTTATGTAGTTTCTATGACCGGTCTGCTCCAATCTACACACAACCACGATAGATGTTACAAACATTGTCATTGTCTCATTGGTGAGGGTTGCGTGATCAAGGTACTTACTGTTTTATGCAAATGAATCAATCATACTTTTGTTATCAATGTCTGGCTGGAAGCTTTAGACCCTTTTTGAGAAGAATTGTTTTCCTTCCAGAACTGTAAATTTCAACATTCGGTGATTGGTCTTCCTGCATTTCTGAGGGCGCTATTATTGAGGCTAACGATAGATTAAAGACATAGAATCGGAACAACAAGGTATTTTGTGGTTAGTGGGAATTTGACTATGGTCATGGTGTGAGGATAAAATTACTCGGCGACTTAGTTCAGAAGATTGGTGATTTATTGAATCTCTCTGTTGTTCTTCACAGAAGCCAATTTCATATATTTATGCTTAACGTTTATTTTGATTGCCACATTATCAAAGGGAAGGCATTACTAAATACGAGGAGGATGTTGACAGTGATGACTATGCGGATGTTGATGGTGATGATGAGGAAGATGTTGATGTTGATTTTGAATTTGATTATGAACATATGAGGATGTTATTTATGATGATGCTGAGTTCGGGCGCGCCAAAGGTTAAAAGAACTATTTTACCTACAGGTACTTTTCTAATTTTTTTAAGAATCTGTATGTGATATGACAATAATAAATATATTTTCTGGACAGGATGCATGTTTTACTGTTGATCCTAACAATGAAGCCGTTTCCTGAAATTAGGCAGTTCTGATGACCGGGAAGATCAGCACAAAATGTGATTTGTCCAGCCACATATTTAATTAGTTTATATGCAAAGATGGAACTCAATAATCCCTGATCTAAACAATACTTAATTCTTTTCATGTGTTGTATCTCAGCACTTGATTGAACGAAAGGATGATGTTCTTTTCACAAGCCATCATAAACTCGATGTTCAATGTCCGGCTCGATGTTCAATGTCCCTTCGACATCAAGGTCTCAGGTTATTTTGGTATCTAAAGCTATGAAGGATTGTTGGTCATAGTTGTATCAACATGAAGTTTTTAAAAATAGGATTGTATATGTATTCTGTAAAACTTGCAACTTTTAATCATTCAGAATTGAAATTAGATAATTTTATGGATTTCAGTTTACATAGTTGACTTCTTTAACTATATATATATACTACAGGAAGGTTTTCTCAAAAGTTATATTTTCATAAATATTATACATAGGGATGAAATTACTATATTGAACATCATCATATTTGACTTTTTAGTCCTTTTTATACCATATAAATATATGAACAATTAATCAATCTTAAAATAAGTAACACACCATGAGATCAATAAAACAAAATATGATTCCGTTAATTTGTTTTAACAAAAACTGGATGAGAAAGGTAACTAGCATATTTCAGTTTTGAGGGTTTTACGGGTAAATGTATATTAAAGGTATATGGTCTTCGAGTTAATGTCTTGGAATACCGGCACAAAAAGGAAACACTGCAGCTATTTATAAGATTAGTAAATCGAAATGAACTTCGAGCACAAACTGCATATGGGCTGCAGTTATATATAAGATCGATACAGGTTATGTTAACTCGCCTCTCTAAACATTTTTTTGTCACTTATAATGTAAGTTACATGTTAAATGAATAATGTACTATGAAGTTAAATGTTTGTGGTATGTAGTAAATATATTTACGATGCATTTGTAATCTTGATTCGATGTCTACTTATTTTATCCCATACTAACAATTGCACCTAAGTATACACTATCACAATTATTCTATGTATCAATAAAGTACTCCATCTTCTTATACATTTCACTATTTTCATTATCTCATTATTCAATTTTATGTCAACTGCACATAATATGGTTTTTTTTTATATATATACGGGGCTTTGCTAATTTCTGTTAAATTGCGCTTGATGTTGTATTCCAAGATCCTTATAGATGGCGGTGACGAGGGGGATCCAGTTCTTTCCACTTCATTGGTTGAAGATAGCAATTTTATGGTTCACAAGGTAACTTTTTCTCTTTTCCCTAGCTGAAAAATATTAGGAGTCTTTGTTAAAATTCATCTAAAAAAGTGGTTAACAAAAATCTAATGTGTCATTTATCAAAACCTAGCTTAACCTGAAATGGTTCGAACATGTTAAACGTGTCAATGGCGTCTATCATGTACCCAGATGCTTATATGATAATAAGCCACTTTCTTTTAAATAATTTTTATCATTGTTTCAAAACATATTTTCTAAAAATCTTCTTTAACAAATTATTAATTTCCTTCTGCTATTTACAACATGATTTAGGTTTTTTTATAGAATAAAAATGAACAGTTATATTAAATACTTTTAGTCGGGACATTGGTGCATGTGCGAATTTTCCGTGTTCGTTATGCTTAATATTCTATGACGAGTTACTTGAGTGCGTATTAATACAAGTCAAGGCTAAACATTGTCGGAGGTTGGTTTATTTCTAAAAAGACCCGTATTCTGACACGGTCAACTATATGTGGTTGTGTCAAGAGCAAGAAATGATTGAAGGTTCTCTGTTGTGACAAAAACGACAACTACTCAAACTCCACAACAAACTTCATTTACAAAGAACTTTTATTTTGTATTTGAATAGGTAGCATACATTTTTATTATGATATACAACTTCATTATCTTTTTGTATTCAAACGACATCATTGCTTTTTTTGTTTTTAGATTTGGTTACATGTTATATATAGAATTGCCTCATTTGTTAAGCTTTTCAGCGCTACTTCACTATTGCATTACATACATTTAGATTTTAATTTTTGTGTTTAAGATATTTGCCGTTGTTCATTATTTATATACATAAGCTTATAATCCGTCAAGTTATATTATGGAACGAACCCACCCGTCGGGCGGGTTATGAACACGGTATGTCACAGTTGGCAAAATTTAACACCATATGTAGCGGTTCAAAGGTAGCGGTTCAATGATACCGAAGAAGAGGACATTGAACCTGATCCAAAGAAACAAAAACAGTAATAACAAAAGATGCTACAAAACGAAATGTCTATTTGAAATTTCATGTATTTAGGTCAAAAAAGAATCGGGGAGACATCAATGAATGAAGTGATGTATGATTTGGAAGCAGAAGATGTTATCGACGAAGAGCAAGTGGAAACAATAGACTATGACAATCTACATTTAGCATATGATCAAGAGAAAACGCATAACTTTAATTGTTAGATTGCTCTTATTATATTTATGTCATTTTATATAGATTTCAATGTTTAGTTTTTTAAATTTTTTGTCTGATTATATGTTTTTAAATTGTTTGTAAAACTCAAGATGTGTATCACTTTGATTGAAATCCAAATGATTACATCATCGTTCCAATTATACTTCTAAATTATCTCAATTTGTTTAAAAATCATAACTGAAATGTAATTTCATATTTAAATAATTTTTAAATTTTGAATCATTAATCAAAATGGACATATATTATATTTACATGCTTTCATTTTATGTTTACAACATTTATTTTAACAAAGTTAATACCATGAACAAACATTTACTTTAACAACATGTTTTGATAATACTCTTAATGTTATTTCTACATCTAATACATGATCAATTAATAAATTCATTCCAGTTATTTTTGTTAAACATAATCTTCCGATTATCAATATTTTATTATCATTAAAATAATCACGAAAAACAATTTAATGAAGCGTACCCGGCCATCGGCCGGGTTATGAAGCTAGTATATATATATATATATATATATATATATATATATATATATATATATATATATATATATATATATATATATATATATATATATATATATATATATATATATATATATATTGCACTAAGTCTCATGACACGCAAACGTTGACATCGCGTGATATCATAAAATGATATAACTCACAACATAATAATGATGCAAGTAAAAGGGGCCCTCATAGCAGGAGTTTGCCATTCTCCTGGTTATCTCAAATAAAGTGCATTTGGGTTGCTAATCTAGCTAACACAAATGGGGTCGTCAACCCCAATAGATCTATCCACAATATTCGCGTTCACTCGCAGTGATTAATGACTCATGATATGAGGGACTTTTGGCAATATCGGTAACTTAGACAATATCATTCAGGATAGCATACAGAAAAAAAATATACTTGTGTTCGGGTTTAGAGCATGTATCTCCCCGCTTTAAAAATCATATAAAAATGTGAGACTATGAACTCACCTTAGTAGTGTAGATTTCGATTAGTGCTCAAATGTAGAACAATGAATAGCTCCGGACTTGCGACCTGAATTAATGTGATTTGTTTAGATTATTATCGGCTTTTCTGTTTCGATGAGTGAAATGACGAGTGTGGAAATCTTCGAGTGTGGTAGTGTCGGATTTGAGTGTTTTTAAATGTTTAAAGCTCTAAAATAACGACTTATAAATATTATTGGTGTTATGTGAAAAGTATTATTGATTTAGAGTTTAATAGAAAGTTATTATTCTTATTTAACATAAGTTAGTGAATGATAAGTTGAAATATTTAAATATTTTTAGTTAGTAAAAGTTAAGTTATATAAAATACTTGTATTATTATCTATTGTCGTTAATTAAACGTTATTAGTCGTTGAGCAACATGTTAGTTATATTTTAATATCGACGCGTTTATAAAATGTAGTGAAATCTAAGTTAAAAGTATAAGTTTTTCAAAAATATAATATAGTTACAATAATTACCCTTAACTTTACAAAAGTTACACTTTTAACCCGAAAGTTAAATTATTTACAATTTTAGTCTAACTTCTTTTTACCACTTGACTCAAAAGCTTATTCTTGAGCTTACCTCCCATGGCTTATTCGAAAAGGGACAATTATGGGTCGAATGGGCTTTAAGGGGGTGTCGAATGGGCTATAAGCCCAACATTAAGTTAGATGAGATTTTAAAAGGGTTTGATCAATCTTGGGCTTGTAAGCCCATCAAAGTTCTGTGTTTTAAAAGAGTGGTATTCGAGCAGTGGCCAAAACAGACAAAACAAAAATGTAGACATTCAAGCTATTATATGGTTTAGAACTTGACTTAGTAGACTCGTGTACAAGTGAGGCAACCATTGAGCAAATGATTCCTAGTGTTATGATTTATATCTAGTTCGAATATAAAGAGGGTCTCAAAACTGATTTGCATATTGCCATGCGACACAAGAGTTTGCATGAAACTCATTATATTTATGTCGCCTATATTTTCTTCATGTTCAGTAAGTTTAGTATAGGTTTGCATGGTTTCTCACTTAAGGGCGTGTATACATGTTTGTTTCCTACTCTTAGTGTTAAGGCTAGTAGGTATGCATGGTTTATATATTACTTCGAATAGAAAGAAAAGAAAAGGAAGGAAAGTGAATACTTACTACGCCGGTGAAGAGTTACGATGGAAATGTGGTACGAAAGGAAAAACGAGACGCGAGCTAAAAACTTGAAACTCTTCGAATAGCAACCCACGATCAAAAACCAAAAACCCAAAGATAACCTAAATGCTTGCAATGTGACCCGAATATCTTGTTTCTTATCTCCTTGTGGCTTGACAGTTGGGAAAAAGGGAAGAAAATAGTTTGTTTTGAAGTATTTTTGTTAAGTGTTTGTGAGTTTTTAGTGTGTGAGTAAGATGTGAGATGTGGTGCTTTATATAGGGATTTCGAGTATGGAACTTGGAGTATTTTAATCCTTCTTGTGCATGGTACCAAGGTGAGTGAAAGGATGGTGCATGCCTTGTCCCTGTCGAATGGAGGAAAAGGGGTCAAATCTTGTTGTGTCATGTTGATTTGGAGGTTTAGGGTGAAGGTTGTGTGGGCGGTTTGCTTACCTTATGTGCTACATGATGTGATAAGTGAACGAAGGGTCAACATGTGATATGTACAAATTGATTAATATAAGGAAAAGAAAAGGGAACGTGTAGTATGTTGGAGGTTTAAGTAGCACATAATCCATTGGTTAACAATGGTTAATATTGTTTATTGTTTTAGGCTAGGTTCTAGGGTGGCTTGGCATTGTGTTTTGGGTAGTCTTGCACGCAAGAAGGAAGGGAAGAAAATAAAAGAGTGTGTGAGTGTCGAGTTGTGTTGGAGCCGAAGAGAAAAGAAGAAAAATTGAATGTGGCATATATGAATGTGTATAGTTTAGTTGTAGGATTGGTTTTGGGCTTTGGGATCTTGGCCCACACGAAAAAGAAAGAAGAAAAGAAAATATGAGTTTGGCTTGAGGTTTTGTGTGATTATTTCGGCCCAACAGAAAGAATGAAAAGAAAATATGAAATGGGCTTTGTGTGGTGTATTCGGCCCAAAGAAAAAGGAAAGAAAGAAAAGAAATATAGGCCCGATTAATTATTTAGGATCTTCGGCCCAATAGGTTAGTATGGTTAGATTTGTCTCGGTGTTTAAATTTTTAGTGTCGGTACGCATGTGAGCTATTCGTTTGCCACGCGTTGGGTGATATCCAACGTATTCGCGTGAGTAATTTGTGAATTTGATATGTTGAATTACCAAAAAAAATAAAAAATAAAAAAATAATAATAATAAAAAAAAATAAAAAAAAAAAAATAAAAAAAAATAAAAAATAAAAAAAAATTGAACTCGTAAAAATGGGTAAATCATCTTTAAATTAGAATTACTTGGTGTTTAACATTAATAAATGACAAGGGAAATTACAAGGTATTACATGAGTATTTACAAATAGGGGAACACTGTGCACGCGATTGTCTAGATTTTTTTACTATATGCATAATCCAGTTGTATGCGAAGGAGTTTTTAATAAAACCAGACGAGAATGACATTCGCAACTTATACCACGCACATAACGCGGTTCATAAGATACCGGGAATGTTGGGAAGCATCGATTGTATGCACTGGGAATGGAAAAATTGTCCGCAAGAATGGCAAGGCCAATTTCACAGAGGTGATAAAAAGTATCCAACTATAATGCTTGAAGTCGTTGCGTCATACGACTTGTGGATTTGGCATTCATTTTTTGGGGTATCGGGTGCGAATAACGATCTTGCCGTTTTGAATAATTCTCCGTTATTCGACGACCTGCTTGATGACATCGCCCCTGAGGTTCCGTTTGAAGTATACGGGCATACATTTAACCATGTGTATTATCTAGATGACGGAATTTACCCATAGTGGGCATCTTTTGTCAAATCATTTACGGTTGCAAATAACCCAAAAAATGCCGTATTTAAAGCGAAACAAGAAAATGCTCGAAAATATATCGAAAGAGCTTTTGGTGTCCTCCGAGGATGTTGGCATATTATTGCCCAACCGGCGCGTGCATTTACTGTGGGCAAGTTACGGAGAATCATGTACTCGTGCATCATAATGCATAACATGATTTTGAAAGATCAAAACTTTGCGATATCCAAAGCTAGCGAAATGTATATTTCTCCGCAACCAAATTTGCAACAGACATGGATTGAGCGTTGCGCAGTGCAAAGAAGAAAAGCCAAAGAATTACATGATAAACGCAAACACGCAAAGCTTCAACGATGTCTCATCGAGAATAATTTGCAACGACATCAATGGGAACAAATTCAACAACAGAATCCGAATAATTAGTTTCGTTATAATTTGATGTATTTCTTAAGTTGCATTTTTTTTACCGTATCGTTATTTTACGTTTCGTATGTTTTTTATTGTGTTGTGTTGTATTTTTATTTTTAATGAAATGAATTTAAGGGGTGCTTGGTTGGGGGTATTTGGGGGTAGGGAATGGGAAAGACAATGAATAAACATGCCTGGTTAAAAGTAAGGAATGCAATCATTACTTAGTAGTGGGTAATGGGGCATTACTCAGTAAATTGAGAGGAAAGGTAATGATTACCCACCACCACCACCACCAGCAGCCACCACCACCACTAGCCACCACCAGCCACCACCACCGCCACCACCAGCTACCACCACTCACCAGCAGCTACCACCACCAGCAGCAGCCACCACCACCACTTCTACCACCACCAGCAGTAACAACCATCACCACCAGCAGCAGCCACCACCACCACTTTGGAGGTTAATGTGTTTTTCTTAAATCAAGCACTATCAAAGATAATAATAATCTCCATCCATTCATTTATATTTTATTGTATTCCCTTTACCTGTGCTATTCTCATTCCCTTCTTTGAACCAAGCGCACCTTTAGTTTATTTGGAAATTTGAATAAAAAAAAATAAAGTTGTAAGTGGTAGGTCCAAATGAGTAAGTTGAGGTTAGTTGTTAGTGAGGTGGTTAGTTGTGAAGGTTTTTTAAAGTGATGTGACACCCCGTGGGCCTCAAATGAAGAGTTTCACCTCCTCACTGCACCTTGTGCTCTAAATGTTATAATGAATTTCAAATAGTGTAGTTGACAAATTAAAAGGCTTGTTATTTCATATAGACATATAGAAAAAGGCAGTTTATCTGGACCCCCCTATAGGGGGTATGCAATCATTGCACGCATCGAGTGGTTATACTGTATGCTTCGCAGTTTATACGTTTAACTTATAAGGGGTATGTATAGTATCCCCCTATAGAAATGGGAGATGATTCGTACATATGGTTTTTTGATTTGCACAATCTAAAGTACAATTAGTTAAAGCAAAATATATATACACTATACTTGTTTAATAGATCAACTGCCACAATGAATATTGCCAGGTTAGCTTGTTTTGATGTCTTTAAGTTTTTTAATATGAGTTTTCTAAGACCTTTGATTTGTTTTGTCTCTAAATTGTTTTAACTTTTATTTTAGTTCTATACACGAGCCGAGGAAGATCTTTCTTATGGCGTGTTCTTTAGCTTTAAAGGGTAACTTAGATCCATCTATTTTGGAGTTTGGTATATCCTAATCAAAAAAGTTAAGTATGCAAATCATTTACCATAGTAAATGTATTGTTTGGTTTTGTTGGTTTATCATGTTAATTCTATTTTGCAAACGTAGTAATTTTAAATACCCCATCCGCCCCAAATTTATAGCACATTTTTTTTTTATGTTTTTTTTTTTTCTTGATGTCTCAATTTAATTGTCCACACCATTAAGATAAGAAAGTTTGATCAAGTTTACCATATTACCTTTACGTGAAATTATTATTGAACATTTAAAAAAAAAAAAAAAAAAAAAAAAAAAAAAAAAAAAAAACATTAATTAATTAGTTAAAGGTAAAACTTTCATTTTGAAAAAAATAAGAGCGAAAAACAGTAATAGTTATGTTTTTTTTAAACTGTGTATATTTTATTTGAGATGAATAGAGTATATTAATGGGTATTAAATCGAATGTACAATGTATTTGAATATCTGTACGAAATCCCTTCGCCTCTTAATGATTCGTATTAATTAGTTAAAGGTAAAACTTTCATTTTGAAAAAAATAAGAGCGAAAAACAGTAATTGTTATTTTTTTTTTAAATTGTGTATATTTTATTGGAGGACAATTATTTGAGACGGATAAAGTATATTAATGGGTATTAAATCGAATGTACAATGTATATGAATATCTGTACGAAATCCCTTCGCCTCTTAATGATTCGCAATTCTATTTTAACTTTAGGTAAAAGAAAAAACTATTAAGACGCATTTATTTCTTTTGTTCTTTAAATAATCTTTAAAAGTGTTCATTAAACATGTTTGTAGCTTCTTTTCATGAACAAACATATGAGAAAAAGTACAAATTGAAAGAATAAATAAAATACTTTAATTGAGTAAATTAAACACAAATATATGTTACTTCTTGCATTTAGAATAAAACGAGGATTCCAACCCGCGCGTAGCTGCGGAGTGCCTGTATACAATATATGAAAATAGTTTTCTTAAGCGATTTTTATTATATATACATAAAAAACTTGACTATATTGAACGACGAGTAGTTATTTCGGCTTCAATTGTTGATACATTATGTGTTGCGACAAAACATATTTATTGTATGCTAATTCGAGAGTCACAAAATTTGTTGTTTGACATTATGCAGAGTGAACACAACAACATCTAAAGCAACCGAATCATAAGTACCCACTTTATTGTTAACATACCATTTTAAAACGCACGACGTCACAACAAATCCTATTACATTTATCGTGTACAAATGACTAACAAAGTGCCACATACATTGTTAGAAAAGAACTATCCACTTTACATTTAACATATCATTCTAAAACGCATGACGTCACATCAAATCCTATTACATTTGTCGTGCACAAATAACTATCAAAGTGCCACACTGTTAGTTTTGTAGACATAAAATACTAGTTGTGCGTTAGGATCGAACTCGAGATCACGGGATTGCACACTTTACGTATGAAGAGTTAACGAATAATAATTATTTATAAAACATTATATATAATTATTAATTAACACAAAACACATAACGACCGTTAAGTAATTATTGATAATTGACTAACGGGAAAAGGAAAGGAACTAGATTGAAAATTGGATGACAAAAATGTTCCGGAAACCCTTGTGGGTTTGAGGCCGGTCGTGGGTCTTGGGGTAAAACTCAATCCCACTCAAACTTGGTCATCAAGTTACAATTAGTATATAAGCAAACCTTGGGGTCATTAGTTGGTACATTTTGTGCACTTGCTAATACCTAAAGTTTTCTTTTCCTTTTTCTTTCTCCTAGGCCGATCGAACTAAACCCTTCCTCAAGGGATCGATCGACTTTATTATTAAACAAAGTGTTTGGTTTTGTTTGTGTTCTTTACTTGCATAAAAGTTTTTTTGGTATTAGTACGTGTGTACAAGAACATGAATCAAACACACTATTGTTTGATTCTTGTATTGAATTGCAAAATCGGTAAGGGACAATTCGTGTAATCCTTATAAACCCTAATTATGGTTCATCACTATTGTTGCTTGGATTGATTCTTGTTTTGCTAGAATCATTAAGGTACGCATACGTTTAAATTCGGTTAATTAATTATGTGTTATTGTTCCTACGCTTCCGCATGTGTTCTTTGATGCTTATTATATTTAATTATGATTGTCATGATATTAATATTCCAACAGTGGCATCACGAGCCGTTATAACATGTAATTAATTACCGAAACACATAAAAAACAAATCTTGATTGTGTTTTAACATGTTTGGTCGATTTTAGGGTTAATTCCAATTGAACCCTAATTTTTAATTTAGGGCCGATTGCCCTTTATTATTTTTTAGGGTTTATGTTTGGTTATTTAATTTGATTAGGAACCCTAGGATTAACATGTTTATGTGTTAGTATGCAATCTTGTGGCAACTTGCTAATTGTTAGGTAGAATCCATGAAAACGTGCATGTTTGGCATGGATTCTGTGACAAATGGTAATTTTACATTTTAAATAATTATGATTAATTATCTGAAAATGCGCATTATTTATTTATTGACATCTATTAATTAGAGGTTATCCCATTTAAATTACGTTATTACATTATAATAACTCAAAAATGTTGATACGTGATTCACCAAATATTGGAACGAGCTCACACGCGGACCACGAAAATCAAATATACTCAATATATAACCAAACGGATCACACACTATACACGGCCCAATTTATTTCTAGTCTGGTACTATTCATCAGCCCAACCCACATTTTAAGTTTATTAATTCTCTTAAATACCACTCGATCAACTCACCAAACTTGGCCTCGTTTTCTTTGGATTTCGACACACGACACACCCAACTTTTTACATCACTCGACTCCTCTCCCACCAAAGAAACAGTAATTTGACTCTCACATTTTATTTCGAACATTTGAACACAAAACAAGGACCAAAGCTTATCACCATCAACACATGTAAAATTTCACTCGAAATATATTCATTTTTACCAAATTCGATCTAAACTTTATTCCACCTAGCACATTTATTTTTCTATGAATGTTTAAGAGTTCTCAAGTATATTTCTCACATTTTCACTCAATATCACACGATACATATTAGTTTGGACATTTTTGTATGTCGACTCTCACATATATAACCACATCGACACAAACAACAACTCCTACACTCACAAGCCTCTTCTAAAGTCTTAGAAATATTTTGCAAATCCTGCCAAAGTCCTATATTCCCTAACATACTACTGTTCAAACCAAGTGGTGATCAAAAATCTCATATATACACTTATACGTGTATATAGGTACACATAATTCACTCAACATTAAGTCCCATTCACACCATAGCATTTTCATGCATTTCTCCTAAGTATACATCATATTCGAGCACCTCAGAAGACCAGAATCTATTTTCCATTTCATTCGAGCTTCATTTCGAACCAACAAGTTCCATTCGACTCCTTTGGTACATGTCCTAGCGAGTGAAAGGATTTTCTATCCAAGTTCTAGATCATTTTCATGTTTAACTCCCACCATCTTGGCGTTGTAAGTCTCACAAACTCATTTCATATCTTTTCTTATCGATGTTAAACTTCCATGCATCGTACTTTATTTGTTTCGAACGTATATAACTCTCTTTTAATTTGTACGTACCTTGTTATTTATTGTCACATATAAACATGGTTGCCTCCTATGATGGAAGGCTAGAAACCATGGTTACACCATCACACGACATTTACATATTCGTTTTTATGCATTTCGAGCACCCTTTTTAATTATTATTGAATCGTATAATATTAAAACTCATATACAAGTCATATTTTTACTTTTGAACACCTTGTACTGTCGATTAGAAATGGTTCAATAAAAACGAAACATACATACAACATATGAATTTTATTACACATCTCGATTCTTAACAAGTTCACCTAACAAATTAGTGCTATAAGTTTTCTTTAATAAGCTCGTCTAAGCCCTTTAAAAACACCAAAGCTTAAGCTACTCGGACTGATCAAAAACCTTCATATTTTGTCGATTTGGGCTAGTTAGCCCAATAAGCTGTTAATAAGCACTTCGTATAAGTTGTTGATATAAGATCTTTTCTTATGTTTTTCTAACCATAAAATAAGCCCAACTTGTCTTAAAACCTTTTGGATTGAAAAAACTTAACGGGCCTTTAATTATACTCGTTAAGTCCATTTAGCTTAAAAATAAGCATTTCGGAAAATAAGCAGTTTATATAAACTTAAATAAGCTATATAAAGTTAGTAAAACTCTCGGATAATTTTTCCTACCTTTTTGTGATTTTTGGACTAAATTTGCAAAGCATATTTACTATTAGGGGTAAAAATTGTAACTTTCAAAAAATAGGGTACAAACTATCAACTCAGTAACTTATGGGTATAAAAGCATAAAACAATAACTAGAAGTCATAAAATGTAACATTTGACCCATTTTGGACTAAAAATGTAACCAAGGACTAACGGTGCAACGCTTACACCGTTAGGGTAGAAAGTTTAAATTTTGTGAAAATACAAGGACTGAACAGTAACATTTATTTATATACATTTCTATTTCATGTTTTATACATTTTCATTTAAACATGTGCATTCTCGTCATTCGTTTTAATATATTTAACTTCGTTACGTTTATATATTTATAACGAACTTTTAACGATTTAACTTAACGTTTCGTTTCACCACTTTCGAGGAAACGATATTATTGGATTAAATGACATAAAAACAAGATAATATTATATATAATATTATTTTTAAACTTTAAGCATTTAAAGCATATCCCACACTCACATCACAAACCAAATCGTTATCCGTTACTCACTTTCACAATCACCATTCATATTAAGTCAAATTCTCAGACTTTACCGTTATTCAGGTCGTGTGTTGGAGCCGCTCCCATAACTTACTTGATTTTACATTTCACCTTGCCAGTTACGCTCAAGGTGAGATTCATAGCCCTTACTTTCATACGTTTTGAATTACTTTTGGGGGAGATACATGCTCAACTATTTTCAATTACTTTTACAAGTACACTAAACTTTCACGGATTGTCGTGAGTCATAGCCCCACAATTACTCTTTAATACTCACTTTAAACTACTTGGGGTGAGAAACATGCTTACTTTTATGGACTACTTAAACAATGCTTTTGTTTGATAAAACTATTACCTGTTGGTCGAAGTACTGTATCCCAATCATGTACCGTTAATTTCCTGGTGGAAATCACGAGTGATATAAATAGATCTATTGAGGGTGACACCTCCATCCGTGTTGCGATTCAACAGTCCCGATTGGACAAACAGATGTATATCATGTCGAATTACAGTGTCTAGGGATAGAACACTTGTCGGGCCTTATTATTACATGACTCATTTCATGCAAACTGTCATAGCTTCGGTAGCATGAAACTTAGCGCAGCATAATAGCACTTTTGTATACATTTCGAAATTGAAATGTTAACTCATGAACTTACTGGTCCAACTTTACTGCTTTATATAAACCTATGAACTCACCAACCTCTGTGTTGACACTTTTACGTGTTTTTCTCAGGTGTTTAGTTGTTGATATATGATGATGCAAGGCAGTGCTTGGCAGGGGCATAGGCACACTTTTGGAGTGTACACATAACACTCATGACCAGAGTTTTTGTACTATGGGACAACTAATAATTATTATGGGCCTTGTTTTTCGCATTTCAATTATGTAAAACTTATGTTTTAATCAATGAAGCTTTTAAAACGGATTTGATAAATTCGTTCTCTATTACTTATGTTATGATCCAATTACGTAGCACCCCAGATATTATTACCGCTGTGATCTGATTTGGAGGTGTTACAGATTGACATCAGAGCTAAGGTTATAGAGAACTAGGTACACATAAAACCTAGACTATAACCGCTTTTTACAAAAACTCAACCTATGACCGCCATGTGCCAGCCTGCCTTACTTGCCACTTTACTTGCTACTCTACTTATTGTTTCAGCCAGCCTAACATATACTTGCATGCTACTTTGATGACACCTATTTTCGTGTTAACTGTATACATATACATATGTACTTATATTATGGCTAATACTTTCTAGCCTTACACTAGAGATTATAAGTATCTTTTATATACTTATACCCGTATACCATCTTTGTCACAGACCATGTCTTCCAAATCACTTGATATTACTGAAACTATTCTCCGTGCTACTCGTACACCACCTACCCTTCAGGTCACTTCAGATGCTGAAGATCCCTATGTACAAGTATCACAACCACAACCTAATATGGAACTTACTCTAAATACTCAGATACCACTACCCTCATCACCTACTCACTCACCTCCACATCAGAAACTTAGGAGAGCTACTGAGTCTTATTCAGATGAAGAGATGATTGGTTGTCCGGCAACATTCGAAATTGGGCAGAGTTCGAGGAGAACGCACCAAGAAACAATTTGGAAAGATGTTGAGCCAAACTCTCCACTGTCTGACGTTCCAGACTCCCCAATGCCAGACGTCCCAGATGACGTATCCTCACTTAATCCTCCTGACTATAATGTAAGTACTCGTGATTCGATATGGACCCTTCTTCATCAACAAGCCAGCACACTAGACGTCCAAATTGATCAACTGGAAATGTTACAACCAACACGTTTCAAATGGTATGATCGAAACATTAACACTCTGTTTAAGAGAGCCAATGCCGAGAGGCGAGAAGTGTTTGACTTAGGGATGAAAGTTGATGAGATGCAGGATACTTACAACTATGAGCTTAGAAACTTGGATTCCAGAGTCCGTTGTTTGGGTAGAGACCATACCCAGACACATAGCAGGGTAGAAGACGTCGAAAGGACCCTATGGTTAGCCAGAGACACGGTGAGGAACCAGGGTCAGAAGATTTCTGTCTTAGAGGCCATGTTGGCTACTCAGATGAGGATGTGCCAGGAGTTCCAGAGATGCTTCGCAGACATGGAAGCTGCACAACCGGAGCTTGAGGCAGAAGTTAAGCGTTTACGTCAAGGACGTAACTAATCTTAGATTCATATGTATCATTTCTGTACCCACTAAACCGAGTAGTCTTCGGTTAGTGTCTGATGTATTTTCCAATAAGCTTGTAATTTTCAGACCTTGTAACCGACTTTTAATCTATAACAAGCTCATTTTGTTATATCTCCCTGTTAGTTGATCATCTTGATTAAATTCTTTCTTTCATGCTCTACTGTGATGCTATTCATTCATGTGATGACTTCTCATACTCTCATGCAAAATCTCATCATTTGTTGCTTTCTTTTGTAGGCAAATGGCTCTACACAAATCAAACCGTACTCGAAACGCAACTAATGCCACTCCCCCTCCAAACGTAGTCAACCAGCCAACTTTGGCACAACTCGTGGCACAGCAGGTGGCAGAAGCCATGGCTGCTGCTGCCAATGTGGGATCAAGCACTAACACCGGTGACAGAGCCGCGAGACCCACTAATGTCAGTCGGGCCTGCACATACAAGGAATTTCGTGCTTGTGATCCAGGAAGTTTTGGAGGAACTGAGGGAGCTGTCAGCTTAGCAAGATGGCTAGAAAAGTTGGAAACTGTGTTTCGCATCTGCAATTGCGAAGAAGAATCCAAGGTTAAGTATGCCTTGTATACCTTGACAGGCAGTGCTTTAACCTGGTGGAACTCTTACATGAAGTCATCAGGAATGGATATTGCTTACGCTATGGCGTGGGAGCAATTCAAAGCTTTAATGCTCCAGAAGTATTGTCCTCGCACTGAGGTAAAAAAGATGGAAGCAGAATTTTGGAACTTAAAGTTTCAAGGCACCAACATTTTAGTGTACACACAGCGCTTCCAAGAGCTAGCATTGCTATGTCTCGAGTTGGTTGCTACTGAGGCGCGAATGATAGAGCGTTACATCAGAGGATTACCCTTGAACATCAGAGGGAATATATTGGCTGCTAATCCTAGCGACTTGCATAACACAATTTCCATCTCTCACAACTTAATGGATCAGGTGATCCAAGATATGGCAGAAAAAGGAGGAGATAACAAAAGGAAATGGGAGGACAACTCTAGAGCCAACCATCAGCCAAACAAACGACAGGAAGTCGCTAAGGTTTATTCTGCTGGACCCAGTGATCAGAGGGTCTATGCTGGAAAAGCTCCTCTGTGTAACCGTTGTAAACTCCATCACAGCGGGCCATGCACCGTGAAATGTGGAAATTGTCAAAAGATCGGTCATATGACCAGGAATTGCAGATCACCAGGTCTTGCTACTGCTCAGAGGGCGCCAGTGACTAATCAAAGAGCTCCTACTGTCAAGGACAAATCTTCCCTTACCTGCTTTGGTTGTGGGGAAAAGGGGCACTTCAGGCATGAGTGCAAGAAACAGAGAAACCAGGGTAACAATGGGAATCAAGCTGCTGGAGGGAACTAGGGCTATGCAGGAAATGCCCGAGGAAGAGTGTATGTGGTTGGAGGAAGAGAAGCACTAGAGGACCCGAACGTCGTTACGGGTACGTTTCTTCTAAACAACCGCTATGCATCTATTTTATTTGATACCGGAGCAGATAAGAGTTTTATATCAAACACATATAGTCAGTTGCTAGATAACATCCCTACAGCTTTAGACATTGCTTACGACGTAGAATTAGCTAATGGTAATGTGGAAAGAGTAGACACTATAATCCAAGGTTGTACGCTAAACCTGTTGAACCACCCGTTCAACATAGATCTTATGCCAGTAGAACTTGGCAGTTTCGACGTTATTATTGGAATGGACTGGTTATCTAAACACCAGGCGGTGATCGTCTGCGACGAGAAGATTGTTCGTGTACTGTACGGTAACGAAGTATTGGAAGTATTAGGAGATAGGAGCGACCGTAGAAATACATCTCGATTGAACATCATATCATGCACCAAAGCTCAGAAGTACATTGAGGACGGATGTCTCCTCTTTGTAGCACAAGTTGAGAAGATAAAGAATGAGTCTAAAGAAAAACGCCTAGAAGACGTGCCAATTGTGCGTGACTTTCCTGAAGTCTTTCCCGAGGATTTGCCTGGACTTCCACCAGTCAGGCAACTCGAGTTTCAAATTGACTTAGTACCAGGTGCTGCACTCGTAGCGCGAGCACCGTACCGATTAGCTCCTTCAGAGATGCAAGAACTATCGAAACAACTACAAGAACTCTCAGAGAAAGGTTTCATCAGGCCTAGTTCCTTACCATGGGGAGCCCCTGTTCTATTCGTCAAGAAGAAAGACGGAACCTTTCGGATGTGAATCGACTATAGAGAGCTGAACAAGTTAACAATAAAGAACTGATACCCACTTCCTAGGATTGATGACCTATTTGATCAACTACAAGGTTCTAGCGTATATTCAAAGATTGACCTTAGATATGGATACCATCAACTTCGAGTTCGAGAAGAAGACATCCCAAAAACAGCATTTAGAACCCGTTACGGACACTACGAATTCCAGGTTATGCCATTTGGTTTGACAAACCCACCAGCGGTATTCATGGACCTTATGAACAGGGTGTGCAAACCATATTTGGATAAGTTTGTGATTGTGTTCATAGAAGATATCCTGATCTATTCCAAGAACAAGGAGGAACGTGAACAACATCTCAAGATGATTCTGGAATTGCTCAAAAAGGAGAAATTGTATGCAAAATTCTCGAAATGTGACTTCTGGATTTCCACTGTACAATTTCTCGGTCACGTGATTGACAGCCAGGGTATTCACGTGGACCCTGTGAAGATTGAATCAATTAAGGATTGGGCGACGCCAACAACTCCAACTGAGATACGCCAATTCTTAGGACTTGCCGGTTATTACCAAAGATTTATCGAGGGATTCTCCAAAATAGCCAAACCATTAACCACCCTAACTCAGAAAAACGTAAAGTACGTCTGGGGTAAAGACGAAGAAGAGGCATTCCAGACACTCAAAGAAAAGTTGTGTAGTGCACCCATATTGGCCTTACCTGAAGGAAGCGATGACTTTGTCGTATACTGCGACGCTTCGCACAAAGGTTTAGGTGATGTATTGATGCAGAGACAGAAAGTGATTGCTTATGTGTCACGACAACTCAAGACACATGAAAAGAATTACACAACCCATGATCTAGAACTAGGAGCAGTTGTATTCGCTCTTAGGATATGGAGACATTACCTGTACGGCACTAAGTGTACAGTGTATACGGACCACAAAAGCCTGCAACATATCCTAGATCAAAAAGAGTTGAACATGAGACAACATAGGTGGCTAGAATTACTCAGTGATTGTGACTGTGAAATTCGTTATCACCTGGGAAAAGCCAACGTTGTGGCAGATGCTCTTAGCAGGAAAGAACGACTCAAACCCTTGAGAGTCAGATCGTTAGGAATGACGATCAGTTCACCACTCCCAACAAAGATCCTCGAGGCTCAGGTTGAGGCGCTCAAGGAAGAAAATAGACCAAGTGAAAAACTCTATGGTATGCCAGAGAATGCAAATGGCTTTATAAAGAGATCAGACGGAGTATTGTGCTTCAACGATAGAAGCTGGGTACCACTCTATGGTGGGATGCAAGAGTTAATTATGTACGAGTCGCATAAGTCCAAGTACTAAATTTATCCCGGAGCTGATAAGATGTACCTTGATCTTAAGAAACTATATTGGTAGCCTAACATGAAGGCGGATATTGCACTATATGTCAGCAAATGCTTAACTTGTTCTAAAGTTAAGGCAGAACATCAGAGACCGTCCGGATTACTAGTGCAACCTGAACTCCCTGTTTGGAAATGGGAACGAATCACTATGGACTTCATAACCAAACTACCAAGAACATCCAGTGGATATGACACGATTTGGGTGATTGTTGACAGACACACCAAATCTGCTCATTTTCTTCCCATCAAAGAAACTGACAGCATGGATTAACTCGCTTGTTTATATCTGAAAGAAGTAATCTACAGACATGGAGTATGATGAAGCGAAAAGTGTACCGCTTTTAGGGGGTCATTTAAGCCCTAAATCGTATTTATTTGATCAAATATTGCCCTAAATCGTTCCTTTTGTCATTTTAGGTACTTTTGAGAAAAAATCTGGAAAAGGAAGCATTTTGGACGTTTTTGGAGCATAAAAGTGAAGAAAACGACAAAGTCTCAAAATCGGCTGGAAAGTACCTTTGACGGCGTCAGGGATTGGTCCAGACGGCGTCACGGCTTGGCAAAAAAAAGGTGGATATGAAAATTACTCATGATAAGCCAGAGAATTTTGCATGAAAAATCTGACGGCGTCACCCTTTGAAGTGATCAAGGTCGTCACGGCTTAACTTAAAGAGGGACGGCGTCAAGCTTTGATAAGCCAGAGCGGATTTTGGAGGTCTAAAGAGGGACGGCGTCAGGAAGGCCATCCGGGAACCCTAAAAGCGGCGAGGTGACGGCGTCAGGATCTATAACGTGACGCCGTCAGCCCTTAAACTCTATATATAGTTTTGCAATTTTTTGTCATTAGTGTGGAACTTATTGTGTGTAATTTTGGAGGAGAAACCCTAAGACGAATTTCTGCCATTTTTAAGGGTTTTCATACCCTTGGATCTCCCATGTTTAATTGAAGATAAGTGATTATTTAATCATTCAATATGTCTATGTGTTGTTTGATTACATCTTGTTCTTGTCTTTTGATTAACATGCTAGGCTAGATTTATCTTGTGTTTGCTTAGATCTAATGAAACCTAGCTATTGATTATTGGTTATTAGTGTGTTATTAATTGTATTGGATGATTGTTCATCGATGTTAGGCTTAAGAAAACTGGCTAACTTCCTATTCGGTAACTTGCTTGAACGTCTTAAGAAACATGAACCAATGCGTACTAAGGTTTTTATGGTTGTATTTAATGCATGAGAGAATTCTAGTGATCCCATGTTAGGAGCTTCTTAGCCGGCTCGACATAGGAGTGAAGTAGGAGCTTGTAGAGTTGGGGAAGTACGTACGCCACCCTACGATTGGTATTAAGGAATACACCCGTCATCCACGCAATTAATACACACTAATCAACCGGTAAAAGATAGTTAGGGAGTAAGGAAATCTAAGTAAACACATTTCTCTCCACATAAGTTTCACAACTCTTTTCATTTTCAGTTATTTTATTTTATTTGCATTCGTAGTAACTTGGGTTAGTTGACTAGCAACTAATTCCGCCCACTCCTTCAAACCCGAGATTTTACTTGCTTTCATAAAAATATAAAAACATAAAAAGAATCTTCTCTCACCCTTAGACCTATTAGAGTAGTTTTTTCAATCCTAACGACACTATTCCCTGTGGAGAACGATCAATCCCCCGTACTTACCACTACACTATACTACATCGGTCAGGTACACTGCCTGGTGGGGTTGTAAGCCTCTTGAGATCCCTCGAGAGGTAAAACCTGTTGTAAGGTTGCAAAACCACGCATCAAGTTTTTGGCACCGTTGCCGGGGAATAGTTATTGTTTAGGTTGAATTTTTATTTTATTAGGTCTACTCACTAGATTCCTTTCTAGTGAGATTTTTTATTTTATTTTTCTAGGATTTCTTGTAGTCTATCTTTTTCTTTGTGCCCTTTGTTTGTAAAACCATTTTCATTTGTCACTATGATGGATGAAATTCCATTTAGATCATTGACAATAGAGGAACAATTATATTTCACCAATAGATTTGTTTCCTATCATTCCTATGAATTTTTGTGTGATCTTTGTGATTTCCAAAAGGAGTTAGGGGTAAGGTTAGATGGGTTTAATGAATTCTATGCATGTGAGATTTCTATTAGACGAGCATTATCTGGATCAATTCCTTTTAGTCAGGCCCTTTGGATGAATTTTGAGGAAAGCTTCCTAACCATGACCCATAAGTGGAACGAATTGGTGGATTCGTATGAGCAAAGAGACCTAGTTTCTAAGAACATGGACTTAGAACCCGACCAAGATTGTGAGATGGTTAATGTTGAACTACCTAGGTGCATGCTTGGATTAGATTTCACCAAGACATATGATGAGTATGAGGAATCCTTTAGGCAAATGGAACATAGTGATCAAGTTATTGAGAATGATTCTTATGAATCGGACCAAGAATTTGAGATGAATAGAAAAGGATTTGAGATACCTAGGTGCATGTTGGGGATAGACTTCAACAAATCACATAATAAGCACATAGGTAATCAAGATAAGATGGAGGATAAAGTAGAAAATCCAAGTCCACCAAGTACTCCACAAAACCCACCATCATTCGAGGCACCCACACCGCCCGTGACTTACCCGGAAGAAGTAGAAGAGACTATAGGAACCCCAATAGAGGTAGAGCCCTTGGACCAAACAAAACTAGAAGAAATAGGTTTGAATACTTGTAGTCATAACCTTTCTTTTAGTTCTATGGAAGTTCCTAGTTTTGATGAACCGGAGCCTCAACCAAAACCGTTACCTAATCTTCCATCTTTAGATGTGAATTTAGGAATTAAAAAAGGTCCCGATCCACCCATCAAACCATATAGTCCGGGTAGTTTTATGTTGAAGGTAGTAGACTCTAAGCCTTGTAGAGAGGAAGCTGACATAGGAGTGAACCATAACCTTTCATACTTACATCACCCATTCATGATTATTCACAAGAAACATTATGGGTTTAAACCGGGTTTATTAGGTCAAGATGGATTCCCAACTAGGAGTCTCTCGAAGTTGATAGAAGATGATCCCTTTCTAGGAGAAAACTTCAATTCACCCATTGACCAAAGTGAACTAGGTAAGGTTATGATGAAAGGAGCACACCCCTTTGAGTATATAATTCATCCACCACTCTTTCCTCACGCAGCATACTTCCACCAAGATGGTGTGTATCGCTACTATCACCCGCACTTAATCCTAAGTGTAGGAAAAACATCTCCTTTATCCGTTAAATAAGGGTAGAGTCAGGCTCGTGACTCGAACAAAAACAAGCGCTTCTTGGGAGGCAACCCAAGCTTTATTTGCTTTGTGTGTTTATTTATTTGTTTGTTTGATTTTATTTGCTTCCGTATGTATGTTTAATTTTTATTATTACTGATTCATGTTCAAAACTAAATTTTGAAAATGCTTTATCTTGTTTTTAACTTCGTCTTAACTACATATAAAGGTATTTTGCAAAAGTTAAGTGTAAGGGAAATCCAAATCGGTTTATTAGAACACAAATGAACATGAATCGTAATAATATTAAATTAACATACATATTAGTAATTGTTTGAGTCAAATGCTTGTATCGAGTCATAATGATATTTTGCAGAAATTCCAGGAAGTAAGGTATAGGTTTTTCCAAAATTTTTCCGGAAACTTAACATGAGAATTCTGTCAGATCATTTCTGACGGCGTCAGGATTTACAACCTGACGGCGTCAGGTTTTAATTTTCTGAAAATTTTGAAAGTTTTGTTTTCATAAAAAAGTTTTTATTAAGGGGCCGCTTGGTTCACTTGGTGAGGAATGCAAAGGGAATGCAAAGCAATGCATTCCCTTTCCCCCAAAATTGTTAGGTAATGCCTCATTACCCACTACTGGGTAATGGGCCATTGCATTCCCCTGCACCAAGCATGATTATTGATTATATTCCCATTACCCACCCCTTATCCCCCCAACCAAGCACCCCCTAAATCTCTAACTTATAATCTCCAGGAATCTGCAAAATAATCATTCCACAAGCATTATATCCTTATATATAGAATTTATCCCGCCGATGTTATGCAGGTTTTCGTGTTTGTTTTCTCAGGTTTAACAGGTTATTTTGGACAAGGAAATGTATGTGGAATCAAGCTTATGGCGATGCATTAGTCTAGAAGCTTCAACATTACCTTGGAAGAAGATCTAACCGTGTTACCGCATTATCCACCGAGCGAATCAGGGGAGTATTTGATTTCATTCTTTTACTTTATGCTTTTACATCTTGTTATTTGAACATTGGGGACAATGTTCATCTTAAGTGTAAGGGGGGGGTAAAAGTACGATACTTTAGAGAATACAATTGCACTTGATTTTTGTTTATTTAATAGTAGATGTGTAATAAAACTGAGAGAAACACCTGTTAAGGTAATTTTAGTGCCAAATTTAAATTTTTTTACAACATATAGGAGTGAAACTTTGATCTTAATGAGCATCTCACGGATAGGAGTTATATGACTAGCACAAAACCGTACCACTAAAAAAATTTTCCACCCCAAATATGTGAGGTTCGCCCCTAGAATTGGTAGGAAAAGCATTTATGCTATGATGTGTGTACCGGTAGCACTTAGATTCTAGAACTTGCGTTAGGACCATTCCGAGGCCACAAGTGAGACTACATTCGTGTAGTTAGATTTACTATATGATAAGAGGCATTAGGATTAACCCATTGTTTTACACCTGTGTTTTTGTTATAATTACTTTGGCTACATTGGTCAAGTAATTCTCCCACACCCTTTGCGTTATACTCATTTTTAGTACACGATACCCCTAGTACACCCCTCAGAGCCTATCTTTTCGTTTCGACCTTTAAGCATTTTACTTAAAGGAAGAATTTGTTACACCCCACTTAAATGTACACCCAAATCGCCTTAGCCTACCTTGTATGCACTCATCTTTAGTGCATTATTGTGACAACATTTGTTTAAACCCCAAGTTAATTATCTAATTGATTACATGGTTGCTAAGTCGAGTCATATCTTTGTACATATTGTTTTGGGACGATTGGGACTCATGGGTAAAGTACTAGTGTAATGGAGTAATGGGGAAGAACATCATTTATTACCCCCATATGTGCTAAATATTTTAAAAGTACTCCAAGTGTTTCGATTATCTTAATTCGAGTCAGTAGAATAGTTATTTGTAAAGTTATGTAAAAGTTCAAGTGTAAGGGGAATGCAACGCCCCTATGATGTATTATTTTGGATGGTAGGGCAAAAGTGTACGCAAAAAAAAAAAAAAAAAAAAAAAAAAAAAAAAAAAAAAAAAAAATCGAAAAAATAAGAAAAAAAAAAAATGAGGAAAAGAAAAGTTGAAAAAAAAAAAAAAACATACGGACTACCATCCCGTTTCATTTCATGTTTGTTTTATGTTTTTGTTATTTTGTTTTTAGCTTAAGATTGAGTCTAGTCTTGGCTTAGCAACGCCATATTGTACATGTAATTAATCAAGATCTTTAACTCGCCACCAGTAAAATATCCCTTATCCAACAAAACCGTGTTTATCATATCCCTACACCTCATGTTACAACCCATGTAAAAGCCCTCTTTGATAGTTTATCTTAGGTGCTTACGCCTAGTGGAGAAGGTTTTCGATCCTTTCCCAAGCCTATGGTAATCTATTTGCTATGACAGGTAGTGAGAGATAATATCCGTTTTCATTTATGAGATTTATTTTGATGACACTTGAGAGATGTGAGTATCTAAACACTACTTGTGAGGTGCTAGTATGTAATCTCCGTGCTTATTATGATTAAAGTGGAACGACTATTTGTTGTAATTACTTTTATATTAGCGTTAAATGACCCCTAACTTGTATTTTGATTAGAATAAAAGCACATTTGCTTGAGGACAAGCAAATCTCAAGTGTAAGGGTATTTGATGAAGCAAAAAGTGTACCGCTTTTAGGGGGTCATTTAAGCCCTAAATCGTATTTATTTGATCAAATATTGCCCTAAATCGTTCCTTTTGTCATTTTAGGTACTTTTGAGAAGAAATCTGGAAAAGGAAGCATTTTGGACGTTTTTCGAGCATAAAAGTGAAGAAAACGACAAGTCTCAAAATCGGCTGAAAAGTATCTTTGACGGCGTCAGGGATTGGTCCAGACGGCGTCACGGCTTGGCAAAAAAAAGGTGGATATGAAAATTACTCATGATAAGCCAGAGAATTTTGCATGAAAAATCTGACGGCGTCACCCTTTGAAGTGATCAAGGTCGTCACGGCTTAACTTAAAGAGGGACGGCGTCAAGCTCATTTCTGACGGCGTCAAGCTTTGATAAGCCAGAACGGATTTTGGAGGTCTAAAGAGGGACGGCGTCAGGAAGGCCATCCGGGAACCCTAAAAGCGGCGAGGTGACGGCGTCAGGATCTATAACGTGACGCCGTCAGCCCTTAAACTCTATATATAGTTTTGCAATTTTTTGTCATAAGTGTGGAACTTATTGTGTGTAACCTTGGAGGAGAAACCCTAAGACGAATTTCTGCCATTTTTAAGGGTTTTCATACCCTTGGATCTCCCATGTTTAATTGAAGATAAGTGATTATTTAATCATTCAAAATGTCTATGTGTTGTTTGATTACATCTTGTTCTTGTCTTTTGATTAACATGCTAGGCTAGATTTATCTTGTGTTTGCTTAGATCTAATGAAACCTAGCTATTGATTATTGGTTATTAGTGTGTTATTAATTGTATTGGATGATTGTTCATCGATGTTAGGCTTAATAAAACTGGCTAACTTCTTATTCGGTAACTTGCTTGAACGTCTTAAGAAACATGAACCAATGCGTACTAAGGTTTTTATGGTTGTATTTAATGCATGAGAGAATTCTAGTGATCCCATGTTAGGAGCTTCTTAGCCGGCTCGACATAGGAGTGAAGTAGGAGCTTGTAGAGTTGGGGAAGTACGTACGCCACCCTACGATTGGTATTAAGGAATACACCCGTCATCCACGCAATTAATACACACTAATCAACCGGTAAAAGATAGTTAGGGAGTAAGGAAATCTAAGTAAACACATTTCTCTCCACATAAGTTTCACAACTCTTTTCATTTTCAGTTATTTCATTTTATTTGCATTCGTAGTAACTTGGGTTAGTTGACTAGCAACTAATTCCGCCCACTCCTTCAAACCCGAGATTTTACTTGCTTTCATAAAAATATAAAAACATAAAAAGAATCTTCTCTCACCCTTAGACCTATTAGAGTAGTTTTTTCAATCCTAACGACACTATTCCCTGTGGAGAACGATCAATCCCCCGTACTTACCACTACACTATACTACATCGGTCAGGTACACTGCCTGGTGGGGTTGTAAGCCTCTTGAGATCCCTCGAGAGGTAAAACCTGTTGTAAGGTTGCAAAACCACACATCAGAGTACCAATTTCGATCATCTCCGATCGCGACAATCGTTTCATTTCAAACTTAGAAAGCTTTGGGGATAAAACTTGACATGAGTACAGCTTACCATCCCTAAACAGATGGCCAAAGCGAAAGAACCATTCAAACCTTGGAGGATATGCTCCGAGCTTGTGTTTTAGACTTCGGCAAGAAATGGGACGAACATTTTCCCTTAGTCGAATTCTCGTACAACAACAGTTATCATACAAGTATAAAAGCCGTACCATTCGAGGCACTTTATGGACGTAAGTGTCGATCACCTATTTGTTGGACTGAAGTAGGAGACAGTCAACTCACAGGTCCCGAACTCATCCATGAGACAACCAAAAAGATTGTGCAGATTCGTAGCCAGATGCAAGCTGCACAAGACCGACAAAATAGCTATGCTGACAAGAGACGTAAACCTCTTGAGTTCCAAGTAAGGGACAGAGTCATGTTGAAGGTTTCACCATGGAAAGGCGTGATACGTTTTGGCAAACGTGGAAAACTAAATCCTCGTAAGATTAGACCTTTTGAAATTCTAGAAAGAATCGGACCGGTAGCGTACCCACTCCAGCTACCGCAAGAACTCAACAGTATACATGATGTCTTTCATGTATGCAATCTAAAGAAATGCTTGTCCGAGGAAGCTCTTACTATTCCTTTGGAAGAAATCAAAATTGACAATCGACTGCACTTTATCGAAAAACCCGTTGAAATCATGGAACGAGAGGTCAAGAGATTGAAACATAGTTGAATACCAATTGTCAAGGTTCGTTGGGATTCCCGAAGAGGTCCTAAATTCACGTGGGAACGTGAAGATGAATTTAAGGCTAAATATCCCCATTTTTTTGTATCTTCACCTGATAACACGAAGTGAATGTCAGGACGACATTCAAATAAGGTTGGGAGACTGTGACAAATGGTAATTTTACATTTTAAATAATTATGATTAATTATCAGAAAATGCGCATTATTTATTTATTGACATCTATTAATGAGAGGTTATCCCATTTAAATTACGTTATTACATTATAATAACTCAAAAATGTTGATACGTGATTCACCAAATATTGGAACGAGCTCACACGCGGACCACGAAAATCGAATATACTCAATATATAACCAAACGGATCACACACTATACACGGCCCAATTTATTTCTAGTCTGGTACTATTCATCAACCCAACCCACATTTTAAGTTTATTAATTCTCTTAAATACCACTCGATCAACTCACCAAACTTGGCCTCATTTTCTTTGGATTTTGACACACGACACACCCAACTTTTTACATCACTCGACTCCTCTCCCACCAAAGAAACAGTAAGTCGACTCTCACATTTTATTTCGAACATTTAAACACAAAACAAGGACCAAAGCTTATCACCATCAACACATGTAAAATTTCACTCGAAATATATTCACTTTTACCAAATTCGATCTAAACTTTATTCCACCTAGCACATTTATTTTTCTATGAATGTTTAAGAGTTCTCAAAAATATTTCTCACATTTTCACTTAATATCACACGATACATAACACACATAACAACTCCTACACTCACAAGCCTCTTCTAAAGTCCTAAAAATATTTTGAAAATCCTTCTAAAGTCCTATATTCCCTGACATACTACTGTTCGAACCAAGTGGTGATAAAAAATCTCATATATACACTTATACGTGTATATAGGTACACATAATTCACTCAACATTAAGTCCCATTCACACCATAGCATTTTCATGCATTTCTCCTAAGTATACATCATATTCGAGCACCTCAGAAGACCAGAATCTATTTTCCATTTCATTCGAGCTTCATTTCGAACCAACAAGTTCCATTCGACTCCTTTGGTACATGTCCTAGCGAGAGAAAGGATTTTCTATCCAAGTTCTAGATCATTTTCATGTTTAACTCCCACCATCTTGGCGTTGTAAGTCTCACAAACTCATTTCATATCTTTTCTTATCGATGTTAAACTTCCATGCATCGTACTTTATTTGTTTCGAACGTATATAACTCTCTTTTAATTTGTACGTACAATGTTATTTATTTTCACACATAAACATGGTTGCCTCCTATGATGGAAGGCTCGAAACCATGGTTACACAATCACACGACATTTACATATTCGTTTTTATGCATTTCGAGCACCCTTTTTAATTATTATTGAATCGTATAATATTAAAACTCACATACAAGTCATATTTTTACTTTTGAACACCTTGTACTGTCGATTAGAAATGGTTCAATAAAAACGAAAACATACACACAACATATGAATTTTATTACACATCTCGATTCTTCACAAGTTCACCTAACAAATTGGTGCTATAAGTTTTCTTTAATAAGCTCGTCTAAAAGGATAAAACAATAACTAGAAGTCATAAAATGTAACATTTGACCCTTTTTGGACAAAAAATGTAACCAAGGAATAACGGTGCAACGCTTACACCGTTAGGGTAGAAAGTGTAAATTCTGTGAAAATACAAGGACTGAACAGTAACATTTATTTATATACATTTCTATTTCATGTTTTATACATTTTCATTTAAACATGTGCATTCTCGTCATTCGTTTTAATATATTTAACTTCGTTACATTTATATATTTATAACGAACTTTTTTAACGATTTAACTTAACGTTTCGTTTCGCCACTTTCGAGGAAACGATATTATTGGATTAAATGACATAAAAACAAGATAATATTATATATAATATTATTTTTGAACTTTAAGCATTTTAAGCATATCACACACTCACATCACAAACCAAATCATTATCCGTTACTCTCTTTCACAATCGTCATTCATATTAAGTCAAATTCTCAGACTTTACCGTTATTCGGGTCGTGTGTTGGAGCCGTTCACATAACTTGTTTGATTTTACATTTCACCTTGCCAGTTACGCTCAAGGTGAGATTCATAGTCCCTACTTTCATACGTTTTGAATTACTTTCGGGGGAGATACATGCTCAACTATTTTCAATTACTTTTACAAGTACAATAAACTTTCACGGATTGCCGTGAGTCATAGCCCCACTATTACTCTTTAATACTCATTTTAAACTACTTGGGGTGAGAAACATGCTTACTTTTATGGACTACTTAAACAATGCTTTTGTTTGATAAAACTATTACCTGCTGGCCTAAGTAATGTATCCCGAATGCCCATGCTCATGTACCGTTAATTTCCTGCTGGAAAGCACGATTGATATAAATAGATCTATTGAGGGTGACACCTCCATCCGTGTTGCGATTCAACAGTCCCGATTGGACAAACGGATGTATACCATGTCGAATTACTGTGTCTAGGGATAGAACACTTGCCGGGCCTTATTATTACATGACTCATTTCATGCAAACTGTCATAGCTTCGGTAGCATGAAACTTAGCGCAGCGTAATAGCACTTTTGTATACATTTCGAAATTGAAATGTTAACTCATGAACTTACTGGTCCAACTTTTCTGCTTTATATAAACCTATGAACTCGCCAACCTCTGTGTTGACACTTTAGCGTGTTTTTCTCAGGTGTTTAGCTATTGATATATGATGATGCAAGGCAGTGCTTGGCAGGGGCATAGGCACAGTTTTGGAGGGTACACATAACACTCATGACCAGATTTTTTGTACTATGGGACAACTAATAATTATTATGGGCCTTGTTTTCCGCATTTCAATTATGTAAAACTTATGTTTTAATCAATGAAGCTTTTAAAACGGATTTGATAAATTCATTCTCTATTACTTATGTTATGATCCAATTACGTAGCACCTCAGATATTATTACCGCTGCGATCTGATTTGGGGGTGTTACAGATTCATTGTTGTGATGATTTAAATTGTTTTTCACATGTAATTTAATTGATAGATGTCGAATTGGGGAAGACTCTAATATATTAAGTAATCAATTATGTGCTATGTGGTGTATATTTAATTATGACTAACGCAATCGATACGTCGATGCATGTGGCTCACTTACCTTTGTAAGTGATAGTCTTAGTTAAATATATACAATATAAACCTAGAATTGATTATTAATATGTTTTATCAAATAAAGTTTGCATGTGGCTATTTGTTTACATAAATTAATTCTTAAGTTATGAACGTTATTTAGTTGTTTATTTTTATTATTACTTGTTTTTTGTTTAATTGTATGACACGTTGTAAGCAAAAAAATGGTCATTTTTGAATATAAAATAAATGGACTAAATAATGGTGAAACTTGATGTGATAGATTATGAATCTTGCAAAGTCTTATGTGCCGATAGTGGTTCGCTTCGCACGGTAATTTGCTCCTAGGCGAGACTAGCAAGGTTATAATTTATAAAATGTTTTTAAGACTTAAAGTCATAAACTTTTAATTGAGTGATGAGGTTTTGTTCCAATTGTAAGAACGGCTCACCCAATTTTGACAAACTATAAGAGGGGTATAAGTAGGAACGGGTTTTTAATAAGCTTCGCGCTGACCTTTGTTTCTACGCTCCTTTGTGCGTCAAATTGGAGCTACCAAGTACGACTATTTTTATGTACAAAATCATCTTAAGGGTGAATTGACCTAAATTCCACGTGCCACTTTGTGGTAATTATCCGAATAACTTGGGTCTTTTGACTCATGCAGTAGTAGGATATAGTGGGCGATAATTGTAGGTAATTCTTTGATTGGGGAACCCAATACCTCAATTAAAACTTTGTTGATTTAATCTTAGCTTAAATTGGTAAATAAAAAAGGTTTTAAAAAACTTATGATACGAAGATGCATGCATGGTTCTTCGTACATATTTTGATTATAAACATAAAAAACTAGTACCCCTAAAATTAAGTTAATGCCATCTAACTAAAAGAACACTTGAAGTTGTAATTTACGTCATGTGAGAGCTTGGACTAGATTACAATGGAAAGGTAAATTTCATATTTTTATTAATAACATACCAACTGATGTAATGGGACTATGTTAATTTACAATTTTTTAATTAGACGACTTAATTGAGTTGTAAGTGAGAGCTTGGACTCAAGGCATAAGATGGGGATAAAATGTGCTTATATTGGAAATTGTTTACTAATATAAATCCCATAATGATCTAGGAATTGGAAATTGTTTACCAATTATTGTTCGACAGATTACCTTATTTTATACTTTCATTACTAGCAGATCAATTGATGTAATGAAACTATGTTAATTTGGATCCTAGTTTTCAAGAAAATACTATGGTTATATGAATATTTCCTTAGGTATTTTATTTTCTTGAAAAATTGTATTATCGAAAATACTAATGTTTGAACTTTCTTTATCTGTAGAAATGGCTCAAAACAATAACACTACTATGAGTTCTGCGTTCAAATCATTCTTTGAACGAGAAAAATTGACTGGCTCTCAGAATTTCAATGATTGGTTTCGCTCACTCAGGATTGCCCTGCGAGTGACAGATCAACTTGAATATTTATATAAGCCTTGTTCTGCTGAACCTACTGCTGAAACTTCAACTGATGAGGAAAAAACATTGTGAAAAGCTGAGTTTAAGATACATAATGATGTGGCCTGTGTAACACCCCCAAATTTTGTTTGTAGCAGCGGAAAAGTAATTTGGGTGTTACGGTGAGGATCGAAGTTTAAATCTCAGAAAACGGCCCGAAAAGGGCGTTTTGAAAGTTATATGTCATTCAAAATAATATTTTTGATACAAAGGTAAATCATTTGATTTGAAAATCCCATAAAAAGATGTGATAATTTGGAGAGAATGACATATTTGATTTTACACCATTTAAGTTATCAGAGTAAAAGATGCCCGCTCCGTGTCTTGTCCTGCTCCGTTAATTACCTGAGATAAACATGCTTAAAACGTCAACACAATGGTTGGTGAGTTCGTGGAGTTTATAGAAAATGACTTTCTTTAATAAGTGTTAAGGGATGTGCAGTGATAGTTGAAATAAATGTTAGTTCTTTCTTGAAATAATTAACGAGTTGTGTTGAATAAGAAATCCATGAGTAATTCATGTATGACCTCAAGCGATCATAAGTTTCAAATTATAGATGAATATAAGCTACGTTGTCATACGCTCGAAATGATATATTGGATTAACTTTTGCAAGTAACAATATACTAAGCCTTTTTAGTTGTCTTTAATAGAATTCTCAATTAAGTCACATATGATAACAATTAAAGTTCAAGTACGGGATTCATAATCATAACACGTAGTGAAATAATAGTCTAAAGTCTGAAGTCTATTAGTGATAAGTGGTGGTCTTCTAATACAGCTGTATCCTAGGATATATATATGAAACATTCATATATAAAGTTATATTGCCTTAAGCCTCATGACACGCAAAACGTTAAAAAAGTACCATAAAACGGAGTGTTCACCAAATTAATGACGAAAGATTATGCCCTCGTGTAATAGGTGATTTGCCACTTCCTATTTTTCTCAAATATAGCGCATCGCGACTAATACGACTAGCGGTTAAGCATTCCGTCCTAGTATTAGTGGGATAGGTTGTCAGTCCACCAACAGGTTTCGAAGCTGTTGTTATATTCGCGCTCACCGCAGTGATTAATGGCTCATGATAAAGGGACTTTTTGGCAATAAAGTAAGCTTAAGCAATATAGGTCTCAAGGTTCATAAAATATACATATTCTGATCTTGGCAATTATTTCTAATGGAATATAGAAATATCATAATAAGTAACAGTTCATTCATTAGTTATATGAATACATACAGTGAATTTCAGTATCATGTTACGTCAAGTAGTTCAGAGATGTTATGTTTCAATTTCCGTGTTTAAGCTAAACAGACAATTTGCACATATATCGAGCATGTATTCCTTCCAGATATGATTAAATCATGTAAAGCCTAGTTGATGATTTTGAGTAAATCATAAGTTATTTCAAGTAATATAAAACAGTTAAAGCATGTATCTCCCCCAAAAGAGTTATTAAAACAAGTGTGAAAAGTAGGGGCCACGACTCACCTGGAGCGTATCCGGCAAGACGAAATTATAAGGTCAAGTAAACGATCCCGAAAACTTCTTCAGTACGAGACCTGAGTATAAGCGAAATCTAAGAGTCTAACTTACGACTAATAACGAATGTGGAAAAGATAAATCGTATAGCGATTTGATCGGTGATGTGAGTGTGTGATATGCTTAAAATGCCTCAAGTTAAAAATATGATATATCTATAATATTATCTCGGTTCTTATCTCAATCGACCCAAAATATTACTTTCTCGAAATATGCTGAAATAATATGCAAGTGAAATTGCTAACATTTCTAATATCGAAACCTTAAATAATGCATAACTAAAAATGTAAAATGCATATGAAATGAAGGGTGCAGAATGAAAAATAAACTAAGAATGTCAAGTGAAATTAAATAGGTTCTTGTCCTTTTCAGATTTTTTTACTTTTTAGTCTAACTGTGGTGGCGTTACGTCGTTAGTCCTCGGTTAAGTCCAAAGTCCATAATAGTCCAAATCTTGTCCATATGTCTATATAAGGCTCGGAGTTCAATGGTATGTCAATTTAAGTCCTTTATAAACTGTTTTCACAGCTTCAGTCCATGGGTTTCACGGTTTGGCAGTTTTGGTCCTTCCGGTTAGATCGCGTTACATTTTTAGTCCCTTTTGCATAAAAATGACGGGAAAAATTATTATGAAAATTTCTATAACTTTATTAAGTTTATTTTAACTTATTCTAAGTGCTTATTCTGAAAAAGAGCTTATTTTTATATCAATGGGCCAATTAACGAACTTGACTCCAGCCCATTTAATGTTTTAGAGGCGAGGGCATGTAAAATTGTTTTGGGCTTGTCATTGGATTATTTTTGTGATTCTGAAAATATATTTCATGGGCCCACTGGACCGGTTACACGCAAAATCTTATTGGCTCGATTTCTAGCCCAACTAGTCTTTAATGTATTTGTGAAAATTTATGAAATTTAAGTCTAGTATTACCGGTATAATTTGAAAGGTTTTGACTGTCTAAATGAGCTTATGAGGACAAACTTAAAATATGAAACAAGTAGTTTGTTAGACGGTTATTCGATCCATGTGGAAACATCTAAGCGTTATATTTAAAATGTCGACAATATAATTATATTTTGTAGCCGGGTCGTATAGTTTATCTTGGAAAAATACTAGTCTATATTCTTCAAGTGTGTAGGCAGTTGTGTTCATATATGTGGTCGGTATACTTTTGATGATTTTAAGGGTCGAAGTATTATTATTATCACGAGTTGTTAACTAAGAGGTGGAGCTTGTTGAGTTATTAATAAGTTGTGTAATGAAGTGACGTGGTTGTCTAGCTATTTCGTGTGTTATTCGCTCGCTTACTAGGCGACTTGAGTTGTCCATACCCAACTCTTAGAATGTTTCTTAGTGTGTTCCATTTTATATGTTGCGTGTGATATCAACGTTTACAAGTTGGTCTAGTGCATGCAATGCCAGTTAGAATATGAAATTAACGCGAGGTGATGATTAATGCTTACATATTGTGGATTCGATAATACTTCTGGTTTACATATGTTATGGAGTTGTTCAAATAAAATCGATATTTTACATTCTAGTAAGGACTTGATGCATGAAATGTTCGATATATCTACGAGCTAGTGAGAATCAAAAGGATGCATGCATGGTGTGTTTTATCAGTTATGAAAGTGCATTAAGAGAAAAGTGGTGCGTGTGATCACAGTATGATTATAGCAGTTTTACGTATACGTTTGATACTAAATGAAATATGCAAGTGACTTGTGTACATGCTATGTGGGATGTGAGAAGTGATATTAAAAGGGATCTAGGATACTTACTACAACTCTAGAAAGGTGGTGGAGACTTGCGTGGAGTCGGCTGAAACACAAAGATGGGCAGAAATCTTGTTTGCTAGACTCGAGCTATATTCCTATGCATGTTTTTCTGGAAAGGTTCGAGTCTTCGAGGCAAGTGCTACTGAGTATTTTTGGTTGTTTCCTGGGTTGGGACAAAGTGGTTGGGCATTCTAAGTGACTGAAGAGAGCGAAGGAAAGATGAAACAAGTGGTGAGATTGGCCGAATAGAGGGTCGATTTTATAGAAGGATTTAACACTTTTTGTTCTCACCCAATCATTGAGGTTACTGTAGAAAATGGGACACCTAGATAGTTTTGCCGACATAATAAGACATTTGAGAATTGTGAAACGTGGGAAATCTAATTCTTTACACTTGTGCTATCTTTGAGTTTGGGTTGTATGACTCTACACGTTTGGTATCCTAGCTCGTTTAAAGTGGATCTAGTGTTTAATACAATCACTGCTGCTCCAATTATGTTCTAAACTATCTAATGTATTAGAAATAGTGTTAGTGTAATGTAGGAGAAGTCGAGCTTTATAACAGTCGAGCCTTAGAGACTCTCATTTATACGTATGTAGTTGATATAGAGCGAACAAATGAGCCTTCAAAACAGCATTAACACTCGACTGGGGTTTCTGAAAGTTGGCATACAGATAATCCATTGAGTGAGGAATGAGAATGGTTAAAAATAATAACATGTGGTATTTGAAACTCGAGAGGTCGAATGCGGTTTTGGAGAGGTTGTATCTGTCGAGTTCTATACTGAAATTACAAGGTTAACATTTTAATGGAGATGGGCTTGAAACTTCGGCTGTGGAATGGGCTTAAACATATTAAGGGTCCGGTTGCATTGTGGCTTTGTTAACAAATTAATTAAAGTGATTAGTGAAATATTTTAGAAACGATTTGATATAATTAGTAAAACTAAATACATTTAGTTTAATCATTTTGCGAGTTCTTATAATCGTTTGTAAGATTTGGTTTTGTGAGAATGGTGTTTCGTAGTATACTTCGTGAGCTAGGGTCGTTATTTGTTCTCCGTTGTGATAACGCGACGTGGTGAAATAATAAATCAAGAAAATTTAAATTTTTCCGTAAAAATGGGTTTTAGTAGATAGTAACTCGAGATTATCATAAATTAACAAGGATTATCAATATGGATTTTCGTGGGATCTTACAGCCTGTTTGATGTTGGGAGCGATGACACCTGCTTTACAAAAGCAGTTTGAGAATTACTTACCTATGGACATGCTAAACGAACTCAGAAAAATGTTTGAGAAACCACAAACCGTTGAGGTCTATGATCTGATGGAATCTCTACACGGTTGTAAGTAGGCAGATGGTGAACCTGTAAGTGCGCATGTGTTGAAAATGAAAGGTTACATGGATCAACTACAAGCACTTGGCAAGGTCTTTGAACAAGGCATTGCTGTTAACTTAATAAATAGATCCCTGACTAAGGAATTTAGTGGTTTTGTGCGTAATTCAATATGCACTGCGTGGGGAAGATAGTTTCTGATTTACACGCACTGCTTATTGATTACGAGAAATGTTTACCACCAAAGGCTTCTACACCCCAGGTACTTGCTATTCAAGGGGGTAGAATTAACAAGCCAAATGCGAACAAGAAGGGTAAGGGAAAGGGAAAAGCTGATAAGGGTAAGCAAGTTATGATTTATCAACCTCAACCTAAGAAAAACCCTCCTATGAAGAAGGATAATCCAAAGAAGGATCAGGCTTGCCACTACTGTCATGTAGTTGGTCACTGGAAGAGGAATTGTCCTCTTTATATCCAAGAGTTGCGAGAAAGTAAGAACAAGAAGACCGGGCACTTGGGCGCTAGCACTTCAGGTAACTTACTTATGATTGAATTATTTACTCTAAATCATAAAATTAATTCCTGGGTTAATGATACTGGATGCGCTATTCACGTTTGTAATACGCTGCAAGGGTTTAGAGTGGAAAGGAAGCTTGCCTATGTGGAGCAATATCTGCATGTGGGAAACGGAGCACCTGCAGCTGTTGAAGCCATAGGAGTGTTTAATTTAGTTTTGCCTTCGGGCTTAGTACTGTTATTAAACAATTGTTATTATGCACCTTATATTATTAGAGGTGTTGTTTCTTTTTCATGTTTGTTGGATTTGGGTTTTATTCACACTATCAATAGTAATGAAATTTCTGTTTCTTTAAATGGTATTTTTTATTTTAATGCTATTGCTGTGAATGGTGTGTTTGAGATTGACATGAATGATTGTGTATCCAATAAAAATAATTCAATGTATATCATAAGTAAGAGAATTAAGTCAGACTTGAATTATTCTTACCTTTGGCACTATAGACTTGCTCGAGATCACGGGATTGCACACTTTACGTATGAAGAGTTAACGAATAATAATTATTTATAAAACGTTATATATAATTATTAATTAACACAAAACACATGACGACCGTTAAGTAATTATTGATAATTGACTAACGGGAAAAGGAAAGGGACTAGATTGAAAATCTGATGACAAAAATGTTTTGGAAACCCTTGTGGGTTTGAGGCCGGTCGTGGATCTTGGGGTAAAACCCAATCCCACTCAAACTTGGTCATCAAGTTACAATTAGTATATAAGCAAACATTGGGGTCATTAGTTGGTACCTTTTGTGCACTTGCTAATACCTAAAGTTTTCTTTTCCCTTTTCTTTCTCCTAGGCCGATTGAACTAAACCCTTCCTCAAGGAATCGATCGACTTTATTATTAAAAAAAGTGTTTAGCTTTGTTTTGTGTTCTTTACTTGCATAAACGTTTTATTGGTATTAGTACGTGTATACAAGAACGTGAATCAAACACACTATTGTTTGATTCTTGGATTGAATTGCAAAATCGGTAAGGGGCAATTCGTGTAATCCTTATAAACCCTAATTAGGATTCATCACTATTGTTGCTTGGATTGATTCTTGTTTTGCTAGAATCATTAAGGTACGCATACGTTTAAATTCGGTTAATTAATTATGTGTTATTGTTCTTACGCTTCCACATATGTTCTTTGATGCTTATTATATTTAATTATGATTGTCATGATATTAATATTCCAACACACATATCACAACATATCCTGCTATATGTATCACGTAGAAATAAAAGATCCAGTGACCCACAAATACAACAACATCCATCCCTAATTTTTCCCAGCTGCCGAATCATCAGTACCCACTTTATATTTAACATATCGTTCTAAAGCGCACAACATCACAGCAAACCCTACTACATTTATCGTGCACAAGTTATTGTATCTTAAAATTGTTCCAAACAACTCATGTCCTTTTTAAATTACAGTATGCTTCTTCTAACTGGATATCAAAACCTCAGATATATCAGTGTATGTCTTCCCTTCAACAAATAGTAATACGAACCTCCTCTTTCTCTTCAAGTTAGTAACATGTAGCTTGTCTGCAGGACGCATAGCAAATGTAAACAATCTCTAGTCATATGCTTAGGTGTACTCATCTTTAATTTTGTTTGCAACAACATGTTGTTTTACCGCATAACTACAATGATTGTTGTCTAGGGCATGAATGTTGTCATTTATTTTAAACATAATGCCAAACACCTACAAATCCAGAGTATAACTTGTCCAAACTTGTTTTAAACCAACTGGTGCAAGAAACCAAGGTTCTTCTTTCTTCTGGTATACTCGAAATGTGTAAAATGTTGTCATCCTTTCTAGCACCTAAAAAATAACAATTGTTTCATCATAAATTGCAAAATGAAATTATGGGGTCTAATTAAAACTGGTAGGCTGACCAGGAAGACTTCAAGACTTTACATTCCTAGGCTCGAACCCTTGGCTGTTAAAAGCTCCAACTGCCGACAGACAGGCCAAATATTACTCCATTTGAGATCCTGAAGTGCTCGGCCGACAACTTAATGTAGAAACATAAAAAAATAAACATGCAGAATTTCACAAATAAAATGTGGGACATAGAGGATAGCAATATACTAATGCATACCTCGTCCTTTCCAAAAGTAACCATCCCCTCCCAGAGTTGATTCAGATTCCCAACTCCCCTTTCGGCACTCTGAATGCGAATCTAGCGTAAAGGGTAAGGCAATCTAACAAACATGTCACATGAGACACTGAACATTTTATAATTAGAATATGCACAGTATGTAAGATGGATACACAAACACTCAGATAAGGAAGCTGGTAGAAATCGGTATAGTAATTCTTAAGAAAGCATACAAGGAGTTTTCCAGGCACAAAAAGATAAGATAACGATTTCCTCATCGCATAACATCCCCTCTAAAGCATCACTGACTCCGCTTTACTCACTTTAACATCAACAAGAGTATTTTATGTATCACGGATAGTCTAAATAGCAAATTGAACCTTGGCTAAGTAACAGGAGACAAAATAACTATGATTCGACTCCGACATTGTTTTGCCTACAAAACACAGACACAGTCTATGCCGTACCAGCTGCTGTCACGGAAAAACTACAGCAACATGCCCAACAAAATCATCATAGTCAGGCAACTATCGTTTGAATTACACACACGAAAACAACGCACAACACATGCAAAATCACATTGGCCTAAAGCAACGCTAATTTTCATTTCATTCATTTTTAGTACCAAACATTTAATAATAGGTATAAAATCATTCCTTCAATCCAAAAGTAGTTTAACAAACGACTCCTAAATAGTAAAAAAGACAAGTAAGACACAAAAAACTTACTCTACACAAGTAGTCAATTCAACTATAATTTGTTTGAGTTAATAAATTACTTTAAATAAACATAAAAATTATGAAAAATGACAGTTCGTTTGTGATGGCTAAAACCGAAATTTCATGGAAAAAGATATGAGTAATAATTGCAAAATTGGTTTGGAAAACATACATAGGGATGAGGAAGAAATTGAGTCGAAAAAGGAATATGTTTTAGAAGTTTGAAAGTGACTCTAGTCTCTAGGAAAGGATGCCCGAGGCTGCAAAGGGACCATCGATGGATGGAGACTGTTGGCTTTAAAATTTGAAAAGTAATTTTTTATATTTTCTTATTCAAGACTACAAATTCTTATAGCTAAACATACTATATATAATATCCGCGCACGCGCGGAGTTTTTTCTAATTATTTAAATAAATTATTATTTTTAATTTCGGGTTTTAATTATTATAACAGGACCTTCAAAACCATTGTACTTTGATTGAGGTATTGAATTAGGGTTATTTACGAATGTAGTGGGTTTTAATATTAATTAGATTTGGAGGAGATGTTCTTGTGTCAATGATTGTGCGTGAATGAATGATAAGAGATCGAGTTTGATTGATGGAGGAGGAATTTGGGAATGTTGGGACTTCAAATATTTAGTGGGAATGATACTGGATTTTAAGTTTCAGCCTAAATCTTTGAAAAACTTGCTCCACCGTTTTCAAGTTTTAATTTTTTATATTTTGACACATATATTTTTGTAAGTTTTTATTGAATGATTACAAATCACATTTTTTTTTTTGTAGAATATGGATAAATTTAGAAGTATTTAGGCTTTTCTTATTTAATATTTAAGAAAATAATAATAATAATAATTTGATTATTACTTAATAAGGTATGATTTGATTTTTTTGAAATGTAAAAGTCCCCACTAGGGGTTTTGTTTTATTATATAAAAGATTAGGTATTTAGTACAGTAGTAAACACATAAATATTAGGATAATCCATAATTACCAACTTTCTAAGTGTTTTTATCAAAATTAGAAACTAAATTATATACTACATTGTATTAAGTTTTAAGAAGCAAAAAGTTGTAAAAAAAAAAAAAGAAGTAAAATACAATAAAATAAATAAGAACAAAATTTATGTCATTCATCAAGTTTTGATATATCAAAATGAACTACTTATACTCTTTAACTAACACAATAAGATCTATAACTTTCATTATTTTAATAATTAGATAGTTTTCTTATACTTTCGAAAAAACTTAGGTTACCCATACCCCTAAACGACTAATGACGCCCTCTTTTTTTGATACATATTTTATTTTTTAAATTTATTTTTAATTTTTATAATTCAGCTATTATTATAAAACTACAGAACTGAAAATACGAAATATAAAATATAAAGTTTGATAAAAGAAAAGTATTAAAAGATAGAAAATACGAAAAAAAATAAAAAATAAAAAACAATTTTAACTTGTTCTCAAACTGATAAATTAGTTAAAAAACGAGAGATGCATAACAGGTACTTTTAACAACAATTATTAAAAATGGGAAGTGATTGACACACTTAAATAATTGATTTGCACACTCACAGTACAAACAGATAAAAAAGAGTGTGAATTTTGTACAACCAATTAAAACATAAATAAATAAGAAAGTCTCAATAAATTTTAAAAATGTGCAAATCACTACTCATGAAAAATACTTTATCCATAAAATATCTTACATAGTAGTCCGAACTCATTTAACAAAAACTCAAAGTTACAAATATAAAAGAGTGCTAGTAAGTCAATATCACACATCCTTTCCCATTGTAACATGTTTCTAAAACTTCATTTCACATGTTACCTTAGCAACCCATCCATCGTTTCCCATGCCACCTTATCCCCATTGTTCATCATTATCTTCCTACAAAAACAAACAAGTACAAATAATTGAAGGTTGATGCAATTAATAGTAAAAAGATTACTTATTAATAACGCATCATCTTGTTACTCCGTACTTAATAAACTAGTTGCCAATAATTGATGACTTGATGCAATTACTACTAGTACCAGATACACATTCACACTTTGGGTTAAGTTAAATGTTTTCCTATACATAACAGGGTATTTGCGTATTGTGGCGGTCGATATCATGAAATTAAATTTTTCGGTAAATTATGTCTTTTTATTATACATTTTTCGTGACAAAACATTTATGTACGGATGGCAAACCTTTTAATTAATATTGTTTTTGGATACTACTTATTTATAGAATTTGGAAAAAAATTATATCATTGATTCCTGATTATTTTATTCCGCATGTGACCCCAAGATTTGATAAATTAAAGTTTTTGACGTCTTGCTTTTATTAGAGTGGTAGTCCGAATTCTGCTAAAGTGAAGGTCGCCAATGAGTTTTGGTTACAATGTGCCAAGATTTCATATAAGGCGGTGAAAATGAAACTTTTAACAAATTTTACAATTTTTTTTATCTTTATGTTTTTCGTTGTCTTAAACAAGTTATAAATTTAGCTTGTCCATCTAAATGTATAAATCCAACCAAGAGAACACAATTCTTGTGTACATATGTGTGTATACTTAAAAGTTGAAATATAGATTTTTAGCCGGGTGGCTAATATGTATTCACCATCCATTTCATATAAAATAAGCTTTATGATATTCATGTGAAATTTTGGGACATAACTAAAGAGAGAGGTTAGTCGATTACGTAGAAGAAAAAAAAAATAAAAAAAATAAAAAATAAATAAAACTGGAGGTTAGTCGATTACGTAGAATGCAATTATTATTTTGTTCATTTTTCACCGTGCTAACTTCTAAATACTAAAATTATCTTTTAAAGGTACCAATGGGCCATTTTGGCGTCTAAAATTCTAAACATTGTATCAATCATTTTCCTCTTTTATATATACGATGGAATAAAAATGGAAAACAATACCCAAATGAAAAAGGCAATATTTTCATTTTCCAGATTATTTTGGGGCTCTAATTTTACCCTACCTAAAGCAATCCAAACATATAATTTTTTTGCCATAAATTAATATTGAAACAAACCTTGCTTATTTAGACTATTATTTCTCCATCACAAAAGAAAACACCAACACCCACTACCTGACTACCTCTTCACGGTCACCATTCATCTCTTCACCTTAAGCCATCAAAGATTTGTCTTGTGCATCCCTTCACCGTTGCATATGTCGGCCTATCACTAAAAAAGATTTGACCACGGTCATTACATTCCCCTATCACAAACCTTATAAAAAAAGACTCGCTTGCAATCATCGCGAATCTGACCATAATAATATTTCACATCAAAACATCGTCTTCCTTTCCCTTGATGCAAAGCATTATATTTGCGGAAATCGTGATTCTGTTTCAACCCTTGATGCAAATAATTATATTTGCGAAATCGTGATTCTTTTTCAACCCTTGATGCAAAGCATGCATTTTTTAAAATTAATATATTGTGTGCTTTTGAAAAGTTGTCAGGTTTAATTGAATCAAGTTTAAGGTGTATTAAGGTGTATTAAGGAGTCTTTAGAGGTAATTTAGACAAACTACAATAATTTAAGTTTCAAGATTCAAGATTTCAAAAATGCACATAAACTCTTTATAAGTAGTAGAGATGAAGACGAATTTCTCTCGAATATGGTTGTTTGTAATTTGGAAGTCGTAAAAACTGCCTCACAATTTAGACAAACTACTCAAGTAATTTTGTAATTTACTTGAAATATGATGATTATACTATTGTGCATTAAACTTGTGCAATTACTACTAGATACATATTCACACACCATCTCTTTACTATCATTCTCTATGAAAGAGTAGTAAATAAACAAAAGGGATAATTGTTTGTAAATGTAACGAAATTATCACTTTCTATTAGGTTGTGTATGTATTTTTTAATTTTTTTAAACAATGCGAACAATTTACTAATCCTACTATTATATGGCATAATTTAACATTTGTTTAGAGTTATTTACATAAATCGTCTTTGTGGTTAGGACCAAATTGCAACGTTAGTCCTTACTGTCAGTTAAAGTTATTTACATAAATCGTCCTTGTGGTTAGACCCAAATTGCAGTGTTAGTCCTTATTGTCGGGTCGCCACGTGTCACCACCTGAGCAGTGCCACGTGGCATCGGGTCGGGTCAGGCAGGATAACGGGTCGGGTTGGTAACCGGGTCCAGCCGGGTCACCACATGGCACCACCTAAGTGGTCCACGTGGCACTGGATAAATAACCCCATTTGCCTCAGGCTATTGTGGGTCCGGCCGGGTCGCCACATGGCACCACCTAAGTGGTCCACGTGGCACTGGATAAATAACCCCATTTGCCTCCGTCTAGGATCGAACCCGAGTGGCAATTGTGGGAGTGAGGGTGATACCCAGTTGGACTGGGCATACCCTCAAGTAATATTACTCACATTGTTTTATTTAATGTCATATTGCATGCAGTCCATATTTATTAATAAAAATAGATTTTGACCGGTTTATTTAAATAGTTTTAGAAAGGTTCAAAAGGAGAGGAAAGTACCGTTGGACTCGTTTTTTTGTGCTCTTTCCAATTAAGTGCTCGGGGAATTTTTCCGACTTAGTCTGAACCTCGAAAAACGCGAAAACGTCATCGAAACTCATCCGAAAATGATCATTTTTGCTTTGTTTTCAAACCCTTTTACTTGCAAGACAAAATAACTCATAAAATATTGCAAATATGTCAAATTAAATTGCATATATGTTTGTTATGTGTTATTTTGTTTTGCAGGTACAAGGGTTTGAAAACAAAACAAAAACGGTGACTTTAGGATGAGTTTCAACGACGTTTTCGCGTTTACCGAGATTCAACAAAGTCGGAAAAATTCCCCGAGCACTCCATTAGAAAGAGCACGAAAAAAACGATTCCGGCAGTATTTTTCTCAAAATTTTATCCGGTCCATAACCCTTTTAAAATGACAGGTCAAATCTACATTGACATTTTTTATTAGTAAAATGGACTGCCCTTTCAATTAGACCCTAAAAGAATTACTAAACCATATAATCATTGAAGTGTTTCCCAGTCCACTCGTAACTCACTTCACCTCTAACCTCGAGGTCCTTAGTTCGATTCCAAGCGGAGGCAAAATAGGGGTTTTATCCCCCGTTGCCACGTGTCACCACCTGAGTGGTGCCACGTGGCAACCCGACCTGTTATCCTACCTGACCTAACCGATGCCACGTGGCACCACTCTGGTGGTGACACGTGGCGACCCGATAATAGGGACTAACACTGCAATTTGAAACTAACCACAAGGACGATTTATGTAAATAACTCTAACTGACAGTAAAGACTAACGTTGCAATTTGGTCCGAACCACAAGGACGATTTTTGTAAATAACTTTTAACAAATGTTAAATTATGCATATAATAATAGGATTAGTAAATTGTTCGTATTATTTAAAAAAATTAAAAAATACATACACAATTTAGTAAAAAGTGATAATTTTTTTACATTTAAAAAAAATTATCACTAAACAAAATTAAAGAGAGAGAGAGAGACAATAATTCAGCACGCGCATATAGCATACAATAAAAACCACTGTTTCTTTTCTTTTCTTTGTTGTTGATATGATCTTCTCATCTTCTTTTAAGACACAACAAGACTTGTTAGGAGAATCAAATAAAACCAAACCCTTTTTATTTCTTTATCTCATCATCTTTCGCTTTCTTTTTTCACCACTTTATCTTTCTCTCTCTCTCACTTACACACTCACTTAAAACACATTTTCATAAAGCAAAAACAAACACAAATGTTTTACATCCTTTGATCATTTCCCATTTTCACTAAACCCTATACAGACCTCCCTCATTGGGTCCCATTTTTATTAACATTTTATATAAATCTTGATCATAACCAGATCCAATGTTGGAATACTGCTTAAAAATGCTTCTTTTTAAGTTATGGTTTTAAGTTGTAAGTTTTTCTTTATTTTTTTTTTTTGGTGAAAGAAAAAAAAAATGGCATCTGAGCATATTAGATTTCAGCAACAGCAACAGCAACAGCAACAGCAACAACAACCTGTGTCTTCCCGGGTAAATGTTGTGAAACATGCTTTTTTTAATTGTGTTTGTTTTTGGAAGGTTAAGATGTTGCGTACTTGTTCAGATCTGTTTATGTTGTTAGATACTGTTTGTTATGTACTATGTTGTTTTTCTATGGTGTGATAAAGTATGTAACTTGATCATGTTTTTCAGATCTACATTGTGTTTCTTTTATTTATGGGTTTTTTAAGATATTATAGATCTGTTGGGCAAGTATGATTTGTAGGTTTGAACCCCACTTATATTAATGTTTAGATAGTTAGATACCATAGCTTTAGTTTGATTGGTTTGTCGAAAATCGTTCGAGATGACATATTAGGTGACTATAGGGGCCAGGTAGTCATTGATTGGAATTTGCAACTTCATTATTGGTCTTATATTTGTGACGGAAAGCTCGGCTATTTGTTGCTCCTTTGAGAATTATCTATGCAGGATGCCTATTAAGCGATTACATTACATTTCTTTACATGATTAGAGAGTTTAATGGATGTGTTAGAAGTTGATAAGTTATGGCAAAAGGTTTAATTATATGGTATAGCTATCAGTAATTACTTTATTGCTAATTTGGGCAACCAACTTTATATGTTTTTGCTATATAGGTCATTTAGCTATCAGTTTTTTTGCTATCATTTTGTTGTCATCCATGTCACCATGTGGTCTTAGATGAAACGAAATGACAATTGATTGACCGTTATAGCTGAAAATGGATATAGTTTACTATACCTACTTAGCAAAAATATAAGTACTGCAAGTTACTTAGTTTAGTTACAATTAAGGTAGTTTTTAATTAGTGAATGTTAACTTTACTCCTAATGCATTTAAGATATCAATTACAGTAATTTAGAAAGTTTGCAAGAATTGATGATAAAGGTAATTCTGGGAAAAGTGATAAAATTAGTACTAATTTTTAAGTTTCCTTGTTTGCAAATAGACAATTATTTTGGGACAAAAGATATAATAATTTACGGACAATTTTGTTTTAGACTGGGGGAGTAGTTGCCTAGTTGGTACCCAAATTAGCAACAAAGTGTGGTAGTTAGTTGTTATACCATGAACTGTATGGAGAAACTACTATCATTGCAAAATCTGTTCTTCAATTACGCTTCTTGCTTATAGATTTTTGTGGTATCTTCACATTCCTTGTTGGATAATGTATCATGCTGGGCAAATAAGTGCAAGTTAATAATATTATGTCTGATTGTGCTGCAGAGGAAAAGATGGGGAGGCTGTTTAAATGGTTTATCGTGTTTTGGGTTACAAAAAGGTGGAAAGCGTGTTGCACCTGCATCTCGTATGACAGAGACCAATGCAACAGGAAACCAACAAAATGGAGCTCAAGCTGCTGGGTTGGCTAATCAGAATACTTCAGTTCACCCGTCACTATTAGCGCCACCGTCTTCACCCGCATCTTTTACAAATTCTGCACTTCAATCTACAGCCCAATCACCAAACTGTTTTTTATCAGCAAACTCACCTGGAGGTCCATCTAACACAATGTTTGCCACTGGGCCATACGCCCATGAAACCAACCTTGTATCTCCACCTGTATTCTCAACCTTCACCACCGAGCCATCAACGGCCCCACTCACACCACCTCCTGAACTAGCCCATCTGACCACACCGTCGTCCCCTGATGTGCCATACGCACAGTTCCTTTCGTCTACCTTAAATCTCAAAGGTACTAATAAGACGAATTACATGAATGCAAATGATCTACACGCAACATATTCATTGTACCCTGGAAGTCCAGCAAGTACTCTTAGATCACCAGTTTCACGACAATCAGGGGAAGTACTATCATCATCTTTCCCTGAACGGGATTTCAGCCCACAATGGAATCCTTCACCACCTTCTCAAGAGAAAGGATCAGAGTCTAAGCCTCAAGATGCCAATTTCTTTTGCCCTGAAACATTTGCACAATTCTATCTGGATCAATCTTCATTTCCTCATTCTGGTGGGAGGTTAAGTGTTTCCAAGGAATCAGATGTATATTCCAATGGTGGAAATGGGGTTCAAAGTAGGCACAGTAAAGCATGCAAGCAAGATATTGAGGAATTAGAAGCCTATAGAGCATCATTCGGGTTTAGTGCTGATGAAATTGTGTCCACGCCTCATTATGTCGAGATATCTGATGTTATGGACGACTCATTCTCCATGAATCCCTCCGGATCCCATAAATCGCATGAGGGAAGGAACGTACCAAGTCTCGGAGAACATGTGCCAAGCCCGATAAAAGTCCGAGTGGAAACAACTTCATGTGATGCTGTAAAAGGTGAATAATATTTTACTTTACATCCATATATATATTTTTATCGAAGAGGATTAGAGTCCACGTGATTTTAAGCTTATTAATTTCATCATAACCGGAAATAGTTACAAGAGTAGAGGTGACAAAGTGGGTGGGTCAGATAACGAGTCAAAACAAGTGAGTTTCTGTGTGGGTGAAAGCAGTCATGTTGAGTTGTACTGACCCGGAACACTTTGCTCCAAAAAATCTGAACTTTGTATCGACAATTAGTGTCAAATTAAAATAATTGCACAAACTATGTTATTTCAAATAAATAGTCTACATTTATAAAAAAAAAATTATTTTGAAGGTTTTTTATATGTTAAAGAAATACTAGTATAAATTTTGACTCATTTGTCCTGCTTTTCACTTTAAGTTTGGCCCGTTAAAATATTGAAAATAACAAAAATCGACCCACTCAAATGTAATCGACTCAAAGTTATTGATTATTCTTTTGTATACTTTTAAGAAGTCTTAGTATATGAACTTGCAAGTAGTAGTACATTCTTGAAGCAAATAATCTTTTATTCAGTATCCAGGATCTTTATCTGATATGTATATACTTGTTTTGTTGGTATGACTTTAGATTCGAGAGAACATTGTTTAACGGATGATGAAGACATATTCTCAAAGATGGGTGGTTCAAGAATGAACGGGAAGTATCATATGGGAATGGGTCATTCGACTTCTGATGCAGAAGTCGAGTATAGAAGAGGTAGAAGTTTAAGAGAAAGAAGAGGAAACTCGAAATGGCCATGAAAGTAGAAGGGGAGGATTAAAATTGAATTGCATAGTTGGTTTCTTGTATGTATTAATTAATGTGCTATCCTTATATTCTCCCTCCTCAAAAAACGAAAGCACTGATGGATGCTTGTGTTGTCTATTAATGTCGTTTATTACTTCTTTTCCAATGTAACTATTATTATGTATCTGATGAATGTGCATTTGGTAAAACAAATGAGATGGGAGTGTTACTATATTGTGAAGAATAGGAATTGGACTTTTATTTTGTTTCTGCTAAATGGGGTCTGTAAACTACTAACTCTTGTTACAGAAACAAGTTTTTGGCTCTCTTTCCTGAAGAAAGGGTGATGACACTTTCATGCACTCTTGTTTAACTGCAAATCCAGGTAAATGGTTTTCTTCAAATAGACTATAAAGTTATGAGGAAACTCATGCTTGACATCCCATTCAACATCATTTCTTGCGCGTGATGCTCACTGCATTCTTTTTTCTCATGCGTGAGAGGGTGCTTCCTTTTACGCCAAAGTGAGCTGGCTCACCCGAGAGGGGCTTGTTTTGTGTGTCTGAGTGTGTTATATGTGTGCATGTGTGTTCAAGTGAGGTATAGCCAAATGATAGACGATTGAGAGAGAGGGAAGATGATGTGACAGTAAGGTAAAAAGTAAGATATGAGTGTTTGGTAATTAGCCTCACAATTTTGTCCTTGTCTCATAAGTTTGCTGATCTTGTCACTAACAAATTAGTTACAAATGTCTATGAAAGAACACCCTTTCCATGTTTTTGGTTCGCCAACCCCAAACTTAGCGCAGCAATTATTTAAGTTCATCATGTACTTTGAATGCAACAGGCCGGGTTATCTGTTATACTTATTTCTGTTTTTGCTTCTCCTTCACCTTGTGCAATAGAATTGGTATGCATGTCACCATCTTGTAAAGGACAAATTATATATCTTGAGTGAATAACATCTAGACAGAAACAAAACTACGGAGTAATAATCATATCGTGATGAGGACATGATCAATGAACTTGCTGAAGAGTACATGGAGCATAAAGAGAATGGCAAAAAGTTTCGTCGCGAGAAAACGTAGCTGTTAAAAGTTACGGCGTAAGCTAAAACCATACTTACGCCGTAAGGTTTATTGTGTAAAAGTTACGACGTAACTGTAGTTGCGACTTACGCCGTAACTTATGTCGAGTATCATAATACATTCTATGTCAAAATTACGCCGTAATTGGAAACTCCAGTTACGCCGTAACTTAGTCGCGTATTATTTCCTTTTATGTTTTTAAAGTCGGTTCGTGAACGAATTTAGGTTACTTTTTTTCCAAGATTGGCTTCCCTATAAATATAGGGCTTGGGTTATTGTTTATGCATTCATTATTCAATAAAATTTCAAGACTTTTAGTCATTAAATCCTTTGTGATTTGTTTAAACCCTTGTTTGGGTTTGTTACACGCTTCCGTTCTACATCAGTTGGCATCAGAGACACGTTGATTCCTGGTGGTAATTGGTTTAGAAAGTTCTACGTTTATTAAACATCTAGAGCTTTTTAGTATCCTAGATGGTGAACGGTGTAGAAGATCCACAAACCCGTACAAGTGGTGGGGTACGGTCGACCGAAGACATGGATCGTGCGATCAATGATCTCACATCCAAATTCGTGAGTATGTCCACCGTGCTTAATGAGATCCGATCCGCGATCGGGGGTGGTAATGGTGAACATCCAAATCGTGAGGGTAATGAATATGGTAACTTTAGATTCCGTCATACTAAAGAGGGTTTGTTGGGAAGTCATGCACGTAACCAACCTCCTAAACAAGTTTGGAGACATGATGAAGTCATGTTTTCGGATGAGGAAGGAGAAGAAGAAGCTTATGAGGATTTTGGAGTTGGTTTTAGGAGAGACGGCCAAAGACATAAGGCTATAGGTGGAAGGAATGTTGATCATCAAGGTTATGGTGAGCGACAAGGATATCGGGTTAAGGCCGAGATTCCCAACTTTGTTGGAAATCTTGACATTGAAGTGGTGTTAGATTGGTTGTATGAGGTTGACAAGTTCTTTGACATCATGGATGTTCCCGAATATGAGCAAGTGAAGATTGTGGCGTGTAAGTTACGTGGAGGAGCGAGAGCTTGGTGGCATCGTGAACAAGACAACCGTAGGGCATAAGGTAGGCGACCCGTGGATACTTGGGCGGTGATGAAGAGAATGATCAAAGGTAGGTTTTTACCCCCGGATATTGAGCAAATTTTGTATCAACAATACCATAATTGTGTTCAAGGGAAGAGGACCGTAGCCGAGTATACGGGAGAGTTTTTGAGGTTGCAAGCTCGTTGTAACTTAAGGGAGACGGAGGAACAAACCGGCTAGGATCATAAGTGGTCTAAATCATTCAAGAAAGTGGTTCTAACATTGGTCTTCAATCAAGCTAAATTAGTGGGAGTGGCATTTAACAGATTGGTTCCTAGCTTCAACTACGAAGCTCAAACTTAGGAGTGTGCAATCAAGAAAATGCTTCCAGTACACTATGCAGATTCTAAAGCACATGGAGTGGACAAGACAATGGTGTTTAAGGGTTCAAAGCTTAGAAGTCCTAAGCACTTATGGGGTGAATCAAAGATTTTCTAGTAATACACTTTGGTTGTGTGAGGTCGATAGAATTTGTGCAAGTGATAAGTGTTTAGTGTTAACGGGCATAGGTCGAATTTTTGTCCTAACGGAATACACTTTATACATCGAGGTTGGAATGATGGAGTGTTTGGTGACGAGTGTTTCAAGAAAATATGATTGGAGTACACGAGCCATTGGATGGAGAAGTTGAACAAGTTACTGTGTCATTCAACGGACTTGTGTTCACCTAGGTTAGTGATTCTTCGCAAGTAATAAATTTCAAACTAAGTGCTTGGTTAAGGAAAGATTTGTTCTATTATAATTGATGGAGGATTCGAGATTTGGTATCTAAGCTGGTTATCCATATCAAATTGATGGATTAAGAAAGGACCGGATTAAGGTGACCGAGATTTGTAAGGTTCCTCTTGCTATTGGGAAAAATTATAATGAGTTAGTTACTTGTGATGTGGTTGATATGGAGGCATGTCATGTTTTGCTAGGACGACCATGGCAACATGATGTGGATGCTAGACACCAAGGTAATGGAGTGGAAAAACTATTGTTATGTTACCTTTAGGTGTTACTTTGCCCGGAAAGAAATTGGAAAGCAAGACTTTGGTGACTTTGGTTTCATCACCAAAGGAGTTTCAAGCCGAAAGGAAGGAAATGGGAGTTTCATATGCTTTGGTGGTAAAAGGGGTTGAAGATGGTTTGGATAATGCGATTCCGGAAGTAATTAAGCCCGTGCTTGAAGAGTTTAGTAAAGTTGTTGCGGATGATACACCGGATTCTTTACCACCTTTGAGGAATATTCAACACCAAATTGATTTGGTTCCCGGAGCTAGTTTGCCTAATCTTTCTCACTATAGGATGAGTCCTAAGGAGTCGGATATCTTGCGTGAAAAGGTTGAAGAATTGTTAAGAAAAGGGGCATATACAAGAAAGCATTAGTCCTTGTGTGGTTCCGACGCTTCTTACACCAAAGAAGGATGGAAGTTCGAGGATGTGTGTTGATAGCTGTGCCATTAACAAGATCACAGTAAGGTATCGTTTTCCTATTCCACGTCTTGATGATTTGTTAGATCAACTTTCGGGTGCTAAATTGTTTTCTAAGTTCGATTTGAGGAGTGGGTACCATCAAATTCGAATTAAATCAGGTGATGAATGGAAGACCGCTTTCAATACAAAGGATGGGTTGTATGAGTGACTCGTTATGCCATTTGGGTTGTCTAATGCACCTAGCACTTTTATGCGTTTGATGACTCAAGTTCTTAGGCCATTTATGGGTAAGTTTGTGGTGGTCTATTTTGATGACATTTTGGTTTATAGCCAAATGGAGAAGGAGCACTTGGATCATTTACGAGAGGTTTTAAAGGCTTTAACGTAAAATGATTTATTTGTTAACTTAAAGAAGTGCACTTTTCTTACTAACAAACTATTGTTTCTTGGTTATATTTTGAGTTCGGATGGGATTCATGTGGATGAAGACAAGGTCAAGGCGGTTAGGGATTGGCCTTCGCCCAAGACTTTGACCGAAGTAAGGAGTTTTCATGGATTAACGACTTTTTATAGGAGATTTGTGAGAAATTTTAGTAGTATAGTAGTGCCAATTACTAATTGCATGAAGAAAGGTCCGCTCACGTGGACTAAAGAGGCGGAAGAAAGCTTCAAGATTATCAAGGAAAGGTTGACAACCGCACCGGTACTTTCTTTACCTAATTTTGATAAAGTTTTTGAGTTAGAATGTGATGCTTGTGGAACCGGGATTGGAGCCGTTTTGTCACAAGAAGGTAGGCCTGTAGCATTTCATAGTGAGAAGTTGAATGAAGCTCGATGAAAGTGGTCGACTTATGAACAAGAATTGTATGCGGTTGTTCAAGCTATGAAGAAGTGGGAGCATTATTTGATTCAACATGAGTTCGTGGTTTATTCAGATCATCAAGCTCTCAAGTATTTTCAAACTCAAAAGCACTTAAATAAGATACATGCACGATGGGCGAGTTTCTTGGAGAAGTTTAATTATGTGTGTGGAAAACTAGAAGGGGGGTTGAATAGTTTACTGTATTAAAATTCTTTTGCTTTGAATACTTAACTTGATTTCAAGTTATGCAAACAATAAACAATATATAACAAGTAAGTAGAGAAAGAAACAATCAAACCACAACAAGGATGTTTATAGTGGTTCGGTCTACAAGGACTCTCTTCCTTGCCCTATTCCACTCCTTAAGCCTCTAACTCGAGAGTTTTTCTTCACTAAGAAACAAGCTCCCTTCTCGGCAGAGAAAACCTTTACACATGTCGCTTACACTTTTTCCGGTACAAAGTTAAATACCGAGTTCTTTTACAAGGGCACAACCACTCCCGATACTCTATGTATTTTGAGGACTAAAATACTAACCGATCACAACAGAGGTATATGATAGTTTGGTACAACAATGATGTGTGAAAAACAACAAATTCACACTATGACTAATCTAACAAGTCTTGCAACGCTTAGTTGAAGCTTGTGATGCTTTGATCTCTTTGCTACAAAAGAAAGATCACTAAGAATGAAATATGTAATATGAATGGGTTAGTAATGAATGAAAGAATGTATAATTTTGTTTATGCTTATGAGTGATAAGAAGACATGAATGTGTGGCTTGCTATTTATAGGCAATTGCCTTGGAAAACCACGGATGGGACGTATCCAAAAAAAGGGATCCGTCCGTTACGCTGTTTGGTTCCGTGGAAGCCTGACAACAAATCTCCAAGATCTTTCCCAAATCTAACAAAGATATTTCCATATCTAATTATTTGAGTGAAGATCAATCCAAGATATTCACATGATCTTCAAGATATCCTAAAGATATCAAAGTGATGCATGCCATGATGTTATTGTACAATTTCCATAATTAGAATAAAATTGTAAATGAATGTAACATGTAAAAGTAAAGGTATGTAATATGTAAATGTATATAAATGTAACCAGTGATCATATATTTAGCATGATGTTATAAGTTTATGAAAAACTTGTGTCTATATATGTAAAAGACTTAACTATATTTATGCTTTGCTAAAAATAAAATTTATAATTGTCATTAACAAAATATAGCAAAGATCGTAAAATATAAATAACGTTTTTTAGACGATATTTGTATTAACAATCTCCCACTTTTTGTTGATGACAAAACATAAAGTTTATTTTTAAGCAATGAAATAAATAGAGTGCAAGTCTTTTAAAAATATAGATTAAACTAGTTTTATGCAACTTTTAAATTGTATAAAACATGTAATGTATGAGTTTAATATTATCTCCCCCTTTTTGTCGAAACAAAAAGAAGAAATGCATAGCGGAATGTAGTGAATGGTCCTTGGTGATTACTCCCCCCTAATTGGAGTTCCAAGTATGATGATACATGGATTTTGAGTGCTTAATAGCTCCCCCTTAGACAATACTCCCCCTAGTTGGAGTGCCAAGTATATGATGCATGAAATGAGAATTCTACAAAACAAATGTTAGTTCTTGATTAGCTCCCCCTTGACCAATACTCCCCCTTGTTAGGGTGCCAAAGTATATGATGCAAGGTTGAAGAATGCTACAAAACAAATGTTAGTTGATAAGAAGTTCAAACCAACCATATAATGATGCATGATGAATGAGAGCTACAATACAAAGGTTAGTGGTAATAGTTCAAACCAACCATATAATGCACAATAAGTGATCACACACAAACATTAACAAACATCTTTCATTGGAAAATTATTTGTGACAATAGTCACAAATGGAGATGCTTACAAAGTAAATAAATGGAAAATAACTTAAAAAGAATCCTAAAATAAAAATTCTAGAGAAAAAAAAAATCTTAAGATAGAAAGTTCCTAGTTTGAGCATCTATTGAGGTGGGTGTGAAATAGCGTTGAGGCGCTCAAGGATATGGTTCAAAATGAACCTCATTTCATTTTGTAACTCATGAACCAAAATGTTGGTTCGTTGAGTGAGATGGGCAGTTCGCTCACACATGGGGCAACCATGGCGAGGGAAGTTGGGTGGTAGGTTTGGTTCGTTTGTTGGTGGTGGTGGTGGTGGTGGTGGTGGTGGTGGTGGAGGTGGTGGTGCATGAGTTGATTGTTGGTTTGAGTTTGGTGGAGACATGATGGATGCAAGCAATGTGGATTGTAGATCCATTGCTTCATTGAGGTGGGAGTCCACCATGTTTGAAAAGGTGTAGAGGTGATCAAGTTCCTCATTTATTTCGCCTTGAGTTTGTGGTTGGTTAATCCACATTGACTTATCAATGGCTTGAAGGGTGGAAGTTGGTGAGAAAGGTTGAGGTTGAGGTTGTTGAGGTGGAGCTTGATCACGGTAGAGAGGACCATGAATGTCCCTATTGATAGGGTGGAAGAGTAGTGGTTCTTGTTGTGAGGGTTCAACATCAAAAGGCATTGGTGGTGGATTGGTGGATCTAGGTGGAAGGTCTTCCAAGGTTTCTAAGTAGGGGTGAGGAAAGGTTGGTGGTGTGGCAAACAACTCTATTGGTTGTAGTTTAGGTGAATGAGGAGGTGATGGTGATCTTGTTAATTGAGATGGTGGGTGTGGGGGTGTGGTAGCCACTGGTGTTTTGGTAGGTGGTGGAGTGTGTGAGTTGTGGTGGAGTTGGAGTTGACAAGGTGAGGAAGTTCTCATTATCAATTGGAGATGAGATGTTTAAAGGTGATGATTCTGAGGATGAGGAGTTGATATTGACAAAACAACATAGTCTAACACTCATTCTGGCTGTTCTTCTGTGTGGCCTGGATGTTGAGGAGTTGTTTGACTTAGGCATTGTGGAGAGAAAGGTTGAGATATGCAGAAAATGCTACTAGAAGTGATGGTGAAGATGTGAGAAATGATCATCTAAAAGCTTCCAATTTATAGACTCCAAGGTTCATGGAAGAGTGTGTTTGGATTTGATGTTAAACCATACAAAGATGGTGGTTCCTAATGATTTGGAAGAAGAAAAGAAACTAGTCATATCATCAAAGTCAATCAAATGAGATGGAGTTGAGTGAGATGAAGAAGATATGCAGTTAATGCATAGTAGTGAGTGGGAGATCTAATGATGTGATTAATCCACGGATTGCAAGGAACAATTTTGAGGGATCATTGCTTGTTGGAGAAAGGTAACTTGAGTGGATTTTTGAATTTTCAAGTTTTGGTAGGAAATGAGTTTCCTATTGTTCTAATTGATCTAAGATGATCCTAATATGAGTTATTATCAGTAAAAACATCCTAATAACAAGAGTGAGTGAACTAGAGTGCGTGATTAATCAAAAATTTAAAAATGTAGCTGTTGATCCGCGGAACCAAACGATTACACAGGCGGATCCCTATTTTGGTTTCACCTGTTCCGTCAGGTGGTTTTTGGCGGCACCAAAAACTTGGACAGACGGAACCATATTTTTGGTTCCGCCATATCCGCCGATAAAAAAAAAGTAAACAGTGGGCATTTTTGAAAGCCCGAAGCCCGTTCAAATCCCTTAAACTTTCCTAAAACACATGTAATTAATTAGTTGTGATTGAACAATAACAACAAAACAAGTATTAACACATGTAAGCATATAGAACAAACCGAGGATAATGAACTTACTAATAATGGAAATTATGCCAAATAGTGGCTTAAGAGTAGAAAATTGATAACATCAAAATGTTATCGCCCTGCATGATCACGTTAGTTCACATAGTTGTTTAATGATAAGTTAATATCCTACAATCTTAAAAATACATCACATCATTATTTAAAACCAATTGTACCAAACACTCATTAACCTCTCATTGCCTGTCAAGTTTCTTGTTGATCTTCGTTAGGAAACGCCCGATGCATTTGAACATCCCTCTCTGTTCTTGAACTCTTCCGTTTGTTGTTCAATGGGTGAAAGTTGGTTCATATATTCTAGAGGTGGAAGCCTAGAGTTTGGGAGTCCGTCATCCTCGCTCATAGATGATGATGATGAGGAGGTTGGTGGATGAGGACGTTTATCTTTTAATTTGGCTACTCTCTTATCACTCAAGGGTACAAATGTGTGGGGAATGAGGGAGTAATCAGGGCAAAAACCTCTAGCATTAGGAGGGATAGGTGCAAAAGCTCTAAAAAGATGGGTGAGAAGCATCCCGTAAGGCATAGCGATGGTTCCTAACACTGGTATGTCGGCCATTCTCTTGGCGACATAGTAGGCAAGGTTGAAAGGTTGATGAGTTGACACGCAATAGAGCATGTAGCAAAGGCAAGCATTGATGTGGTCTATATTCCCTATGGTGCACAAGACGTTGGCCCGAATAATTTCTTCCCATTTCTTAAATTGTGGCCTAAGTTCGTTTAGCTCCATGCCAAACGGGTCTCGATCGACCTCATTGCCTTGTCGGGTGGTCCTAGTGTGGGAAGTTATAGGGAGGAAGAGATGGTCACGGATAATCTCTTTTGGTGTCAAAGGAGTGTCGTATGGAGGCATATGATCGACAATAGAATCAAGGGTTGACAAATACCATTTGTCAGAGTAAAGGCAAGTACCTTCACCCGGAATTCCTAGGACTTCCGCAAATTGGTTTAAGGGAATGTTGAATTGGGATTGGTTTACTTTGAAATGAATGGAGATGAGACCATAATCATTTGAGCTAAGGACAACACTAGCATAAATCTCTAATATAAATCTAGGACATATTGGTTCATCAATGTCCATGAGGCAATCAAATTGAATGGTAGCTAGTTGTTGACGAATGTCGGTTCCTTCTAGAAAGGAAGGGTCTATGGTTCTACCCTCGTGGACATATTTCTTTTCTAAGGCCTTAAATATTTTTACTTGTTCCGGTGTAAGTCCCTTAGTCTTATGGTGTTTTGGGAGGTAGTTAAGGGTATCCTTGTGATCGTAGAAGGTTGCGGGAGGCATGATATATCCTAGATACAAAAATTACATAGTTTAGTTAAAATTAACGAAAGTTTAGATATGATGTTCTAGTGTGTGCCTATATGGGGACAATGTGGAGGTGCGGTTATCAAGACTCCTTTTAATGCATGAAAATTTCATTTAGCAAATTTTATAACAAAAATGAGAGATAACCTAAACGCTCCTAATTCAATGTAGCTTCGATTGAATGTACCCGAAAATACATATTAGTTATGTATTTTCTTTAGCATTCAAGAGACATTATGCAAATGATGTTTTAAACATAACGTTTTTATTTGTATGAACAATGTGAAAAATCATTTTTCCTAACAGTGAGAAGCTTTTCACAAAAAATTTGACATGGGGTTTTTAGTGAATTATTGTAATGTCTTACAATATGCAATTCCTAACTAAGAAAAACATGATTTGTTATGTAATTTAGTGAATATGCTTCATGATTAATCAAAAAGATGCATAATCCCCAAGTTTTGGTTTTGTGCAAGAAATAGAAATCCTAGACTCAGATCAGGAATGTACATAGAGTTGGGATACTTACAGTGTGAATTAGAACACAAATTTGTTGAAGGGAATGACCTAAATTCTGAGAATGGTGTGCTATGGGTCGAGTTTGTGTTTCTTGTATGTTGCGGGAATGAGAAAATGAGTGTTTGTTTAATATATTTAAAAACCAACCCAGGAACCCACGGATTGGGCGGAACCAAATTTTTGGTTTCGTCCTTGTTGTCGAAGGGTTCCGCGGGGACTGTTTTGGTTTTTGGTTGTGTTTGGTTAATCTAAGGTTTGAGCTAAAGTTTTAACTACATATTTGGTTCCATTAATCCTAAACCAAGTCTAAGAAGGTTAAATGGTTCTCACTTAAGAGGTTTGGTTATGATATCGGCAATGTTGTCTTCTGAGGATACTTTCTTAATTGAGATGTTACCTTTTTGAACATTGTCGCGTAGAAAGTGATGACGAATTTCTATGTGTTTGGTTCTAGCATGTTGAACTGGATTCTTGCTAAGGTCGATAGCCCCTTTGTTGTCGCAGAGAATAGGGACGTCGTTGAGTTGAATCCCATAGTCGACGAGAGCTTGTTTCATCCAAAGTGCTTGTTGACATGCTTTTCCTGCAGACACGTACTCGGCTTCGGTTGTTGAGATTGCTAGAGCCGTTTGTTTCTTTGAGAACCATGCGGTAAGACAATGAACAATAAAAGTACAAATACCACTTGTACTCTTTCAATCGACATAGTCACCGACATGGTCTGAGTCTGCATACACTATGGTTTCAATTCCCGTTCCTTTGGGATACCATAATCCTAAGTGTGTAGTACCTTTAATGTATCTAAAAATTCGTTTTACGATTTCAAGATGGGATGTTTTAGGATCTTCTTGAAAGCGAGCACATAGAAAAACACTAAACATAATGTCGGGTCTACTAGCCGTGAGATAGAGTAGACTACCAATCATTCCTCTATATTTAGTGCTATCTACGGATTCACCTTCTTCATCCTTTGTGAGTTTAGTTTCCGAAGACATAGGTGTTTTCATAGGTTTGGAATCTTTAAGACCAAATTTCTTAAGCATATATTTGATGTACTTAGATTGGTTGAAGAATATCCAATCTTCTAATTGTTTTATTTGGAGTCCTAAGAAAAAGTTTAGTTCTCCCATCATACTCATTTCAAACTCGTCATGCATGATTTTTGAGAAATCGTCGCATAACTCTTGACAAGTTGATCCGAATATGATGTCATCCACATATATTTGAACTATGATAATATGTAATCCCTTTTTCTTAGTGAAAAGAGTGTTGTCTACTAGTCCCATGGTATACTTATGTTCAACTAGGAATGTCTTTAGTCGATCATACCATGCTTTTGGTGCTTGCTTAAGTCTGTATAAAGCTTTTTTAAGTTTGTAGACATGATTTGGTTTTTCAAAGTCGGCAAAGCTGGGAGGTTGTGCGACATACACTTCCTCATTAATAAAACCATTAAGAAATGCACTTTTGACATCCATTTGAAAAAGTTTAAAGTCATGTGCACATGCATATGCAAGTAGTATTCTAATTGACTCAAGCCTAGCAACCGGAGCAAAGGTTTCGTCGTAGTCTATACCTTCTTGTTGATTGTAGCCTTGAGCTACTAGCCTAGCTTTGTTTCTAGACATTACACCATTTTCATCCATTTTATTTCTAAAGACCCATTTTGTTCCAATTATGGTTTGACATTTTGGTTGAGGGACTAATGTCCAAACATCATTTCTAACAAATTGGTTTAATTTTTCTTGCATTGCTATAACCCAAGATTCATCTTTTATAGCCTCATTTATATTTTTGGGCTCAATGGTTGAAATGAAACAAAAGAAATTACTTTGATTTTGAATTTTTGATCTTAAGGTTCTTTCATTAATTTATCCTATGACATTATCTAATGGATGACTTTTAGATTCTTTGACATTGACTATTTCTCTATTTAAAGGTTCATCTTCTTTGTCATTATCTAAATTTTCTTGGTTTTCAACCATTTGACTTTCAACTAAGTCATCATCTACCAAAGGTGATGTCTTAGAGGGAGGTGGACTTTCGTCAAATGTTACGTTCAATGATTCCTCGACTCTTAAGGTTTCTTTGTTCAAAACGATATAGGATTTACTATTTTGCGAGTATCCAAGGAACACACCTTCATAAGACTTTGGGTCAAATTTGGTGAGATAATCCTTAGTATTTAGAATGAAGCACTTGCTTCCAAAAACTCTAAAGTATCCTAAAGTAGGCTTTTTGCCTCTATAAAGTTCATATGAAGTTTTATTCAAGAATGGTCTTATTAAAACTCTATTTAAGATATAGGTGGATGTGTCAACGACGTTACACCAAAATTTTTGTGGTATGTTTTGTTCAGTTAGCATTGTTCTACTCATTTCTTGAAGTGTTCTGTTTTTACGTTCTACTACACCATTTGATTGAGGAGTTCGAGGAGCCGAGAAATTATGTGTTATGCCATTAGCATCACAAAAAGCTCCAAATTGAGTTTCATTATCAAATTCACGACCATGGTCGGTTCTAATTGACACAATACTATTTCCTAGTTGATTTTGAATTTTCTTACTTAGAATTTCAAATTTATCAAAGCTTCATTTTTAGTTTTCAAAAATTTAGTCCAAGTATATCTTGAATAATCATCTACTATGACCAAAGTGTAGAAGTTTCCTCCATAACTTTGTATAGCGGATGGACCAAACAAATCCATATGCAATAGTTCTAAACACCTAGATGTGGACACCATGTTTTTAGCCTTATGGCTATTATGAACTTGTTTCCCAATTTTGCTAGCATCACAAAAGTGTTGGTCGTATTTCAACTTGGGTAGGTTCCTAACTAGTTCCTTAGATGATAGTGTAACACCCCCATAATCTACTTTGCGGAAGCATTAGAGTCATGGGGTGCTACTGAAATGGAAATCATAACACAGGGTAACGAAGAACCAATTACACACTTTATAAAAATATATTAAATTTGATTAACCCAATTATAACAAACTTCATGTTTCAAGTTTGTTTACAAGTTTAATGGTCCCTCAAAAACAAGTCTTAAACATTTGTTAAAACACTTGGTCAATAGTATAAGCCCGCCGCCTTGCCAAACCTTGCCACACTTGCATATATCCAGATACCTGAGAAAACATGCAACCGAAGCTCGACCGTTTAGTGTGCTATAACTTAGCACATTAACAATCACAATGGGGCCCTTAGCGAGTGCTTAACCCAATTCACTCGTAATCCAACTTAATATACGCCCGCATTGACCCGTCTGGCCAACCGAACTGGGGAGTCACCCCAATAGATCTATTCATATTAATCGCGCTTCCTAACCGGAATTAACAGTGCATGAAGGCGGGCATAGTAATGGGTTCTAGAGTCTTAGGCTAACTGCGCAATAACTTTGGAATAAACAGTATTAATGGTCCATAAAACTAGTTTTGCATGTTTCTCACCCCATTCTTATAAAACAAGTATAAGTAAAAAGGGGCTATAAACTCACCTTTAATGGCCTGAACAGTGAAATCTGTAAATTTAAGGAGTGCACGACACCAACACGCAACCTAGATAAAATAACCATGTCTTAGCTTCAAGTATTAAGTTTTAGTCCTTTCATATTTTAATTTCAACGTTCTAGAGTATTTATGTTGTTGTCACTTGTGTGGCGGCAAGTGTGGTTACTAAGGATTTTTCCTAAGAGTTGGTAAGGTGTAATTCTACAAATGACCTAAAGGTACGGTAATGAGAAATTTGGGGATATTGAACTATCTAAAGCCTAAATGGATTCAGTCGGGATATATATATATAATATTATATATATATATATATATATATATATAATATATATATATATATATATATATAATAATATATATATATATATATATATATATTATATATATATATATAATATAGTGAGACTTTCTTGCGAGAATCATCTTATCTGCGAGAACTGACAAATCACCAAAAACATACACGCACGCCTTTAATAATTGTATTTTGCACATATGTTCTAAAAACAACATATATTTTTAAAAAAAACATGGTTGTTCTAAAGAATTTGATAAGAAATTGAAATACAAAATTTTTCTTTGAAGGTGTGCATGTATGTTCTTATAAGGCGTGCAATGACAATATTGCGGCCGTGTGTAAGGTTTTTGTGAAAAAATAGGATGAGTTCATGATGATATTAAAGAACATAGGTGGATACTTACGATTATTGATGATTTGCATGTATTTTTATTTTATTTTAAAAGGCGTGCTGTATGTTTATTGGTGGTTCTGTCATTCTCGCAGATAAATGGTTCGCAAGAAATCTCCCTATATATATATATATATATATATATATATATATATATATATATATATATAATATATATATATATATATATATATATATATTATAGTTGTGTAATTCGTTCGTCATGTTTGATTATGTTGATTTTTGAAGTAAGGCCTAACGTACGTGACGTTTACTACCTACTAGTTACATGATTTGAGAAGATTTAATATAACGTAAGTTTTAGTAACCTTGGTTAATTAAAATTTTAGCGAAGTTTGCTTTGTTATTAATGATCTATTATGACTCATTTTTACACATTATTAGCTTAAACTAAATATATCTTCCAATTTGTCTAAGTACGGTTCAGGTTTGATATACCATTCCTAGATTCTTTATTAGTGACGTTTATATTTACTTAGTCTTAATATAAAAAATGTAAGTGTCAATTTATATATATCCTCCAACGTGAGTTATAGTCGAGACTTAACGTGAAATTGGTTTGTCATTTATTTCACTTGTGTTTCACATCTTTAATTACCCATGAGTTTGTATAAGGTTTCTATTCCCTTGCCGATTTTATATTTTACTATTCGTGACATTGCGAGACCACATAAATAATGCTAGTACGGTCCAAGTGGCTTAGTTATTGTTGTCGAGTTTTACATTACGACTACTCAAGTTTTACGTACATATACGTTAGTTCAATGTGAAGTTAAATTTCGTATTCGACTATACAAGCTTTGTATATATATTAGTTTGCCACACAAATATCTTTGGGAACGACTTATGTAGGTTTTACTTTCGCGACCACTAATCTTATAAGTTTACCCGAATTTTTATATCTTAGCATCACGTGTGTGTATATATACATAAATCTCGTATTCTTCTTATACACATTTTTATGTTTCTTTTATATATATAATTATGAGACGATAATTAAGTGACATTTACGAGTTAGAGGCTCAATTATTTTTGTAGATGAGTATTAAGTTGTAATAATCACAAATTTCATGTATACATGTTAGTTTCGATGTAAAATTGGTCTGGTCGTTTAAAGTTTTACTTGGCGATTAATAGATATCTGTCATACATTTTCATACAACAAAATAATTGTTGGGCTGGGTTGACTTCTAGTAGCCGAATCGGGCCTGGTGGGCCACAGTCACTAATCGGCAGACTGCATTAAAAAGACTAGAACAAAAAGTGTTTAGTTGGGCTGCTTTTTGGGTCCTAAGTGGGCTATCCTTCTCGGTTTGGCCTGGAAATGATATTGCAATACCATTCTAAAACTTTGTGTGTCCTTCTGAGAATCTTTGTCCAATGTTTTGACCTAACAGGGACTAAGGGGACTCATGGTTGGGTTTAACTTGGGTCGAGTACTACTCGGCTCCACAATGTAAGTTTCTTAGCCTATGAACATTCGTCAAAAGGACTAACCTACTCATGTTTCGATAGCCTTTGTGGGTTTGTTCTTGGAGCGAAAGAGGTTCTACCACACTAGGTTATATACAACATTCGCATCCATAGTTCCAACTCGGATTCTACCGAACTAATACCCTAAGAATTTCAAATGGTCTCACAAAACTTATTCGAGTAAAGCTGGTTTTCCAACAACCATTATCGAGGGTGAATTATTAACTAACGGTTTAATGAAAACCTTAACTATGAACCACAATCGATCTAAGACTAACAAATTGAACCTCAGATTTCCTAAACCACAACAACAGCGACAACATCTGACGACCATTTCCAGGTTTTACTAAGGTCCTACACCACAAGAATAATAACAACAACATTTAAATATCTTGACAACAATCTGTCTTTCAAACAATGATTAAAATCGAAACTTAATAAAATTTAGCAACTAAATCTTCTTTTATTTGATCTAAACTTTAACAAGAACAACCTAAATTATTCCCTATTCGATCTAAAATTAGCTAAACCAATCTAAGATAAATGGAATTGAAAAGATTTGGATACAAGGCCAGTTCTTACAACAATTTCGAGGGATGATGAACTCGAATGAAACTCCCAAATCCGAAACCCAGCTGTTCCAAACCGAACCACAATCACCTCAAACTCCTTGTTCTTCCCTGTGTGATTTTCAGAACTTTTAGGTGAAGTTTGTTGAGGTGTGGTTTGACTTCTTTTGGATTATGGGTTTAAAAATATAGGTATGGAGAATGACTCCATAATCACTTTCGGATCTAGGAGAAAAGGGGTTTCCAATCGTGTGTTCTTTCTATCTCTATTGTAGTTTTCTAGGTTTGGCTTGGGATAATTTCGAGGTTAGTGAAAATGGTGAGATGTCTAGGTCAAGTGAAAAGGAGATGGCATGGTTTGGGGATGGTGATATGTCGACTGGTTTTTGGGGAGGATAAGGGGCGGTCAAAAAGAAGAAAGAAACCTATGGTGGAGGTTAAGAAGATGTCAGCTATATGTGTGAGTGGGTGAAGTTATATTTTTAAGTATTTGAGTTAGGTATTTTATTTAAGTATAGTGTTAAATTGTATTAAGGAGTGAGAAATATTATATCCGCTTCTCGTTGTACTGAGTTAAACTCGGGTCCTTCCCGGGACCGTCATAATCATTGGATAGTAGGTTTTCAGGGACGTTATGTAATACCTGAATGTATTTTGAGTTTTATGAATTCCCAATAATTTTTTGAATTTTATATTTATTGTTGTTTAGATATTGGTATGCGTGTGGTGTCAATTTAAGTAAAACTGGGATAACCTCCCGTTTTTACTACATTATAGTGGGTAAAATATATAGATAAGGTAATTTCACTGTTCTTGGTGAGATTTTCAGGTGTCACAATGTGTGGGTCTGTTTTCCGTTTTAGTCATATAAGTGCCTAATCTGATGATTTAGTCATACTAATTGGACAGTTATAAATTAAATATTAGGGCAAATTTACCATTTGTCACAGATAGAGATTGGATCAGTCTCATATTGGCGTGACCTAATCGTCTATGCCAAAGAGTTGAGTTGTCGTATAGAGAGGTAAGACAAAGTTTGTCTTTAGATGTTTTATCTAATTTCATAACGTATACGTTATTTTTCAAAACACCTTTTCCTACGGTTATACCGTCTTTAAGTATTTTACTTTCATTTTCACTGAAAAGGACGTCATACTTTTTACGGCATAGTTGACTAATACTAAGTAAGTTAAAACCTAGGTTATCAACATGAGCAACATCATCAATAGAGAGAGAGAGAGAGAGAGAGAGAGAGAGAGAGAGAGAGAGAGAGAGAGAGAGAGAGAGAGAGTCATGAGAGATAGTACCTTTTCTGACGATTTTGCTTTTAAGCTTGCTACCAAACGTAACATTACCTCCGTCGTATGCTTGGTAGGTTGAGAAAAGGCTCTTGTTTCCCGTCATGTGCCTTGAACACCCGCTATCTTTTATCCACTTGTCTGGTTCTAAACTGACTTTCAAGCATACCTAAGTTATAGAAAAACTCAAGCATTTGGTCCCCAATATCTCATGGGTTCATTTGGGTTAAACATCCCATTATCTTGATTCATGTATGGAAATGGTGGATAAGGGTTCCATGACATGTAGTTGGGACTTTGAAATTCCTAGGAAAGTTTGGGTTTCGACTATTTTGATAATGAGGTTGTGTGTTGTAGTTACTTTTTGGAAAGGGGCGTTTGAGAATAGTCGTCCTAGGTCTTTGTTGAGCCGTTTTAGTTCTAAACTCATTTTTAGCTTGTCCTATTCCTATAGTAACTGCTGGTTTTTGTTTGTTTATAGTTGAACTAGTATTAGATTTCCTAGTGACTTTAACAAACTCTGTATGAGCCGATGTACTAGCTTTCTATTCAGCAACTGTTCCCACGGATCCCTTCTCCACTACTGGCGGAACCAAAGATTTGGTTCCGTCGGATCCGTGGGTTTCTAAAACTGTTGGAACAGTTTCTTGTACTTTTACGGCTTGTTTCTTAAAACTACTTAAGTCTCCTAGTTTCATAAAGCCTAATCCAGTTTTATCATGAGGTAATTTTTGAATTTTCATTATCTCATCTACACAACTGATATTTTTATCAAACCTTTTGAACTTAGAGTTTTGTTTGATAAGTGCATCCTGTGTGATATTAAGCTTTTCTAATTCTAGTCTAAGCTCTTGACATGAAACACATGCTTCGTCAACAGCTTTACCTTTTTCTAATCGTTTAACTTTTTCCTTTAATTCATAAACTTCGTTTTCTAGAAATTCCTTTTTGGTTTTCAAAAACTTATTTTTGTTTATGATTTTTAGGCTAAGTTCACAAAGATTATTGTATTCTTTTTGTAAGGTGTCATCATTAATAGAAGAATATGATGAGTCAGAATGTACATCGTCTGAGTCATGAGCCATGAGAGCAACTTCGTCGTTCTTAGGCTCTTCGTCATCATCTTCACTGTCACTCCAAGCCCCACTTACAAAAGCTCTTTGAGTTTTGTTCTTGGGTGGCTTAGGACATTCTCCTATTAGATGACTTGTATCTCCGCACCTAAAACACTTTCTTTCTCCTTTTCCTTTCTTGTCATCACGGTCTTTCTGGAAGGATTTCTTTTCTTCTCGAGGTTGTCTTACGAACTTTCCTCGTCTCCTAAAGAACTTCTTGAAATCTCTTACGGCCATGGCATATTCTTCATCTTCGCTACCTAAACTAGACTCTTCATCATCACTTGAATCTACCCTATCTTTTAAGGCAATGGACTTGATCTTTTCCTTTTTGCCCTTAACTATCTCTGAATCTTTTTTCATCACCATCTCATGAACTTTGAGATTTCCTATTAGCTCATCAAGTGACATGCTTGAAAGATCCTTGGATTCTTCAATGGCCGTCACCTTTGCTCTCCACTTCGGATGAAGTGCTCTAAGAAATTTCCTGACAAAGTTCTTACTACAAAAAGAATCGTCAAGTGCTTTAAAAGAAGTAATGATAGTATTAAACCTAGCAAATGCACTATCAATGGTCTCATCTTCAGGGATAACAAATTGTTCATATTGTTGAACAAGAAGATCAATTTTGTTATCCTTGACTTGTGAGTTCCCTTGATGAGTGATAATTAAGGATTGCCAAATATCTTTAGTGGTTTTACACATAAAGACTCTGTTAGTGCAAGCAGTCTCGTTAGGGAGATTGCTAGTGCAAGCAATCTCGTTTGTTTTGATTGATGACAAACATGTAACTTGATACATAGCGTAAAATGTACAAGTTACTTGTAATCTTATCTTGTCTCAACATACATTCAACACCTCTCAAGTCCTCGTATGATACAACACAGGTTCGTACATGTGTGTTATGTAGCATTATGATCAAACCCTTAACAAACCATTTAGAATGTTTAAAATACGGTTAGGTAATTAAGTATTTTAAAAAGGCTAATCATTCTACTTAGAACCTTATTTTACATGATCACTAGGATACATGTTACATACATATACACATTACAAAGTTCACTAGGAATAACATATACAAGTTTACATGTTTATTTCTTAAAATGGAAACTTTATTAGTTAAATAATACCATGACATCATGGCATACATCACAAGTGAAATCTTTGTAAGATTGTGTAATATTTTGTTTAGATACACAAGTTAGATAGTTGACATTTGTGGATCTTGGAAGATTTGGCTAGATATGCAAGATTTGGAAAGATACACTAAAATCTCTTAGCTATCTCTTAACTGTCATACCCGCGGAACCAAACGATAACAAGCACGGATCCCTTTTATGGGATCCGCCGGGCAAAAGTATTGTTAGCTATAAACACCAGCCCATTGTTTGCCCATAGACTCATGCCATTAGAAAACATGGTAGTCCATAGTTTTGCCCATAGTTTTCATGCCACTAGAAACCATGTTAGTCCATGGTTTTGCCCATAGTTTTCATGCCATGTTTTCCTATAAATAGTCCTTAGTTTTACCCATAGAATCATCCAACTTAGAACACACATTCCCTCACTCATTTCACACACTTAGATCAGTAGCTAAACATGTAGATTCATACATTAATCACCTCATTACATAATGATCATATTGTTACTAACTTTTATTATGTTGTAAGCATACACTTGTTATGATCCTGTGAAGCAAGCTCAAGATCACAAGTCATCATCCATAGCATACTTACTAATCCACCATGAAGATGCATATATGAAGATCCATCACAACAAGTTTAGGGAGCTTGTGATCTTCATACATTGAAGGCTTCCGATCAATGGAAGTTCATATAGTGTAGGCATTCATATCCATGATACACTTATGTCATGGATCATTGTTGTAACCATCATTGTATCATTTAGATCAGTAGAGTGAGGTTAGTATTTTAGTCCTTAAAATACAAAGAGTGTTGGGAGTGGTTGTACCCTTGTAAAGAACTCGACATCTAGCTTAGTGTCGGAAATTGTATAAGCGACGATGGGAGTGGTTGTACCCTTGTAAAGAACCCGGTGTTTAGCTTAGTACCGGAAAAGGAAGTAAGCGACGTGTAAAGGTTTTCTCCGCCTAAGAAAGGGAGCTTGTTGATCTAGTGAAGTAACTCTCGAGTTGGGTACTCGGGGAGTGGAGTAGGGCGGAGAGGAGCTCCGTGACCGAACCACTATAAATCATCGTGTTCGGTTTGCGCTTTCTTTTACTTATCTCTTTACTTTTATATTTGCATTATGTGATTGCTTGTGTTGTGATTATGTGATAATACTTGTGTGACAACTTGGTAGACATAAACTACAACAGACAGTGTTCATATTAGAACTAGCCGAATTGGAAATTTGATACAACAAGTTTTAAGTTTTAAAACGGTAAACGTATTCACCCCCCCCTCTACGTTTTCACTACGTTTTCACAATTGGTATCAGAGCGGGTTGGCTCTCATTTTCAAAACAAATGGTTTTTAAAATAGAGTAAGATCTATGTATCAAATTGCCTCTGAAGCAGAACATAATATGAAAAATGTTTCGCTAAGTATACTTTGAAATTTTGTTGTTAAATATCACTTTGTATACAAGCTTGAAGGTGTTCTTGAAAAATAAAAGAAAAATATTTCTCAAAAGAATTTGTAAGTGTCAAATTATGTGCTCAGAACTAATTTACGAAAAATACCATTTTGAAGGGAGTGTTTGGAATAATCATTAAGTTAGTTGAAAAATCACCTCCGTAATATTTAGATTAGTCACATAGGTAGAAATGTTGTTAATATTTGTAATATATGCCTAAGATTAAGTGTAGCAAGTCCCACACACTTTCGCTATGTCAAAATATGAGTTTAGGATAATCTGTCACAGGTCTCGGCGGATCCAAATCACATAAAGGGCGGATCCCTCTAAAAGGATCCGTCAGATCCGTCGGTGCAGTACTCAGTTTTTGTCAAACTTCAAAAATTCATAACTAATTAACCGTAAGTCCGTAGGAGTCGCGCCACCTATCATTTTGAAGGGAATTAAGTCTACTTTCATTTAAAAATAATATCATGGCCTGAATCTAAATTGAAATAGGTAAAACTAATCAAAAGATACAACCTGTCCAATATAGTCAGTTTTGTTTTGTCACAGTAACTTAAATTTTTGAGTCAAGCAATGTAAGTTGGTATCCTTTAAAGATTGATATGATTTCTATTGAAACTAAAGAATTTGGTAATATAAAGGAAACATATCAAGCTTGGCATACATCATCATATTTAAACGCAAAGTGACGAAAAGTATCTTTTCACTTATGCCATGCTATGTGACTATCTGTTCTAAGTTATTTGCATACATGTGATTTGCATGTTGGTAATTGTGATTGCATTTGTTGATAGGATATACATAAGTGTTTTTCCATGACAATTATTTGCTTGTTTAGCAATTGCTTGCTTGATGCACAATAGGACTTTTGCTAGATCTTGTACACTAAGTTAATAAACTGTGTTTGTTTTAGATATCTTTGTTTGCATATGTTATGTGAGAATCTTACACATCTTACTTAGAAATGCGAACTAAGTGAAACTTGTTTAGAGGCTTAAAATGTATTGTTTTGCACAAACCCTCACTTAATGTGTAAACATGTAGTATCTGTGAAAGAGTGCTTGGCATAAGAAAATTTCAAACAATGATATGATGATTTGTTGTGTTATTAGGATATCAACTTATCTTTGAATAATCATGTGAACTAACCATGTCATGCAGGACGATAACACTTAGTGTTATCAATTTTCCGAGAATAAGCCACTGTTTGGCTTAACTTCATTTATGGTAAGTTATTATGAACGGATTAAACTATGTGTGTACGTGTGTTAGAATATACATTTTTAGCAGTTTTGCATTACATATTAGATAATAGATATGTTCCAAGAGAATTTTCGGGTCTTGGTCGGAAAACGCGAATTTTGCATATCTCTCTGTTTGTTTTTAGTACTTTTGTTCAACGGATCCGACGGATCCCTCATTTTGGATCCGCCAAGAGTTATCGTTGGATCCGCCAGTTCAGAACCCACGGATTCCACGGCTCCCAAACTTTGGCTCCGCCTTTGTTGTCGATTGGATCCGTCAGTCTCAACAGTAACTTTTTCAAAATTCCCGACTAATCCCGATCCTTAGATTATTGAGTCTAGTTCTTAGGATTCTTATCACTGATGTTCACTCAAATTAGGATTAGGACATCTCACCAAACACCAAATAGGATAATCATATCTAATCACAGTTTCAAACTTCATGAAAATGCTCCAAGGTACCTTTTCGGTAAACCACTGAGTATTTGTGATCATTACACACATTCACTGCATCCTCCCGTCCTTTACTCATTCACTAGCTTGATTTGTAAATTGACAACTTCCAAACTAATCCAGACTCACTGTTTGCAAATATATCATAGATTACAAACCCAACTCATGACTATGGATATTGTCTAATACTCACATATGTTGCCTGGCTTGGTTAACATGTCATCTTTCAAGACAATTAAGATTTACATCGAGTCATAACTCACACTTAGGTTATAGATGTAATTATCATGTCTTGTTACTCTTTTCTCCAAGTAGGATTGACAACTTAAGTATTTCGTCCGAAATATTCAAGTATATCTGACTTACGATTGTAGTCATTGAAAGTCATATCTGAAACAATCAACTCCCAAGTATTTTAACAATGTATGTTAAAACACGCATCCCATCATAACTAGAACATGTGTTCTTTCATCAACCCGTCACATTCAGCCCCTAGGTTTCACAAACATAACCAAACACTTCATCCGCTAGTGAACCACAAGAATTAGTATCCATTCTTGTAATCTTCAACATTCATGAAACCCAAAAGTTCATCCATAGTACAACAAACTCCTACATCACCATAATTCACGCCATTGAGTGCATTGCTCAAAAAGCCCTTAGTCCAACACTTATACCAAATCAAATACACGTTGAATCAACTCAACAATACCTTGCCACCTATAGAATTAAAACTTCAATCATCAAATGAGCATGATATTCACATTCAGTGTTTATCAATTTCCACTAGTAGTACCACTTTCACAAGTAATCAAAGTATTAGTAATACTTTGTTACCAAGCTTCTGAATAAGTCTCGTTAACCCTTAAATCAGTATTTTAACAACATATGTTGAAATGCAATGACAACCTCATACACCCCAAGCAACAATGACACTTGAGAAGTATATATAAGAAACTCAAAGTGAATTCATCCAGTAAACTTAGGATAGGTCTATCCAAACAATTAAGCTTCATATCTTCATTTATGATGTTTCGGAAAACATTATGTATTTGGTTTTCATAAAAGGATAACATATATCCTATGCATCATTCTCTCCTTGCAACATGATCGGTTGTGTTACAAGAAATTTCATTACACCTCATTAGGCAAATGATCTTAAATAAACATCTACAAGTTCTATTAACTAGAGCTTCCCCCTCATCTTGTCATTCTTATTTTCATAAGCTTAATGACTCTATCTTACTTGTTGAAAGATACCATACGTATCTATTTCCTTTCAGCGTACATTAAACCTTGGTCAAACTTTGTGCATATCCACATCTCTGGAGCATACACAAGACCTATTAAAGTTGGTAACTTTATTTAGATTCTTGTTCTAAAGAACTTTCTTCAGAACGTTCATGACATATCCCATTACCACACACAAACACATGTCTTGATCTTAGATCACTTGCATAACTCATACTTAAACTCAACTCAAAGGATGTCACCCTTTAGATCATTCAACCTTAGATTCCAAACACAATGATTAAAATCTGTTGACACATATTTGTCAAATTTACGTGTATAACATGACTAGTTTTAAATAGAAATAGTTGAGTGTCATTAAGTCATGTATTGGTAAATTATCTTGTCTTAGGAATAATTAATAAAATCACTTGCATTACATATACATGTATTGATTACATGATATTTGTTTGATATCTTAATAATTATTTGATTGATTGTCAAATGTGTAAACCTTGAAAAGGTTTTTGTCTGCATGATTATATGCTTCATGTTAACATGATTTAAATAATATGTTCATTCTTTCGTTATATGATATTTCGCAAGATTAATGTATTACTTGTTAACTTATGATATGTCATTCTTATATGATATTTCTATATTTGAAAGTTCGTGTCTTTTGTTGACATTCGTTGAGTCCTTTTCATAGGATAGTCTAAATAATGCATGTTTCTAAAATGTAGGAATTGCTTGCATGAACCTGTCGTTTCATTACTTTTGTGACCACGTCACACTATTGGTTTGCCATGTTTGCACTTATATGTCTAAGTGCTTTTTGGTATGATAAACACTTAGAAGTTGTTTTATTAATCACATAGATCATTGTGTTAATTAATGGGTAAGTATGCTTAAGTAACTAAGCCTAACTTCAAAACAATTTCACAATGTAATATAAAAAACAATGTCATGTCATCTTACAATATGATTATTTGTCTTGATGCCATGTGGTAGCTTTTTGTCTGGTAGATGAATATTTGTTTACATAAGATGTTATGATTTCTATAATATTCACATCTTTTGTCATTAGGACTTTTGTCTTGTAGATTGATAACAAATTATTTGTTATTTCTCCTTGTTATGCTTATTTTGCATAATTGTTATCTCATTATTGCTACTTTGATTAGTAATATGTTTATAGGATCCATTTTCTTGCATATAGCCTTAAAAGCTAATAGGGTTAAGTTTTAGAGGTTTGAAATTTGTGTTTGGATATCTTTCAATATACCTCTCTCCAAATCGTATTGTTGCTTCCGCTTTCCTAACATTATCTTCATCATCTTTTAGTTAAAACAATACACCTCCCATAAGGAAAACCACATGCCTCGTCGTGCGATCATCTCGCATTGATAGAGAAGAGCTATGTAACTTCAAGGATGAAGTTCTTTGTATGCTAACCAATATCCACAAAAACATTGCTAAGCTCATCGCTTTCATTAATCTGCAACATCCTAAACACTTTACCTTCATTCTTCATAGATTATGTTGAATGTCCACCAATTAAGGAGGAGAGAAATTCATTCACATAATTGTCTTTTCACATTAAAGAACATGTACTCATGTTTCTTACATTCCCAAATACCGACATGTAGGTTCAAATCACTCAGTTAAATCAGTTCACAAAAGACACAAGTGTGTCAAACCTCCTTAGATCAACATCACAGTTATGCACCAATACCTCGTCAAAAACACATCATGTGTTTGACATATCTCTTAAACGAGAAGCATTAAGTCTCCTTAGACTTTTACTAGGATTAGTGAAACCAAGTCATTAGTTATAAGTAAATAGACGTTAGCTTGAACCTTCGTTTGATCAAAAACGACAAAACATAACCAAATCCATTTTGGTCTCACGGAACCCTTCGTTAAGAAGGACGGAACCAAAATTTTGGTTCCGCCAAATCCGCGGGTACCAAGTTCAGTGTTTAACCATTTAAAACAGACAACCCTCTCACAACCGAGTCTAGGATTTTCCTTCACAACTTCATTGTCTAGAACACCATCATAGGATCTCATCCTTTTCATTCTGACACATATCAAGCACGTCATTGTCAGTGCGAACAGAACCATCTTTCTAAACACGTTGGTCCAATCAACACTCTCATCATATGATGTCATTTTTATCCACATATAGGTATCTAGTATTTCCAATTGTTACATATGGAATCTCTATTCCTAAGTGATCATTGTCTTCACTTCCTCTCATTTTCATTCAGACATTTACTATGGCACGATTCATCTTTGGTAGATGATAATATCATAACCGTAACAGTCTTCAAATACTCTTATAGCATTTGCTATACATTAGAGTTTCTGAATTCATTGCATTCATTATAATCACCACCATCCATCACTGTTTTTCACTAATCATCAATCCCATGGATTAGCGAAAAACCTACTTACATCAACCTTTAGTCATCCATTAAGTTATCATTCACTTGTAAACGAACACCATATTAACACCACTCACTTTAAGCATTTTAACTTCACTTCATATCCTCCTCATAGGCATTGTTTTGTAGGATTTTATCATATTATATTCTTGTAAATGTAATTCTTATTAAAAGATTACACTCTTTATAACATGGTTTACTAGATAATCACGATTGATATCACAATTCGTATGCTGCATCATATTTTTCTTTGATTAGACAATCACAATTGGTATGTTGGTTGTGATTAGATTATTGATATGTTACATAATATTTTTCTTTGAGATAAAATATACTGCACTAACCATTTCATTGTAGGTTCATCATCAAATACGCTCGATCGTATATAGCTTACTCATCATAGGATGAAGTTTACTTCGATTATTTTTCTTCTTTTATAGGTGCTTCTTGACGATCTCAAACCAGGAGGATTATCAGTATAGCACTCATATTGCATCTTCTATACACATTGGTCGTATATGACTTAAGACATTGTTTCTAGTGCACTAATCTTTTGTTTTGTAGGTTCATCTTGACGCCCTAGAGCAAGGGGGAGTTTTCGTCAAGCATTATTTAGGATGCATCATATATACGCATTGGTATATATTACATACTTGTCCAAGGACAAATATTTTTTTATACTAACCTTTATTTTGTAGGATTCTTCGTCCTTGGATCATATACGTCGGTACCCTAGCAACGGGGAGTATAGATCGAGGGGGAGTATATCATATACTAACTCATCATTTTTAGCATTTCTCATCCTTGAACCGTATACGTTGGTACTCTAGCAATGAGGAGTATACATCAAGGGGGAGCATATCATAGTCTAACTATTTGTTTTGTAGGATCATACATCATATCCTTGTCACTCCATTTAGGGGGAGTACAAATCAAGGGGGAGCTTTAAAGTTCTCAAAATCACATTCCGCTACGCATATCTTCTTTTATATTTCGACAAAAAGGAGGAGATAGGTCAACATAGTCCAACATAGCTTACTCACGTGTATCATTGGGTGTTTGCTTTTCATTCATCATGCATTTTTCACATATATTCTTTTTATTGCACACCACTAACCTTGATGTAGGTTAAGAGTCTTAATTTGATCCATGGATCCGCTTACAACCTAGGAGACGCAACAACCATAGGAGATTGGAATAGTCTATTTAACTTCACTAGGGATGATGCAAGCTCGCCATTTCGGGGAGAAATGAAGTTAACTCCAAGGACACACCCTTTTTGCTTCGACAAAAGGGGGAGAAAGGTGTAAACGGAGAAAGTAAGTAATTATGGATACAAGGAGAAAAGGGGAGAAAGAGAAACGGACATAAGGATAAAGTAAGTAATTACGGACACAAGTAACTTTTTGCATTTTAATTTCTATCACGTTTACATATTTTGTCATCATCAAAAAGGGGGAGATTGTTAGTGCAAGCAGTCTCGTTAGGGAGATTGCTAGTGCAAGCAATCTCGTTTGTTTTGTTTGATGACAAACATGTAACTTGATACATAGCGTAAAATGTACAAGTTACTTGTAATCTTATCTTGTCTCAACATACATTCAACACCTCTCAAGTCCTCGTATGATACAACACAGGTTCGTACATGTGTGTTATGTAGCATTATGATCAAACCCTTAACAAACCATTTAGAATGTTTAAAATACGATTAGGTAATTAAGTATTTTAAAAAGGCTAATCATTCTACTTAGAACCTTATTTTACATGATCACTAGGATACATGTTACATACATATACACATTACAAAGTTCACTAGGAATAACATATACAAGTTTACATGTTTATTTTTTAAAATGGAAACTTTATTAGTTAAATAATACCATGACATCATGGCATACATCACAAGTGAAATCTTTGTAAGATTGTGTAATATTTTGTTTAGATACACAAGTTAGATAGTTGACATTTGTGGATCTTGGAAGATTTGGCTAGATATGCAAGATTTGGAAAGATACACTAAAATCTCTTAGCTATCTCTTAACTGTCATACCCGCGGAACCAAACGATAACAAGCACGGATCCCTTTTATGGGATCCGCCGGGCAAAAGTATTGTTAGCTATAAACACCAGCCCATTGTTTGCCCATAGACTCATGCCATTAGAAAACATGGTAGTCCATAGTTTTGCCCATAGTTTTCATGCCACTAGAAACCATGTTAGTCCATGGTTTTGCCCATAGTTTTCATGCCATGTTTTCCTATAAATAGTCCTTAGTTTTACCCATAGAATCATCCAACTTAGAACACACATTCCCTCACTCATTTCACACACTTAGATCAGTAGCTAAACATGTAGATTCATACATTAATCACCTCATTACATAATGATCATAATGTTACTAACTTTCATTATGTTGTAAGCATACACTTGTTATGATCCTGTGAAGCAAGCTCAAGATCACAAGTCATCATCCATAGCATACTTACTAATCCACCATGAAGATGCATATATGAAGATCCATCACAATAAGTTTAGGGAGCTTGTGATCTTCATACATTGAAGGCTTCCGATCAATGGAAGTTCATATAGTGTAGGCATTCATATCCATGATACACTTATGTCATGGATCATTGTTGTAACCATCATTGTATCATTTAGATCAGTAGAGTGAGGTTAGTATTTTAGTCCTTAAAATACAAAGTGTGTTGGGAGTGGTTGTACCCTTGTAAAGAACTCGACATCTAGCTTAGTGTCGGAAATTGTATAAGCGACGATGGGAGTGGTTGTACCCTTGTAAAGAACCCGGTGTTTAGCTTAGTACCGGAAAAGGAAGTAAGCGACGTGTAAAGGTTTTCTCCACCTAAGAAAGGGAGCTTGTTGATCTAGTGAAGTAACTCTCGAGTTGGGTACTCGGGGAATGGAGTAGGACGGAGAGGAGCTCCGTGACCGAACCACTATAAATCATCGTGTTCGGTTTGCGCTTTCTTTTACTTATCTCTTTACTTTTATATTTGCATTATGTGATTGCTTGTGTTGTGATTATGTGATAATACTTGTGTGACAACTTGGTAGACATAAACTACAACAAACAGTGTTCATATTAGAACTAGCCGAATTGGAAATTTGATACAACAAGTTTTAAGTTTTAAAACGGTAAACGTATTCACCCCCCCTCTACGTTTTCACATACTCTTTCATATTCTTTCCTAGATAAAGCATTATAAAGCATCATTTTAGCCTCATTATTTTTGGCAATCAACTTCTTTTGCTCATCACTGTGACGAGTAAGTGAAGTATCCTCATCTCGAGCACTTGATATATCTTTTATTATGGGTTTATGGTCACCTTCTATAATAATGTACCATAGATCTATATCTTTTGACTTCACATAAGTTTCAAAGCGGTTTTTCCAATATATAAAACTATTTGGTTCAAATAGTCGTGGTCTTTGCATAGATTGCCCTTCTTTGAAGTTTTCAAAATTCATGGATCGTTTCAAGTTTTAAAATACAATATATTTTGAAAGCCTTGAGTAACGTAGCTCTGATGCCAATTTTGGAAAACTAGAAGGGGGGTTGAATAGTTTTACCGTTTTAAAATTCTTTTGCTTTGAATACTTAACGTGATTTCAAGTTATGCAAACAATAAACAATATATAACAAGTAAGTAGAGAAAGAAACAATCAAACCACAACAAGGATGTTTATAGTGGTTCGGTCTACAAGGACTCTCTTCCTTGCCCTACTCAACTCCTCGAGCCTCTAACTTAAGAGTTTTTTTTCACTAAGAAACAAGCTCCCTTCTCGGCGGAGAAAACCTTTACACACGTCGCTTACACTTTTTCCGGTACAAAGCTAAACACCGAGTTCTTTTACAAGGGTACAACCACTCCCGATACTCTATGTATTTTGAGGACTAAAATACTAACCGATCACAACAGAGGTATATGATAGTTTGGTACAACAATGATGTGTGAAAAACAACAAATTCACACTATGACTAATCTAACAAGTCTTGCAACGCTTAGTTGAAGCTTGTGATGCTTTGATCTCTTTGCTACAAAAGAAAGATCACTAAGAATGAAATATGTAATATGAATGGGTTAGTAAAATGAAAGAATGTATAATATGCTTATGAGTGATAAGAAAACAAGAATGTGTGGCTTGCTATTTATAGGCAACTGCCTTGGCAAACCACGGATGGGACGGATCCAAAAAAAGGGATCCGTCCGTTATGCTGTTTGGTTCCGTGGGAGCCTGACATCAAATCTCCAAGATCTTTCCCAAATCTAACCAAGATATTTCCATATCTAATTCTTTGAGTGAAGATCAATCCAAGATATTCACATGATCTTCAAGATATCCTAAATATATCAAAGTGATGCATGCCATGATGTCATTGTACAATTTCCATAATTAGAATAAAACTGTAAATGAATGTAACATGTAAAAGTAAAGGTATGTAACATGTAAATGTATATAAATGTAACTAGTGATCATATATGTAGCATCATGTTATGAGTTTATGAAAAACTTGTGTTTATATATGTAAAAGACTTAACTATATTTATGCTTTGCTAAAAATAAAATTTATAATTGTCATTAACAAAATATAGCAAAGATCGTAAAATATAAATAACGTTTTTTAGACGATATTTGTATTAACAATGTGATTAAACTTAAGTCGGGCGCAAGCAATAAAGTAGCTGATGCTTTGAGTGGGAAGACTACTTTATTGGTTACAATTAGCAACGATGTTGTGGGTTTTGAGTCAATCAAAGGATTGTATGCGAATGATGAAGATTTTCGTGGCTTTTGGGAGGAGATTGAAACCAAACAACATCGAGGTAAGTTTCTTTTACTTGACGGTTATATGTTTAAAGGAAATCGTTTGTGTATTCCTAGGACTTCACTTAGGAGTCAATTGATCAAAGAGGTGCATGCGGGTGGATTGAGTGCTCATTTAGGTCGTGATAAGACTATTGCTAGTATAGAGAGTCGATTTTATTGGCCACAGTTGAAGAAGGATGTAGGATCTTTCGTGAGAAAATGTGTTGTGTGTCAAGAAGGAAAGGGTAAAGCACAAAATACGGGTCTTTATATGCCATTACCCATGCCCGAGAGTCCTTGGGTGGATATTTCTATGGATTTTGTACTTGGGCTTTCTCGTACCCAACGGGGAGTAGACTCCATGTTTGTTGTTGTTGATAGATTTTCCAAGACGGCGCATTTCATTCCTTGTAAGCAGACTTCAGATGCGGCTCATATTGCAAGATTGTTCTTTCAAGAGGTGGTTCGTTTGCATGGAGTGCCTAAGTCTATTACTTCGGATCGGGATAGTAAGTTTCTTGCTCACTTTTGGTTAACACTTTCGAGGCGTTTGGGTACATCATTGAATTTTAGTAGTACCGCTCATCCTCAAACGGATGGTTAAACCGAAGTGGTCAATCGTACATTGGGAAATATGATACGTTGTTTGTGTTGAGAAAAGCCTAAGCTTTGGGATGTTTCGTTAGCTCAAGCCGAGTTTGCTTACAATAGTGCGGTTCATAGCTCAACGGGGTTTTCACCATTTAAGGTTGTTTACAAGACTTCACCAAGACAAGTAGTGGACTTAGTTGATTTGCCAGGAAAAAAGAATGTTCAAGCAAACAAGATGGTGGAAGAGTTTCAAGCTACTCATGAAGTTCTTAGAGCCAAGATCGCTGAATCTAATGCTAAGTACAAAGCCGCAGCGGATAAGCATCGTCGTGTTAAGCTCTTCAAGGTAGGTGATGAAGTGATGGTGTTTCTTCGAAAAGAACGTTTTCCGGTTGGAACGTATAGCAAGTTACAACCCAAGAAATATGGTCTGTACAAGATACTTAGAAAGATCAATGATAATGCGTATGTGGTAGACTTGCCAAATACTATGAGCATTTCGAAGACTTTTAATGTGTCGGATATTTATGAGTTTCACCCCGAAGATTTGACTGAAGGCGTGAACTCGAGGACGAGTTCTTCTAAAGTTGGGGGGGGGGGGGGAATGATGAGGACATGATCAATGAACTTGCTGAAGAGTACATGGAGCATATAGAGAATGGCAAAAAGTTTCGTCGCGAGAAAACTTAGCTGTTAAAAGTTACGGCATAAGCTAAAACCATACTTACGCCGTAATGTCTATTGTGTCGAAGTTACGACGTAACTGTAGTTGCCACTTACGCCGTAACTTATGTCGAGTATCATAATACATTGTGTGTCCAGTTACACCGTAAATTAGTCGCATATTATTTCCTTTTATGTTTTTAAAGTCGGTTTGTGAACGAATTTAGGTTACTTTTTCCCCAAGATTGGCTTCCCTATAAATATAGGGCTTGGGTTATTGTTTATCATTCATTATTCAATAAAATTTCAAGACTTTTAGTCATTAAATCCTTTGTGATTTGTTTAAACCCTTGTTTGGGTTTGTTACACGCTTCCGTTCTACATCATATCGTTTATGGAATAGTAAGTTAAATTATGAACAACCAATGATATTACATATAGAAGTTTATGCATCCAAGTAATTCTTCAACCACCATAATCATCTTTCTTTTGACAACTTTACCCAAATGAAAGAGACATATATGCTATCTATAATAGAAAAACCAACTTTTTTTAAAAGTGAAAAGTAAAAACTGAATTTATTCAGGGAAACAAACTAATACATGGTTGGAAACTTAATTGTGTACCTATTAGTGAAACTATTCAATCATTATAATCTCAGAAAGTATTCAATCATATAATGTACACGACGAAAAACTTATGCCGCTATAAAATTACATTCTTTTCCCAGGAGTACTCGTCTAGTGATACAAATAACCAAAGCCAAAGTATCATCAAAAACAGATATTTTTTATATTTTAAGTAAGAGCTTTGATATAGATACCTAACTAAAGTGAACTAAAAAGTGACATAATGCATAAATAACTTATATAGTTTTTCAATTATATTAGTCATTTATGCATTATGTCACCTTTTAGGTCCCTTTAATCAGACTCATTTATCATTTTCGTTTAAGTAATTGTCGACTTGGTATACAAAATTAATTTACAAATATAACCCTTCCATTACTTCTAGATTACGTTAACGAGCTGGGTAGCCCGCGCTTTGCAGCGGGTTTGTTTTGCACGTAAGTGTTGTGAAAAGCGTTGCTTATCCGGTTATTATGCAAAAGTGCGGGAGGTTTTGCGAAAAAAATATTGATTTATGAAAGTATTGAAAATTTATACTCGTTTTTATTGGAAAAATTATTTCGTGAACAATGGCGCAAGTTTCATAATTTTTCGAGTCCGTTTGGTATGTCGAATGAGCCCCAAACCGTTTTCGTAAAAAGTATTGCCAAGATGGCAAGAATACCCCCTCCGCCCTTAAGTTTTATTTCCCACCCCCACATCTTGTATTTTCATTTCTAACCTTGAACCTTTAATATTTAAACACATTATTATTTTTATTTTGTATTCATTTGAAAACACACACAATGTCTCTCTCTCTCCCCTTTCTCTCTCTGCATTGCCGGTCACCCAATAACTTCCGGCGACCACCGTGCCGGAAATTTTTCCGGCGAGTGTTTTTATTTACCGAATCGATAGATCGGCTTATCATTTTCGTTTCTGGAGCTTTTAAGCTCGTGAGCACCACCGCAACCATCCTCACGCGCCACCACCACCAACTGTCACACCGCCGCCACCTCCACAGTATTCCCTCTCCACTTTCTTCTTGGTAAAACACCTACACGCGCCCCCTTATATTTTTTTTTATTAAATCCGGTTTACATTTAATTATTTTTAATAAAAACCTTTTTAAAAGTCGTTGATCGAGGTTCCTCAAGAAATAGATGTGCGAGTTTCAAAGATCATAAGGGGTTTTGAGTGGTCCTTCCACTTGATCCAATATAAATTTTCAATCTATATAAGTTCTTGAATCTGTATCAAAAGTATTCACAGTTACTTGAGGTACTATAAAGTTTCCTTTCATTTTTTTTCTAATATTATATTGTTGATTTAAGTGTTCTATACTGGATACAGATCATAGTGGATGATGGTATATAGATGGATACTAATGAATTTATTTTGATTTGTTATGCGCTCGTCAATTTTTTTCTTGAATTATGTTTTTATGCAATATCTTCTTTCGTTTGTGTTCTTTCTTAGCATTAAGGACTAAGGAGTAAAGAAGCAGTGGGTCTTATTTTTAAGCTTGCAACTGTCGCCGGAAAATTTGAGGTTGCCGGAAAAATTCATGTGGCTGTTGGAAGCAGTGGGTCTTATTTTTAAGCTTGCAACTGTCGCCGGAAAATTTGAGGTTGCCGGAAAAATTCATGTGGCTGTTTATCTATTGTAAATTTGAGTTTGTAGATTTGTTTGTAATAAATCTGTTATATAATTTTTTTGCGAATTTAAAAAAAAAAAAAAAAAAAAAAAAAAAAATTACTGTAGCGGTACTGTAGCAGTACTGTTACAAGATTTCCCATGTTTTAATATATATATAATATGTGTAATCGAATGAAGACAAAATGCAAATAAACAATATAGTAGTATTAAACAAAGGATAAGAAGTGAACCACGTTTGCAGAAATAAACGCGGCAATGGTTTGGGTCGGCACACAGCTTAGGTTCCCCCTATCGCTGCGGCTACCTCTTTCTATATTTATCCGACACATAATCATACAGATTACGTACTCCTTTCTATAATTAACCCATATAAATACATCCTAACCCCAATTTTATACAAACATTATATCAAGCACTTGGCAAATATTTCAAAACACAAGCATTAGTTTTATAGACGGTCACGGCACATAATTTACTAATCAGGAGTTACGAGGCATTTCATCAAATACTTGGCAGCACTCGAAATATGAATACAGGCGAATCATCAACTTCATCTTCTCCGGTCAAAACCACCATATCACCTCCGTCATCGTCTCCATTACCAACTCCACGAACCGACGACATCCATCAGCTCTTCAACTACTTCGATGAAAATGGCGACGGTAAAATAACAGCAACGGAGCTTCAAAACCGGTTAAAAACCGTCGCCGGAGATGAAGTTCAGTTATCCGACGAGGAGGCGGAGATGGCGGTGAGGTCATCGGATGCTGACGGTGACGGTGTGTTAGGGTTTGATGATTTCACCAAGATGATGAAGGAAGGGGCGGAGGAGGAGTTGCGAGAGGCGTTTCGGATGTATTCGTCGAAATCGGGGGGTGTTATTACGGCGAAGAGTTTGAGAAGGATGTTGCGGCGGTTGGGGCAAAGTACGGTTACGGCGGAGGAGTGTAAGGGGATGATTGGGAGATTTGATGCTAATGGTGACGGCGTGTTGGATTACGATGAGTTTCGGGCTATGATGAGCTGAAATATGGCTCGAGTTTGAGTTTAAGTTTAGGTTTATGTAGTTGATTTGATTTGATTTGATTTGTTACGCGAACGTGTAAAAATAATTGATTGTATTGGTGTTTTGTAGTTTGATTAGTTTTGTGAATATGTAACGCGATTAAAATGTTGTCGATTTGTATTTATTGTTTTTGCTTACGGAAAGACGACGGTACCTCAGATAAAATTTTGAACTACAAAATTATTAACACCTAGTAGTGAGACGCCCCGGCATGTCTATCGGGAATACCTAGTTCCAATAGAAAGTGCGCCTGTAGATGCGAAACAAATATGAATGCCGCGAATTAGAATAAAAGAATGTGATCTCAAAAAAGATTTAGCAAGATCATCTAATGAGTAATGACGATATGAAACCTATATGTGCTACATGAATTAGGCTATGTGTAATGGCAAGAAAGCGACTGAGTCCCCAGCCTATGTGGCACCAACCCAACACGTCCAGCCCCATTACCACCCTTCTATTTCGATGCGTCACTCTTAATAAAAAACAAAAGTCGGTCGCATATGCGACCGAGTTGTGTTCAGAGTTTGTGTGTGGGTGTATTATTAAATGAATTTTTAGGATTTTTTTTTTTTTTTTTTTTTTTTTTTTTTTTTTTTTTTTTTTTTTGCATCTGTCTCTTTGTTACATTAAGTTGGTTATAAAGTTGTTGTAAAAAAAAGAAGCTTATGTGCAAATGAGAACAGGAATGAGTGTCGCATGATAGTCACAATTACACCCACTCTTTAGTACACAACTCACAATTTCATAAGTTCGCACAATTACACCCACTCTTTAGTACACAACTCACAATTTCATAAGTTCGCGCATTGCTAGTTTCAGTTTTGTATTTCAATTTCAATGTTTAAGACCTAGAGGTGGTAAAATAGGTGGATCGGGTCGGGTCACGGGTCTAGATGAGTTTGGATCTAAATGAATTTTGGTCGGGTTGACAAGAATTTCTTTTTTTTTTTTAGTAAAGGATGAAAAAAGTGAAAAAAAAAAAAGTTAAAAAAAACCCAATTAGACCTATTTATAGTAGAGTTTGTCTATTCAATGCATAAATTATTAAACAAGAAAAATTAGCGTTCATTAAATACATAACTAAATTTAATTATGGTAATATATAACTTTAATTAGTGTGTATTAAATTCATTTTCCAGTTTAAAGGAAAATTTTGTGTTGAATTAATGTGCTGACAATCTTTTTATATGTAGTACTCCCGACAAAAAACATATTTTTTTAGAAAAATATCACTATCACTACTTTTTCTCTCTTACTTTTTTGCCAAATGACAAATTTACCCTTAACCAATTAATTAACATTTCTTTAAAGTTTGTAATATTAATTTCAACCAAAAGTAATATAGTAAACTTTACCAAACTTCACTACCTATTCACTTTCTATTTTTTGTATGGGACAATAATTTTGGAACGTCCAAAAAAAGAAAGAGAAACAATAAAATTAAGAGGGAGGGAGTAATATTTAAGAAGACCCAAGTATACTCATATAGTCATATACTATTAAATATTTACCTAACTATGCATATGTTTAATATTACGGCACTCCACTAGTTTTTGGAATTTCAACCAACACTGGAGTATCACTCATGAAGTCATGAGATCTTTTTAGTCCCATTGCCAATATATTATACTAGTAGTATTGTTTTTGCTTAAGAAAAAATGGCTAAAGCCACATTGACCGCAACCAGAAACTATATGTTATTAAAGTGAAAGAATCTTCCAATTTCCAGCGTGAATATGGTCATTGTCGTTTTCTAGACGAATATCATCAGCTTTAATGTCTTACAAAAGATTAGAATAGGGCGGTGATATCCAGACACCTCATAGGGGGTGTTTGCAATGATTGGATACATCGGATGATTGTACTGTCTGTTTTACGGTTTGTACATTTTGACTAATATAGGTAGGTCTCACTTTTTAGGTGGTGTTAGGATAGTATGACCCATAGAATAAATCATACGTGCTTCACTAGATTCAATCTACATAGCTATGTGTGTAAATTTGCTTTATGACATTAGACATGTCTATTGCCACGTTCTGTAAATCGTCTATTGGTAGAATTAGGGTCGTAAATGAGCCAAGCCGCTCATTGACTACTTGGATTTGACTTGGTAAAAGCTTGAAACAAGTCGAGCTGCTTAAATGACCTCTGCTCGACTAGGTTTGCAAGCCTAAGACATCCAATCGCTCGTGAGCTACTTGCGATCGACTCGATAAAACCTTGAAACGAGCTAAGCTTAACCTAGCTACTTGCTTTATGACATTAGACATGTCTATTGCCACGTTCTGTAAATCCTCTGTTGGTAGAATTAGGGTCGTAAATGAGCCAAGCCGCTCATTGACTACTTGGATTTGACTTGGTAAAAGCTTGAAACAAGTCGAGCTGCTTAAATGACCTCCGCTCGACTAGGTTTGCAAGCCTAAGACATCCAATCGCTCGTGAGTTACTTGCGATCGACTCGATAAAACCTTGAAACGAGCTAAGCTTAACCTAGCTACTTGCTTTATGACATTAGACATGTCTATTGCCACGTTTTGTAAATCCTCTATTGGTAGAATTAGGGTCGTAAATGAGCCAAGCCGCTCATTGACTACTTGGATTTGAGTTGGTAAAAGCTTGAAACAAGTCGAGCTGCTTAAATGACCTCCGCTTGACTAGGTTTGCAAGCCTAAGACATCCAATCGCTCGTGAGCTACTTGCGATCGACTCGATAAAAGCTTGAAACGAGCTAAGCTTAACCTAGCTACTTGCTTTATGACATTAGACATGTCTATTGCCACGTTTTGTAAATCCTCTGTTGGGGCAACATGAATTAGGTCTCCTTATGTTTTAGGGATGACAAATAAACCTTCGCAACACATAAAATCACAAACGATAACCAAAATTCTCCCGACCTAATAACTGGGCCTGGCGCGCTGCCAGCGCTCCGACGCGCCAGCAGCGCGCCAGCCTTCTGTTAAGGACGGGACGAATTTTGAAAGTTGGCTTTCCCCTTACACGACAAATGTGGATCTTTCAATACAGGTATGAATATGTTATGTGCTTCATTGAGAACACTCGAAACAATTTTTAGAATTAGAGGGATCCAAATTTACAACCTCCCGTTTTTGGCAAAACGCCAACTCAAGTATTTTGATAAACGCCTCTAGCCAAGGCTTTTCTAAACCTAGGGAACTTATATATTTCACGTGACATCAAGTGAAAGTATTCATATGACCATGATCCGTGTTTACGTATTCTCTAATCACGTAACGGGTTTACTCCCTTATTGGTCAAACTAAGTTAAAGGTCCCTTTACGTAAACGCATCCTTTCCCGTTATGGGATATGCTTTACATTGATGCAAAGCACTTAGCTTGTTTGCATCAAAATGATTATTGATTACGTCGAGTTGTGAAAATTCACGTATTATGAGATTATAAATACTCGACGTTGAGTTACTTGAAACTATAAGTAACCTTTTGATTTTCTCAACCCATAATCATCTTTCTCAATTCTGTTCTTTCTTAATGACAAAATGATTAAGCCTTAATCACTCCTTTGATTAACCTCTACACCAAACTAATCCTCCAACCATTTCAATCTCCTCCCAAATCTTATCCCCAACATTCCCTAATATTCCTTGTACTTGCATGTACTTCCTGTCCCCTACATTCCCACACCATATCTTTCAAACATTCTCTTTACCACATTCCAATCCAACAACTAAGATTTCACCACATCATCATCTTCTTCATCCAACCCTTTATTTCAAAACAAATAAACCTTCCTCACAAACCACCTCACTTCTCATCTCCAACATTCAAAATTCAAATTTTGAATCCAAGCCAAAGGCTCCCCATCTTATCAACATCCCATCCTTACAACTCACTCTCTTACACTGTCATCCTTACTTCAAATTCAAATTATACACACTTCCCTCACAACCCTTTCCATCCCTCACACACTTGTCAACTCACTCCTTCTCATTTCATCACATGCTTATTTCAAATTTAAATCTCTCACATAGGCTTCCCATCGCATCCATTTCACATCCAATCCAACACACACACAACCTTATCTCTTCCTCCCACTCTCACATTCAAATTTAAATGTGAAATGCAACCTTAGGATCCCTTCCATCACATCATTCCAACTCAGCCAAACTCATCTCAACCCTTCATCTCCCCTTTCTCACCAAGCAAAGCATATTCTTGGCATATTCTCTTCCTAACCCAACCATACAACTCATCCAACTCAACCATGGTTTCTTCTAACCCAACCTCACTCTCTCACTTCCCTCTCATACAACTTGAATTTCAAATTCAAATTCTTCCCTCTCTCTATCTCAAACGTACACACTTCCTTTCCAAGCAAAGAAATATCCCATGGCATATTTTTTCTCTCTTTTCTATGCCATGTAAGGAATACCCAAACTACCCTTATCCAATTATCCCTTATATTCTTCTCTCTTTGATTGATTTCACTTAAACATTTCACAAATCATATTTACAAAATGACTATTTGAGTTGGTAGACCTTGAGGATGAATAATGTAAAGGTCTAAATGTGTGAAGTACAATTGGGGGTTTAGCAAGGTTGGATATTTAAAAGTCCAAAACCAAAAGAGAAAAGTCCAGACATTCTGGCGCGTCGCTGGCGCTCCGACACGCCAGCAGCGCGCCAGACTCTGATGACTTTTTCTCATTTTGGGTCTTGGCGTATAAATACCCCACCTTGGCTCTTGTATTCCTCACCCCTTGCCATTATTCTTTCTCTATAATTTCTTTTCTCTCTATAACGACCTGAAAAATCCGAAATAACATTGAAGCTTTGATACGAGCATAACCTGAAATCTTTGAACTATTGAATAAGTTACCTACTATGTTATAAATGTAAAACTACAAGTGTAAATCTATAACCTATACAAAATCGACCTAAACTAAGTTCATAAACTTTGTATCACACGTTCACAAGTTGTATTGGACCCATTCATATTTTGTGAACCTTGCACCATTCAAAAATTCAAAGAGATAATACCAAAATATAAAAGTTTGAATATTTGGAAGAAGATTGAGTCTCCCCTAGTCCCTTTATACTCGGCATTATTCCCTCTATATTTCCCCATTTTTTGATTACTTCCAAAACCGTACTTCACATTTCCTATCTCACACTAAACCCTAAAAAAACAAACACTAAATCAGCTGCTTCCATTTTTCCCAAGAAGATCAAATACGAAGGTGGTTTTGGCGTTCTAGGCATGGTGATAGCTAAGTAGTGATCGTGGGTATTCATTCTTTTGGTGTGATCGTGCATGGTTCTGGTTCTATAGGAGTGTGGGTTTTGGTTCGAAGAGATTCTGGTCCTGGTGTTCTTGTTTTGTTCGATTGATTCGACCAAGAGGTATTCCTATATCGTCTTGGTATCTTCTTAGTTCAGGTTATATAACACACATACGTATTAATCATGTAAAACATGATCTTTGTTTTATTAATAACATAATTATACGAATGGACATATATGTATACGAAACATAACTCATGATAACTGGATATATATGTCGACTTTAATTCTGTCTTGGGGGCCTTCAAATCTGTTGTCACGTAAGCTTTTAATCTGGTCATTTGAGTCCTAATGTGATCATTAAAGTCGACCTTAAAACTTGTTCTTGATGACCATTAATGAGGCATGTGAAAATAGAAACCCTAGGCCATGAATTGTAACGAGGGGTTGTGATTGCATGTGAAGTTTTTAGGAATGTTTTGGCTCAGTGTGTGTAGGCTGTGATGTGTGTCGACATGTGTGAGTTTACAATCTCTTTAGATGTTGCCTTGATTGTTGTCATGTGGTGTTGGTTCGGCTTTTGTTGCTGCTCTTTTGTGAACCTGTAACACCCCCAAAATCATAATTATAGGTGATGTAGCAATAAAATAACATATCAAATATACAAACGCAGCGAAAAACATCACCATACAAGGATCCATATAGCCATATGATCAATCTAAATTAAAAACAAATTAAACAAACATGTTTTATACCTTTGTAGCGTGATCGGTAGAATCGTATGGTGACCTTCACCAACATAAACGAACCAAGTATGAAACCAAGTGATCAAAGAAGATCACCTCTATGCTTGATCCACACTACACGTCATCGATCACCACCCGATGCTAGTCTAAACCCCCGCAACACGCGATCTAGCCTTGAACTTTCTTAGAATAAGGTTAGATGGGATCTCAAACACAAAACCCTAATTTGGGTGGTTTTAATTTCGTGGCTCATGGTGAGAGAAAAAGGGAAGAGTTATCAATTTGGCCTTAATGATAATTAGTGATTGATTTGAACAAATATTCTTTAATCTTATCAAATCACATCTTACACTTAAGCCCTTTAGAAAGCTCCATAAACCCTTTATCCCCCTCCCCATGGCCGGCCATATAAGGGCCCACAATGGGCTTGCCTATTGTTGGCCTAGTCCACAAACACTAAGTCTAACTTAGTATTAAATGGCCCGTTATTGATCCCGAGTTACGTAGTCGTTTATATATTGTAAATACGATAAATACAATCTATAAAATGGTGTCTCTGTGTATAAGTGTGTGACCCCATAGGCTCACATATGTCTAGCCATATAATTAGTAATTATGACACGAGCATACTCCAACAGCTCCCACTTGTGACGTCATAATAATCAAGTAATTATACAAGCAATGGTTAGCGTCTAGCAACACGCCAATGCCCCTAGAAATATGTGAGGGCAGTTTCTTAAACGTCTCATATAAGATGGTTTATATGTCATCTATCCTTTTGTTACAGATACCGTGTTGAACATTAGACATGGATCAAATGTCATTCTAATAGTTCAACTATTATGTTTCTCGATATAGATATTGAACAAGATTACCAAGTGAATTAAGATTCATCTTAATCTCATTTGGGTACGGCCATACAAACATCTGTTCAATTCATCAAGGGGCCCAATAGTATCTAACTCCAAAACAAGTGGAGGAACAAATCCCATTTTGACTACACGTGTCATTCACATGCTTCATATCACTCCTGATAATGGCTTTTATAACTACCTTATTCAGGATAGCGTTTAACCATATCAAGGAATGAAATTCCACACGTGCAAGACCTGCTTGCATCTCAAGTCTGAGGATAAGAGACATAACCTCTTGCGAGATTCACTATTGACGACGATCCATGTAGTGAATACTCGTAGGTTGGGTCAATCCAATGTTCATCCCAATGAACAACATGTGAGTGTGGCAAATAAATCACCAACACGCTCACATTTGTCTTAATTTGATGATACTCCCGTATCGTCAACCGACAATGGATAATTTTAGAATAAATAAATTATTCATGGATTAAACATGCAAATATAGAACACAGTAGTATAAATGAAGACGATCATACCCGGTATATCAATTCATTGTATAATACGACTGCTTACAGTTCCATTATCCAAATACTAAAAACAGATATGCATAAGACTACTCATAGGTCGGGATCCGATGTTCCCACCATGATCGAATCATGTTGTACAAGACAACAAGTAGTCATCTGAGTAAACTTTGAGAATACTTGTTTCAAAACTCATGAAAGGTTTGAATGATGATTGTCCTTTGTATGTGCACATTCAAGTACAAGACGAGTATCACAATAATACATTCCATAGGGTGTTTGAAGCCAGCAAAACACCTACTTCAGACAGTCATCTGAATAGTTTCTCAAACTATAAAGTATTTTTATTCTTTTAATGTATAACGCATTAATGCTCTCAGTCGAGCACATCTAGTCATCAATGTCATCATTCATGATGACCATGACTGGGGTTGAGTATCATCTCAGTTAAATAAGCATTAACGTATGCAAACAAAACAGAGCTCCTCAAATATCCGTAAACGTTTGAACATATCTTTGGTCCTTCGTAGGTCCATTATAATGTTCGTTTAACAATTATCTAATGACGTTCACTTAGATATTTGTTATCAACTCATCTTGCATTCATGCAAATGATAAACATAGACCAATGCGTAATATGACTTACATGATGAATCCTTTAGTCGAACTTAAGATTTCCACTCATGTGTTCAATCTCATCAAGTGAGATTGATCATTGAGACTCCCCTCAATAACATGTCATATTATGTTTAGACTTAATAACCGCTTATGTTTATTCTAATAAACATATACATAACAAGGTTGTATGTCTTATTTTATAAATCCCTCAAGAGAAACTTCATTCCAAGCTAAGGATTAAAGTCTAGCTTAGATGGAATATTGTTTCTAATATGTTAATGACATATGAGATTTAAGAAAATAAATACCGTGCTTGATGAACTCAAATAAGTACATTTTATTACTATCATTTATCCTATTTATTTGACTTGTTTTATTATATTACGTATGAGAATTGATACTTAATCGTTTACTTTTGTAATTCTCAGGTAAAAACAAGCATTTGGTGAAACTTGGCGATTTTGGACTAATTATGGAGCAAAACAAGCAAGAAGTTAAGAGTCTACTGAAATGTACAAGATCAAGACTATTCTGCTCCAGATGCGCCGCATCTTACTTATTACATACGGCGCATCACTATCAAGATTTCACAAGATACGATCCAAGATACAAGAGGACATGCGCCGCATCTATAAATGGAGTTACGCCGCATCTTCTGGCGGTGTACGAATATTCCTGAATATATTAATCTTGGACCCCACGCGAAGTTAAGTCAATGCGCCGCATCTACTTATTAGATGCGCCGCATCTTACCTTAGACAGAAACTATAAATACCCCAAAGACCAGACGAATTAAGAGACTTTTGTTACATACGATATACGAAGGACAGAAGCCCTAGGCCGAATTCAGTCGTGATAGCAGCACAAGACACACCTTGAACAAAGATACGAGAGCTGTAAGAAGGTCCTGCATGTATTCAATTCATTAAGTAGTTTTGTTTTATTGTATTAGTACACTTTAATTGATCAGGATTGATGGGCTTGTGTTATGTTATCATTCACTTCAACTCCCCTTAAAATTGCTTTCCCATTAATTAAAGTTTATATGTTGATGTCTTTGGTAACTTTTATTAGTGCATTGATAACCTCTGTGTCTAGCTGAGCATTGCTTGGGTCGCCATGCCCCTTCCTCGCCTATTTATTAGATCGCCTATGCATTCTATCGTCTGTAGAAAAGTAGGAAGAAAGATAAATGGGATAGTCATAAGTAATCATTAAGGGTTTACTCGCCGATAAGATTAGAACCAACGAGAAAGGACTTAATCTCGGTGCGTTGCATCGAACTATACACTTCATATAAAACTAGCAATAAAACAAGTGACAAGCTACTTAACTATCAGGACAGGTCTTCTTATTGTCTCGAGTATTTATCTGTGTACGTGTGTGCTATTCGCTGATTCGTGCCTATTAGTTAGTTTATTATTTAATTGCAACCAAACCGTGCCAGTCTCTCAGGCTGAACCCCCTTGCGTTAAATTAGATTGTATAGCTAACTTAAGATATTAAAATACTGATTAGAATAACTAGATAATACGTTCCACTCTTAGTGATCGACACTCTACTTACCATTATATACATACTGACCGGGTACACTGCTCGTTAAAGTGTTTGTGTTATTGATAAGTCGGCTAAATATAAATTTAAAACTTGAATACTGCTAAAACCACAACGAAATACCGTGGGTATAAATTAGAGCACTCGCACGCACGCATCAGTGCTCCAACTTGCTCTTAGTGTACTTAGGAGTAATCTTATTAATCAAAATCAAATTAGTGATTTTATAATTAACTCAAGATCTTTGCTCCTAGATGCATGATCTAATCCACACATGGATTATTTTATCTTGTATACATAATAAAGATTATATGGATTCATAAACCCTTTTGATTACTCATCGTCCTCGCAAAGATAATCAACAAGAAAGGTGTTTTGATATCCGATTTTCATATTTCATTTACATGAAAACAAGTATGACAATTAATCTTTATACATTTAATGTTTGTAGATAGGAAGATTTAATCATAGTCAAATTCTGAGTATGAGTAAACTCTTTTTACTACGCGTGCATTAAATGCGTGTACAAGTTTGTCCTTTTGAGTTTTCTCTTCAAGAAACTCATTCTTGACCTCACAGTCTAACTGATTGGTAAGAGACCAATCAAACTCCATGAGTGATTGTCTTTCTAGGACTGCATCTTAACATTCATAGTTTTGAGCTACTCATCAGATACAATATCTGATAATGCATCTCAGTAGTTAGCAGGCTCACTATGATCCTCTAACTTTTGTCCCTTAGCATTGATATAAAAACTATATCATTCAGGTGCAAAAGAAATCCTTGCGGATTTATGAATGAGAGATATCAATCTATGGTTTAACATATGCATGTTCAACCTTAGTATGACATTAGCAAGTGTACTCAGAAGGTTGCTCTTGAATAACTTCAAGATCTAAAGGTGCTCCTACTTGCTTTTGTATGTAGAGACTAATCTCTAGATACTCAGCATCTTGAGTAACAATGAATTGTTTTCAAGTGGGACATCTAAAATACATCGTTAGTTCTTGACTCAAGTTTGTTAATTACTTACTCTTAGGTAGTTAACAAATTCTGAACTTCAATCAAGACATAATGAGATTCATCCCATGCCATAATACAATGGTGTCTTAAATTCCTTCTGGGTTGGAATCATATTGAGTGTACACATGACACATCCAATTTTCTAACCTTGATAGCTTTGGAGGTAAAACAGTTTAAGTCATCAAGGATCAAACAATATAAATAGTGTTTGATTTTCCATGATGGACATACCATAAAGTTGTGGTATTCCATGAGGACTGATGTTGTGAGACTATCACACAACTCATTAGATGAACTTATACTTTTGGCTTACATATCTGCCAACCAGGTCAAACCAGATGACATCAATAGTAATTTTAGCCTATTGCATACTTTACTTCATGTGTATGTTTTGACTAGAAAACACAAACATTTAATATTATACGTCGTAAGTGTGCATGTCTTAACAAGAAGACATAACAAATCAACGTCTTACTTTACGTTATTTGTCTTTCAACAATTAACTGAATTGATGTTTGTGTCTTTACAAGAGACCTAAACATATTCAACTAAAGTAATTACGAGCGCCGACACTTGGCCTCAATAGTAATTTCAAGTTAATTTCATACTTCATGATTATGACTTTACAAGAAGACATAATCATATTTACTAAACAATTCAGTGAATATGTTGAAGTAGCTTTTCATGTTATCTTGATATTTGTTCTAATTAGGGCAACCTACATTTTATGTGTAGAAGTCCTAGTAGAATTTTGGTTTCTTACCTTTCAGTCAAGAAAAGCTATTAGTCATATTGTTATATGTTGTACCTTGCACACAATTAAGATTTCTCCCACTTGTGCATGGCACAACATCATGAGAGCAATATGACAATGTCTAAGATAACATATGATTTTTAGTCAAAATCAAAATATAGATATGTAGAACTTTAATTTATCATTTTAATAATGAATCATGCATAACGATTTTATAGATAACATTTCAGGAAGCAACATCAGGAACGCGACAAGTTATCTAATAAAATTTATGCAATGGTTCTTATATAAACTATGATGCTTAACATGTGGAAAGTAATGTATTATTTCAAGACAATCTGGAAATAAGATGGGCAAGTTGTAAGGTATTGAAGCTTACAACTCCCACTGGATTAGACAACATTACATGTGTTTCGTCACCAGTAATATAATCACGTAGCTCCCACTGGATTAGACAACATTTTAATGTGTTACGTCACCAGTGGAGAGTGAGTGGCGATTGGATACTTTCCATCTTTCTTTGAATATCTACACATTATTGCTAATGTGAGTCACTTTGACTAGTAAACATGTACTTAGGTATTCAAGAAAGTGCATCAAGTTCTAACATATAGATGATGGGCTAGCCATCATTGCTATTTTAACTTGAAAATAGGCATGCATTTCCTCCATAATTGGTCTACTTCACCACAAGGGTATGTAGGACCATAGTGGGTTTATTGGGTTATGACAAACTGCTAGGTAATCATGCTAGTAATTGCCTTTACCACTTTGCGGTTTATTGATATTTCCGTCTTCTAATTATTTGAACTCATTTTAGAATGGTAGCTAGTACGAAAAAGGTCGACCAAGCAAGAACATGCAAATATCGCCAAAGGTCTGACCAATGAGCAAAATTCGCATGGGTTGAAATGGCCCTAAGGTCTGACCAAAGAGGTCAAGTCAAATGCACATGTTCTCTAGTTATCCAAATATCTTATATTCTTAGAGGTTTCAAATCCGAAACTAGGGTTATGAAACAATCTTGAAAGAATAAGATGTGTAACCATACTTAACCGTTTTGACTTTTACAAGACATCACGATTTCTAGAGTAGGTTTTCCTTGAGTTTGATTAGAATTAGGAAAATTCAAATATTCCTATTATGGCTTTTCCTCATAAAGAAAAAGGATAGGAATAAGTCTCTTTCTTACAAGGAAAGATCGACTTAGTTCGTCCTTTTAACAAGAAAAGAACAAACTCTTGTTTACGGCTTGCGTTGCATTAATTGAATTTACAAAGTTCAATTTTAGTATTTTCGATAATTAATCCTTTTTAAAATTAACTACCCAAGTTTAAGCATATTAAACCAATTAATTTTACGAAAAGGCTAAGATCCTCATTGAGGTTCGACCATTAATGCAGTTGATCTACTAGAAATGGTGGATTCAATAGGTAGGTAATGTCGACCAATTGCATTACATGTGCAACTCTTAGATCTTTATGGGACTCATGGCATCTAGTGTCAAACAACTAGTGTCATGTAGGCATGTTTAGTCCCATCTTTGCCTCGGGCAAGGGTCTGACCACAATACTCGATTAAGTCATCCAATTTGAAAACGTGTGAGAATAATCCTAGGTCCGACACATGGAGAATAGTCACCTTGGGTTACAATTTAGCCTAGGTCTGACCAGATGCTAAAAGGTAATTGCAAGTGTCCTCAAAATTGGACGGCACGACTTAAATTTTGACGGGTAAAATATCTTGATGTGGATAAAAAACGTGTACGAAAGAAGCATGCATTCATTCTTCGTAGCACAAGTTAGAAACTTTTCTTAACTTAAGTCTAATCATTGTTATTAATTTATGTGTGTCAAGTTGCCCATTTTAAAGACTAATATAAATCCTAAGTGGATTATAAGTTTGGACAATACAACAAATAAATAAATAACCAACTTAACTTGTTTAAGTGTTATTTAGAAAAAACAATGATTTTAAGTTTCAAATCATATTTAAACTTAGTTGAACTAAATCATAAGACTTAGTTCAAAATGGTTTATGTTCCGTTTCAAGTTTTAAGAAAACAATTTCCGGTTTCCATGTAGTCACAACACACATGAAACAACCAAACAAATATACAACCACAATATGCAAAGCCTCAACCGATGAAAATCCTATGCTTGGTCTTGTGAGCCATCACAAGAACCAAGAGTCAACTAGGGACATATAGCACAACCACACGGAGGGCTCCCACTTGCCCCAAGACAATATTGGGCAAGTAAAGGCCCATAATGCACATGAAACTATGAATCTGCCAGCCCAGTTTTTATGTTTTTCGAGGCCCAGAAGTCATTGAAGAAGACCTCCTCATGCTTCGGCCCAGTTGAAAAAGTTGTAGCCCTATGTCTTGTGGACCTGCACCAGAAAATTTAGTGAAAAATACCTTACCAATCAGCGGGAAATCACGTTTTCCCAACAGGTGTCCAGCAGCTACTTTCGGTCTACAACTCTTCATTCTTTCGCCATTTGCTTCCAAACTCTTGTTTACAATACATATAAAGTAAAATACATCTAATCTACTTTCTATCTACTGTAAAATGCCCAAACAATGGCAAAACAAAAAATGAAATACATTACAAAAGTGCCGAAACAATGGCAAACCCTAAAACAAGAAAAACAACCAACAATCACAATATCACAACGCACAAGTGGTCAAGGTTTTCATCGGCTTTGCATATACACATAATAATACATTAAGATTATGATCATAACAAGGTGTTGGCTAACTCCATGGACAAACATGCATGTATTTGCCATGAATAACAAAATAAATAACAAGAATTAAATTGTTAGCCAACGAATCGAAGAAATAATTAACAAGAATTAAAACCCCGAATGGTACACGTGACAAATGGCCATAGACTCATAACCCACTAATATTAGGACCTTCTTAACACCATTTTACCACAGAAAAATAAGCCTCATAGGCTGATTTGAATTCGGGTTAAAAATCTCCTAAAAAACACGTTTTTAGGCCATTTTACGGGTACCGATCAAGTAAACAATCAACGTATGCATAACAAATGGCCATAGGATCAAAAAGTCCAGATCTTAAGACCTCATTTAGGTCGACTTATATTCATAAAATAAGCCTTGTGGGCTGTTTTAAAATCATTCTCTTAAATCCATTAAAAACACACGTTTTTAGCCATTTTTACGCATACAAGATGATCATATGACAACATATGATGGCTCGTGATACCACTATAGGTGATGTAGCAATAAAATAACATATCAAATATACAAACTCAGCGGAAAACATCACCATACAAGGATCCATATAGCCATATGATCAATCTAAATTAAAAACAAATTAAACAAACATGTTTTATACCTTTGTAGCGTGATCGGTAGAATCGTATGGTGACCTTCACCAACATAAACGAACCAAGTATGAAACCAAGTGATCAAAGAAGATCACCTCTATGCTTGATCCACACTACACGTCATCGATCACCACCCGATGCTAGTCTAAACCCCCGTAACACGCGATCTAGCCTTGAACTTTCTTAGAATAAGGTTAGATGGGATCTCAAACACAAAACCCTAATTTGGGTGGTTTTAATTTCGTGGCTCATGGTGAGAGAAAAAGGGAAGAGTTATCAATTTGGCCTTAATGATAATTAGTGATTGATTTGAACAAATATTCTTTAATCTTATCAAATCACATCTTACACTTAAGCCCTTTAGAAAGCTCCATAAACCCTTTATCCCCCTCCCCATGGCCGGCCATATAAGGGCCCACAATGGGCTTGCCTATTGTTGGCCTAGTCCACAAACACTAAGTCTAACTTAGTATTAAATGGCCCGTTATTGATCCCGAGTTACGTAGTCGTTTATATATTGTAAATACGATAAATACAATCTATAAAATGGTGTCTCTGTGTATAAGTGTGTGACCCTATAGGCTCACATATGTCTAGCCATATAATTAGTAATTATGACACGAGCATACTCCAACAATAATATCACGGAAGCATACACTTTGGGTGCTACGAAATCGATAATCACAACACAAGATATAGGGAACGGATTAAAAATCCGTTTTAAAATACATTGCATTAAACAAGTCATGTTGCGTTACATAGAATTCATTTCAAATGAAAATGTAGCCCATTTAAACAAAAGGTCCAACTTTTAGAGTAAACGCATCATTAAAAACATTTCCATCATTTATTACGACCATTGCCATGCTCTGCACTCGGCTAACGCACCTCAGTTTCATGAGAAAAACATGCTAAAAGTCAGCTAACGCTGGTGAGTTCATAGGTTTAAAGTAAATAGCACAAATGGACCATAAGCAATATCATCAAACAATTCAGCAAATACACACTACTCAGCTATGCAAACACTAAGCCTCATCTAACCGAACTATGACAACGCAGCATGCCTAACTGGCATTAGCAAAAAAATATGGGTGCCCGCGAGTGTTAATCCCCAGACACTCGGCCTATTATTCGCTTTGGTATACGTTCGCCTCGGCTATGCCGAGCCAACCGAACGGGGGTGTCATCCCCAATAGATCTATTTATATCAAATGGCTTCCTAGATAGGAATTAACGGTAGATGATAGTGGGCACAAAAATGGGATTCAGCAAACTTAGGTTTCTGCATACTAGTGTGTATATAAAAACAAAATTCATTTCTGGTCCATGAAAACAGTTTTGTATGTTTCTCACCCCAAGCTTATAAAACAAAATCGTATAAAATATGGGGCTATAAACTCACCTTTCAATAACAGCAATCTGTTAATCGACAAAAATAGTGCAACCGCGCCGACAGACAATTTAAATCAGTATGGTAAGTCTTAGCGAAATATTCGTGTCTCATGTGTCTTTATTTTATTTGAAAAGTTTACGCTTGAATAGTGCTCGTGTATTTCTTGTTTGCTGCGTGGTAAAATATATTTCGAAATGATTTATCGTTGACATTCTTTATGGCGGTGACTCATGGTGAAAGTGTACGGTGGGAATACGTAACGGAACATCCGTGCTAGTATTCACTGCTTAAAATGCACAAGTGTTATATATGTATATACTCATATATATGTATATGTTAAATTAATTACTTATGTATTTAATTAATCAAGATTAAAATTAATTAAATAGGCTTTTGAGAAATAAATAAAATAATAGAGTTAGTGGAGGATTATTATATTATAAATATTATTTGTTATTTATAATACAATTTTAATAATAAGAAAAATAAAAAAACATTGTTAGGAAATTTTATAAAGTTTACTTAAGTTAAGTATTTTCACAAAAATACTCTAAGTGTTAGATTTTAGAAAATTTGGGCATGACCCATTCGTTTATACAACGTTTCCATTATTCTCAAATGTTGCAATTTTCCTCAAATACTTCCACTAGATAACTATATGTGCGAATAGTGTTTGTGATATATATTTTAGTCGTCGTGAATATTTTTATCGTTGTATTATTCGTTATCGTTACTTTAAGTGTTTACAATGGATTTCGACACAAAGTCAATATTTAGTCAAAAAGTCAACAAAAGTCCATTTCAATATTAATTTGGTGAAAATGTCAATTTTTATCCTTTCGGAGACTAAACGTCTCAAAACAAGCCCAAAAATAGTTTTCGTTATATTTATCGTTTCGTTAAGTATTAACAACCACGGCGAGTCGGAAAATATTCCAAAAATCATTTTCGTCATTTTAGTTGTTAATTGGGCCGAATACTATTGAAATAGCCCAATAACCAATTTTAGCCCAAAACACATTTTTAGTTAAAACGTATATATCGACGCGTTTCTAAAAATCGTTTTACTCGCTCATTGGGTCCGTTTGGTCAAAAAGTCAAAACTACAAAATTTACCTATGGGCTCGGCCCAACAGTTTTCTCGCGGGCTTTATGGCCCAAAAATTAGTTTGGTCCATTTCTTATAATTTAGTATTTATTAGTTACTAAATAAGCTTTAAACTTATCAAATAAGCTCTACTAAATAAGCCACTTAGCTAAATATTCAAGATGACTAATTTATGGTCTATTCGACCTATATAATTTATTCCAACTTATTTTCCCATTTTTACTAGTTACTTTCTATAACTTATGGCTTATTAATAATCTATTCCAAATAAGCACTTAATTATATTTTTTCACCATTTGAGCCAAAATTTTATGTTTTTTAAAACCCCAATAATCATTTATTTTTGTTCTAGCCGATTAGTGTATATAGTCCCAAAAGTCTATATATTGCTTAATCTCGCGTAAAATTCATAACTAATGTTTGTATCATCAAACTAACACTATATGTAACAAGATTTACCACACAAGCAAGTAATTTATAAACTAGTTCATATTTCATCAAAAAGTCGAGCACTATATATAAACATACAAGCCCTAGCTTTTTTCCAAATCAACAAAATATATACTTTTAACACTTTTAATCATCATTAGATATCAAATGAACAAGAGATTAACAAGATTTGAAAAAATTTATGAATCCTTACAATGGTTTGAAGATTAACGTGGAGAATGAGACCAAGAACACCCAATGCTTCACCAAATTTACCCAAACCAAGTTCCAAATAACCCAAAAACCTTGATTATGCTCTCTAATTAGCTTGAACTCCAAAGAAAATGGATGGATTTTGATGTGAAGAGTGTGTCGTGTAGGTGATGATAAAAAATGATCTAAGTAAGTTTTAGATGAAGTAATGGATAAGTAGTATGGCTTGGTTACATTTAAGGTAACATATGATTAAATATATGATTATAATTGTGTTAGTGGAGAGATTTGGAAGCTAGTGGGGTAGAATCATCTAAGGGCCGGTTGGGGTATTATTAAGGGGAGGGTGATTTTAATTTTTACCCGCGTTGGTGTATCGTGTGTCGGTTTGAGCTAAAACGTGACCGTAAAGTCCCGTTTTGACGTTTTTGGACACGTATACGTAAAATAAAATTTTTATCCACGTTTTTTTCAGAAATGTAATAAAATATTATTACTGACTGAAAAATATAAATTTATTGACTGTTACCATATGTACTGTGCTTTCGGTACACGCGTGCAGTTGTTTTTCAGAAAAATACGAGAAAGCTCTCAATTAATTATGAGACTTGTCAGTAACTATCAGAAAAAGGATAATTTAGGTTTACTGACAAAAATATACTTTTTTTGCAGTGACTGTAAGCTACAGTATGCGGGACAGCTCCCAAAAATGCTCAAAAACATTCAGAAACATGCAAATGCGCATCGAAATGCTTAGCTTAAAATTAATTAATACTCATATAATATTAATTAACAACGTGAAAATTACCATTTGTCACAGAACCCTCGAACCACATTTAAAATTGCTTCGACATATGTTTTTTAGCCCTAAAATCAGCCTCGCCTAGGATCTTTTATGGCTTGTTAAAACTGGTGGTATGTGGGCTGTTTGAGTGTTGTATGGGCGTGTCTAAACCTGGATATATACATGTCGCTATAAACGTTTTAATGAAGTTTTGTTGTACCTTGTTTGTTGCCCCACAAAATCCACTCGTACCTTTATTACTTGCCTCGCCAAGATCATTTTGCCCTAGCCCTTGCCTCGTTAAGTCCTACCATGAGTGTGCTTGTTTGTTTGTTGTCTTGTGTCTCGATGTGAATGGTGTCACCAAGGTCTGTTTACGTAGCTCGTGATCAAATAGAACTTGATTTGGGTCATTTGACGTTTGCACTTATGAACGAGTAAAAAAATAAAAATGATGTAAAGCATGGTCTTGTGTATTGAACAAATTAGGATATTAAGTTTGGAGAATTTTTGAGACATGCATGCAATATATCTGATATACATACGTATTCAAGAAGGCTACAAGTTAACCTGAATTTACACTTTTAACCCTAAACTTTGGTGGTTTTCACATTTAAACCCTATGCTTTGCTAAAATGACATTTAGACTATGATAATTGTCATATTGAATCTTTAAGTTAACTTATTATCAATTGGGGACCCTAATTTGAGTAATTATGAATTGTAACCCTAAGTTACTAATTACGAAAAGTTACTAATTATGGAAAGTTACTAAATATGAAAAGTTACTAAATTTAGAATGTTACTATATATGGAAAATTTCTATTTATAGCAGGAAACCCTAATATGTCAATCTGAACAACAGTAAGTACTGATTCAGAAATAACTTATGAAATGGTTCTTAAATAATAACACGATCATTAATTCGTGTAGATTCACTGAAGAAGAAGTAACTTCAGATCCTTGTGTTTTCTGATATGGTTTCATTTGCGGTATGAGGTACATATATTCTATCCCTTTTTAGTTGGGATTTCTCATGACTTCTCAATCCTTGACTTTGATTCATTTGCTATGTTATGATCCGTTTGATATGATCCATTTGCTATGACCCGTTTGATATGATCCGTTGATATGATTCAGTTTGCTATCCATTTTGTTATGATATTCGTTATGCTATCTCATTTGATGTGAGATTCTGTTCAGTTTGATATGCTTTGTTGATTATGTTATGATTGCTTCGTTATGATTATGGGTAGCTTTGCTTTGTTCTGTTTTGTTCTGTTGCCCGAGCTAACTTGTCATGGAGGTACCATGACCATGTCATTGAGCCACCAATGGCATGAAACTTTCTGTGGAGGTGTTATTGATCCACGAGGTCCCCTTCTGTTCTGTTATGATATTTGTGCACATTGGCCATTATGTATATGTATGTTCAGTCTCGTATTGGCATATGTATTTAGTTTTGCAGGGAGCGTATGGATGCATCCTAAGTATACGTTTGGTGTGATTATGATGTGACTTAGTGATTGGTTTATGCGTGTCATGCACCACATTTCACTTCTGGAGCTAGCTACCCCATTTGGTACTTTGGAGGTCTCCCCTCCATGTACAATTATGATTTGATGGATATATGGTTATGATTATGATTATGATTTGGTGACTAAGCATGTGGCATGCTTTCTGAGCTCGTTGGGCATTTCCTTATGATATTATGATTTGATTCCGTTTGGTTCTTGATTTCCTTTTGATACTTATGACTCACTTCTGTTTTGCTTATTATGATACATGACATTTCGTTAAGTTGATCCTTGATCTCTTATTCGTTTGACATCTGATATTCATTTCAGCAGGAGCTTATGTTTCCCTTTCCCTATACTTATATATGTTTGATTATTCGTTGTTGTTATATTTGTTCACTGGGCTTTTTAAGCTCAGCCGCATTTCTTTTCCTACGGTAGGTTTTAGATTTGAAGCTGGGATTGAGTGAAGAGTGCATAGGAGCTCTTAGTGGACTACCCTTGTTATAGATGCCTTTTGCTTCTGGATTAGACTTTGGATTTATGTTCAGTTAGATTTAGTTGGATTTGTATTTTAGTTTTGGGAACTCATTATGATTTAGAATTATATTTCCCTTAGTTTCATTTTAAACTTATGTAACCTTATTATTAATAAAAGTCTTCCGCTTGCGTTTGTTCTGTTGACACCATAATGTGGCATTTTGACCCTTGTCGGGTTGAGGTGTTACAATTATGGTATCAGAGCCTAGGCATCGACTTGTAGCACATAAGTGATGGCCTGTGAAGATTTGGACCCTTAGGTTTGCACTATAGGAGCTTATGGAATGACCTTTGAAGGATTTTCTTTAGGTTTCTCCCCGTAGGAACTTCTGTTATGACCGGTGAGGATTGGGTAGATTATATGATAAGGCATTGGTTGGCTATCTTTCTTTCTTACCACTCTGATTTGTGCCTCTGCTTTTTGTTAAGCCTTTATAAGATCATTCGTTTCGGAGAATTAGAAAATTTATCAGAATACGCAACATAAGTTTAGAATGCTTTGAGACTTTTGTAGTAATGCCTTATAGGTTTCACTTTCTGATGTGACCGCATTCTTTCGAATTTCGATCTCTGATTTGTTTGTCATTCGTTTAGATGCCTTTTCGTCCATTCAGAGAATTCGTATATGTATGAATCTGATGTGCTCGACACATTCTGTGGTTTCTCTTGCTATTGCTAAGCATATTAAGGTCCCCTCTGCACTATTAGAATTTGCTATACCTAGTTTCATCTCTAAGAGAAATCTTGTGATTATCCGTCACGAGTATCGGAATTGTCCAGTATATTTTGAAGATATTTGAAGATAAGTCTCATTCTGCGAATCTGTTTCCTTTGGGAATGTTTGATTCGATATTATTCTGGATATGGATTTGTTGGCTGAGCATCAAGTTGCTAACAACGGTCATATTAGATTTGTCATCTTTGGCGATTTGAGAAACTCAAAAATTCTCTACCATGGTTCCCAACCTGGTAAACGATTATGATCACCTTTGCTTTGAAAACTCGTACGTTAATCCCTCGCGGTTGTGAAGATACTTCGTTTGATGAACTCGCCTCGAGAGTTATTCGGTTGCTTGAAATGTTCGCGATGTATTCCTTAATGAACTACCAAGATTACCATCTGAATGTGAAGATGTTTTGATCTGGTTATGAGAATTTGTTTAGTCACGACTCGAGGTAGAATGTGATTGCAATAAAGGCATGTTTATATGATGCAAGTATTATGACGCCTGGCCAACGTGATAATAGTTACATCATATAACTGAACTTATTGGGATCATAGGATGTCTTGAGAAGTACCTGAGAACAGTAAGTTGATTGATTTAGAACTCTATCCGTATGAGAGCGACGTTTTGCCTAATTCTGAAACTCAGTATCATATGACATCAGTTGAATGGAATAAATTGAAGGACTAACTTCTAGGAAGTGGTTTTATCCGTTTGAGTATGTCTCCGTGTTGTGCTACAGTTTTATTCATAAAGAAGAATGATGATAGTATGAGGTTATATATTGATTTCTGGAAGCTGAATAGTTATGGTGGTTAGAACCGTTATCCATTACCTCGAATCGACGATTTGATTAATCAACTTTAGGGTGTGAAGCTTTCTCAGTGATTGATTTAAGGTCTGATTATTTTTAGTTTCGTGTAAAAGAGCAAGATGTTCCTAAAATTGCCTGTCGTATTCGTTATGGTCTTTATGAGTATTAGTGATACCAATTGTATTGGCTACTACTCCGACTATTCCTATGGACTTGATAAATCGTGTCTTTCATGAATACTTGGAAAATTGTCATAGTATGAAATCTTGGTGTATTCAGAGACAAAGGAGAAACACGGGGATCATCTTCGCATTTTGTGTTGAAATTTCTACGTTAGAAGAAGCTCTATGTAATTGTTGGGTCCTTCAGTACCCAAGGATCCTTAAACAGGATTTGAATACAAATTACGCTAAGTATTAATCAACCGAAAACACAATTAAGTCACTGAGTGAACAGTCACTCAGTGAGTTACCTTCAAGATGCTCAGGACGAATCTGAAGAAGAAAGATTCACCACACAGTGAGGCGGTACTCCCTGAAGTGTTACTTGAGCCAAAGAAGAAGGTAATGGGTTCAGTGAGTGTTGGACAAGAACTCACTGAACCCCAGTCTCCTCAACAATAATAACTGAAGACTGAAGACTGAAGGCGAATGACTGAAGAACCTAAAGCCTGAATAAAAGGCCGGATTAAGCGGGCAGGGTTTGAAGAGATAAGAACAAGTCTTATCGGGGTCATAAACAAACCATCCCTAAAGCGGCTAAAAGTCAAGAAGTGTCAGGACTGACACTCGAAGACTTTTTGGCTCAATCCTATTGGTTCTTGGAAATGACAACTACTGTTGTAGTTGTCAGACACGCCTTCCTATTGTTTATGTATTTTTAGTCTTTTAGTACTCTTACATGTTTGCCTATAAATAGCAAACAGATGGAGAAAAGTGGGTTAGGTATTTTGTGCAATTAAAAGTTTAGACTTTCACAATACCCCTTTTCTCCTACAAAGAGTAACCAATCCCTGAGATAGCTCAGTGGGTCAAAATTGTTATTACTTAAGCATAGCTTAAGTTTAGATAGGAGACACCATACCTTGTCTGTTCAATCCCAAGTGTTTGTTCCGCAAAACACTTGGATAATAGATTCTTTGATTGATTTCTAATAAGAATTTAACCGTTGAAAAACATTGTGTTTTTATATTTACGTTTTAACTTATAAATTGTAATTAATCAATAACATTGTATCAGTCATAAACACTAATAGATTAACTCTTTAGTTAACTCTAAGCGTGTTAAGGGAACAACAAGTGGTATCAGAGCCTCTGGTTTATAAAATCTTTCAAAAATAACCAAGAGTGCTCAAGGTTTTTAAAACCAAGATCCTACTATGGCTGATATTAATGTGCCCCAGCTAGTCGACAAAAAGGGTGGAAGCTTTTCAGCTGTTGCACCCAGACTTGAAGCTGGTAAATTTAGCAAGTGGAAAAAGCGAATGCTTTGCTACTTGACTGGTTTGGAACCATACTACATCACTTGTGTCAAAGATGGTCCCTCTGTCCCTAAGACTGCTGATGGGCTAAACAAGCATGAGGCTCAATGGACCATTGATGAGAGGAGGGTGGTCAATCAAGACCAACGCCTGAAAAGCATTATTATATCATGTCTTCCTGACGATATAATGGAATCAGTCATCAACTGTTCAACAGCCAAGCAAACTTGGGATGACTTGGTCAATAGCTTTGAGGGTCCCTCAGATACCAAGGAAAACCGGGTCATGGACCTGAAAATTGAGTACAATACTTTCAGGGCTAAGGACTCTGAAAGTCTCTCACATACTTATACCAGATACAAGACTTTGATAAACGAACTATCAAATGATGGTGTAGTGTTGTCGAAGCATGAGACAAATGTTGGCTTTGTCAACAGTCTCCCTAAGAAGTGGCTAAACTTCTCACAAGGCCTCAAGAATGCTAATCACATTCAGACCCTTGAGCTCCCTGAGATCTATGGGAAGTTTGTCTATGAAGACAACTTAATCTCAAGGAGATACCCAGACTCAAAAGCTCTTGAGTCCAAAAAGGCCTTGACCTCCACACCCATATCAACTGCTTTTTATACTAATGGTGTTGTGCAGGATTTTCAAGAGGATTCTGAGGATGAAATTGATGAAATGACTAGTGATGAGTACCTAAATGATTTAAACTTGGAATTCCAAGAGAGGGCACTCCTTGCTAGTTCAAAGCGTTTCATCAAAAGAAATCAGTCTAACTTTTCTAAAGCAAAAGCAAATGAAACCACTGAATGCTTTAAGTGTGGTAAAAAGGGTCATTTTGCTAGGGAGTGTTATTCTAAAACCATCTCAGAACCCTCTTACAAATTTTCAGAAAACAGTTCCTCAAGAACTAGCAAGTTTCAACCTAGAATGTTTCAGTTGACCCAACAATTTCAAAACAAGGGTCAAAAAGACTTTGAAGCAAAATATAGGAAAGTTAAGGCTAAACTTGCACTTCTTGAAACTAATCCCTTAATGTCTCAGGCTGCTCAAACATCTAAACCTGTTCAGACAAAGAACAAGGTTTTGTAGCTGAAGCATATGACTGGGATGAAGAAGAGGTCTCCTCAGAAGATGAGGAAATTAGAGTGAGTGCACTGATGGCACTCTCTGAAGGTGATCAGGTGGCTGTTGGGAAAAGCCATGCAAGAAATGGAGAGTGGGTAAACATCACCATAAAGAAGGTAAACACTTTACTTTCTATGGATGATGATTCTGATTGGCAGTCCTACATGAATTATATTTGTGTAGATCTTAAGTTTGTTGAAGAACAAAGGCTTAACCTGTTTTCAAAATATAACAATATTGTATCAGAATTGAATAAATGTAGAGATGAATTGCTTGTACTGAAGCAAGCCAAGTTAGAAACTATTACTCTACAAATTCAAAACACTGAAATTTTGATACAAAACCAAGCCCTACAACATGAACTTAACAAAGAAAAGGCTGTTATTAAAGGCTGGACTGAAAAGAACCCCAAGGTCTTTGATACTATTGGTTTAATTCCTAGGAAAACCATAGGAATTAACCATCACACTGATACCCCCAGTGTGAGTCCCAGTGAAATGACCTTTATTCCAGCTGGTATATCTTTTGAGCAAGAGATGCTACCCAAGTCAAATGACTGGATTGTCAGGGACAACCCAGTCAGTAAGTTACCAAACTTTGAGACTGGAAAAATCTTGCTTCCTGAAATTCAGGCTTTGAAAAATATGCTTGGACTCTCTGACCAACTCAGTAGTATTGAGTTAGATAATGAGCCTGAATCAGATTCATATCCACCACTCCCTCCACTGAATACCCTTCAGGGTGCTGCACCAAACTCAGGCCTCAAACCATTGGTCTACTCCCAACATTCTCCAAAGGAGAAGTCAGGAATGGGAAAAATAATCCTGAAAAGGCCAACCCTTGAAGTCTCAGTAAATACTGATGACTCATCAACTTCAGTCCCTTCTGAAGTAAATACCCAAAGCCCTGACTCAAAATTTGATAAGTTGGCTGAAATGGTCAGGAAGCTGAGTGAGAAGATTGAATCTTCTGAGAAACCTTCTCAATCCAAAAAGAAGGAACAAAAATCAGCTTCCTCAAGCACCAAACCCAAACCCCTGAAAAGATGTGAGCTGTATCACTTTACCAATCATTTCACTGATGATTGTTATAGGATCCTTTACTGCATGACTTGCAAAAAGGATGATCACAGGACCTCTGATCACAAATCCTACACAGCCACATCAAAGATGGCAAGCTTTAAAGCTCAGGCTTTAAAACATCCTTCTGATTCTAAAAAGAAACAGAAACAAAAGGCTAAGCCTTTTGCACCTTGCCCTCATTGTGGGTTCAATGACCATCTTCCTCAGGAATGTCTAATGGATAATAGTTGTGAAATTTGTGGAGATCCCACTCATGACACCTCAGGACATGATAAGGTCATTCAGGCAAGAAGAGGTAAGACAAAGTCATCCTCTCAGTCTACTGAGTCTACATCTGCAATCAAATGCAAAACTTGTGGTAGCTCAGTCCACTCCACCACTGACCATGAATCAAACTTTAAAAATACCCCCAAAGCTAAGCCCTCCAAGAAGTGGAGTCCTAGAAAGAACTAACCCAGTTTACCATTTGTGCAGAGACATGTCAGGGATCTTGTTTGGCATCTAGATAGTGGATGTTCAAGGAGCATGACTGGTGTGAAAGAGTATTTGCACAAGTATATGGATGAATCAGGACTCAAAGTGATATTTGCTGATAACTCATCATGTCTCACTGAAGGTTATGGTTCAGTAAACTGCAATGGTATAGTCTTTACTAGGATAGCTTTTGTAAATGGTCTTAAATACAATTTGATCAGTGTCAGTCAACTATGTGATGCTAAATACATAGTTCAGTTTGATGATAAGCAAGGAATCATCTTCAATGCTAATAAGGAAGTTGTCCTTATTGCACCAAGAAGACATGATGTTTATGTGTTGGACATGTCCAGTCTAACTCAGAATGGAACTTGTCTCTTTACCAAGGCCACTGATACTCTCAACTGGCTTTGGTATAAGAGACTCTCCCCCCTGAACTTCAAAAACATAAACAACCTTGTAAAACAAAACAAGGTCCTTGGCTTATCATCTCTTGTGTTTTCAAAGGATAAACCATGCTCAGCCTGTGAAAAAGGTAAACATCACAGAGCATCCTTTAAAACCAAAACCAACTTTTCCATCAGGAACTGCCTACATTTTCTCCATATGGATCTATTTGGACCCATCAGTCCTAGATCCATTAACCATGAGAAGTATACTCTGGTCATTGTGGATGAGTACTCAAGATACACTTGGGTATACTTCCTGATCAAAAAGAGTCAGGCAGCTGAAACAATTATGTCCTTTGTCAGGAACATTGAAAATCAAAATGACATCAAAGTCAAATAGATTAGGACTGACAATGGAACAGAGTTCAAAAACTATGAACTTGAATGTTTCTGTGATGAGAAAGGAATTTCTCAAAAATTTTCCTCTCCTTACACACCTGAACAAAATGGTGTGGCTGAAAGGAAAAATAGAACACTCATTGAAGCAGCCAGGACAATGCAAAATGGATCAGTCCTTTCCAAACACTTTTGGACTGAAGCAGTCAAAACTGCCTGTTATACACAAAACAGATCCATCATTGTCAAGAGACATAGCAAAACCCCTTATGAGTTATTCAAAGGAAGGATCCCTGACATCAGCTATTTTCATATCTTTGGGTGTCCTGTGTTTATTCATAATCAGAAGGATCACTTAGGGAAATTTGATGCAAAAGCTGATGATGGATACTTCCTAGGATACTCACTTGTCTCAAAGGCCTTCAGGGTGTTCAACACTAGGAGACAGCATACTGAGGAAACATTCCATGTTACCTTTGATGAGAGCACTGATGCAATCAGTGTGCCTAACACCTCAGTGGAAGAGATAGGAATTGATGATTCATCAAAATACCCTCCTGATGAACATCATCCTGACAATGGTCCTTCCACTCAGTACCAACCAAATGCTGACATCTCCTATTACATCATCCCTCACAACCTTCCTAACCCAACCATCACTTTGTTGAAGCACAAAGAAATACTGATGCAATCATTCAGTCTGAACAAAGTGCTCAGGAACCAAACAATCACAGTGATGAGTCAACCCACTCAGACACTCATAATACTGAAGATCATCATGTCTCTGATCCTGACCCTACCTATCAGGCTTCTACAAGTTCTAATCAGTTTCCAAGACCTCAGGACAGTTGGACAAGGTCTCAGGATATAGAACTTGTTAAAATAATTGGAGAGCCTACTGAAGGCATGCTTACTAGAAGCATGGCTGCACAACTGAGAGCAGCCTCAGCCAATGAATGCCTATTTATGGACTTCATCTCCACAATTGAACCCAAAAGTGTCAAGGAAGCACTTAATCATCCAAGTTGGGTTCAGGCCATGCATGATGAACTGGAACAATTTGACAGAAACAAGGTAATGACCTTGGTCAAATGTCCTGAAGATGTTTCAGTCATTGGCATGAAATGGGTGTTCAAAAACAAATCTGATAAAAATGGCATAGTCATTAAAAATAAAGCCAGACTTGTAGCCAAAGGCTATAACCAACAAGAAGGCATTGACTATGCAGAAACATTTGCACCAGTAGCAAGGATGGAAGCCATCAGGATCTTCCTTGCTTTTGCAATCTACATGAACTTCAATGTGTACCAAATGGATGTTAAAAGTGCATTCTTAAATGGGTCACTAAAAGAAGAAGTTTATGTTCAGCAACCTCCTGGATTTGAAAGCCATGATTTTCCTGACTATGTCTGCAAGCTTAACAAAGCCCTTTATGGACTGAAACAAGCTCCCAGGGCATGGTATGAAACTCTCTTTGCCTTCCTGATCCAAAATAAATTTGTCAGAGGCAAGATAGACAATACATTGTTTATCTACAGGACAAATAATGATGTCATACTTGTACAAGTATATGTTGATGACATCATCTTTGGCTCAACAAGTTATAAACTTTGCAAACAGTTTGAAAAACTGATGGCAAAGAAATTTGAAATGAGCATGATGGGAGAACTGACTTACTTCCTTGGACTGCAAATCAAGCAGACTAATAAAGGAACCTCTATCAGTCAAGAGAAGTATGTCAGGAGCCTACTTAAGAAGTATGAGCTCAGTGATTGTGCCTCAGTCAAAACTCCCATGGTTCCACCAAACAACCTTGGTCCTGACCTTACTGGAAAACCAGTGAATCAAACTCTTTTCAGAGGAATGATAGGATCACTGATGTATCTACTTGCATCAAGGCCTGACATCCAATTCTCAGTCTGTTTGTGTGCCAGATATCAATCTGACCCAAGAGAATCTCATCTCACAGCTGTAAAAAGGATATTCAGGTACCTGAAAGGTACTACAAACCTTGGATTATATTATCCAAAATGTTCAGACTTTGATCTCAAAAGATACTTAGATTCTGACTATGCTGGATGCAACATGGACAGAAAAAGGACCTCAGGTTCCTGCCAAATTCTTGGTGGAAAATTAGTCTGTTGGAGTGCTAAGAAGCAACAATCAGTTTCCATGTCCTCAGCTGAAGCTGAATATGTTGCAGCAGCAAGTTATTGTGCAAATGTACTCTGGATGAAAAGTCAACTCAATAACTATGGAATTCAGTAAAATGGTTCCCATCTTTTGTGATAACACAAGTGCAATTGCCATCTCAAACAACCCTGTTCTTCATCAGAGAACAAAACACATTGATATTAGATATCACTTCATCAGGGACCATGTCATGAATGGTGAAATTGAATTACACTTCATTCCTACTGAATATCAGCTTGCTGATATATTCACCAAACCATTGGATGAACCAACTTTCACAAGACTGAAAGCTGAATTAGGAATGTTGGATATTGAGAGTCTGTCCACTAATTGAATCCATCCAACCAAGTGTAAATTCTGAAAAACCCAGGTCCCTGACTCAATGTGTTCCTCAGTGAAAAAGGATCACTGAACCTCAGGAACTAAACCCAAGTTCCTGAACCCTTGAACCATCAGGAACTAAACCCAAGTTCCTGAACCTTTGTACCTCAGGAACTAAACCCAAGTTCCTGAACCCTTGAACCATCAGGAACTAAACACAAGTCCTGAACAAGTAGGTTCACTGAATGGAGAGTCATTCAGGACCCTCAAATGACATTCAATGCTAACTTAAATTCTATAAGTATCTAGTTAGTAAATGTCCGAGGTTGGTAACTGAATTCTTATTTAATATAAGAATATTTGTTCTTTTTGCCTTTCTGGCATGCACCTCATGGGCCACCACATTCCCACTTGGCATTTAATGCCTCTCCAATCACATAATAGATACATGATAACTCAACCCAGCAAATTACACTTTTTACAGACGGCACAACTGTTTGCCTTGATAGTTGCGCAAAATAGGGATAGTGGAGTGGTTAAGCATTTAATGCGGATCCCAAAGGTTTTATTCAAAACGGTTTTCAAAAATATCTTTTGAGATATTAAACCGCTAAATGCCTAAAATACCCTCCACTTCACTTCCCTATAAATACCCCCCACACAAAAAACACACACACGTTTTTTTTAGAAAATTCTAATCAAATTCTTGCCCTTTTTCTTTCAAAACAAAATTTTGTGTGTGTTCTTAGCTTTAGAAACCCAGACCATTTGTTATGCCAGACCTCCCAACACAAATGGCTTATTCTATGGCTATCACCTACGCCCCAAATGTGGAATTCACAATGGAGGGCGTAGACATGACCAAGAACAATGTGGTAGGTAATTTTGCCTATCCCCAAAAGTTTTGGGCGTACAAGAATGTAGTTAAGTATCTACAAAACTGCTTTCTTGCTATGACATTTACAAAGACCCCCTCAGTCATATACCATGACTACTTGAGGGAATTTTGGTGTACAGCAGTGGCAACTAGCCCTGAGGACACCAAAGACGCTATTATCACTTACTCAGTGATGAATGGGAGAAGGACCCTCTCCCTTGATTACTAAACCTTCATCAAGGCCACTGGTCTTGATTTCGCTGAGAATTTTGCGCCCAACCCCAGTGACCAAGAAGTTAAAGCAGAATTGCTTTTTCTAGGGCCACATGACCCCAAACAACCTGAAGTGGCCCCAGGTTCATTATTGGCAAAGACACCAATAATTAAAACTTGGTTCCCAACTATCTGGAGGATCCTGATGACTTTTGTCATTCAGGTCCTTGGAGGTAATAAATCATCCACGGAGCAGTTGAACTCATCACAACAATTGATGGTGTTCAGTCTCCTGGAGGGTAGAAAAATTGACATCGGAGAAATAATCTTCCGTGACCTCGTTGCCAAGCTCTCAGGGAAATCTAGGCAAAGACACTTGTCTTACCCTAGGTTCATTTCCTGCGTGCTTCAGGACTTACTTGGTCCTGATTATATTAGGCCTAACGCTCAAGGTTCTAAACCTGACGTCCTACACAAGACCAATTATTCCAGTGGCATAACAGAGGTACAACCAGTCGCCCTGACCAACTACATGCTGGTAGTCATTCAGGGTGACAAAGCTGTCTCACCCATTCCTTCTCCTGAAAAGCAGGAGAAGAAGAAAAAGAAGGCAGGGACCAAGAAGGTGGTTAAACCCAAATCACTCGCCCTTGGATCTTCTGCCTCAGAACCCTCAGAAAGGGAAACAATGGCCAAGACCTCAGAGATACCCATCATTGAGACCCTCTTGACCCTAAAACAAACGCCAACAGAGGTCACTGATAAATCATCCTCAGTGTCCTCGGGCAAACCCCAGTTTCCTCATGGCTCTACTAACATACACAAGTTGGTAGGGTCAGGAACCTTCAACCTCTCACATCCCGATGAAGGCACTGACAAATCACAATCAGGGCCTGATAACGCTCATTTTAAACATGTTTTTATAGCGTTATTCTTATGATTATGCATGTTATTTGGTTGTATTTATGAACATTTTACGCTTAAAAGGTGCAAAAGATGTGTTTAGGTTCAGGTACAACTATGTTGAAGGAAATAGAGAAAAAGATGAAGAAAAGTCGACAAAATCAAGTAAATATGCGCGAAGTGAAGTTTTCCGTTCAAGATAAAGATTCATGCTATGATTATGTTCAAGTTCAAGAGAAAGATGTGGAAATGAAGTCATGAATAAGTGCCAAGAAGTGTGTTACAAGTGGGAATTATATGCTAGCTCTGAGTTGAAAGTTATGTGCAAGACTTGGTCTAAACCCAAGGTTTAAGTTTCTAGACCCAAGGTTTAAAGAAGGGGAGCTCATGCCTGAGGTATAAGAATTCATGCCTGAGGTATAGCCGTCGCTGTCACCCATACCCAGGGTCTACATTTTCATACCTGAGGTATGCAGAAAAATTGACATGAAGAGTTACATTAACTCTTCACTTTAAGCACCATTAACACCAAGGCTAATCATTTACTTCTAATCACTAAAGTTCCTGCATCATTATGACACTTGGAGCCCAAGTTGTTTTCTTGTTGGCAAAGGGTAATCTCCCTACATAAGGATAAGAAAAACATAGAGAGAAGAGACAATCAAGATACAATAAACTACAACAAAATTATGTCACTATTTTCTCTTACATTTGGGGCGACAAAGAGGAGGAAAACGCAGGAAAAGGAGACTAAAACTCTTACCAATCATAACTTCAATTACGCAAGGATCATTGTTGATCATTTCACAAGTGTTCTTCATTACTTGTAATCATCATTACAACATTTTGTAAGACTATTCAATCATGTTTACTATTGATCAATTTCTTATGGTTATTACTTTGTTTACCATGAGTGGCTAAGTGCCTTATGCACTTGCCTAGATGATGTTTGATTTATTATTCATTTGATTGATTATGAATTATTGGTTCTAACACAAAAGAAAAGTTAACACTAAGAACGAGTTGTGCTATCTTAAGTTTCTCCACCAAAGAGTTATTAAGTTTGGGTAATTTCTAATGATGTATTGGGTTGAAAAAGACATTGTTAGTAAGTTATTTGTAAACCTTTGTCTATGAGGGCTTTACCTTATGTATTGACCATTTCATAAGAAACTTAATTTAACTTGGAAAGCTAAATAGTGTGGTTGTCAATTATTTGTGAAACGAAAGTGAATCGGGTAATTGAGTTGTGTTAATCTTGGATTGATCAATTCTTAAATATTGTTTTTATAATCCCTAAATCTTGACGAGGATTGAAAGTACTTGAAACAATATAGTTAGTACACCACTAATCGAATTAGAACACCATCTAATTTGTTGATCATAATCAAATGGAACCAATGTCATAATCATGTCAAGGGAATTGTGCAAACTAGTCTAGGCAAGTGTAGTCTTTTAATTATTGAATTTTCATCATCTTTATTTGCTTGCTAATTAGAATTGCTTAGTTGGATTGCTATTTATTTACAAAAATTCACATCACACAAACAAAACAAATCCTAGTGAACGACCTCGGCTTACCTCAATTATCTCTTACTACATACGGACGAGTATACTTGCTCGTATGTGTTTCGTTTGAATCATTGGTAAATCGTGTTAAAATTTTTAAAACTTGGACTCCTAACGGGTATATCCCTTGAAACACATCAAGTTTTTGGCGCCGCTGCCGGGGATTTGAATCTCGTTTGAGTGAGTTTTTGCTTATAATTCATTAGTTTTAATCTTACTAGTATTGTTGCTCTTTAGCGTATTCTTTAGGTTCTCTCTAAAAAAAAAAAAAAAAAAAAATCTTTCTAAATTTTTCTCCCATACCGCCGGTATAAATCAAAATCGGGCGGTATAATCTTACTGTTCGACCAAACCGTCGGCTAAAAAATCCAAACCGCCGGTATCACGTAAAAAAATATATATATAAAATTTTTTTCTATGTCCAAAACCGCCGGTATAAATCAAAACCGGGCGGTATAATCTTTCTGTCTAAAATTTTCTTTTCGAATTCGACCAAACCGTCGGCCAGTAATTCCATACCGCCGGCCTGACCATAAAAAAAAATTAGTTTTTAAATCCTTTTCGATAGGCTCGTTTTTCTCGTGTATGACCACTCGTTCTTCTAACGAAGAATTAAGTTCACCATTGTCTAATCCCGAACGTTTATTTCGTAAAAAGAAAACTCCATTTATTCCACCCGATCAAAGAAAACCAAGAACCAAAAATCCACCATTTGAAAACCTTTCCGAAATTCATCCAATCGTTAATCTTTTTCAAGAAATACCATTTCCAATGGCTGACGATCAACCCATGTGGGGTACCAATAGGGCAGTAGCTCCTACGCCCGAAGCCGCAATTATTCCCGTGAATCTAGGAGAAAATTTTACTATAAAAGGTCATCATCTCTCTATGATTAAAGACAACCAATTTGATGGTAGAGTTAAATCTGATCCACATAAACATATTGCCGATTTCCTTGAAATTTGTGACATGTTTCGTTATGGAACTACCGATCCAAATTCAATCCGACTTAAACTTTTTCCATCGTCTCTCACCGGAGAAGCAAAAATTTGGTATAATGAATTAAGCCCCGGAGTGATTACAACTTGGGACCAAATGAGAAGAGCGTTTGTTGGACGTTTCTTTCCACCAGCCATGTTTGATCGACTCTTAGGTGAAATTCGTAGTTTTACTCAAAAAGAATGAGAAAATCTTGTTGAAGCTTGGCTTCGAATGAAAAACATGCTCCGTAGTTGTCATGGGCATGGATTGTCACGTGGTAATATTATCCAAATCTTTTGCCATGGTCTAGATGACGCAACTCAAGGCATACTTGATGCTGGAGGAATTTTCCTTTATAAGACTCCTAATGAAGCTTACAATTTACTAGAAGACCGTGTACTCCTTAAGCTTGATTGGTCTAAAGATGCCAAAACTAAACCTCAACGAAAAACGGTTGCATTTGCGGAAGCAACAAATGAAAATTCCAAAATCTTGGATATGATGAAAGATTTTACCTCTAAAATTGATTCCAAATTCGAAAGTATCCAAAAAGAAATTAAAGAAATTCGTGAGGGATGTACTCATTGTGGTGGAAATCACTCCTCATCCGAGTGTGATGATAAACCCATGGGAGGTCCCGAAGCAGAAGCTAATTATGTTTGTGGAGGATATCGAGGAGGAGGATATCGTGGAAACTACTACGGTAGAAATTCTCGAGATTGGCAAGATCGTCCACCAAGGGATGATAATCGTTCCCAAACTCGTGATGAAAACCGTCAAACATCTTTTCATGATGAAAATCGTTCTCGTGAAACAAAAAACGAAGAATCTGAATTCGAAAAAACCATGCGTGAATTTGTGCATGCTCAAAAACAAACGAACGAATTCATGAAAAATCAATTCTTTATGCTTAAAAGCAAGGTTGAACAAGGTTCAAAAGAATCATCAAGCTTCTATCCAAGATCTTGAGACCAAATTTGGTCGTCTTTCTGATCAACTCGCTGCAAGACCATCCGGTACCTTGCCAAGTAATACTCAAACCAATCCAAAACCATCATCATCAGGAAATTATCGTCCACCTCAAACAAGAAATGAGCATGTGAATGCTATATATACTCGTAGTGGTCTATCTTATGATCCACCACCCAACCCAACCCAAACAACTCCTGTTGTCCAAAATTATAGTGGGGATGAAGTAGAAGAGGAATCTAAAGAAAATGAACCAGTTTCTACACCAGTTGATAAACCTACTCCAACACTCAAACCATATAAACCAAGAATTCCATACCCTCAACGTTTGAGGAAGGAAAAAATGGAAGAACAATATGGAAAGTTCATTGATTTACTAAAAGAATTTAGAATCAACGTTCCTCTTGTTGATGTTCAAGCTGGAATGCCCAATTACGGGAAGTTTTTGAAAGAACTTGTTAATAATAAAAGCAAAATGGAAAGCATTTCCGCTACTTTCTTAAATGAAGATTGTTCTGCAATAATTGAAAATAAATTACCAAAGAAACTCGGTGATCCAGGAAGTTTTCTTATTCCATGTACCTTGGGAAATTCAATCACTTGTGATGCTTTAGCCGATCTTGGTGCAAGTATCAATCTTATGCCATACTCGTTGTATGCGAAACTTTCAATCAAAACATTGAAACCAACAAGAATGAGTATACGATTAGCCAACCATACTATCCAGTATCCTGTTGGAGTGGCTGAAAATATGCTTGTTCAAGTTGGAAAATTTGTTTTTCCTGTTGATTTTGTGATCCTGGAGATGGAAGAAGATAGCAAAGTTCCATTAATTCTAGGAAGACCTTTCCTAAATACTGCAGATGCTATCATTCGAGTAAAAAACAAAGAACTCAACCTTGGAGTTGGGGATGAAAGAATTTCTTTTTCAATTAATCAAGCAATGAAGTATTCTCATGCTAATGATGACACTTGTTATAGCATTGATGTTATCGATGATATAACAGAAGAAACATTCGATGAGTTGCTTGATGAAAGAATTACGACTCATAAAACATCTGGACAAATCAGTGATGAAGATCTCGATAGAGAATTTGCTGAATTTATGCAGATTGACACCGAAGAAATTTCAGAGGAAGAAAATACAAACTTTGAAGAGTTGGAATTCAATAATGATATGAGAATTTCAACCTCAATTGAAGAACCGCCAGTAGATCTAGTTTTGAAACCTCTTCCTGATCATTTGGAATATGCATTTTTGGAAGAGAATTCTCTTCTTCCAGTTGTCATATCTTCAAAACTTAAACCTGATGAAAAAGAACGACTAGTTTCTATACTCAAAAAGCATAAAGAAGCTTTTGCTTGGAAAACTTCTAATATTCCTGGAATAAGTCCAAACTTTTGCAAACATAAAATAAATCTTAAAACTGATTCTAAACCAGTTGTTCAAAGACAACGAAGACTCAATCCAAATATGAAGGAAGTAGTTAAGAAAGAAATAATCAAACTTCTTGACGCTGGAATTATTTATCCTATTGAGGATAGCTCATGGGTGAGTCCTGTTCACTGTGTTCCTAAGAAAGGAGGAACAACTGTCGTAACTAATGAACGTAATGAACTTGTTCCTACAAGAACTATCACTGGTTGGCGGGTATGCATTGATTATAGAAAATTAAATGATGCCACCAGAAAAGATCATTTTCCATTACCGTTCATGGATCAAATGTTGGAAAGACTTGCGGGGAACAAATACTTTTGTTTTCTCGATGGATTTTCCGGTTACTTTCAAATTCCAATTGATCCAACTGATCAAGAAAAAACCACATTCACGTGTCCGTTCGACACATATGCTTATAGGCGTATGCCTTTTGGTCTTTGTAACGCACCAACAACATTTCAAAGATGCATGATTGCTATTTTTCAAGATATGCTTGAAACCTCCATGGAAGTATTCATGGATGATTTTTCAGTATTTGGAGACTCATTTGAGTCGTGCCTTTCCAATCTTGATAAAATGCTTGAAAGATGCAAAACTTCTCATCTCGTACTTAATTGGGAAAAATGTCATTTTATGGTGACAGAAGGAATTGTCCTTGGTCACAAGATTTCGAGTAAAGGGATCAAAGTTGACAAAGCGAAAATTGATGCTATTGCTAAGTTACCACCCCCAACTAACGTTAAAGGCGTTAGAAGTTTTTTGGGACATGCGGGATTTTACCGTCGATTCATTAAAGATTTTTAAAAAATATCTCGTCCAATGAAGAAATTGCTTGAAAAAGATTCAGTCTTTGATTTCAATGAAGAGTGCATCAAGGCATTCGAAACATTAAAAAACAAGCTAACAAATGCACCAATTATGGTTTCACCAGATTGGTCGTTGCCGTTTGAACTCATGTGCGATGCAAGTGATTATGCTGTTGGAGCAGTATTAGGACAGCGAGATGGTAAACATTTTCGTCCTATATATTTTGCTAGCAAAACCTTGAATAGTGCCTAACAAAACTACACAGTGACTGAAAAAGAACTTTTAGCTGTAGTTTTTGCATTCGACAAGTTTCGTTCCTATCTTGTTTTATCAAAAACAATTGTATTCACCGATCATTCAGCTCTGAAATATCTGTTTGCTAAACAAGATGCAAAACCACGTCTTATCTGATGGATTTTATTGCTTCAAGAGTTTGACATTGAAATCCAGAATAAGAAAGGCGCAGAAAATGTGGTGGCAGATCATTTATCTAGATTAGAAAATCCAAATTTATAGGAATTAGGTGAAAACGAGATTGATGATTACTTTCCCGACGAAACTCTTATGGGAATTGAAGATGAAGAAATTCCATGGTTTGCTGATTATGCAAATTATTTAGCTGGAGGAATATTACAAAAAGGTCTATCTCATGCTGAGCGCAGTAAATTCTTTGCAGACTTAAAATATTATTTTTGGGATGAACCGCATCTATTCAAAATGTGCCCCGATGGTATAATAAGAAGATGCGTGTATGGTTCCGAAACTCAAAAAATTCTTGATGAATGTCATCACGGCCCAACCGGAGGACATTATGGACCATCCACCACCGCTAAAAAAGTTTTTGATGTGGGATTTTATTGGCCAACGATTTTTAAAGAAGCACATACACTTGTGCAGAATTGTGATGCATGCCAAAAATCTGGTAATCTTTCTCGTAGAGATGAAATGCCACAAAAAAGTATCCAAGTTTCTGAAATATTTGATATTTGGGGAATTGACTTCATGGGACCTTTTCCTAAATCTCATAAATTCGAATACATCGTCGTTGCAATAGATTATGTTTCCAAATGGGCGGAAGCAGAAGCTTTACCCACTAACGATGCTCGAGTAGTTGTGAATTTTCTGAAAAAGCTTTTCTCTCGATTCGGAATTCCAAAAGCTTTGATAAGCGACAGAGGAACTCATTTTTGCAATCATCAAATGGAAAAAGCTATGAAAAGATATGGGGTCCACCATCGTTTCTCAACAGCATACCATCCTCAGACCAGTGGTCAAGTTGAAAACACCAATAGAGCTTTAAAAAGAATACTTGAAAAAACAGTTAAGGATAATCCTTCTGTTTGGTCAAGGAAACTCGATGATGCTCTATGGGCATTTAGAACCGCATATAAAACTCAAATTGGTACAACCCCGTATAGACTTATATATGGAAAAAATTGTCATTTACCATTTGAAATTGAACATCGTGCTTACTGGGCATTGAGGCAATGTAATCCTGATTTTAAAATCGCTGGAGAAAAACGATTTTTACAATTACATGAACTCGATGAATTGAGACTCTAAGCATATGAAAATTCAAAATTATACAAAGCTCGAACAAAAGCTTATCATGATAGGAAGCTAAGAATCCGTAAAGAATTCAAGGCTGGAGACAAAGTTCTTTTGTTCAATTCAAAGTATAAATTCAAAGCTCCTAAACTCAGAACCAAATGGTTTGGTCCATTCGTGGTAAAACATGGTTTTCCATCCGGATATGTTGAACTATATGATAAGAAGGGTGGAACTTTCATTGTTAATGGACATCGAATTAAACAATACCATGATAAGGAGCAATTAAATGAAATGTCAAGTGAGGAAATTCCACTTGAACTGCTCGATAAAAAGAAATATACTGCTATTCCCTTCATGGCACCTTTTCCAGCCGATTATAAAAAAGTAATACAATGGGCTGCGGAAACTGGTTACATCTGGGATGTTCTTCCTAGAACGTGTAACACCGCGAAGTTGCATGATATTGATAAAACTGGAAAAGGAATAGTAAAGGGAAATGTGGTGTATATTCCAAAGAAATTAGGAAAGAATCCTAAAGATAAACCACCAAAGTAAGAAAGAATGAGTCGGGCTGATGACTCATTAATAAATTTAGCGCTTCTCGGGAGGCAACCCGTGTGTTTGTTTTTTATGCCCCGATGGTTTCACCATAAGTGTGGGGGCCTTAATATTATGAATAATAAAATACAAAAATATTTTGCATTTTTGTGTGTTTTTGTTTTGATGATTATGCAGGTTAGGATGCTTGATCTTGAAATCAAATGAAATCCTCCTATTCCTTAAGCTCAGGCAATATCATTTCTCTTATGTTTCATTTCCCTATTTTTATGATTTATCGTTCTTAACATTGAGGACAATGTCAAACTTAAGTGTGTGGGGGGGGGGGGGGGGGGAGGAAATAGGAAATGATCTAGATTTTTAAATTTTTCTATAAATTTGAGCCGACTTTTAAACTGTTTGCCCCTTTTATCTAGTTGTTTTCGCACGTTGAGAATAATTGATAAAGAATAACTAGATTAATCCACTAATAAAACATGTAATTTTTGAAAATTTGAGATGTGTCCTGATTGGCATTGCAATCCATTTTTTTTTTATTGATAACATTGACAGCACAACCATAACCCATTCAACTAAATTGTGAGGATTTGAAGCCTATTCTTATATAGCATATATCTTTTATGCTCTAATCTTTTTGCTATGAGTGTGCCAGTGATCTTATTTATTCTAGAACTTGTACATGCAAATCATTACCAGACCGTAGTGAGATCACATTCGTGTGATATAAATGTATTCGGGTGATAAGAGGCTACCTTAGGAATTAAACCAAATGGCCTTCCATTTTACACATATTGATATATTAGCTAGCCACATTGGTTAGTTAACTTCCATTGACCCATTTGTTAGCACTTATTTTTAGTGCTAGATTCCATTAGTTCACCCTCCGAGCCAGTCTTTTCATTTTGTTACACCAGAAAAATATAAAAATATTTCTCACCTTTAGCCTTAACCTTACCCTTAGTCAAGTCTTGGTTGGTTACTAGCTACTTGGAAAGATGGTTGTTATGTGGGAATCCTTGAAAATGAGAAAGTTGCGAACTCCATGATAATCTCATGGATTATATGTTGGTATGAAAAAAAAATAAAAAAAAAATAAAAAAAGTCATCGTCGTTGTTTGATGACATGGATAGCCAATGAGCTATGAATGATATCAAGGAAGAATCTCAATTTCAAAGGAAAGTGGTGATGTAGCTAGTAGCACTTGGTTGTAGACTTTGGCTATTTGTAAAGTTTTTCAATATTAAAACCAAATATATATATATCCCATGTCTTATCCTTACCCCTTTTGACTTTGTGAAGTTATCAAGTGTAATGACATGTGGTGACCATCCGATTTCTTGAGGAATGAGATAGCGTTGTTAGCGAGCTAAGGTTATCCTTAGTGACCATCCGTTATTTAATAATTCGAGACTTCGTTGTTAGCGAGCTATTATGTTTTACATGAGATAGTGACACAATAGTCTCATATAACCCTTGAAACCTTAAACCCGAATAAAAGTCCTCTTAGATGTTTACATTTGGTGCTTACGCCACGTCAGTTGAGTTTTGTTTCTTGTACAAGCCTATGGTAATATTTGGATTATATCTGCGCAATGAGTGTGATTATATTATATTTTCCAATCACTACAAATGAGTGTTGAGTGAATCATACTTCATATTCCTTTCGTGAGGTGTCTTAATATGTTATCAGACAAGAGAATCATTAAGGTATTGTCAAACATCTCATCTTTTCATTTATAAGCCTAAATAGATGGATCTTATCTTGTACTTGTGCTGGATAGATTTGCATCTCGTTTTTATCATATGGATTTTCTTAAAAGCTAGATTTGCTTGGGGGCAAGCAATGTGTAAGTGTGGGGGATTTGATAACGCTCATTTTGAACATGTTTTTATAGCGTTATTCTTATGATTATGCATGTTATTTGGTTGTATTTATGAACATTTTACGCTTAAAAGGTGCAAAAGATGTGTTTAGGTTCAGGTACAACTATGTCGAAGGAAATAGAGAAAAAGATGAAGAAAAGTCGACAAAATCAAGTAAATATGCGCGAAGTGAAGTTTTCCGTTCAAGATAAAGATTCATGCTATGATTATGTTCAAGTTCAAGAGAAAGATGTGGAAATGAAGTCATGAATAAGTGCCAAGAAGTGTGTTACAAGTGGGAATTATATGCTAGCTCTGAGTTGAAAGTTATGTGCAAGACTTGGTCTAAACCCAAGGTTTAAGTTTCTAGACCCAAGGTTTAAAGAAGGGGAGCTCATGCCTGAGGTATAAGAATTCATGCCTGAGGTATAGCCGTCACTGTCACCCATACCCAGGGTCTACATTTTCATACCTGAGGTATGCAGAAAAATTGACATGAAGATTTACATTAACTCTTCACTTTAAGCACCATTAACACCAAGGCTAATCATTTACTTCTAATCACTAAAGTTCCTGCATCATTATGACACTTGGAGCCCAAGTTGTTTTCTTGTTGGCAAAGGGTAATCTCCCTACATAAGGATAAGAAAAACATAGAGAGAAGAGACAATCAAGATACAATAAACTACAACAAAATTATGTCACTATTTTCTCTTACATTTGGGGCGACAAAGAGGAGGAAAACGCAGGAAAAGGAGACTAAAACTCTTACCAATCATAACTTCAATTACGCAAGGATCATTGTTGATCATTTCACAAGTGTTCTTCATTACTTGTAATCATCATTACAACATTTTGTAAGACTATTCAATCATGTTTACTATTGATCAATTTCTTATGGTTATTACTTTGTTTACCATGAGTGGCTAAGTGCCTTATGCACTTGCCTAGATGATGTTTGATTTATTATTCATTTGATTGATTATGACTTATTGGTTCTAACACAAAAGAAAAGTTAACACTAAGAACGAGTTGTGCTATCTTAAGTTTTCTCCACCAAAGAGTTATTAAGTTTGGGTAATTTCTAATGATGTATTGGGTTGAAAAAGACATTGTTAGTAAGTTATTTGTAAACCTTTGTCTATGAGGGCTTTACCTTATGTATTGACCATTTCATAAGAAACTTAATTTAACTTGGAAAGCTAAATAGTGTGGTTGTCAATTATTTGTGAAACGAAAGTGAATCGGGTAATTGAGTTGTGTTAATCTTGGATTGATCAATTCTTAAATATTGTTTTTATAATCCCTAAATCTTGACGAGGATTGAAAGTAATTGAAACAATATAGTTAGTACACCACTAATCGAATTAGAACACCATCTAATTTGTTGATCATAATCAAATGGAACCAATGTCATAATCATGTCAAGGGAATTGTGCAAACTAGTCTAGGCAAGTGTAGTCTTTTAATTATTGAATTTTCATCATCTTTATTTGCTTGCTAATTAGAATTGCTTAGTTGGATTGCTATTTATTTACAAAAATTCACATCACACAAACAAAACAAATCCTAGTGAACGACCTCGGCTTACCTCAATTATCTCTTACTACATACGGACGAGTATACTTGCTCGTATGTGTTTCGTTTGAATCATTGGTAAATCGTGTTAAAAAATTTAAAACTTGGACTCCTAACGGGTATATCCCTTGAAACACATCAGGGCCTGAGGATGAAAAGGGTCCTGAATCCTCGGTTGGGCAGCACTACTCAACTGGGAAGGGGACCAACATCCAATCACATCCCGTTCACGGCTCTGAGAAATCACACTCAGAGTCTCAGGGAGTTAAGGACACTAAATCCCCAAAAGGGCAGTACAACCCTGATGGGAAGGGGGACCACCAACCATCACAATCTGTGCCTCATGATAGTACTGAAACACACCCCCATCGGTACTTGAAGGCGCTAAGGAGGAAAAAGACTCAGAGGGATTAAAACCACCCGCTGATACGGAACCCACAACCCCAGGCGGATCCCTTCTCTCGGGAACTGACCCCAAACAGCAGGCTGAGCAAACCCACTCAGTTATTATGACGGGGTCAAGACCTGGCCAAACCCAATTGTAGATTCAGTCCATAGCAGAATTTCAGGCTGCTCTTTTATCTGATGAAGAGCTCACTCTTGAAAGTGAGGAAGAAGTGTTTGAGGCAGGTGATGATATGGTAACTGATGCCCAACCCACTGAAACATCGCATCAGTCCTCTCCACCACATGGTGAAGAATCAGCTTCTCAGGCTGATCATTCTTCGGACTCAGAATCATCCTGCCCAGCAAATCTCAGGAAGTATGACAACATTCTTCCTCTCACTGAAAGACAATTGGTCAAGTTCCTGCAAAAGTCCAACAATGCTCTTTTTCAAAGGCTCACTGAGGAAATCTTTGACCAACATTGTGAAGCTGCTGTTCACTATGTCAACCTGAGGGAATCTGTTGAGGCTTATCGTGAAGAAGCAAATGAGCAACAATTAGGGATTTCCTACAACTTGACAACTCTTGATCAGAATCTTAAAATGTTCAACGCCTCGCTCTCAAACATCACCAAGAGCGTTGCAACTATTCAAGAGTCAGTGAAAGATGACCCTAAGCTCAACAAGAAAATTCTTCAGGCTTCTGAGACTTTTCAGCAACAGTCAACTCAGTTAACTGAGGTTGTCAACATGCTGAACTCCTCTAACCTTCAGGGTCTCAGCTCTTCAGTGGACTCCATCAAGTCTTCTCTGGTACTTATGGAGGCACACTTGTCATCTTGGGCTAAGTCTTTAAATTTCTTGGCCTGGAATCTTGGGCCTAGGATGACTGCAATAGAGGCTTCTCAGGCATCTCTTGAAGCTAAGGTCTCAACTCTTCAGCAGGACACCTCAGACATCACGTCAATGATGACTGAGATTTATCAAGCTTTCAAAGGTCAGGCTGCTCCCTCAACTTCAGTCAGCGCTCCAAATCTTGCTCTCATAATAGCTCAAGCAACAGTTGAGGGGGAGAAAGTCACTGAAGCTTCTTCCAGCCAACAACCTCCTTCTCATACTGAGGGGGAGATTCCTGAAACAACCCCATCATCATCACACCAAGACAAAGGCAAAGGCATTCTCACTACTGAGCCTGAGCCTACAATATTGGTGCCTGCTTCCTTAGAAAGAAGACCTGACCCTGATGAACCAATCAAGGTCCCTTATGAGGTCAATGGAGTGATACAACTTCTCACTGAGGCTGAAATTCAGGCTCATATGAAGAAGGAAGAAGGGTTGAAGAGAGCAGCTGAGCAAGAAAGGCAGAACAAGTCTGCCCTCATCCAGGTGGTCAGAGAAGAGGCTGAGAAGATTGGTCTTGAGCCAAAAGAACTTGCTGGAAGGAAAGGTGGTTAGAGCTTCGTGCAAGCTCAGGATGCTGAGATGACTGCTCTCAGGAAGAAAAGAGAAGAAAGGTTGAAAAGGAATGAGGAGATAAGACAAAAGAGGATTGAGTGATACCAATGGGTTATGACTAGCAGACTGAGACCTGAGCCTATCACTGATGTAAAGATTCATCAGAACACCAAGCCTACTGTCATCAGTGTATTCAGAGGTCCTGACAGGAGGAACTTTGATATTCATGAGCCCTTTAGATTCGCTGACTTTGGGATCACTGAATTGGATGAATTGGGTCCAATCATATTCAAGAAGTAGAACATTGTTGTCACAGAACTGATGAAGTCCCTGAAACTAAGATATGAAAAACTGGCAACAACACCTCAAGAACTTGGTATTCCCTCACTTCTCCCAGCTCCAGCCAGTCAGCCTGCTCCTACTCAGTCCTCTAGAAGAAAGAGGAAAAAATTGAGTCTGAGCCTGAGATCAAAGTTCCTGGCCTTGAATGCAACAGAGCCCTCCCTGAAGGAGTTACATTCGTGAACAACTTGGCCATTGAACAACCTGAAAGGGGTCTCTTCTTCACTGATGCGTTTGGTGATAAAGCCTTCCAGAGATGGAGTGATATTGATAAAGCAGGAATTAAAACAATGCTTGGTTACCTCATGATGGCCTCTCCCATACAGAGTCCTGAAAATGTGAGGTTCTGTCATGACCTGAGAATCAAGATCCAAGAACATCCTGACCAACATGAGCTGGAATTCAAAAGGCCAAAGCTTGAAGCCCTTGGTTACAAGTTTGACTGAATGTATCTGCAACACCACTATCCTGTACATTGTTTAGTAGTTAGGACTCTTGTAATGAAATTAATAAAATGATGTTCCTTTGCTTTGTTATTTCAGTGTCCTTATTTACTTTCTAGTACATTCAGTATGAGCAGAAGTCATTAGCTCACTCATAACTGATCAAAAATCTTAAGCATAATTTATATCCAAATAGGGGGAGATTGTTGGGTCCTTCAGTACCCAAGGATCCTTAAACAGGATTTGAATACAAATTACGCTAAGTGTTAATCAACCGAAAACACAATTAAGTCACTGAGTGAACAGTCACTCAGTGAGTTACCTTCAAGATGCTCAGGACGAATCTAAAGAAGAAAGATTCACCACACAGTGAGGCGGTACTCCCTGAAGTGTTACTTGAGCCAAAGAAGAAAGTAATGGGTTCAGTGAGTGTTGGACAAGAACTCACTGAACCCCAGTCTCCTCAACAACAATAACTGAAGACTGAAGACTGAAGGCGAATGACTGAAGAATCTAAAGCCTGAATAAAAGGCGGGATTAAGCGGGAAGGGTTTGAAGAGATAAGAACAAGTCTTATCGGGGTCAGAAACAAACCATCCCTAAAGCGGCTAAAAGTCAAGAAGTGTCAGGACTGACACTCGAAGACTTTTTGGCTCAATCCTATTGGTTCTTGGAAATGACAACTACTGTTGTAGTTGTCAGACACGCCTTCCTATTATTTATGTATTTTTAGTCTTTCAGTACTCTTACATGTTTGCCTATAAATAGCAAACAGATGGAGAAAAGTGGGTTAGGTATTTTGTGCAATTAAAAGCTTAGACTTTCACAATACCCCTTTTCTCCTACAAAGAGTAACCAATCCCTGAGATAGCTCAGTGGGTCAAAATTGTTATTACCTAAGCATAGCTTAAGTTTAGATAGGAGACACCATACCTTGTCTATTCAATCCCAAGTGTTTGTTCCGCAAAACACTTGGATAATAGATTCTTTGATTGATTCCTAATAAGAATTTAAACGTTGAAAAAGATTGTGTTTTTATATTTACGTTTTAACTTATAAATTGTAATTAATCAATAACATTGTATCAGTCATAAACACTAATAGATTAACTCTTTAGTTAACTCTAAGCGTGTTAAGGGAACAACAGTAATATTCTCGAAGAGTTTGGGTTGGGATGAGGAAGTAGAAGAGAACTTTCAAAAGCTGAAAAGATATTTGTTTCAACTCAAGAAGGAGACTTAGTTATGTCCTTATGCAACATGAGAAGATTATCGGTTATGCATCAATACATCTAGAACCGTAGGAGGTGAACTATTCGACGGATAAATTGGGAGTGAATTGTGACAGACATGAAGAAGCTCAGGAACAATACGGTGGAATATGATCTATGTTAGAAGACTTGAAGGAAGCGGTTTGATTGAAGCACACAGTTCTATTTGCTCTATTCATCGTAGTTGCACTATTATGTATAGAGACTTACAGCAGAAATTTTGATGGAATGGTATGAAGACGGTTGTGACTACATTGGTGGCGAAGTGTTTAGCGTGTCAAAAAGTTAAGTATTAGCATCAGCATAAAAGTGAATTTCTTTAGTCTTTGGACGTTCTTATATGGAAGTGGGATTAAACCTTCATGGACTTTGTAACGGGAATTCCGCGCACATTTAGGAAGGACAGTACGAATTAGGTTGTAGTGGATCGTTTGACTAGGTTGGCTTACTTTGAAAGATTGGAAGAGATTTCTTTCAGCAGATGCAATGATCGTGTCGGAGAATCGCGTTTTACTTCACACTTACAGAAGAGTTACAGAAGACTATGGGTATTGGACTCGGATTTCAACACAACTTCTCATCTTCAGACTGAGGGACAAACAGAACAAATTTTCAAACTTTGGGAGATGTGTCTTTTGACAAGTGCTCGGTCTGGTTGTGTTTGCTCAATAAGATAAATGGCATGCAAGTGACAAAGGTTTCCTTTCAGAGTTTTGTATGAACAGAGATGTAGAACACCTTTTGGTTGAATTAAGTCGGGAAGTTTCTTATTGAAGGTCCGGAGTGTTTACAGTGACTAAGGGATTAGTTATCATTGTGGAAGAGAAACTTTGAAATTTTGGACCGGGGAATTTGTGTGTCCGTAGGGTGTCCCCATACGAAGCGTTAGATGTTGTGGCATATAAGGAAGTTTTGGTTCACGATACGTTAGTCCTTAGATTCGTTCTTATCCGTACGATTATCCCACCTAATTCCGTTATGCTTTCTGATACGTTTTAATACTACGATATGTGCATAGTTGATCGTCAGTATGAATATGCTACCCATCTTATTATGCGTTTTGATGTGATTGGATATTTCGATATATGCTTTGTTGATCGTTAGTACGTTCTCTCTGTTCGTTCAGAATTTTAGACAGAATTGATGAAAATTTTCCTATAGTTTAGCATTACCTCCATATTTTCCTCGTGTGTATATGTGTTTTATATATCTCTTTTTGAGATTACAACTATCATCTGTTACCTATTTGTTTCGTATCCGTTGGATCAGATTTGTTATGATTTGTGTTCTATTGTTAGTTTGACGGGATCGAGTCATGAGAAATAAAACTATTCCGTTTGTGAAGATTCTTTTGGAAGAACCTCTCCGATCGTAAGGCTAATTATCGTCGTTTCTTTTCGTAATTTAGTATGTATCCGTCTAACTTGTGCGACTTCAATATTGAGGACGAAATATTTTTTTAGAGGGGAAGAATTATAACGACCTGAAAAATCCGAAATAACATTGAAACTTTGATACGAGCATAACCTAAAATCATTGTACTATTGAATAAGTTACCTACTATGTTATAAATATAAAACTACAAGTGTGAATCTATAACCTATACAAAATCGACCTAAACTAAGTTCATACACTTGTATCACACGTTCACAAGTTGTATTGGACCCATTTATATTTTGTGAACCTTGCACCATCCAAAAATTCAAAGAGATAATACCAAAATATAAAAGTTTGAATATTTGGAAGAAGATTGAGTCTCCCCTAGTCCCTTTATACTCGGCATTATTCCCTCTATATTTCCCCATTTGTTGATTACTTCCAAAACCGTACTTAACATTTCCTATCTCACACTAAACCCTAAAAAACAAACACTAAATCGGCTACTTCCATTTTTCCCAAGAAGATCAAGTACGAAGGTGGTTTTGGCGTTCTAGGCTTGGTGATAGCTAAGTAGTGATCGTGGGTATTCATTCTTTTGGTGTGATCGTGCATGGTTCTGGTTCTATAGGAGTGTGGGTTTTGGTTCGAAGAGATTCTGGTCCTGGTGTTCTTGTTTTGTTCGATTGATTCGACCAAGAGGTACTCCTATATCGTCTTGGTATCTTCTTAGTTCAGGTTATATAACACACATACGTATTAATCATGTAAAACATGATCTTTGTTTAATTAATAACATAATTATATGAATGGACATATATGTATACGAAACATAACTCATGATAACTGGATATATATGTCGACTTTAATTCTGTCTTGGGGGCCTTCAAATTTGTTGTCACGTAAGCTTTTAATCTGGTCATTTGAGTCCTAATGTGATCATTAAATTCGACCTTAAAACCTGTTATTAATGACCATTAATGAGGCATGTGAAAATAGAAACCCTAGGCCATGAATTGTAGGGCTGAGCATCGGGCCGCTCCCGACCCGATCCCGACTATCCCGAATCCCGACAAGCCGGAAAACACAAACCGAGTCCCGACCCGATTAAGCTCGGTTCGGTTTTGGGACAGTCGGGACGGGTCGGGATCGGTCGGTTTGATCGGTTTTGTTTGTTGTTTTTTGGTTTTTGGCCCGTCCCGACCCGATCCCGACAAAATGGAAAACACAAACCAAGTCCCGACCCGTTTGAGATCGGTTCAGTTTCGGGACAGGATTTGGGACTCGGGATCGGGACGGGATTCTGGAGTCGGTCGGTTTTGCTCACCCCTAATGAATTGTAACGAGGGGCTGTGATTGCATGTGAAGTTTTTAGGAATGTTTTGGCTCAGTGTGTGTAGGCTTTGCTGTGTGTCGACATGTGTGAGTTTACAATCTGTTTAGAAGTTGCCTTGATCGTTGTCATGTGGTGTTGGTTCGGGTTTTGTTGCTGCTCTTTTGTAAACCCTCGCACCACCTTTAAAATTGCTTTGACACATGTTCTTTAGCCCTAAAATTTGCCTCGCCTAGGATCTTTTATGGCTCGTTAAAACTGGTGGTATGTGGGCTGTTTGAGTGTCATATGGGCATGTCTAAACCTGGATATATACATGTCGCTATAAATGTTTTAGTGGAGTTTTGTTGTGCCTTGTTTGCTGCCTCGCCAAATCCACTCGTACCTTTATTACTTACCTCGCCAAGATCATTTTGCCCTAGCCCTTGCCTCGTTAAGTCCTACCATGAGTGTGCTTGTTTGGTCTTGTGTCTCGATGTGAATGGTGTCACCAAGGTCTGTTTACGTAGCTCACGATCAAATAGAACTTGATTTGGGTCATTTAACGTTTGCACTTATGAACGAGTAAAAAAAATAAAAATGATGTAAAGCATGGTCTTGTGTATTGAACAAATTAAGATATTAAGTTTGGAGAATTTTTGAGGCATGCAATATATTTGATATACATATGTATTCAAGAAGGCTACAAGTAAACCTGAATTTACACTTTTAACCCTAAACTTTGGTGGTTTTCACATTTAAACCCTATACTTTGCTAAAATGACATTTAAAACCCTGGACTATGATAATTGTCATATTGAACCTTTAAGTTAACTTATTATCAGTTGGGGACCCTAATTTGAGTAATTATGAATTATAACCCTAAGTTACTAATTACGGAAAGTTACTAATTATGGAAAGTTGCAAAATATGAAAAGTTACTAAATTTAGAAGGTTACTATATATGGAAAGTTGCTATTTATATCAGGAAACCCTAATATGTTAATCTGAACAACAGTAAGTACTGATTCAGAAATAACTTATGAAATGGTTCTTAAATAATAAGACAATCATTAATTCGTGTAGATTCGCTGAAGAAGGAGTAACTTTCGATCCTTGTGTTTTCGGATACGGTTTCATTTGCGGTCCGAGGTACAAATATTCTATCCCTTTTCAGTAAGGATTTCTCATGACTTCTCAATCCTTGACTTTGATTCATTTACAATGTTATGATCCGTTTGATATGATCCGTTTGCTATGACCCGTTTGATATGATCCGTTGATATGATTCAGTTTGCTATCCATTTTGTTATGATATTCGTTATGCTATCTCATTTGATGTGAGATTCTGTTCAGTTTGATATGCTTTGTTGATTATGCTATGATTGCTTCGTTATGATTATGGGTAGCTTTGCTTTGTTCTGTTGCCCGAGCTAACTAGTCATGGAGGTACCATGACCATGTCATTGAGGCAACAATGGCATGACACTTTTTGTGGAGGTGTGATTGATCCACGGCATCCCATTCTGTTCTGTTATGATATTTGTGCACATTGGCCATTATGTATATGTATGTTCAGTCTCGTACTGGCATATGTATTTTGTTTTGCAAGGGGTGTATGGATGCATCCTAGGTATACGTTTGGTGTGATGATGATGTGACTTAGTGATTGGTTTGTGCGTGTCATGCACCCCATTTCACTTGATGAGGCGAAAAGTGTACCGCTTTTAAGGGGTCATTTAAGCCCGAAATCGTATTTATTTGATCAAATATTGCCCTAAATCGTTCCTTTTGTCATTTTAGGTACTTTTGAGGAGAAATCTGGAAAAGGAGGTATTTTGGACGTTTTTGGAGCATTAAAGTGAAGAAAACGACAAAGTCTCAAGAATCGGCTAAAAGTTACTCTTGACGGCGTCACAATTAACATGGGACGGCGTCATGCCTTGGCAAGAAAAGTTGGATGTGAAATTTACTCATGACGGGCCAGTGAGTTAGCATGAGAATTCTGACGGCGTCACGCTTTAACTAAATCAAGGGCGTCACGGCTTAAATCATAAGGGGACGGCGTCACGTTCAGGGTTAGACGGCGTCAAGCCTTGATAAGCCAGAATGGATTTTTGAAGAGCTAAAGAGGGACGGCGTCAAGAAGGTCATCCGGGAACCCTAAAAGCGGCGAGGTGACGGCGTCACAATGCATAAGGTGACGCCGTCAGATCCAAAAATCTATATATAGTTTTCTAATCTTTTGTCATTAAGGAGAGCTTAGTGTGTGGAATTTTGGGATAAAACCCTAAGACGATTTTAGCTACTTTTTCAGGGCTTCTTGCCTTGAGATCTTCCATGTTTCATTGAAAGATAAGTTATCAATTAATCATTCAATATGTCTATGTGTTGTTTGATTCTATCTTATGCTTGTCTTTTGTTTAACATGTTAGGCTAATTTTATCTTGTGTTTGCTTAGATCTAATGAAACCTAGCTATTGATTATTGGTTGTTAGTGTGTTGTTAGTTGTATTGGATGATTGTTTATCTATGTTAGGCTTAAGAAAACTGGCTAACTTCCTATTTGGTAACTTGCTTGAACGTCTTAAGAAACATGAACCAAACGCGTACTAAAGGTTTTTATGGTTGTATTTAATGCACAAGCGAATTCTAGTGATCCCATGTTAGGAGCTTCCTAGCCGGCTCGACATAGGAGTGAAGTAGGAGCTTGTAGAGTTGGGGAAGTAAGTACGCCACCCCACGAATGGTATTAAGGAATACACCCGTCATCCACGCGACTAATACACACTAATTAACCGGTAAAAGATAGTTAGGGAGTAAGGAAATCTAAGTAAACACATTTCTCTACACATAAGTTTCTCACCACTTTTCATTTTTGTTATTTTATTTTATTTGCATTCGTAGTCATTTGGGTTAGTTGACTAGCAACTAATTCCGCCCACTCCTTCAAACCCGAGATTTTACTTGCTTTCATAAAATTATAAAAACATAAAAAGAATCTTCCTCAACCCTTAGACCTAATTAGAGTAGCCTTTCATACCTAACGAACACTATTCCCTGTGGAGAACGATCAATCCCCCGTACTTACCACTACACTATACTACATCGGTCAGGTACACTGCCTGGTGGGGTTGTAAGCCTCTTGAGATCCCTCGAGAGGTAAAACCTGTTGTAAGGTTACAAAACCACGCAATCAAGTTTTTGGCGCCGCTGCCGGGGAATAGTTATTGTTTAGGTTGAATTTTTATTTCTATTAGGTCTACTCACTAGGTTCCTTTCTAGTGAGATTTTTATTTTATTTTTCTAGGTTTTCTTTAGTCTATCTATTTTCTTCGTGTCTTTGTTCGTAACCATACCATCCGACATCATGGAAGATGGTAATATCCTTAACCCCCACAACCCACCACCACAACAACCACCACCACCTCCTAGAGCCCGTACTTTAGGAGAGTATTCCCGTCCTAGCCACCATGGCTATCGAAACACCATTGAGCTCACTCAAGGAGCCAATATCACACCCTTGCGATCCGACACCATCCGGTTGGTGCAAAGTGGATGCGCATTCCATGGACTTCGTTCTGAAGATCCTAATCAACATCTCAAGGACTTTCTTAAAATCGTTGATTCTATAGACCTTGATGTTGCCACTCGAGAGACGACCCGATTGCGTCTCTTCCAATTCTCTTTGCGGGACCAAGCTAGTCAGTGGCTAGAACGTCAACCCGCAGGATCCATTACCTCTTGGGATGATCTCACCACTCGTTTCCTTGCTCAGTTTTTCCCACCGGGAAGAACTACCAAGCTAAGGAATGATATCTTGATGTTCCAACAACGTCAAGGCGAAACTCTCTACGAGGCATGGACTCGATTCAAGGACTTACTCCAAAAAGTCCCTCACCATGGCATAGAACTTTGGCTCCAAGTCCAAATCTTCTATGACCATATCAATCTCTCCACGAGGCAAACCATTGACCAATCGGCCGGTGGCAAGCTACGTGATCTAAGTGCGGAACAGTCATGGGCTCTCCTAGAGGATCTTGCTCTTTATGACAACGAAAGTTGGAGTGATCCCCGTGATTTGAATAAAACGGTCAAGGCAATATCTTTGCCTTCTAACAATTCAAGCACTTCTGACCGTAGGATCATAGAACTTGAAGACCAAGTCAAGTTTCTCATGAAATCTTACGAGGCTCCTAAACTTTCAAACCAAGTGAACAAAATCACTTCTTCATGTGAATTATGTAGTGGTCCCCACGACACTCGTGATTGCATGGAACTCCCCGAACAAGCTTTTGTGGACTACGCATCCTCGCGTACCGACGGAGCGGGAGACAAGTGGTACACTTTCAAACCCGAGCCAAACCATTATGGTGATTCATACAACCCCTCATGGAAAAATCACCCGAACCTTAGGTGGAGACAAAACCAAAACTCACAACAAACCAATTCTTCCAACCCACCTAATCGTTTCCAATCAAGCGGTTCCAACTCGAACCGTACTTTCAACAACAATCCTTCCGGCAATGGTAGTACCAATAACTTTGAAGGATTGATGTCTCAATTTATGGCATCTCAAGAAGCTCGTTTAGCCAAGTTTGAAGCCGATTTCAAACAAAAACAAAGCGAGATGACCGATAAGATTGACACCTTGTTGAAAGCCCTCAATGACCGAGAAATGGGAGCACTCCCTAGCAACACGGTCAAGAACCCGAAACTAAATGTCAACGCTATTTCATCGGTTTCGTCCCCTAGTTCTTGTCCACAATATTATTCGGTCAATTCCATGAGCACGTGTTTCAAACAAACCCAAGTCGTTCCAAATGACCAAGAAGTTATGACATCCAAATTGGTCAACAACATAGTTGAAACACCTCCCACTCAAAACCTTGACGAAGAATTCAAGGAGCTCCACCTTGAAAGTCCGGTTGTTGATGAGTTGGATGAAAAGAAGCTCAAGTTAGGCGAAAGAGGGACCGCCTTTGTTCAAAACAAGCTACCTAAGAAATTAGATGATCCGGGCTTATTTGTTCTACCTTGCAAGATCGGTAATTCGGAGGCTTATGACACATTAGCCGATCTTGGATCAAGCCTTAACCTACTTCCGTTACCTCTCTACACCTCTCTAAAACTTGGAAAACTTGAAGAAACCGAGGTAATAATAGGCTTAGCGGATGGAAGTGTTGCTTACCCGGTTGGAGTAGTTAAGGACGTGTTAGTGCACATTGGAAAACTAACCATTTTAGCCGATTTCCACGTCCTTGATATGGTTAGCGACCCTACATGCCCCTTGTTGATAGGTAGAGGATTTTTGGCGACCGCTAGTGCTATGATTGATTGTAAGGAATCCAAGATAGCGGTAGGAGAAGGAGATACTTGGTCAGTCTATGATGTTAAGAAACATGCCTATGATACTAGTGAGGAACCAACACCACATTGGCTAGAATCAAATAGGAGACCATCTAGATATGGACCTTGGATTGATAGAGACTTCATAGGACCCCAACGCCCATTTTACCTAGAAGAGGACTTTGTTAACCGAACGCATTCGGTGGAGCAACTCTTGGCTAGGGACACCGAATTGGACCCATTTGAAGATTCTCTAGTTTTTAGAAAGATGATTGATTTCCTAGGAGTTTTGCCAATTAACCTAGGAATGAATAAGTGGATTTGTGAGGAAGATGATCATAAGTGGAATTGGGATAAACCACCCAAAGATGGAGATGGGTCATGGCATATCAAGATGACATTGTATGACCCGGATGGAGAGAAGTTTGAAAAGATATATCGTACTAAGCGAACCAATAGGAAACTTCAATCCAAGCTTAACCCTAAAGACGTCCTCGATGACGAGCTTACTTACATAGGGTAGCGTGACTTTGAGTCTAGCTACAAGACTCGTTAATAAAGAAAAGCGCTTCTTGGGAGGCAACCCAAGCTTTATTTGTTTTATTTGCTTTGTGTGTTTATTTATTTGTTTGTTTGATTTTATTTGTTTCCGTATGTATGTTTAATTTTTATTATTATTGATTCATGTTCAAAACTAAATTGTGAAAATGCTTTATTTTGTTTTTAACTTCGTCTTAACTACATATAAAGGTATTTTGCAAAAGATAAGTGTAAGGGAAATCTAAATCGGTTTATTAGAACTCATATGAACATGAATCGTAATAATAATAAATTAGCATACATATTAGTGTTTGTTTGAGTCAAATGTTTGTATCGAGTCATAATGATGTTTTGCAGGATTTCCAGGAAGTAAGGTAAAGGTTTTTCCAGAAATTTTCCGGAAACTTAAAATGAAAATTTTTGTCAGGTCATTTCTGACGGCGTCAGGGGTTATAACCTGACGGCGTCAGATTTAATTTCCAGAAATTTTTGAAAGTTTTGTTTTCATAAAAAGTTTTTATTAAATCTCCAACTTATAATCTCCAGGAATCTGCAAAATTATCATTCCACAAGCATTATATCCTTATATATAGATTTTATCCCGCCGATGTTATGCAGGTTTTCGTGTTTGTTTTCTCAGGTTTAACAGGTTATTTTGGACAAGGAAATGTTTTTGGATCAAGCTTATGGCGATGCATTAGTCATGGAGCTTCAACATTCTCTTTGGAGGAAGATTTAACCGTGTGATTTCACTATCCAACGAGCGAATCAGGGGAGTATTTGATTTCATTCTTTTACTTTATGCTTTTACATCTTGTTATTTGAACATTGGGGACAATGTTCATCTTAAGTGTAAGGGGAGGGTAAAAGTACGATTTTAGAGAATACAATTGCGCTTGATTTTTGTTTGTTTAATAGTAGATGTGTAATAAAACTGAGAGAAATACTTGTTAAGGTAATTTTAGTGCCAAATTTAAAATTTTTTACAACATATAGGAGTGAAACTTTGATCTTAATGAGCGTCTCACGGATAGGAGTTATATGACTAGCACAAAAACCGTACCACTAAAAAATTTTCCACCCCCAAATATGTGAGGTTCGCCCCTAGAATTGGTAGGAAAAGCATTTATGCTATGATGTGTGTACCGGTAGCACTTAGATTCTAGAACTTGCGTTAGGACCATTCCGAGGCCACAAGTGAGACTACATTCGTGTAGTTAGATTTACTACATGATAAGAGGCATTAGGATTAACCCATTGTTTTACACCTGTGTTTTTGTTATAATTACATTGGCTACATTGGTCAAGTAATTCTCCCACACCCTTTGCGTTGTACTCATTTTTAGTATACGATACCCCTAGTACACCCCTCAGAGCCTATCTTTTCGTTTCGACCTTTAAGCATTCTACTTAAAGGAAGAATTTGTTACACCCCACTAAAATGTACACCCAAATCGCCTTAGCCTACCTTGTATGCACTCATTTTTAGTGCATTATTGTGACAGCATTTGTTTAAACCCAAGTTAATTATCTAGTTGATTACATGGTTGCTAAGTCGAGTCATATCCTTGTACATATTGTTTTGGGACGATTGGGACTCATGGGTAAAGTACTAGTATAATGGAGTAATGGGGAAGAACATCATTTATTACCCCCGTATGTGCTAAATGTTTTAAAAGTACTCCAAGTTTTTCAATTATCTTAATTCGAGTCATTAGATTAGTATTTGTAAAGTTATGTAAAAATTCAAGTGTAAGGGGAATGCAATGCCCCTATGATGTATTATTTTGGATGGTAGGGCAAAAGTGTATGTCAAAAAAAAAAAAAAAAAAAAAAAAAAAAAAAAAAAAAAAAAAAAAAAATCAGGAAAAACACAAAAAAATGAGAAAATGAAAAATAGAAAAACATACGGACTACCATCCCGTTTCATTTTATGTTTGCTTTATATTTTTGTTATTTTGTTATTTCGTTTTTAGCTTAAGATCGAGTCGAGTCTTGGCTTAGCAACATTGTATAGTACATGTAATTGATCAAGATCTTTAACTCGCCACCAGTAAAATATCCCGTATCCAACAAAACCGTGTTTTCCTTTTCCCTACACCTAACGTTATAACCCATTTAAAAGCCCTCTTTGATAGTTTATCTTAGGTGCTTACGCCTAGTGGAGGAGGTTTTCGATCCTTTCCCAAGCCTATGGTAATCTATTTGCTATGACAGGTAGTGAGAGATATTTTCCGTTTTCATTTATGAGATTTATTTTGATGACACTTGAGAGATGTGAGTATCTAAACACTACTTGTGAGGTGCTAGTTTATAATCTCCGTGCTTATTATGATTGAAGTGGAACGATTATTTGTTGTAATTACTTTTATGTTAGCATTAAATGACCCCTAACTTGTATTTTGATTAGAATAAAAGCGCATTTGCTTGAGGACAAGCAAATCTCAAGTGTAAGGGTATTTGATGAGGCGAAAAGTGTACCGCTTTTAAGGGGTCATTTAAGCCCGAAATCGTATTTATTTGATCAAATATTGCCCTAAATCGTTCCTTTTGTCATTTTAGGTACTTTTGAGGAGAAATCTGGAAAAGGAGGTATTTTGGACGTTTTTGGAGCATTAAAGTGAAGAAAACGACAAAGTCTCAAGAATCGGCTAAAAGTTACTCTTGACGGCGTCACAATTAACATGGGACGGCGTCATGCCTTGGCAAGAAAAGTTGGATGTGAAATTTACTCATGACGGGCCAGTGAGTTAGCATGAGAATTCTGACGGCGTCACGCTTTAACTAAATCAAGGGCGTCACGGCTTAAATCATAAGGGGACGGCGTCACGTTCAGGGTTAGACGGCGTCAAGCCTTGATAAGCCAGAATGGATTTTTGAAGAGCTAAAGAGGGACGGCGTCAAGAAGGTCATCCGGGAACCCTAAAAGCGGCGAGGTGACGGCGTCACAATGCATAAGGTGACGCCGTCAGATCCAAAAATCTATATATAGTTTTCTAATCTTTTGTCATTAAGGAGAGCTTAGTGTGTGGAATTTTGGGATAAAACCCTAAGACGATTTTAGCTACTTTTTCAGGGCTTCTTGCCTTGAGATCTTCCATGTTTCATTGAAAGATAAGTTATCAATTAATCATTCAATATGTCTATGTGTTGTTTGATTCTATCTTATGCTTGTCTTTTGTTTAACATGTTAGGCTAATTTTATCTTGTGTTTGCTTAGATCTAATGAAACCTAGCTATTGATTATTGGTTGTTAGTGTGTTGTTAGTTGTATTGGATGATTGTTTATCTATGTTAGGCTTAAGAAAACTGGCTAACTTCCTATTCGGTAACTTGCTTGAACGTCTTAAGAAACATGAACCAAACGCGTACTAAAGGTTTTTATGGTTGTATTTAATGCACAAGCGAATTCTAGTGATCCCATGTTAGGAGCTTCCTAGCCGGCTCGACATAGGAGTGAAGTAGGAGCTTGTAGAGTTGGGGAAGTAAGTACGCCACCCCACGAATGGTATTAAGGAATACACCCGTCATCCACGCGACTAATACACACTAATTAACCGGTAAAAGATAGTTAGGGAGTAAGGAAATCTAAGTAAACACATTTCTCTACACATAAGTTTCTCACCACTTTTCATTTTTGTTATTTTATTTTATTTGCATTCGTAGTCATTTGGGTTAGTTGACTAGCAACTAATTCCGCCCACTCCTTCAAACCCGAGATTTTACTTGCTTTCATAAAATTATAAAAACATAAAAAGAATCTTCCTCAACCCTTAGACCTAATTAGAGTAGCCTTTCATACCTAACGAACACTATTCCCTGTGGAGAACGATCAATCCCCCGTACTTACCACTACACTATACTACATCGGTCAGGTACACTGCCTGGTGGGGTTGTAAGCCTCTTGAGATCCCTCGAGAGGTAAAACCTGTTGTAAGGTTACAAAACCACGCAATCAGTGGTTTGTGCGTGTCATGCACCCCATTTCACTTCCGGGAGCTAGCTACTCCATTTGGTACTTTGGAGGTCTCCTCTCCATGTACAATTATGATTTGACGGATATATGGTTATGATTATGATTATGATTTGGTGACTAAGCATGTGGCATGCTTTCTGAGCTCGTTGGGCATTTCCTTATGATATTATGATTTGATTCCGTTTGATTCTGGATTTCCTTTTGATACTTATGACTCACTTCTGTTTTGCTTCTTAAGATACATGACATTTTGTTCAGTTGATCCTTGATCTCTTATTCGTTTAACATCTGATATTCGTTTCAACAGGAGCTTATGTTTCCCTTTCCCTATACTTATATATGTTTGATTATTCATTTTTGTTATATTTATTAACTGGGCTTTTTAAGCTCAGCCACATTTCTTTTCCTGCGGCAGGTTTTAGATTGGAAGCTGGGATTGAGTGAAGAGTGCATAGGAGCTATTAGTGGACTACCCTTGTGATAGATGCCTTTTGCTTCTGGATTAGACTTTGGATTTATATTCAGTTAGATTTAGTTGGATTTGTATTTTAGTTTTGGGAACTCATTACGATTTAGAATTATATTTCCCTTAGTTTCATTTTAAACTTATGTAACCTTATTATTAATAAAAGTCTTCCGCTTGCGTTTGTTCTGTTGACACCATAATGTGGCATTTTGACCCTTGTCGGGTTGGGGTGTTGCACTCTCAATCCTTTAATTCTATCTTGTGTTCTTAATCTTTCACATAACATTCTTTGAAATAACACATTTCCTTGCAATGGAAGAATCACAAGAACCTAATCCACTCTTGTAATTGTGTCGAGGGTCTTCTTATCTTTACCCTTTCTACTAGAATCAAGTCTCTAGGTTAGGTTAGGGCTTGATTAAACAATCAAACATTTATTAATTCGATTTGGTTGTAAGGGAAGTCTTGTGTCGAGGTGACCAAGCCTAGATCATCGGGGATCTAGTTGGGGTTTGATACTTCCGGTGGGAAGTCTTAGTGGTCTTTGTGGTTAAGCCGAATCACGAGTCTTTGATGGTGGTTTCCGAGGGCGGAATACCGCTGGGGAGTAGCTCTTCTTTGTGAGCGTCGATATTAGTGCATATCGATGGAGTGAAGTTGTAACGGTTATAGTCCACCGAAATGATTATACTTAGTGAATAGTATATGTGTCGTGGATTCGCAAATAGACGTACGGATGGTATAAACCCCCCATCTCGAACCAGTATATATCGTGGTGTCTCTTCACTTACTTTATATACTTTGGTTGTGCTTGTGGTTGTGTTTGTTGGTGTATAACCACAACTTGCTCTTTGAGGCTTGAAAGTTTTTAAACATCTAAAAAGCCGAAAAGACCGTATTCACCCCCCTCCTCTATGGTTCTACATCCTCTATTGGTTTAGGGTTGTAAATGAGCCAAGCCACTCATTGACTACTTGGATTTGACTTGGTAAAAGCTTGAAACAAGTCGAACTTAAATGACCTCCGCTCGACTAGGTTTGCAAGCCTAAGACATCCAATCGCTCGTGAGCTACTTGTGATCGACTCGATAGAAGCTTGAAACAAGCTAAGCTTAACCTAGCTTGAGCCCGAGTTTCATACCAAAGCTTGATTAGACATGTGAGCCTGCGAAATATGTGTGCTCATATATATATATATATATATATATATATATATATATATATATATATATATATATATATATATATATATATATATATATATATATATATATATTATATATATTATATACTTATATTTCGTATACGTAAAGTAGCATACATTTAGTATAAATGAGCTTAAACTAGATAAACAAGTTTGATCTTGTGTACTCAACGAGCCGAGCTCAAGTTGAGTTTTTGTTTAGACATTATATAAGTTGAGCATGAAATTATAAATATTTCACAAGCCAAGCTCAAGCTAAAAGTATAAAGGTTGAAACAAGTTCGAGCTAAAATATACTCTCTCCGTCCCGTAAAAAATGTTCACTTTCAAAATGCATAAAGTTTTAGAAAAGAGGAAAGTACAAAAAAAGGACAATATCTTTTTTTTTGTCCCCCTCATGGTCACTTTTGAAGCCTCTTCCTAAAATGGTCATGCTCAACTGAACTTCGCAACTCCACCCAAATATTGACGGGAATACCGAGTGAGATGAAAGACGTGAATTAACAGGTGGTTGTGGTTTATTCTTCATGCTCGATGACACAGCAGATAATACCGAGTGAGATGAAAGACGGGAATTAGCAAGTGGTTGTGGTTTATTCTTCATGATAATCCGTGAAGGCGTTTTTGAGACTGGTTTGGGTTTTTGAGTTTATGTATGTGTGTTTGGTGGTGGATTAGTGATCGAAGGTAGAATATTGGTGGTGGGTGCCGGAACAGAGGTGGTGCCAGAACAGTGGTGTGGTGAGCAGCCGACGGTAGTGAGGAGTCAAGAGTGGAGGAGTCGAACAGGAGGATTTGTGGTGGGACAGAGAGAGTGGTGGTTTGTGGTGGTGAAGTGGTGTTGGTGGTCAGTGATAATGATGGGGCCGGTGGTGTGAAGAAGTGGGTTTATTGAAGAAGATGATGAGAATAATAAATTACGAGGTGCTGCTGCATTATATATATTTTTTATTCTATGATCTTTTTTTCAAAGCAAAAATAATAGTGGGGTAATAGCGTGTAAGAAACAAGTTTTAGTGCACAAGGAATAAGTTTTAGTGCATAAGTACTTCTAATAAAATATAAGATACAAGTGAAGTAAAAGTACAAGTCATAAAACATAAGTAATAAGAGTTTAATGCTCATAGAAATGAGGGTATATTTGTAATTTTACAATAAATCAAAAGAATATATAAGAAAACCCCAATTACCACTAGTACTTTTATAATATAAAAAAGAGACACGTGTCGAGCATTAGGTTGAGTTTCGGAGTTGAGCAATTGACGCAAAGGACACGTGTCAAGCATTTGGTGGAGTTGCGAAATTAAGGAGTTGAGCATGACCATTTTGAAGATAGCCTTAAAAAATGACCATGATGAAGACACGAAAAAAGATATTGTCTTTCTTCTTCTTTTTTTTTTTTTTTTTTTTTTTTTTAATTTTTCTCTTTAACAAATAACACTAATTACACCTACCAATCAAATGAGAAAAGTTCAATACGAAACAACATTTATCTAAAGAACAAATAACAAGATCTCAACCATCCATCCTTTTTTCATCCAACGGTTTAGATTAAAATGAACAAATATACTGAGGGGCATGTTAGTCATTCCATACTTTCTACCTAACCCCCTAAACACACACATTGTACACACACTCACACTCGTCTCTCTCATCTCTCTTTCAATTATCTCAGATCCCCAAACCACCATAGCCTATGTTCTTTGAAATTTCTTTATTCAAGTTAAATCTGAACAATAAAACCTCCGATCGAAAAATATAACCTCCGATCGGAAAATATAACCTCCGATCTGTGGCGGCGGAAGGAAATATAACCTCCGAATAGTTAGACCGCATCGCGATGGCGCGTGGGGTTGTGGCGCGTGGGATGGAGGTGGCGCGTGGCTATAATCAGCATGATTCTCAAGTAAGTACTGCATAAGCTTTTTAAACTTCTTTCATTTGAAGTTGGTTTTATATTTTGTGCTAATAAGATGGCGTACCTTTTTTTTATAGGAACTTCTGGCATTCTTGCTGGATGGGTTGCATGAAGATCTGAACCGTGCCAAGCAGAAGCCTTATTTTGAGACCAAGGAGTCCGATGAAAGGAGATATGCAAAGGAGATAGTAGAGGGTGGCAATGGGCGGAAAGTGAAGGAGAAATGGCTAGAAGGCAAGAGGAAGATATGCAAAGGAGGCTGATGGTGGCTGAACAAGCGGCGAAGAGGGCTAGAAGAGCAATGGCTACGAAAAGAGCTGCGGCGCAGGAAGGTCGCAGCTATGAGTCAAGATATCCAATGAAGGCGAATAGAGTACGTTGATGTGTTGATGGATGATAATTAGTTGTGTTTGTTCTTTCATGTGTTTACTGAACTTGCTGGTTTGTCATTGAGGTTGTCATTTTGCTTGGGTTTAAAAACACTATAATTGTTGCAAGAGGGCAGCAAGGTAACAAAACAGACAACTTGAAATAAAATGGATAAGTTTTACGTACAAGACAAAAAGTTGGGTAGTATGAGCTAGCTCCCCATTTAATTGCCTTGACTGAAATAAATTAATAATTCCGAACGTTGAACACTAGAACTTCTTTTTCTTTCTTTCAAAAAACGACATAAATATGAACCTTAGAAATTGCACTTTCAAAATAGCATCAAAACATCATCCATCATAAAGTTGAAAAAGCACCAAATGACGTACATAATTAGTGGTGAGTAGTAAATAGGTGCTGGGAGTGATGGATTTTTGTGTGAGAGTGTTTGTTGGAGATGGTGTTGAGATTTGGAGTCAAAGGCATGTGTGAGACATGTGGACAAAAGTTTTTGCTGGTGGACAAAAGATGGTGGCTGTATACCATGTGATTCATTATGAATCCCATGTGATTCATTAGTCAATCTCATGGGATTCATAATTAATCATATGGATTCAAATGAATCCTATGAGATTCATAATGAATTACATGGGATTCACATGTGACTCATGCTGAATCCAATGGGATTCATTATGAATCACATGTGATTTCATGCTGAATCCCATGTGATTCATGCTGAATCCCATGGGATTGATTATGAATCCCATGAGATTCATAATGAATCACATGGGATTCCCATGTGATTCATTAGCATTAGTCAATCCCATGGGATTCATATTAGTTAATCTCATGGATTCACATGTGATTCTTGCTGAATCCCATATGATTTCATACAGAATCCTTTGTGATTTATCGACAAGATAAATCATACAAAATCCCTTGAGATTCATACAGAATCTCATGTAATTTTGTACTTACAGTTTATATAAAGCAAAATGAAAATCCCATGGGATTTATACAGAATCCCATGTGATTCTTTCCGATCTCTTGTGATTCATATAGAATCACATGGGATCCATACAGAATCCAATGAGATTCTTTGATGAATCACATGTAATTCATAAAGATTACTCATGTGATTCATACAGAATCCCATGGGATTCTATATGAATCCCAAGGGATCAGAGAGAATCACATGGGATTCTGTATAACAACATACAACTTTTTAATAAAGAGATTCAAAGAGCTCATTTCAAAAATCATATAAAAGACATCTACCCTTAAAAAGCTGTGACATAAAAGTATAAAATTCAAAAACAGTGATTTACTCATTTTTACAAATCACTTGTGATTTTTTAAAAATAACAAATCACAAGTGATTTTTTTACGAATCCCGTGGGATTTTTCTGGACGAAAATTTTGAAAAAAAACATTTGTCGAAAGTATATAAAAGTGCATATCTATAGAAAGATGATTTAATTCTCGTCGCAATGGTGTATTTTTCGTAGCTTGAAGATTTACCGTTTGCAAGATATGTTGTTTTTAAAAAAAATGTGAAAAGTGGGTTTTTATATTAAATGAGCTAAAATGTCAATTTTGCCCTCCTTTTGTTTTTGTTTTTTGTTTTTTTTTGATCAAAATGAAAGGCTAGAATGTACTTATTATATTCGCCTAGTAAAATATCATCTAATTGGTCGGAATATAAAATGATTACTTATTTTGAAAGATCTGATAATAACATTGCTCGAACTATGCAAACATTTGCCCCCGTTACCAATTTTGTAACACTTGTAAAATCACCGATGAAAGAATTTTCATATATATTTACAGAAACAATTTTTTTTTTGAAAGGTGAATTTTTTTGAAACTTCGTGTCGCGATTCGACAGCGGGAGGTCTAGCTTACGTTGTCTTAACCGAGTTCGCGCTAGAGAGCTCCCTCGAAGTGGAAAGCCTTGTTCAAATACCCGATGGGGGGAGAACCCCCTACTAATCCGTCCGAAGACACGACTTACACAAACAATTAAACACCGGGTTTAAACATGTTCAATCACCTGTCACATGAATATGTTATTTGACTCTTTCTCAACTAAAAGATGCAAGTTGCACCAGCATGAATTATGGACAAAGAAGATATTTATTGTTTTTAATTATTGGTGTGCGGACAGATAAGGTTACATATTGACTTTTGGTACCAAAATGACACAAGACTTCCACATTTTGACCTCCGTTTCCTACACGCCAATAGCAACACACAAAAACCTCAAAAACGCGTTAGAATCTTCAAACACTTTGATTATTCAAAAACATACAAATTTCATAAACACAAAAACACTCCCATCATTTTCCATATCCTTAAAAAAACATCAAAATATATCCAACAATGTTGTCCTTCTCTTGGTTATGTTCCATATTGTTCCTAGTAACCATCCAATGTGCCCAGGCACAACAAACGTATGTCAATAACAAACAACTCGACTGCGAAAACAATTACACAACCGCATTAGGCTACACGTGCAACGGGAGAACTAGTTGTCAAAGCTACATTACATTTCGATCACAACCACCACTATACAACACCCCGTTATATATAGCCAAATTGCTTAGCTCAAATGCTGATGATATTACTAGGCTTAACAACTTTTCGTCCACTTCAGCTAATATTCCTATTAATACTGTTGTTGTGGTGCCTATTAGGAACTGCTCGTGTTCGGGTAGGGAGGGGGAGGGGGGATATTATCAGCATAATGCGAGCTATGAGCTGCAAAGTACTAATGAGACTTATTTTTCGGTTGCGAATAATACTTTTGAGGGTCTTACTACTTGTCAGGCTATGATAGCGCAGAATACGTATAATTATAGAGAACTGGTTGTTGGGAATAATATCACGGTTAGTATTAGTTCTGTTATATAAATCTGTTTGGTATTGTTTATTTCTCTGCTTGACTGCTTATCATATGTTAGAAATTACTTGTGTTTAATGTATAGTTTATAGTTGCGTAGAGGGTGTTTGGGATTCTTTTTTCTGCTTATAAATAGATGCGTGATGAATATATAACTTAAAAACTAGCAATTTGAAATATAGTGTTTGGATGTGCTTATGGAATATAAATATGTTAATCAGATCCATTCTGATCATGGGTTTTTGGATAGATATAGGTGTCGAGTTTTATCATAAATAAGCCCTTTGAAATAGGCAGGCTGCAACCTGCGTATTGGAAACTGCTTAATTTACCCCAAATTGAGCAAATGAGCAGTTTCATGCCAACTCTGTAAACAGCTTATCTGCTTATTCTAGCATAGAAAAATAAGCAATCCCAAATACTCTCTTAGTGAGTGTTAGGATTGCTCTTGTTTACCTCAAGTTACTTTTATAATGATTACTTTGTCTAAAACAAACAGATGAATAGTTTTAACTTAAAACTCGAAAATTTTTAACAAGCCTAAAAGATAAGTGTCGAAGCAAATGACTGCTTCACTGAGAGGTTCGGATATAAATATTTAAATAAGCACATAAAATAAGTAATCTTAAACACTTCAAACTACTTATTTCCGCCAATGATCAGATAAACAATATCAAACAGTTTCGATAGTGTGTATCTATGCATATACGGCGTTTTAACAAGCAAACTTAATTTCCCTGCGATTATTTTTCTCTTGAATCTAAGCTAATAAAATATTATCGTATTTATCTATGTTCAGATTCCTCTAAGATGCGCGTGTCCAACAGCAAGCCAAACAGCTGCTGGAATTCAGTTTTTGCTGACTTACTTGATCACATGGGGTGAAACTTTTGCTCAACTGTCGACCACATTTGATGTTAATGCCCAAAGCATCTTTGATGCTAACGAGCTCAATACGTCACAATTAATCTTTCCATTTACACCGCTCTTAATCCCACTTACAACCGAACCCACCAGAATCAACATTACTGCCCCAACCCCACCTCCTGCTCCACCTGTGATCCCGGTAGCCCCTAGTACCGGTGGCGGCTCTTCCAGCAAATGGGTTTTTGTGGGGGTTGGAATCGGTGTCGGTTTGCTTCTAATTCTGTTACTTTTGGGTGTTCTCGTTTGGTTCTTTAGAAAAAGAAAGATTCAACACAAACAGCATAATGTGCCTCCTCCCAAACACTCCCCAAATACCACGATGATCCCGAACCTGCCCGAGAGTAATTCGTGGTTGGTTTCATCAGAAGGGATACGGATTGCTATCGAATCTCTAACTGTTTACAAGTATGAGGAACTACAAAAGGCTACAAACGATTTCGCGGAAGAAAACAAAGTGAAAGGATCGGTTTATAAGGGGATCTTCAATGGCGATTATGCAGCAGTTAAGATCATGAAAGGAGACGTGTCAAACGAGATCAACATACTTAAACAAATCAATCATTCAAACACAATCAGACTCTCGGGATTCTGTGTACATCAAGGCAATACTTATCTTGTATACGAGTTTGCTGACAACGGGTCAGTCACCGACTGGCTGCACTCGGCATCCAAATACACGAAGTATGAATCAGTTTTGGACTGGAAACAACGAGTTCAAATCGCACATGATGTGGCCGATGCATTGAACTACCTTCACAATTTCGTGAACCCACCATACGTTCACAAGAACTTAAAAAGTAGCAATGTGTTGTTAGATGCAATCATGAGAGCAAAAATAACAAATTTTGGGCTTGCAAGAAGTGTGGATGAAGAAAAGGACGATGGAGGATTTCAGTTGACCAGGCATGTTGTCGGGACATATGGTTACATGCCTCCAGAATACATAGAAAATGGGTTGATTACGCCTAAAATGGACGTGTTTGCTTTAGGTGTGTTGATTGCAGAGCTCCTATCGGGTAAAGAAGCCATCACACGATCAACTGAGAGTAGCGGCGATAAAAAGAACGATAAGGAAGTGCAGCTATCGGAGATTATAAAAGAGGTTCTTGCAGGGGATAATGTGAGGGAGAAGTTGACGTCATTTATGGATAGTAGGTTGAGGGGTGAGTATCCTTTGGAATTGGCTTATTCGATGGCGGAGGTTGCTAGTAAATGTGTGGCCACTGATTTAAATGATCGTCCATCTGTGACTGAGGTGTTTATGAAACTGTCGGAGATCTTGTCGTCTTCTTTAGATTGGGATCCGTCTGATGAACTTGAACACTCGAGATCTCTCAGCATTGGCAGATAAAAAAACATATTTTCCAAGTATTCTATGGTGTATGTGTGTATCGTATGTCAGAACAGTAATGAATCACAAATATGTTGTAATAGACAGTAGAACATATCACGTATGTATTGTTAAATGAAATTTTATACGGAATTAGAGCAGAATATCCAATACTTAATTTATATATCATTAGCAAAATACAAAAGCCTTTGTAAGAATGGTTATAATTCAAACTGGTGATACTGAGATCCACATAAAAGTGATCGAAGAATAAGGAGGCTTAGTTTGCTTGTATCAACTTACAAAGGAAAGGAGTCGTCAGTATGCCCCAGGGATGGTTCCCAGGGAGAAACACACTGAAGTTAGCATCTTAACTGTGCAAAGTAAGACTGCAAAGCACGGTGAACCAAGCTCAAGCTCAACTCAACATTTTTTTTTTGGTTACATGGGTTTCTGATTCGACATTACGAGCCGACTAATCCAAGGGCGACTACCCTTTTGGATAGCCCGGAGTTGGCGAATGTGAACCTCCGTGGCCACAAGGGGATTAATTTGGGCTAAGAAATCAAGCTTGGCTTATTGGCTCGACGAGCCTTCATGATGTAGGCTTGAGGTCGACTCAAAAAGGTCACATATTTAAATGATACTGTTAATAGACTAGGTTATTTGATCACAAATTTTAATTAAATGAGTATAAGGTTACAGCTTAACTCAAACAAGCTTGAGCCGAGCTAAAGTAGCTCATACATGCTCATAGTCGAAGAGGATGATGATTCTTTTCTTTAAGACAATTGATACCAACTTGTAGTTGCCACGTGAGTCGTAGGCCGAATTAACGATAGATGTTCGACTTCAAAGATGTTGATGATGAAGATGAAAAGGCTTGCCATGTGAGTCGTGGGCCGATCGTAAAAGTTGTGTTCCACCTATGGACCAAACATCTTCATGGATGTCGCAGAGTATATCACAAACAAGATATATATGACAAAATTAAAGAAGAAGTAGAAAAGAGTTGTTATACAAGGAATCATATTCAGTCAAACATAAATCATTCGTTAAGGACTGAAGGTGACTTCTTGACATATTGACCTTTTTCTACACGCCAAAATGCCAAACACAAGACCCACTCACCCACTGTCTTTATAAACAAACCTAACTGTACGCTTTATATTAGTTTAACACCACTATTCCAATATCCACAATAATGTTGTTATGGTGGTGGTCTTTACTGTTCCTGATCAACATCCATGGCTACCAATCTCAGCAGTCATACATTGACAACAACCAACAACTTGACTGCAACAACAAGGACTCCAACCTTTTCGGCTATACATGCAATCCCAAAACCTCTATACCAACTTGTTTGTCTTACATTACTTTTCGGTCACTACCGCCATTTTACAACACCCCGTCCACAATAGCTGCCCTCCTCAACACCAACCCCAACGACATCACTGCCATTAATAATTATCCCAACGACATCAACGCCACCATTTCAGCCGACAACATAGTGATTGTTCCCATTCATAACTGTTCTTGTTCAGAGGGTGGGTACTATCAGTATAATGCCAGTTACGTACTTAAAACCACTTATGAAAATTACTACACCGTTGCTAATGAAACTTACGAGGGTCTCACTACTTGCCAAGCTATGAGGGCACAGAATAAGTATGGACATACGGAATTGGATACGGGGTATAATCTAACGGTCCCTATCAGATGTGCATGTCCTAGTGCTAATCAGACTGCGGTTGGAGTTAAGTATATGCTTACTTGGTTGGTTACATGGGGAGACGATTGCGATTACATGTCTCAAAAGTTTGGAGTTGATGTTCAGAGCATTTTAGATGCTAATGAGCTTTCAGCCGATCAGAATATTTACCCGTTTACGCCAGTTTTGATTCCACTTACAACCGAACCCAATGGGATCAACACCTCCCCAGCTCCGCCACCACCGCCTGCTCCACCTATGATTCCTTTAGCACCTGATGCTCCTGTAAGTAGACACAGGTCCTCCCACAAGCGGGTTTTTGTTGCTATCGGAATCGGTGTCGGTTTGCTTCTAATTGTGTCACTTTCCGGGCTTCTGGTTTGCTACTTTAGAAGAAGAAAGAATCAACATAACATACTTCCGGTTAAACAATCTCCAAGTACCATGATGTCCCCCGAGAATAAGTCATGGTCTATTTCATCAGAACGGGTTCAATCTGCGATCGAATCCTTGACGATTTACAAGTATGAGAAACTTCAGATGGCTACAGGTGATTTCGCAGAAGAAAACAAAGTGAAGGGATCGGTATACAAAGGGATCTTTGATGGCGATTTTGCAGCGGTGAAGATTATAAAAGGGGATGTTTTAAGTGAGATCAAGATACTCAAACGGCTCAATCACTCAAACATAATCAGACTCTCGGGATTCTGTTTGCATCGAGGCAACACGTATCTCATTTATGAGTTTGCCGAAAACGGGTCCCTCAGCGACTGTCTGCACGAATCAGTTTTAGACTGGAAACAGAGAGTTCAAATAGCTTATGATGTAGCTAATGCCTTAAACTGCCTTCACAATTTCCTGAACCCGCAATACATACATAAGAACTTGAAAAGTAGCAATGTGTTGTTAGATGGAAACATGAGAGCAAAAATAACAAATTTTGGGATGGCAAGAATCGTGAATGAGAACAGCAATGATGAACTACAGTTGACAAGGCATGTTGTCGGGACACTCGGTTACATGCCTCCAGAATACATAGAGAATGGGTTAATCACCCCTAAAATGGATGTATTTGCTTTCGGTGTGTTGATAGCCGAGCTCTTATCGGGAAAAGAAGCCACCACTCGACCACCTGACATGCAGCTATCTGAGATGATAAAAGAGGTGGTTGGAGGTGACGATATGAGGGACAAGATGGCAGGGTTTATGGACAAGAAACTGAGGGGTGAGTATCCAGTGGAGTTGGCCTATTCTATGGCAATGCTTGCTAGCAGATGTGTGGCGACTGACCTAAACGACCGCCCGTGTATGACAGAGGTGTTTATGACACTGTCGAAGATGTCTTCAACTGTAGTGACCTCACGTCTTTCTTGATACGAAATACTTATGTATCTGCTATCATGTGTTATCAATAAATAATGATTCACATATATAGACCCTGTAAATAAGTAACTAATTTTGCTATTGCTCCCTAAAGGGTAATGGGCGACGATCAAAAGTAAGAGCAAACAATGCAATTATAGAATATTGATGCAAATAGTTAGGAGAGACAATTTTGGCATATTACTCTAGAATAAAGAACACCAAGAATCCAATGCTTTATATATTATCAAGTAAAATAACAAGATCAGTGTATCATTAACAAAAATTTCAGGTATGAAACTAAATAAAAAAATCTAAACCTTACGAGCCAAAGTTCTCTGTTTAGTAGCATGCTGAACGACTTTTTCCTCAACAAGTATAGACCCTTACGTCTTTGGACACTATCAATTAGCTTTCGTGCTGTATTCTGTAAAACACCTGAACCATCACCAAACTCTTCCTAGTGACTAGCAGAGTACTACAAGCCTGCAGTTGACGAATCTGAAGTCATCAGCAAAACCGAAACTTTCAGCAACCAGGAAATAAGCGTGTACCATGAACACCGGCGCCCGCTTGCATTTCTTCCTTCTCGCTTTTCACACGTCTACGATGAAGAACAGCATACATTTGTGCTAAATGTTCTGTTGGAGTATTTAATTCACAGAAATACATTCCTTTGACGATTTCTAGCGTTCCTTCGAATTAAGGCTGCTCTACATGTGTCTTTGACAGCTGTCATAATTTGCTCTGAAAACAAGGATAAGAACGTAACCATATTTGCAGAAATAAACACGGCAATGGTTTTGGTCAGCACACAACTTCCCTGCTTCTGCGGTCACCTCTTTTTTACTTTCTATAATTAACCTATATAACTAAGCAAATACTTATTCCCATCCCTAATACATTGGACTCAAACATTTTTCATACAGTTTGCAAACACACGTAAAAAAATCGCTTTGGCAATTTACGTATAAGATCTTTGGTATACGCATTTCACCAAACACCTTGTTACAATACTTACAAATTGTCGGTTAGGCATTTTATCAAATACTTGCGAGTTTAAGTTCGAAAACATTCTTTTTCTTCATTATTAACGACACGGTTCGAGAAAAGTTACTTGGTCATTTCATCAAACACTTTGTGAATATTCATAAGTTTAGGTTCAAAGACATTTTATCGAACACCCATCAGCAAAGTACAAAACCTGTTTAAAAAGTGTCGTATTTCTAACTGATGATATCCAAAAGGCCAAAAGTGATTGAAGAAAAAGAGGCATTTCGTGAATGTGTTAGGGTGTCTGATACATAATTAAACACGTAAACACAAACATCAAGAATAGCGGAAATAACATGTAAATAATTAACAAAATATAAAAGTATATGTATCTCTTGCAATTCCAAGCTACCAATCAAGATAAACCCTAGTGTTTATATGGATTATAAGAATTGCCCTTTATCATTTTTGCAATTCAATCCAAGATACTAACAATAGTGTGTTACTACCACGTCCATATACACACGTAATATAACGAATTAAAGTAATGCTAGTTAAAGAACACAAATTAAAACCAAATGTTTTGTTTTAGCAACAAAAGTCGATCAACCCCTATTAAGGGTGTTTGTTCGATCGGCTAGCAAAAGAGAAAAGAGGAAAACAAATTTAGGGTTAACTTGTGTATACAAAAGATACAAAAATAATGACCTTAAGTTTGTTTATATAGAGTAGAAAACTTGGAAGACAAGTTGGTGTAGGATTGGGTTACCCCAATCCCCCACCGATCGGTTATAGCCCAAAGGAGGTGATCCGGAACCCACTCGACTTTCCAATTATTCACTATTAATTCTTTCATTTTACTAGTTAACGGTCGTTAGTCAATATCCGTTAATTACTAACGGTCGTTATATATTTTTGTAATAAATAATTAAATACAACATTTTATATTTAATTATTAATCTTTAATTCTCATACGTAAAGCGTGCAATCCCGTGGTCTCGAGTTCGATCCTAACATACGACTATTATTTTATGTCCATAAACTAACAGCTCCCACTTTGACATATCTTAATAGTGTAATCACATTGGTTAGCGTCTAGCAACACGCCGATGCCTCTAGTACAACTCGAGTATGGTCTCCTGGAAAAACCTTTAATGATTCATCATTATTATTATCCTTTTGTTACTAATACCATGTTAAATAAAGATATGGATCTAAGTCTTTCTTTATTTAACTATTATGTTTCTCGTTGTTTGTGATTGAACAAGATTACCAAATCTTCTGAATGTATTGCAGAAAATCTTGGGCGTGGCCACGCAAACATCTTGTCAACCCTACGAGGGGCCCAGCAGTATTAAACTCCAAAACGAATTTGAAGGAACAAATTCTTTATTGACTACAAGCAAAACTCGCGAATTTTGCATCATACATGAAAACAATCCTTATAACTACCAGTTACGTATAGCGTTAGATTACTTCACAGAAATGCACTACATCCATGACAGTTCTCTGGTATCTCAAGTCTGAGGATAACTATTCATGATTACTTAATGACAAGATCTATAAAGTACAATCATGTAGTTTGGGATAAGTCCTATATTCAATTCACTGAATATCATGTAAAATTGGCATGTCCACGCATCAATATACTTTCAAGTATATTATACCAAAACTCACATTTGTCTTAGTTTAATGATATTCCCATATCATTAATTGACAACGGACGATTTAGAATTACTAAATTATTCACGGATTAAACATGAAAATATAGGACATAATATATTAAAGAATGAAAAATAAACATAACAAATACTTTATTTCATTAATAGATAATAATCGTTTACAATATCCTTTATCCAAATACTAATCACAGTTATGCATGAAACTACTAGCTAAACGAAGTCCAATGTCATTGGCATGTTCAGTAAGCTTTTCTCTAGGTAAAGCCTTAGTGAAATGATCAGCTAAGTTGTCATATGTGTGAACTTTTAGTAAGTTAATTTCACCTATGCGGACTTGCTCTCGAATTTCGTAGAAAATGTCTGGTGCCCTTCATGATTCCAGATTCATTGGCAAATATGATTGCAGCAGAATTATCACAATACACATTAATAAGCAATTCAATTGAAGGCATAACACCAAGCCCTGAAATGAATTTCCTAATCCAAGCAACCTCTATAACATCGTCTGAAGCAGCTATGTATTCAGCTTATGTCGCCTGCTTCTTACTCTTCCAGTCTACTGCTCCTTCATTGATAACAAAGACATAACCCGTCTGAGACTTCGTATCATCTTTGTCACATTGCCAGGACGCATCACAGAAACCTGTAACATCAAGTTCTGCAGCTGGATTTCCACCATACACTAGAAACATATCTTTTGTATTTCTTAGATACTTAAGAATATGTTTAACAGCAATCCAGTGAAGTTTACCTGGATTCTGTTGAAATTGACTGGTGATATTTTGAGCGAACGCCACATCTGACCTTGTGTATCTAACAACATACATGACAGATCCTACAGCCGAAGCATAAGGAACATTACTCATATATGCCACCTCTGCAGGTTTTGAAGCACACATTTCGCTACATAAGCCATGCTTTACTTCTATTGGCAAATATCGTTTCTTGGAATTTTTCATATTGAATCTCTTCAATATTTTGTCAATGTAAGCACTTTGACTTAAACCAATTAACCGATGTGATCTATCCCTATAGATCTTGATTCCCAGAATGTATGCAGCTTCCCCTAAATCTTTCATAGAAAAACACTTTCCAAGATATGCCTTGTTGGGAACACGTTACAAGTATAAAGTGTCGGTCATTATATTTGTAATAGGTCGTTAGTCAATATGGTTTATAATTGTTTGTTATCAAATATCCGGCTCATGTAGTAAGCCCATGGGCCGTGATGAAAGGTTATTCTAGAACCTAGGGCAACACCCCTTATCTTGTAAACACTATAAATATCCCCCTCATTTGAAGGGATAGGGTATTGGTTCTTGTTATTTCATATTCATTTCTCTTACACAAGTTCCTTCCACTTTCTCTCTCTACTTTCTTTCTCTCTCCAGAATATACGTCTTGTGTGATTAATATGCTGACCTAACAAGTGGTATCAGAGCCAAGGATAGCTTAGGTTGTGGTTTTTTATAAAGTTTCAAATCGATTTGCTTAGTTTTAAAACTGTTTTTTGAGTTAGCAAATTTAACGAATCAAAAAATTGTTTTAAAACTGATAAAGTTTGTTACTTTATAGTTGTTTAGGTAGTATTAGGTTAGATCTGGTAAAAACTTGGATTAAAAACTCGTTTTCTAGTGATTTCTGGAGATTTTTTAGAGTTAAGTTTCGTATTTCTTCGAGTAAGCCTTGAAGTTCTTCAACTTAGGCTTGAATTTCTTCGAGTAAGGATCAATTTATTCGAGTAAGGATCAATTTCTTCGAGTAAGCCTTTTAATATCTTCGAGTTAGGAATCCTTCGAGTAAGGAATTTATTCAAGTTCTGTTTATATTTTCCGAGTTAGGAAATCAGAACTTCCTTTGTTATAATCTTTCGACTAAGGCGTTATATACTTCCTAAAGTTTTATTCTTCGAGTAAGGATTTTATAAGTTTTCGAGTAAGGATTTTATGATTCTTCGACTAAGGATTTCTTACTTCTTCGAGCAAGGACTTCTTCGACTAAGATTTCTCCAACTACGGAATTTCAGAATTCTTCTACTTAGGATTTCAGAATTCTTCTACTAAGATTCAGATTTTACTTAGATTTCAGAATTCTTTACTTAGATTCAGAATTCTTCTACAAGGAAATTCAGAGTTCTTCTACTAAGAAATTTCAGAATTCTTCTACTAAGGAAATTCATAGTTCTTCTACTAAGGAATTTCAGAGTTCTTCTACTAAGGAAATTCAGAGTTCTTCTACTAAGAAATTTCAGAGTTCTACTAAGGAAATTCAGAGTTCTTCTACTAAGAAATTTCAGAATTCTCCAAGTTAGGATTCTCCAAATTAGGAAATTTACCAAACAACTAACCTACCTTTACCTAAACATCACGAACCTTTATTGTCTTTAAAGATCCAATATATAATTTCATATATACAACATTTTGGCGACCTTGTGTGTAATAAACCTTTTTTCCACATATTTTGATTCTTCCGATTACATCGCAACAATCAGGGGGAGAAATGTATAAATCAAGGTCACAAATGAATGAACAAAAGTCACAAATCTCCACACCCACCAACAACATTTTAAAACCTTCATCTAATCCTTCACCACCAAACTTTGTTTTTCAAGGATCTCAAGAACAAATGTACTTCACACAGGCTATTGATGATCCTGAAGATCCATTTGTGCAAATGAACAAAGAATGGATGTTACTGACTAAGCTGTTGTACTCACAATTTAAGAATTCAAAGAGTCAGACTTCATCTAACCCCCGAAATCAAGCAGTCGTGCAAGGTGAAAGAGTTGATGTACAAGGAAGGAATGCTAAAAGGTTTGTTGGGAATGCTGAGATTTACTACAAATGTCGGTAATATGGGCAATGAGGTTAAAGCATTGGAAAAACAGGATGACAGCATCAGATCAAGGAATGTTACAGATGCTGATTGTGCAAATATCAGACCCACATATGACACAGAGCCCATATTTGAAAAAGAGCCAATGGCTGAGGATGACAGCAGCAGATCGGGGAATGATACAGATGTTGATTGTGCAGATATCAGACCCACCTATGACACAGAGCCTATATTTGACAAAGAGCCAATGGCTGAGGTACAATCAACTGTTAATCATAATATATCTGTTCATGAACGCCAACTTATTGAACAACCTGAATTCAGCAGTGAAGAAGGAGTTGATCAGAATGTTGACCAACATCTTGCCAAACAAAATTTGTCTGATCCATTTAATGAAAACAAAACAAATGTACCATCAAACCAAACTCTCGAGTTTGAAAATACTTGTCTCAAAAGACCATTGCCCAGTTTCAAAAAGATTTTTCAAAACTAGAGGCACATTGCATCTCACTTGAACTTAAATTGCATAACGAATCTCTAACTTCGGGCAACAATGGTCAATATTTGAATAAACAAAGTAAACGTACGGATACATTAGTTAAGGAAAATGAGCTTTTAAAAGGTCAAATTCAAGCAAAGGTGTTTGCACATGCTGCATCGCAAAACAAATTAAGAAGATTGACTGGCCAGAGTGTGGATACTAAGTTTGCAAAACCCTCAAACTTGGGGAAACCGACTCTACAACCTATCAGAAACCAATCAGTGGTTAGACAACCAACTGCATTTAAATCTGAACGACCTAAATTTTTAAAATCTCGGTTTGCCTCCCAAGTTGTTGAGAAAAATGATTTGACAAAACGAGTCACTCCACATTCTTGGCCTAAGGAAAAAGCATCTGTTTTTGCTAGACCTCAACACGTGATTATACCTGGTTCATCTAGGATTAGTTCGAAAACAGTGTCTAAACCGAGCATTAAAAGTAAAAAGTCTTATGGCATAAATGACATGTACAAGAACTATGATCTAGAAAAGGCTAGGAAAAATGCACTACTTCAAAAAGACGGAATTCTAGGTTCAAAACCTCATGTGATGCCTTCCACTGTATTTCAAAACACTGCTAGGAGTAGCAAACCGAAACCTAGGAGCACTCAACAAACAAATAGGAATTGGCCAGCATCTATGAGTAGTTGCATAAATAATCAGGATGTGCTCAGAGAAGTTCAATCTAGGAATTCAAAGTCTTTTTCAAAAACAAAACAGTTTTCAATCACGTGTAAGGACAAAGCTAAACTTCCTGTTTTCAACAAAAATGCTGAATTCGTCTGTCCTACATGTCAGAAATGCATCTTTCAAGCTAATCATGATGTTTGTGTTTCAAAATATCTTCAAGTAGTGAATTCACGTGCAAAGGCACAATCGACTAAGACAAGAAAACCAAACAAACCCGTTGAACCAAAAGACAAGATTCAGAAACCTAAGAAGTGGATCAATATAGGACGTAGGTTTTCTCAACCAAGTGATGCTCCCATATCTCATTCCGCTGCACCTAAAAAGAAAACATCTCCTAGATCTAACCTTAGGTGGGTACCCACGGGTAGAATTTTCAAAACGATTGGTCTTAGGTGGGTACCTACAGGAAAGATTTTAGACACTTGCACCAAAACAAATGTGAACTCCACAACATCTATCCCTGAGGCGAGAAAGAAAACCATCAAAATAGAGTGTTCGGGTGTCAAGAAGATAACTGACACTACAACTTTATGCTTCTAACATCTGGAACCAGTTACACTTAGGGATCCATGTTCTCTATTTTGTCTCCTCCTACTTTCTTTACAGATACAACAGGTATGGCTTCGGAACAACTCAGTTTCGGACCCGAGCTTAATGTTATGGCTTCGGAACAACTCATTTTCGGACCCTAGCTTACAACAATGGCTTCTGAGCAAAACAACTTAGGACCCGCAACCAACCGTCAAAATTTTCCTGGTCAATCAGATGCACCACCATTGGAACTTAATCATCAACAATTGGAAACCTTGTTCTCTCCACTGTTTAATGAGACTCTTGAATGCCGTGCTCCAGATGTATCAAATGTTTCCGCTGCACAACCTGATAATATTCCAATTCTCGATACATCTGAACCAACAACAACAACCGTTGCTACAGATGCACCTCCAATTGGCTCTCCAATAACAGAAGAACAAACTGCTTCCAACAACAATGAGACAGCTGATGATCAACAAAACCAACAAGTACCCGCACCTGCAGATTATGACGGCAATGATTTCTTCAATCCATTTGCTCCGGCTCCAACTGTTCCAGATATTGAAGAGTCGTCTTCACGCAATTTGGATCCGTCTAATATGCATACGTTCTACCAACATCACCCCGTGGCATCTTTCTTTGTTTGTCCAAATATGCTCTTGATATACTGAAGAAACATGGCATGACCAGTTGCGAAACTTACAATATTTCTATGTTAGCCACACCACCAATGCTAGATGCTGATTTACATAGGAAACTTGTTGACCCTACCAAATACCGCGTTAGTTTTGGGTCTCTCATGTATCTAACAGCTAGCAGACCAGACATAGTCTTTGTTGTCTATCTTTGCTCCCGTTATCAGTTAAGACCAACTGAATGACACCTCAGTGAGGCTCAAAGGATCTTTCGATACATAAAGAATACCATTCACTTGGGACCCTAGTAACCGAAGGATTCTGTTTTTGGACTAATAGCTTCTTTCATATAATGATCATTTAGGTTGCTTAGATACTCGCAAAAGTACTTCTGGTAGTCTTCAGTTTCTAGGTGATAAATTGGTATCTTGGCAGTCAAAGAAACGGGATTCCACATCATTGTTTTCCACAAAAGAAGAATATGTAGTTATGTCCGCCTGTTGTGCTCAAGCCATCTGGATGAGTATACAACTAATGGACTACGATTACGTATTTGACAAGATCCCGATGTATTGCGACTCCAAAAGTGCAATTGCAATCTCGTGCAACACTGTTCAACACTCCAAGTCGAAGCATATTGCTCTCAGATATCACTTCATCAAGGAGCATGTCGAAAATGGTACAATTGAACTTTACTTTGTGGGTACTCAATACCAATTGGTGGACTTATTTACCAAAGCCTTGCCTTCGACAAGATTTGCTGAGTTAGTCCATCAGATTGGTATACGGTGTTTTGACTCCAGATGATCCGGAAAATTTTCTTAAACTAAAATGACCAAGTCAAACACCAAACACTTTGTAAATACTTATTTAAAAAAAAAAAAAAAAAAAAAAAAAAAAAATCTCTTCTCCGTGTGCAAACTTCTTATCTTCAAAACTATGTTCCTCCATTAAAACAAATTTTACTTTGCATTGTCAAAATGGAACATGTTTTGAGGGGGAGAAAATTTTCACAACATCATGAAGTTTGCACACCTTATCATAAGTCTTCAAGAAAAATTGTTTCTTCATCATTTGGATTAAAAAACTCATTTTCAAAAGTTCTATGATTTCTCGAATTAATATGTGCAAAAAAGTTTCACAAAATAAATGCTAGTTCAAGGGGGAGAAATGAAATTTTTCTGCAATGATCCCAAGTTAACCACGTTTAGACTTCAAATGGAAAAGTAACTAACCTTTAATGAGTAAAGTACACAAAAGTCTTAAACTTAGGTAAAAAGGACCTTGCATGAAAAATAAAGCGGGCTCAGGGACTGCAAGTGTCAAACATTCAAACTTTTCTCTACACTTAGTGACACTAAGCAATGTTTCCACAAATGTTCTCAAAAGTATCACACAAAATCAAAAACCTCAACGATTCAAACTAATGATTTTTTATCCTCGATTTTCTTCACGATTGTGAGTTTCTATTTTTCATCATGGTTGTTGTCTAATCGTTCCCTAAATGTTTCAAATGATTTCAATGGTCAAAAAGGCATAATCAGAAACTAGGGCTTTTGTAATTATCGATTGGGGCATTTCTTTTTGATGTGTTTTAGTCTAATTAATCAGTTCATATAGCTTTAGAGAACACTAAAGAATGCTCGATTGGGTGTTTGCACGATTAGAAACAACATAAGTTTGAAATCAAGTGATTTAGGGTTTAAGATGTCGATGTCTTGGTTGCTACTACTAGGGCGTTTGTTTGTATAATATTCAGGCATTATGATGCTAACATGCGTGCAAAGTCTCATATCATAACCCCAAACCATGATAATAATCAGAAAATTTTGAGTGAAAGAATGAATTAATTTGTGATTTTATGTGTTAATTTGAGAATTCTAAGCACTTAGGAAGATTTAGAATGAGTTTTTTTTTTTTTTTTTTTTTTTTTTTTTTTTTTATTTATTTATTTATTATTATTATTTTTTTTTATTCATCTTTATACTTGTTTGTGCCTGATGCATTGTTCTGTGTGCAAGTACATGTCATCCCATTTAAAGTCAAAATATGTTTCGTCAAAATTTCAACAATTGTCAAAATGTTTCTTATGGAACATATTTTAAGGGGGTAAAAAATGGTCAACTGTTACAAAACTAGTTCGTTCATGTAGTTGCATATTTTCAAATCATTGAAAACTTGTGATGCTCATGATCTCTGCTGCACCGATCTCTCGTGACTGTGTTTTTCAAAGTATAAAATTAACTAATGAGAAGAGGTCAATGGGCTAAATGTGTCAAATGACCAAACTTGAAAAAGGAATCAAATGATGAGAAACAAGTTTCTCAAACTCCACACTCTCGTTTTACACCGGTAAAGCAAGTGTGGAGACCAAAGCAAAGTCGTTCAAAACCATTCAAATTTTCAAAATCTGGAATGCTTTGGCTGCAATATAAGAATGACTCTGCTTTGAACATCCCTAATACCGGAAGATTTCCATTAATCAAAAAAACAACTCTTCAAAAAGAACCCATGACGTTCATCTCTGGATGGAAATCTTCTTCTTCAGATTTTAAAACTCAAAGAGAGACACCGGGTTTCTCAAACAACTTTCAACAGAAAAAGAGTTTTAAATTTCCATTGATTCCATGAGTGTCATTTCAAAATGAAACAATGGTTTTCAGTCCTCGTTGGAATTCAACATCTTTTAATCGTATTGACACAAGCTACAAATGGATTTCAAATTTTGGTAAACCCGTTGGCACCGTGCTTAAATGGGTTCCCGAGGTTGTTGTCTAATATGATATTCAAGCATTCTTTGTTATATAATACTTGATTGTGTTTTCTAAAACCTTGAGCAGAATCATCTCACGAATTTTCAGAAGAGTATTTTTTTTATTTTTTAAATACGATTTATAATTCTGCTCAAGAAGACTATCTCTCGAATAAACTTCATTATTTGAGGGGGAGTATTTTGTTAAAAGAAAACAAATTTTGTATTAAAACAATTGCTTGTGCACACATAACAGTGCACAACCCGTACCTTGTAAAGAAAGGACCATGGGGTATGCTTCAGTGCCTCAATCCTGAGAAAAGGAGCGAAGGCTTCTTACTTTTGAGTAGAATTAATCAAAAAAAAAATTCAATATTTTTTCATAATTCTGCTCAAAAGACCAAGTATTCCCTCTCGTATTTAAAACCTCAAAAAGTTACTTCACTTATTGAGGGGGAGTACTTGAAACAATCTTTGTTCACAATGAAAAATTTCTTATTGATTTCTGCCCACAAAACCTCAAAAAGCATATTTTAATCAAAATGTTTTCCAAAAACAACATCAATATGCTATTTTTGAGGGGGAGAATATAATGTGATTAAAATATGGTACCTAATGTGTGGAATCTCGTATGAGCTCGACTCAGATTTAACCAACGAATTGACGAAACTTAAACTGTCAGTAATCGAAAGGACTTGTCCTGGACGGGTAATAATTTCAAACTAGTCTAACCAATGTTGTAAGCGTGTGTGGAATAGGACTTGTCTGAGTAGAGTGTACCGTTTCGAGAGATTTTCTTTGAATGTGACCAGGACGGGTATTCATTTCAAGCTAGTCTAACTAGTGATGTAAGCGTGTCTCGAATCGGTCATGTTCACTGAAAATCAATCAATTCAAAAAGTGCAAACTCCACCCGACATGTGCAAATTTATCTTAAAAACTTATGAGCACATGTAAAGGGGGAGTATTTCAGAAAAAAGCAAAAATATCAAGGTGTTAACAAAATATGTTTTATAATCATAAACACTTTGAGAGATTTTCAAATGAATGGTTTATGGCAACATAGGATAGTCATCGAGTTATAAGGTGACTAAGGTTAGGAAATACGTCCTATGATCCGCCAGAACCGGAGGGATCTACCCATGGACAATACCAATAGTTTAGTACTAGAAGTCCTTAGGTATGATTGAAATAAAAGGAGTAAAGAAATGAAAGGAGAAAGAAGGGGTTGAAGAATTAAAAAGAAAAGTAAATGAAAGGGTGAAAAGAAATAGCCCTCCAAATGTTCAATCTTAGGGCAGAAACCGGGTTCAATTCATATGCTACTGGATGTTACTACGGTGACACCGGTATTGAAGACAAGCCGTCATGGACCCAGTGACGCATTGCACTAAACCTTCTAGCTACTCAAGTATCTCTCAAAAGATACTTGTTTCATTTCTCACGGAGAACCCTGCTTAATCTATCGACCTTTCACTCTAAAATGTGTTGATATTGAAAAGGAGGTAATCTGCTCCATGCCTCCGACGACTTAAATCAAATCGCACTTAATCGAGTCTAGAGCCATGAGATTCAACAAAAGATCTCTTAGGAACACTTGACATTTCTACACTGGTTGTTCAACATTAAGAACACCAGTTGTAAATTACAGAGTCCTACGCAGATCCTAGCAATCTGCCAGAACATTTATGAGAGAATTCACAATTGTGATTCTCAAAGATTGAGTGGAAATTCCTGCCAAGGTCAACATCAAACAACCTTGACAGTAGGTCACTTCGGTAATCCCTTACGGGTTACGCTTAGTGTTGACGGTGGTTTCAAATGGTCTACAGTCGTGGAGTGATACTTTTGTATACTTCAGCGGCTCACCTGATGTCGTTCATATACTTCGGTATATCTGTGTAAGCCCTCTCGGGGGTATCCGATTCAGGAACGGCCTTGTTAAGGATTAGAGAAAGTTTTCACACTATGGTGATAATGATCTCGAAGTCTGAACCTGTAAGTGCCGTATACTTTATTGCTAACTGTTTACATGTAGGTACTCATGGAGACGGGGAAATCATTTACCACCATCACTATCATCAACATCACAACAGTTTTCCATCATACTTACATCACAAAGAAAGTCTAAAGTCAAAGAAAGTTCTCACCAAAGATAGAAGCAATGCTAAGTTCAAAGAAAGATTCTACGTCTAGCAAAAGAATTCACAATGTTGAAAGATAAAGATCAATACAATGAAATGAGAGCTGTTTAAGTATGAAGATTCAAAGTAAAAAAATGTGTGAGCATGTTGGAAAGGCGTAAAGACACCAGAGACAAAGACGTTGAAAAAAGGCAGATAACACCATCACATTGATCGCAACAACAACAAAGAACAGAGATTTAAAGTTTTGAAGACTTCTTAAGCCGCAAAGTCAAAGCATGAGAAAAGGATCAAGACGTCAAATGACTTATGATGACCAACCCTTAGGGGGAGATTGTTGGGAACACGTTATAAGTATAAAGTGTCGGTCATTATATTTGTAATAGGTCATTAGTCAATATGGTTTATAATTGTTTGTTATCAAATATCCGGCTCATGTAGTAAGCCCATGGGCCGTGATGAAAGGTTCTTATAGAACCTAGGGCAACGCCCCTTATCTTGTAAACACTATAAATACCCCCTCCTTTGAAGGGAAAAGGGTGTTGGTTCTTTTTATTTCATATTCATTTCTCTTACACAAGTTCCTTCCACTTTCTCTCTCTACTTTCTTTCTCTCTCTAGAATATATGTCTTGTGTGATTAATATGCTGGCCTAACAAGATCCCAAGTTAACCACGTTTAGACTTCAAATGAAAAAGTAACTAACCTTTAATGATTAAAGTACACAAAAGTCTTAAACTTAGGTAAAAAGGGCCTTGCATGGAAAATAAAATCTGGCTCTGATACCACTTGTTAGGTCAGAATATTAATCACACAAGACGTATATTCTAGAGAGAGAAAGAAAGTAGAGAGAGAAAGTGGAAGGAACTTGTGTAAGAGAAATGAATATGAAATAACAATAACCAACACCATCTCTCCCTTCAAAGGAGGGAGTATTTATAGTGTTTACAAGATGAGGGGCATTGCCCTAGGTTCTAGAAGAACCTTTCATCACGGCCCATGGGCTTACTACATGAGCCGGATATTTGATAACAAACAATTATAACCCATATTGACTAACGACCTATTACAAATATAATGACCGACACTTTATACTTATAACGTGTTCCCAACATGCCTTAACACTTTGCAAACTTGGAATTTCTTTTCCCATAATTAATATGTCATCGACATATAGGATAAGGAAAATTACATCACTCCCACTAGCTTTGTGATATACACATGGCTCATCAAGATTCTGAGTAAATCCAAACTTTTTGATTTCTTCATCAAATCTTTTATTACATTGTCGTGATGCTTGCTTCAATCCATAAATGGATCTTTGAAGTTTGTATACATGGTTTGGAAATTGTGGATTCACAAACCCCTCAAGCTGCGCCATATAGATGTCTTCATCTAGGCGACCATTTAAGAAGGTGGTTTTGACATCGATTTGCCAAATCTCATAATCATAGTACGCTGCTATAGCTATGAGAATCCTAATAGCTCTAATGTCTGCTATAGGAGAAAAGGTCTCCTTGTAGTCAACCCCATAGGTTTGAGTAAAGCCTTTAGCTACCAGATGAGCCTTATAGGTGTGTACATTGTCATCCATGTCAGTTTTCTTCTTGAAGAGCCACTTACTCCCAACGATTTTAGCATTGGGAGGAAGGTCTACTTCAATCCAGACTTCGTTATCTCTCATGGATTGCATTTCCCCATTCATTGCAACTTGCTATTTATCCTTTTCAGGATCATTCATGGCAGCCCTATAATTAGCAGGTTCTCCAAGATCCCCTAATATAGTTTCCTCAACTTCTACGTTAAGACATAGACGTTCAGGAGCTTTCACAGTCCTTGAATACTTGCGAATGGGAACAACTTCAGGTGGAGGACCCATACTTTCAGGTTCCACAGGAAGTTTGCTAGTGTTTTCAGAAGGTAATGTATCTTCATGATCATCTTCTAGATCATAGATTCTTCCACTGAATTCTTGAGATATGAGATACTTTTCTAGAAAGTCTCCATACCTAGCAACAATTACTTTATTTTTAGGTTTGTAGTAAAAGTAGTAACCCATCGTTTCCTTTGGGTATCCTACAAAGATACACTTTACAGATCTCTGTTGGAGTTTATCTGCTGAGTCACGTTTAACAAACGCCTCGCAACCCCAGACATTTAAATAAGACAAGTTAGGAGCCTTACCATGCCATATCTCATATGGTGTCTTATCAACCTTCTTGGTCGGAACCATATTTAGAATACGAACTGCAGATTCTAAAGCATAATCCCAAAAGGATAAAGGAAGAGTTGTAAGATTAAACATAGATCGCACCATGTCTAGCAATGTACGATTTCTTTTCTCAGATACACCATTTTGTTGTGGAGTATATGGAGATGTGAGATGTTGGACAATTCCATTCTCAGCTAAGTAATCTTTAAACTCTTGGCTTAGGTATTCACCACCTCTATCGGATCGAAGAGCTTTAATCTTCTTTCCTAGTTGCAATTCTACTTCTGCTTTGAAAACCTTAAATGTTTCAAACACCTCATGTTTATGTTTAAGCAAGTAAACATAACCATAGCGGCTGAAATCATCTGTAAAGGTTAAAAGTAGCTAGAACATTTCCTTGACACATGTCTAAGTGGTCCACATACATCAGTATGTATTAAACCAAGTAGATCAGAAGCCCTTTCCATACGATTATGAAATGGTTTCTTTGTCATCTTCCCAGATATACAAGATTCGCATTTATCAAATGATTCATCATTGATATTTTGCAAAAGCCCATCATGTTGCAGCTTTTCCATGCGAGTCTTGCCTATGTGAGCAAGTCGAAAATGCCAAAGATCAAATTATTTTTATTGGATACATTATCAATCATATCAATCTCAAACACACCATTCACAGCAATAGCATTAAAATAAAAAACACCATTTAAAGACACAGAAATTTCATTACTAGTCATAGTGTGAATAAAACCAAGATCCAACAATAAAGAAAAGGAAACAACACCTCTAATAATAGAAGGTGCATAATAACAATTGTTTAATGACAGTACTAAGCCCGAAGGCAAAACTAAATTAAACACTCCTATGGCTTCAACAGCTGCAGGTGCTCCATTTCCCACATGCAGATATTGCTCCCCATAGGCAAGCTTCCTTTCCACTCTAAACCCCTGTAGTGTATTACAAATGTGAATACCACATCAAGTATCATATACCCATGAATTAATTTTATGATTTAGAGTAAATAATTCAATCATAAATAAGTTACCTGAAGTAATGGCGACCTGCCCAGCCTTCTTGTTCTTATTTGCTCGCAACTCTTCGAGATAGAGAGGACAATTCCTCTTCCAGTGACCCACTACATGGCATTAGTGGCAAGTCTGATCCTTCTTGGATTATCCTTCTTCTTAGGAGGGTATTTTTTAGATTCAGGTTGATAAGCCATAACTTGCTTACCCTTATCACCTTTACCATTGCCTTTACCCTTCTTGTTCGTTTGCGGTTTTGGCTTGTTAATCCTACCACCCTGAATAGCCAGTACTTGGGATGTAGGAGCCTTTTGTGGTAAACCTTTCTCGTAATCAATAAGCAATGCGTGCAATTCACTAACTATCTTCCCCACGCAGTGCATATTGAAGTTACACACAAAACCACTAAATTCCTTATTCATGGATCTATTGATTAAGTTAATAGAAATATCTTGTTCATAGATTTTGCCAAGTGCCTGTTATAACAACCTAATTTCCGTTATGACATTTGAACCTTTAATACGAGTACTACCTAAGATATGACACATTCGAATATATATGATACGAGATAACATTTGAACCTTTGAATGTGAATAATTAGAACTACAAAATAAAAAAAATCCTATACCTAAGTTTACACTACATGTTATGAAAGTAATCTACTAATAAGAAACCCATAACTAAAGTTAACATACAGTCAACATAAACCTTTTCCTAAGCCTCATATCATACGCCTAAATAAGTCCATTTTGGGTCCAATTCTATTTAAAGTTGTACATAACTAATATACATTGAAGATATGATAAAAGTTTGAATGTGGTGAAGAGAATAAGTCTCCTAAACTTTCCCCAAAGACTCGGATCTTTACAGCCTATATCTCCCACTCATTTCTCATTATATCCACCGAATATATCACAATTCCATCTTCACTCAAACTCTAAAAACATCTAGTAGTCGGCTGTTCATTAAGCTCCAAGAAATTCAGGTGGTACGAAGGGGTAACGAGGTGGTGATCGACATTGGTCTACAAGCTGTGGTGGTCATAGTGATTAGCTTTTGGGGTGATCGCGTGTTTTGGATTCGAAGGTCTTGGTTTTGGTTTGGTTTGAGTAGAGGGTAGGTTCCGGTTCTGGTGTCATTTGTTTCGTTTCCTATATCCGACCTAAGGTATCTCCTGTCTTCGTTCTTGTGTTTTACCCGACATGTGAAACATTTATATACGTTTGGAACCTGTAACATAATCTCTTTATTCGTTAAATAAAACTACGTATGGACATAGAAATATACGATCGAATGAATACAAAAGGGTCACATAAAATCATGAAGATATGAACATTTGTGTGTCGATTTTAGTTCTATTTTGGGATCCTTCGAATCTGCTTGTATATATGCATATGATCTGATTATTTAAGACTCTACTATGATCTTTATTTATGCGACTAAAACCTGGTTAAAAACCTAAATAAGTAACATGGGGCGTATATGTTTGTTCACGTGTGAAAGTGATTGGTTTTAGATCGTTTAAAAACTGGAACGATGTGAATGTTTGTATGGCGTGATAGGGTGTTTGATTGGTGTCGTGTATGGGCTGTTTGGAATGTTTTATTCCAGCTGGTGTCGACCTAATGTGTTGGGAATTATATTTTCATAGATTTGATGATCACAGAACAAGAAGAATGAAACATGAAGAATACTGAAATGATAAGCAACTACTAGTACAAATGAAGCTGCTGCTGATCAAAGATTAAGTCTGGTACCTGGTTAAGTCTGCTGGTTAAGTCTGGTTGGTACCTAGTTAAGTCTGCTGGTTAAATCTGCTAGTGTATTGGTTAAGTCTGCTCAGGTTATAACAAACAGTACTAACTTGAGTTAGTACTGCTGGTTCAAAGAAGGTAGCAGTTAGTACTGCTTGTGCAAAGAAGATAGTAGTTGGTACTGCTAGTGCAAAGATGCTACTGCTGGATGGATAACTGAGTGACTCATACTACTGCTGGATGGATATGTTTGAAAAAGATATTTTGTATATGAGTCAATTATATACGGTAGATAATATCTAGATATGTTATCAGTCAACAAAGTTGTAAACAAAGATACAAGTTGTATCTTAATGACTGACACATAACAAGCAAGTAGTAGACAAAGACTTATCATATTGTAAAAGGTCTCCTTGGACTATAAAAGGAGATCTTACCCCTTAGATAAAATGTATGCTTCACAGTGAAATAATGTGAACATAAGGGGTCTGATGTTGTTAGATTTGTTAAGCCTCAAGGCAATCAAGGTTTTCATTGATCCCTGTTAATGTTGTAGAGTAACCGTGTTATATTTGATCACATAGCATTGGGGCTGATTTTAATAACAAAAGAGAAAGTTTGGCAAAACCTTGTTGTGATAGTATTGTTTCTTTCATTAGAATATTCCGTCAATATTATCATCATACTTGTCATAGTTAAAATCCTAGATCAAAGGTGTAACAACCTAGAGTCCATAAACGATCACGAAACTTATTGTTAGTAACCTCTAAAATAAGTTTCCAACAGTTGGTATCAGAGCAGGGGGCTCTGGATCTAGGAAAAGAAAAGGTTTTAGTTGAAGAAAGAAGAAAAATTCATTTTTGCTAAAATTTTCAAAACTGTTGCTGAAACAGTTGAGGTATGAATTTTTTGTTTTCTTTCAAGATTCACGCACAAAGGGGAAGAATCACACTCAGAAGAGAGTTGGTTCTTAAAAGATTAAAGGCTTGTTTATCAAGTTATTATTGGTGAAAAAAATTATTTGTTGCTTATTTGAAGATGAAGTTGAATTTTTCAAAATTGTGTTCTTATCATATCTTAAAGTGGTTGACTACACTTTAAAGATAACTTGTTCGTTCGTTCAAGTGACTACGAAATGACAAACACTTAAAGGAGATACGTTGTAGTACTCAGTGTCTCATAGAAGATGAGTTTATTGTCATGAGATTGCGGTCTCCCTATACAAGAAAGTTGGGTATACGTTCGAAGTCAGTTTTAGTACAAGACATAAGACACAAGGTTGGTTTATTCAGCTTCATCAACAAGTTAGTAATGGTTGGTTTCTCTGCATCAGTCATAAAAGCCTACAGAATTGGAGATTCGAATGGTTAACATATGGGTTTCAGGGGAAGTTTAAATGTTCAAGTGTTTAACCATTTATTGTATTTGTGCAACACCACTAGGGAAAGTTATTGATTTTTATTACTGTTGATTAGTATTGCTACTGATGGTTTAAAATTTTACTGTCTCAAGTTCATTTTTAGTGCGGAAAGCTTAATGGAGGGTAATTTGAGATATTAGAAGGATAGATTGGATTTGTAATATTAGTTTGTAGTTGTAAAGATCATATTTGTAATATTCTCTATTTGTTGATAAAAAAAAGGGGAAGAGATGTGGTGGATAGCATAGATTAAGGGGAAGACAGTATGGTTTCATTCATGGTGAGATTTAGTTATCTCAATTTCTCTACTTCGTCTAGGGAAATTCGTACAAGAACGTGTTTGTTTTGTAATCATCAAATAGGGGAAGATTGTTGGGAATTATATTTTCATAGATTTGATGATCACAGAACAAGAAGAATGAAACATGAAGAATACTGAAATGATAAGCAACTACTAGTACAAATGAAGCTGCTGCTGATCAAAGATTAAGTCTGGTACCTGGTTAAGTCTGGTTGGTACCTAGTTAAGTCTGCTGTTAAGTCTGCTAGTGTATTCGTTAAGTCTGCTCAGGTTATAACAAACAGTACTAACTTGAGTTAGTACTGCTAGTTCAAAGAAGGTAGCAGTTATTATTGCTTGTGCAAAGAAGATAGCAGTTGGTACTGCTAGTGCAAAGATGCTACTGCTGGATGGATAACTGAGTGACTCATACTACTGCTGGATGGATATGTTTGAAAAAGATATTTTGTATATGAGTCAATTATATACGGTAGATAATATCTAGATATGTTATCAGTCAACAAAGTTGTAAACAAAGATACAAGTTGTATCTTAATGACTGACACATAACAAACAAGTAGTAGACAAAGACTTATCATATTGTAAAAGGTCTCATTGGACTATAAAAGGAGATCTTACCCCTTAGATAAAATGTATGCTTCACAGTGAAATAATGTGAACATCAAAGTGTGTGTGGGAACATCAGAAAAGGGGTCTGATGTTGTTAGATTTGTTAAGCCTCAAGGTAATCAAGGTTTTCCTTGATCCCTGTTATTGTTGTAGGGTAACCGTGCTATATTTGATCATATAGCGTTGGGGCTGATTTTAATAACAAAAGAGAAAGTTTGGCAAAACCTTGTTGTGATAGTATTGTTTCTTTCATTAGAATATTCCGTCAATATTATCATCATACTTGTCATAGTTAAAATCCTAGATCAAAGGTGTAACAACCTAGAGTCCATAAACGATCACGAAACTTATTGTTAGTAACCTCTAAAATAAGTTTCCAACATAATGTAATCCTAAACTAAGCTCTAAAAATCTGTCTTAGATGGTCATTAAACGAAACGTATTACATGGAACCTTGGGCTGGGTTGTGTCGTTATTTTAGGTGTGTGCATATGATGCGTGTGTGTCATATATAGGGAATATAGGGACTGAAAAACGTATGCTTGTAACATAAATTAAACCCATATATAAACGTGTTTTAATCAGATATGGAAAGGGTGTGTTGTCTTGTTATTTCATGTGTATGTCTCATTGGTGGCGCTGTTGAATGGTATAATTGTGCACGCGTTATGGAGTGTCTAAAGTAGTCATTAAACATGGTAACAAAAACTGAATAGAAAGGATCAAGAGTCGTGGGTGTTGGTTAGTAAATGATTAGTCACGATGGGTTTTGTTTGATTCATAAAAGGTAACGAGTGTGTGTGTATTGAACGAGATTTCATATGTGTGTAATTGGGAGTGCATGCATGCATATCGAGTGTGTGAATATGTATGTGGGTTCGAGAGTGTAAAGAGTATGTGAGTGTGTTTGTTCACGCTTAATTAAGCCGGAAATACGTTTAATGTGTTTACTAAATCGGCTAAGTCATAATGGGTCATTATGGAACTAATTTACACTTAAAACCCTAATTTTTGGAGATTGTTACAATAAACCCTAAACTTGGATAATTTACACATTTAACCCTAAACTTTGCTAAAATGACATATTAAACCCTAAACTGTGATAAGTGTCACATTTAACCCTAAACTATGATGTTGATCATATTAAACCTTTAAGTTTATTTAATTATCAATAGTAACCCTATTTTATCGAACTTACTAATTCGGGAAACTTACTTAATTCGGAGAGTTATTAATTCTTGAAAGTTACTAAAAATGGAAAGTTTCTAAAAATAGAAAGAAACCCCAAATGTGAAGAATACGTGATCATTAATTCGTGTAGATCCTGTGAAGAAGGAGTAGTTCCTGTTTCTGTATGCTTTCCTGATTGTTTTGCTTGCTTTGCATAAGGTACAGATATTCTACCCTTTCTCAGTAAGTGTTTATTCTCATGATTTCTCGATCCTTGACTTTGATTCATTTGATATGATTCCGTTCTGTTGATATGATCTGTTTGGATATGATATGATTATGGATATGCTTGATATGGATATGTTCTGTTCAGTGCCCGAGCTAACTAGCCATGGAGGTACAATGGCCATGTCATTGAGGAACCAATGGCATGACACTTTCTGTGGTGGTGTGATTGATCCATGACGTCCCATTCTGTTCTGTTATGATATTTGTGCACATTGGCCATTATGATATGTGTATATACCTGTTATGAGCAGGTGTATATATATGATTTATTTTTCAGGGGACGTATGTGTAACCACCGGTAAATTTTCACTTGTATTAATATTCTAACGAAAGAATACTTATCCATTTTCTACGTCTAATTTTTTTTAGATTAAACGTTATCAGTTTATCTAATCACAACAACTAACTAATGTGACGTAACTCACATTCTTAATAAACGTGCTTATCAACACCAACGTGACTTATGTTTATTTCAAATAAACATTCCCAATGCCACGTATAAAAGTTTTCAAACTTTTATTTACCACTTGACGTTATTTCATTAACATACTTAATGTACAAACTAAACGTTAGCCATTTATTAGAATTTTCACGAAACCTTAACTTATTATAACCATGATTTTATGTAACTAAATCATAAACACTAAAGTACAACACTTCAAATGCTAATGTACAACCCTCTAATGCATCATTTCAAACTTTGTTTTATTTTATTTTACAAACTCTAAAGTACAAGATCTAAAGCTCATGTTACAAGTCTATAATGCATAAACTCAAAATATATTTATTTCATCTCGCGACCAAGTGACCAAGCAAGGATTGCACCTCGCATATTTAAGGTCTATTTTTTTTTAATATTTAATACCAATTATTATTATATTTTTATTAAATGATATTACTTTTAGTAACAATCACAAAAGTTTAGTCGTGTGAATTTTACTCACGACCAACACAAGATTAGAATAAGTCTATATATTCAAAATACTCAAATTCATCTATAGTCGTATTTCATATGAACTATTGCCACTTCATTGTTTTTTTTTTTACATTATACTCTTTACGTAATACGATTACTCAAACCTATTAGATTTTATCAACATATATGCTCTCCGTTAAACTTATCACACGTCTAATATAATTAGTTGCAGTATATTGATAAACTTTGACATTTTTATAAAAATTATATTTTTACGTTACCCGGTCTTAAGTTTCGTGACTTAAGGACATAATGTTAGTAATTATCGGGATCAAACTACACCTTAAACTATTAATATGTGTATAAAATGGTGCCACGTAACAACTTCCATGCATACCATACATGTACCATGACATGCTAGAAACTTATCATATATGAACGTGTATGGAATTGGTTCCACATGACTATATATATACGTACATGCAAATTTCACCATAAGGCTATATATATACATGTAAATTTCACCATAAAGCCACATATATACGTATGACATGCAGACTATATATGTACGTGTAGGTAAATGTTGCCATATGATTCTATTTATAAACATGCTCCTACGTGTTCTAATTATCAAACATTCAAATATGCATGGTACAAGATCTTACACCATGCAACTCACTCACGTATACATGTTGCTACTTAATTCACCATACAATTTCATATGGTGCCATATACACTCACAACTCGATCTTTGTGGCTATATATATACGAGCTAACACACACCCTATTTGTTCATCATTTGCTTTCAAACTTAAAACACAAACCCACACACTCTCAATACTACTGAAATCAATCCCTAAAGGAAGATTGTACTCTAAAAATGAAGTTGGAAAGCTTTGGTTCAAGTTCTAAATCGATTGGGGACTTATTCCTATTAGCCGATCCAAAATTTATTTACCATAAGGTTTTGTAAGTGTTCTAACTTCTTGTAATCCTTGTAACATACTCTTATACCATTAGTATATGTTTATAAGTAGACAACATGTTAATAACAAGATCAAACATGATTTTTCTTTCTTTTCTTTTCTTACCGAGAAAAACCAAACACCCTCTCGAATTACGTTTTGTTATTTCTAAAATAATAAAGCTTTAGGCTACTATATAAAGCTTTTAAATTTGCTAGGAAACCTGTTAACAAGTCATAAAAATAATCCCATGAAGTTTTAAGGATCAAACTTTATTTCTTCTTCTTTTCTTTCTTTACCGAGAGCAAGCTAAACGCCCATTTTCATTGAATTAATTAACCTATAAGCTAAAAGATTTAAGCTACGAGATTAAGCCACCTATATAAGCTCATAGCAAAGTTTATAAAATCACTAAAACGTTGCCAAAAGCTCTAAGTGCCTCGTTTATTTTTGCCTTGTTTTTCCTTGTCGCGAGCTAGAAAACCAAACGCACCCTTATTAGGCTTTAAGGCCCATAATCTGTTTCAAAAGCTAATAAGCCATCAACAACTTATTTTCAAACTTAAAACAACTTATTATGATAAGCCATAACATGTCATACCCTTTTCTAAATTTAAAACGCAAATTTACAAAAACAAGGACTAGAAATGTAACGACAAACATGCATGGGGTAAAAATACTAAACTTGAAATTCTTGGTTCAAAATTGTAAATTTAGTTAATAATAAAGAATAAGGACTATGCATGTAAATCGCAAAATGCATGGAGGGCCTGTTCTGCCAAAATTTCTACAATTATATATAAAAAGGATATAGATTTAAAAACTAATTAATGCTTGGGGATAAAAAGTGTAAATAATGAATTAATAAATTATAAAAAGGACTCCGGTGCAAATTATATTTAACCAAAGGGTAAAAAGTGTAACTTTTGGAAAGTACAAGGTAAAAACTGTAAATTGCGACTACTGAAACTGAAATAATCAAATATCAGGGTAGAAACGGTAAATTTTCAGGAAGTGTGAATATAAAGTGAAATTTTATACTTTTGGACTAAAAATATAAAACCTTTAAGTTTTGGGTAAGAAGTGTAAATTTTTATAACCAAAGTGTTAATTTTGTAACTTCATAATATTTTTTAAATACTTATATTTACAAACTTATGTAGTCAAAGTTTTATAAAAACTTTCATATAAGATTTAAAAATGACAATATCAAAATATAAATAACGATGCTATTTTCAATCGAATAATAAATCGAATAGCTTAAAAACAAATAATACAAACTTCTTAGCAACTTAACGTTCACCAAACTTAAAATAGTTAGAAATAAATATTTTAACTTATCATGCACTAACCTTTATTAAGTCTTAAACGATTTCATTCTTAAATCTCGATAAATGATTACATACACACAAGTTATATGGGTATATAACTTTATTTTTGAACTTTAAGCATCTGCCACACATGTAACGACGATATAAATACTTTTCAAGCATTGTCTTTTGAACATTAAAGTCATGAACATAAACCCTCGAAATCTAAGGTTTACCGTATCAATTTAGTAGCGTGATTTGAGCCGTTCCCATCCACACTTGACATTTCTATATCTGGACTACTATACGACCGAGGTGAGTCATAGCCCCTTCTTTTGCTTATTTTGAACTCTTTGGGGGAGATACATGCTCTTTGTACTTACAAATCTTGCTCGTTATTCATAAACATTCTACTCGATTTATGAAACACTCTATTTGTTTACTGAAACTTATTATATGCTGAACACAAGTACTTACTGTATGCTATCTTGATTGTTATTGCCTAAGACACACTTTTGCCACTAAAAGTCCCTCATATCATGAACCATTAATCACTTGCGAGTGAACGCGAATATAGTGAATAGATCTATTGGAGGTTTACAACACATTTTTGTTAGCCGGATAGATAGCCTTTGTGCTAGCCGGATTGATAGCCAAATGCACTTTATTTGAGAAAACAATAGGAAGTTGGCAAGCTCCTACCCGAGGGCCTTGTAATTTACATTTTTATAATGTCAGTAACTCATATCATTTTATGATATCACACACGTTAACATTTGAGTTCATGAGACTTAGAGCAATAACGTGGTACTGTAATGATACGGTACTACGACTACTGAATTTATGGGTGCAACAACGTGACCCACTGTTTATTAAACTTGAAACTTGTGTTCAACTGATTTGCATACAAACACTACGAATTCACACAATCTTTGACCCGATTAGAGTAAACAAACACTATAGGTGTAAAACAACGTAGCCCACTATTCATTTTATCGATATTTGAATTTATTACAATTATTGCCCAAACTTGAAATTATTGAAATCAACTGTTTTACTTATAAACTCTATGAACTCACCAACCTTTGTGTTGACACTTTTAGCATGTTTATCTCAGGTCCATAATGAACGAGGATGACACAGAGGGGCACGGATACTGATAGAAGGCTAAAATCTAATTATCATTCGAAGCTTATTTAACAAACTGTAAAACTACTGGGACCTCATTTTGTAAACTCTGATATTTATAAAAATTCGAATGATAAATCTTTCAAAACGACTCAATTAGAGATCGTTTTCTATTATTATAACTGTTGTGCTATCGAGTAACACCCAGCTTGAATTTCGTTGCGTATCCCGAAATCGGGGGTGTTACAGTATGGATGCATCCTAGGTAAACGTTTGGTGTGATTGGTGTAATTATGATGTGACTTAGTGATTGGTTTGTGCGTGTCGTGCACCCCTCTCACTTCTGGTACTTGAGTGGTCTCCCCTCCTTGTACATTATGATTTGTTGGATGATGTGATTATTTGGTCTATTCGAGTATCTCATTTAGGCACGCTCGTGGCCATTCCTATATAATCCTTTGATTCGTTATGATTATCTGACATTCGTATTATCTCTTACTTGTCTCATTCCGTTTGACTTATGACACTTATTCAGTTGGCTTCATATGATTCATTTCCGTTCATTATGCTTATTATATCTGTTTTGTATATATATCTATTCACTGGGCTTTTTAAGCTCAGCCGCGTTTATTTTCCATGCGGCAGGTAATAAGCGGGATGTTGGGCTTTGATTGGGCTGAGAGTAGGAGCTTATGAGTGGACCGACCTTAACCTAGTTTCCTATCATTCTAGTTTTAGTTTGGAAAAACATTTATGTTGGATATTTCATTTCTTTTGGACATGTTGGATTATGTATCTTCCTTTTGAAGTCATTTGGTTTATATGACTTGATACTTTATTTAATAAGACTTCGCTTGCGTTTATATGCTTTGTATGACACCATAATGTGACATTTTGACCTTTATCGGGTTGGGGTGTTACACCTGTAGTTGGTCCGTGTAACCCTTCATTTCCAACACATGTGCACTTACATGTTTACCATCTGCCTGCTTGCAGCTGTGAAGAGCATCGATCAAATCATAGATTTCAACAGCTTGAGGTTTCTCAAACATACGTCTGAGTTTGTTGAGCATGTCATAAGGGGAAAAATTTCTCAAACTGCTTTGGTAAAGTTGGTGTCATCATTCCCAGCATCATGCAAGCCACATCATTATGTGTTTTATACTCAACTTTCCATGTTGTTTTTTCAACATCAGTTGCAGTAGCAGCAGTTTCAGCAGGACAAAACTTATACAAATATTCCAGTTGATCTGTCACTCGCAGGACAATCTTGAGTGAGCGAAACCAGTCATTGAAATTCTGAGAGCCAGTCAATTTTTCTCGTTCAAAGAAAGTTTTGAATGCAGAACTCAAAGTAGTGTTATTGTTTTGAGCCATTTCTACAAATAAAAAAAGTTCAAATATTAGTATTTTCGATAATACAATTTTTCAAGAAAATAAAATACCCAAGGTAATATTCATATAACTATAGAATTTTTTTGAAAACTAGAATCCAAATTGACATAGTTCCATTACATCAGTTGATATGCTAGTAATGAAAGTATTCAACAAGGTAATTGTCGAACAATAATTGGCAAACAATTTCCAATTTCTAGATCATCATGGGATTTACAATTGCCAAACCTTGTTGCATTGTAAACATGTTTCATCCTCATCTAATGCCTTGAGTCATAGGTCTCACTAACAACTTAATTAAGTCGTCTAATTTAGAAATTGCAAATTCTCACGTACGTCCCACGTAGTCATGAAATTTACCTTGTGATCAGAATCTAGCTAAGGTCTCACTTAGGCTAAATGGTGACTTCAAGTGTTCCTTACAATTAGATGGCATAGACTTAAATTATAAGGGTACTAGTTTTTGATGTAGGTAATCAAAATTATGTATGAAGAAGCATGCATACAACTTCATAACATAGATTTTAATAAAAAAAAAAAAAAACTTTTTATTAACTAATTCACTAAGATTAAATTAACAAAGTTTTGATTGAGGTATTGGGTTCACCAATCAAATAATTTAGCTTTAATTATCGTTCATTATATCGTACTTTTGCATAAGTCCAAAGACTTAGTGTTTCGGATAATTACCACAAAGTGGCGCATAGAATTAAAGCTAATTCACCCTTACGATGATTTTGTACAAATAAATAGTCGTACTAGGTAGCTCCAATTTGACGCACAAAGGAGCGGAGAAACAAAGGTTAGCAAAAAGCTATTAAAAACCCGTTTCTTTAAGGTCACAATTTAATGCGTACCCTCCTTAAACCCCTCTTATAGTTTGTCACAATTGGCTGAGCCGTTCTTACTATTGGTACAAAACTCATCACTCAATTAAACTAATGAAAATTTAACTCTTCAAAACCAAATCATATTGCACCATTATTTAGTCCGTATTATTTTTCTATTCAAAATTACCCTTTGTTTATAAACATGTCAAATAAAATAAACAAACAAGTAATAACAAAAAATAAACAACTAAATAATGCACACATAACATAACAATTAATATGTGAAACATGTAGCCACATGCAAACTAATTCGATAAAACCTATTAATAATCAATTATAGGTTAAATAATGCATACATTACATTAACTATGGTTCTCACTTACAAATGTAAGTGAACCACATGCATTGACGAATCAATTGCGTAAATTATAGCTAAAAAATATGTCATATTGCACATAATTGATTAATTAATTAATTAGAGTCTTCCCCAATTCGAGATATATCAATTAAATACATGTGTAAAACTTAACAATTAATTCATATAGTTAATAATTCCATGACAAAACATTCACGTTCCATCATGGATATCACATAAGGCTAGACACACTCGTGACCTGCAGACGACCTGCCACATAAGCTTTCTCTCTCCGACGACCTGACGACGACCAAACTGCCACAGTGGGGCAACCAAATTTTTTTTTAAAGAAACTAAAAAAAAATAATAATAATAAAAAATAAAAAATAAAAAATAAAAACTCCTATAAGACTAAGACAAAATTGTAAATGTTAAAAGCTCAAGGGTGTAAAGTGTATATGACTTAAAAGTCATCATCTTCAACCACCTATCATGTTCATCTTCAACCCCAGTTTCACAATGCCACCCTCTTTGAACTTTTTAATTTTTAAAATTAGTAAAAAAAATAAAATAAAATGTTTTGTGTATTAGAATTCGGTCGTTCAAACGACCCAATTGTGAATTCGATCCTCCCACGACCGATCGAGACACAATACCCACACTGGCGGCGACCGATCGAGGTCGACCGACCACAGTGTCTAGCCTAACAATTATAGACAATAAGTCACAAGATCGCATACAATTAACACGTAATTATATCATGCAATCTTAGGGTTTCTAATTCAATTAAAAAACAAAACAAAATTTTTTTTTATTAATGAGGCAATCGCCCCCCCCCCCCCCTCCCTAAATTTAAGGTTTCGAATTTTCTTAAACCCTAAAATTCGTCATATATAATTAAACACTATCCAAGATTCGTCCTTTTTTTTTTTTTTTTTTTTTTTTTTTTTTTTTTTTTTTTTTTTTTTTTACGTGTTTTGGTAATTAATTACATATTAATACAAGGCTTGTGATGCCACTATTGGAATTTAATAACATGTCATACATAATTAAACACATAAACATCAAGAATAGCGGAAGCATAAGGATCAATAACATGTAAATAATTAACCAAACATAAAACTATATGTTGGGAATAAAATGTTCAAGTCAAAGAGCCTGCCAGATGAAGTATTAGGTCTACTAGTTCTTTTTGAAGAAGTTGAAGATAAACTAACAGTACCTTCTGGGTGAGAAGGTACTGCTAGTTAAAGAAAGTCCTGCCAGTTGAATGTCAAGTTGATAGATATTTATTTGTAGATATTTTAGTTGTATTATTAGTCTTTGTACAATGTAACACGTTAAGTAAAAGTAGTTCAGTCTTCTATGTTGTACAGTAGATAATACTGAGTATTTTACATTGGAAGTTGTAATTAGTAGGTTAGAAAAGTCCAAGTATCTTATTATAATACACAACTTGATAACTTGTAAAAAGGGTTCCTTATCCTATAAAAGGAACCCTTAGTCACCTCCTTAGAAAATATCTCTTTAACTAATAACTTTGTAATATCCAAAAACAACACATCCTCTCTAGTAACTTAGTTACAAATTCACAAATCCCTTAACAAATCAAAGATTCAAGGTTACCTTTGTAATCCTGGTGATAGTTTAGATCACCCGTATTATCTCATAAATAATATTGAATCGTTTTGTGTTATTCACGTTGTGTTCATTTGTTCATTATCAACACCACCTTTGTTCCTTTAAGTGTGGTATAGTAAATTCCGCGTACTAAATCACATTCATTCCTAAATATCCCAAACACATTATTAAGATTAACATCCCAAGTGTTTGTATAATCCTTCACAAGTGGTATCAGAGCTAGGCTGATATTTACGATTTAAAAGAACAATGGACGTTGAACACATTCAAACCAATGTGGCTGCAAAACTTCCATTACTCAAACAGAATGAGTTTGAGATGTGGAGACTGAGGGTAGAGCAATACTTCCAAGTGCAATACTATGCACTTTGGGAGATTATTGAAGAAGGAAACTCATTTAAACCTACAATCACCACCTCCACAGTAAACGATGCAAGTGAACCCAACAACCGCAGAAGAAAGAATCCAAAAGAGAAATGATCTTAAGGCCAGGAGTATGCTTCTCATGACTATTCCAAATGACCAGCTTTTGATCTTCAACAAGTACAAATGTGCTAAAACCCTTTTTCAAGCTATTGTGGCTAGATTTGGTGGAAATGATGCCACCAAGAAAACTCAGAAAACTCTCCTCAAACAACAGTTTGAAAACTTTTCAGCCACAACAAATGAGTCTTTGGACAGCATGTTCAATAGACTACAAAAGCTTTCAAGTCAGTTAGCCATTCATGAAGTGCTGATATCTCAAGAAGACTTAAACTCCAAATTCCTTAGGAGTTTACCCTCTGAATGGGCCATGCATGTCATTGTCTAGAAAAACAAACCAGATATTGATCAAATGAGTCTTAATGATCTTTACAGCAACTTCAAGATAGTAGAGCATGAAGTGAAGAAGTCTACTAGTTCAAGCTCAGGGAATATGGCCTTTGTATCATCTCCCAGCACCTCAAGGATAGTAGATGAAGAAAAAGATGGTAGAGAAGAAGGTACTGCCAACACAAATTTTGGTACTGCCAATACTTCTAGCAGTACCAAAACAATTCTAGATGAAACAATTGGTTGTGCTTTCCTGACATCACAACACAATGGTTCCATATTGACTTTTGAAGATATTCAAGAGATCAATGATGATGATCTTGAGGAAATGGACATAAAGTGGCAACTTTCACTTCTTAGCATAAGGGCTAAGAAATTACTGATGAGAACTGGAAAGAAGATTACCATAAATGGTAATGAGCCTGCTGGGTATGACAAATCTAAAGTGGAGTGCTACAACTGCCACATGAAGGGTCACTACTCAAGAGAGTGTAGAAGACTAAAGAAGCAGGATGATAAGGGAAGAGGTTATGAAAACAAGAACAAGGGAAGCTTTGAGAACAAGAACAAGGGAAGCTTTGAGAACAAGAGCAAAGCTGTGGAAATCACTGAGCCTAAAGCTATGGTAGCTATTGATGGGCTGGGTTTTGATTGGAGCTTTATGGGTGAAGAGGAGTCAACTTCAAATGAAATGGCTTTAATGGCTTTCTCCAATCCTGAGGTACAAATTACTAAATGTTCTAATACTTGTGAAGTTTTTGAAGAATTAGAAACTTTAATAAAACTTTATGATGAACTGAAAGTAGAACAAAGAAAAACTCATCAAGACCTAGTTAATCATAAGTGTGGTATGGCCAAACTTGAGAAGCAGATAATCCACTTTAGGAAAAATGAACTCACTTTTTCTGACACAAAAGGCATTCTTAATAGGGAAATATTTTTGAAAGATGCTGAAATAAACCTGTTAAGAACTGAGTTTGCTAAAGTGAAATTGGCAAAGGATAATATTCAACTAACTGTTACCACATTAGAAAATGCTTCTGACTGTAATAGAAGGATGGTTGAAAATCAAATGAACAAGAGAATCAAATCTGGGATTGGATACAAAACTTGTCCACCTCCTTACAGAGGAATCCCCTGTCCCCCAGGTTTAGATCTTGCAGAATCAGGTTTACATGAATTCACCAATAAACCACTAGATAATGAGAAACCTGTAGAGAAAAGTGAACCTTTTGAGAGTGCTAGTGTTGCTTCACTCCCTAACAAAAAGGTGCTCACTGATAAGAGCTCAGATGCTCCAATTATAGAAGATTGGACATCTGATGATGAGGAAAAAGAGACTGTTTCAAACAAAGGAAACAAAGTAGGACCACCCAGTCCTAAAAGTGTAGAGATTAAGACTAAGGCCAAAACTGTTCTGAAAACAGTTGAATGTTGTGCTAAGTGTAATAGCAAACCTAGAGGTAGCCAGAGAAATTGGAACAATCTTAAGTCACACCAACTTGGTGATGATTTTGTTATGTACAATAAGGCCTGCTATTACTGTGGTAGTTTTAATCATACTCATGCTTATTGTAACAATTGGGTGTCTGGGAGTACATCAAGGTCTAAAGCAAATGAAACAAACCCCAAAAAAAGTTTTGTGAAGTCTAAAACACCAAAAGTTAATCATACTGTTAGACCAAATAAGCCTGTTAACTTAAAACCAACTTCTAAGGGTGCAAGAAATACTTTCAAACATGTACCAAGAGTTGTGAAAAGTCCCATTAAAAAGAAATCTATGGTTAAAACACAAGATTGGAGACCAAAACCAAAAGGTCCTGCTAGACTAAATGGTCCTGCTAGACCAAATGGTACTGCCAAAATTAGTACTGTCAGACCAAGGACCACAAAATGGGTTAAAAGGGAAAATGTTGTTAAGTCCTCAGCATGTTGGATATGGAGACCACTCCAATCAAAAGTTGCATCAACAGTCCTAAAGAGGTTTGATTACATTGATGCAAGAGGCAAACCCAAGTCAGTTATGGCTTGGGTACCCCAAGGAAACTAATATGTTTATATATGTGCAGGAACATTCAAATGATATTGCTGATCAAGGATATGTAGATAGTGGATGTTCAAGGCACATGACAGGCAACATGTCTTACCTCACAAACTTCAAATCATTTGATGGAGGATATGTTACCTTTGGGGGAGGAATCAAAGGAAAGATTACTGGTAAAGGTACAATCAAAACCAGTAAATTAGATTTTGAAAATGTGTACTTTGTGAAAGAGCTTCAGTTTAATCTCCTCAGTGTCTCACAAATGTGTGACAAAAAGAACAATGTTCTCTTTACTGACAATGAATGCATGGTTCTTTCTCCTGATTTTAAAATTCCTGATGAAAGTCAGATTCTTCTTAAAATCCCAAGAAAGAACAATATGTACAGTGTTGATTTAAAGAACATTGTTCCTAAGGAGAGTTTAACTTGTCTAGTAGCAAAAACCTCATTGGATGAATCTATGTTATGGCATAGAAGGCTTGGTCATATAAACTTTAAAACAATCAATACAATTGCAAAATATGTTTTGGTTAGAGGTTTACCCAAAAATATTTTTCAAAATGACCAAACCTGTGTTGATTGTCTAAAAGGCAAACAACATAGAACTTCTTGTAAGCCCAAGACCCATAACTCAATTTATCAAGCTTTGTACATGCTTCATATGGACCTTTTTGGTCCTACTAATGTGAGTAGCTTGAATGGTAAAAAATATTGTCTTGTAGTTACTGATGATTACAGCAGATTTTCTTGGGTTTTCTTTTTAAGAACTAAGGATGAAACTAGTGAGATCCTTAAGTCCTATATAACTGAGGTAGAAAACCAAGCTGATAAGAAAGTGAAAGTAATTAGATGTGACAATGGGACATAATTTAAGAATAGGGTTATTGATGAATTTTGCAAAGAAAAAGGAATAAAAAGAGAATTTAGTGTAGCTAGAACCCCACAGCAAAATGGAGTAGCAGAAAGGAAAAATAGAACACTAATAGAGGCTGCTAGAACAATGTTAGTAGACTCTAAGTTGCCTATTTCATTTTGGGCTGAAGCTGTAGGTACTGCTTGTTATGTGCAAAAAAGGGTTCTTGTGATTAAACCCCATAAAAAGACTCCTTATGAACTTTTCTTTGGTAGAACACCATCTTTAAGTTTTATAAGACCTTTTGGATGTCATGTCACTATTCTCAATACCAAAGATCATCTAGGAAAGTTTGAAGGAAAAGCTGATGAAGGCTATATGATAGGGTATTCTTTGCAAAGTAAGGCCTATAGGGTGTATAATAGTTGCACTAGGCTAGTGGAAGAAAATCTGCACATAGAGTTTCAAGAGAAATTACCAAATGTTAAAGGCATTGGGCCAGATTGGATGTTTGACATTGATAGGCTTTCAGAATCTATGAATTATGTGCCTGTTACAGGTACAAATGCTAATGATAATGCAGGCTTTGAAGACAATGTTGAAACAGCTGAAGATCAAGATTACATCTGGATGCCAATTTGGAAAGGATTGGATTTATCTTCAAGTCATGAAGAACCTTCAAATACAACAAATGAAGGTGTTGAAGATGATCATGGAACTCAGGGTCAAGAGAATCAAGAAAGTAGTGCAGATGAAAATGGTACTGCTAGTTCACCAGATGGTACTGCCAGTTCACAAGTTGGTACTGCTGAACCATTAAATGTTCAATCAGATGATTCCTTACCAGAAGATGTGGGGATTGGCAATCTTCCACTTACCTATGAAGTTCCTACAACACACAACACAAGAATTCTCAAAGATCACTCCATCGATAATGTGATTGGTAGCATTGATTCTGGTGTTAGAACAAGAACTCAAGTCTTGTCTTCAGACCAAGAAGGGTTTATCTCATCTATCTATGAAGAAAAGAATCATGAAGTTGCCAACATATGCCTGTTTTCATGTTTTCTCTCACAGGCTGAACCCAAAAACATTAACAAAGCCTTAGATGATCCAAGTTGGGTTGAAGCAATGCAAGAAGAGCTTCTTCAATTCAAGCTTTAGAAGGTTTGGAAACTGGTTGATTTGCCCAAAGGTCACTGGGCAATTGGAACCAAATGGGTGTTCAGAAATAAGAAAGATGAAAGGGGGATTGTGATCAGAAACAAGGCAAGATTGGTGGCCCAAGGGTATACTCAAGAAGAAGGGGTGGATTATGAAGAGGTTTTTGCTCCAGTTGCAAGACTTGAAGCAATTAGGCTATTCTTGGCCTATGCTTCTTTCATAGGCTTCACTGTTTACCAAATGGATGTTAAGAGTGCCTTCTTGTATGGTACTATTGGAGAAGAAGTGTATGTTTTTCAACCTCCAGGCTTCATTGATGCAGAATATCCAGACAAGGTGTATAGGGTTACCAAGGCTCTTTATGGTTTACACCAAGCTCCTAGGGCATGGTATGAAACATTGGCTTTCTATTTATTGGAAAATGGATTTCAAAGAGGCAAGATTGATCCAACTTTGTTCATCAAAAGAACCAAGAAAGACATCTTGCTGGTGCAGATTTATGTTGATGACATTATCTTTGGATCCACAAACCAAGAGTTGTGTGTAGAGTTTGAAAAACTTATGCATATTAAGTTTGAAATGAGTTCCATGGGGGAACTTACTTTCTTTCTGGGTCTCCAAGTGAAACAATCAAATGAAGGCATATTTATCAGCCAAGATAAGTATGTAGTAGAGATCCTGAGGAAGTTTCAGTTTGCAGATTCTAAGGTTGCAAGTACTCCAATGGATTCAGAAAAGGGGTTACTCAAGGATGCTGAGGGTGAAGATGTGGATTTGCACAATTACAGATCAATGATTGGGTCCTTGATGTACCTTACATCATCAAGACCATATATCATGTTCCCAGTGTGTGTATGTGCAAGGTTTCAAGTAAATCCCAAAGTTTCTCATCTCACAGCAGTCAAAAGGATCTTTAGATATCTCAAGGGTCAACCTAGGTTGGGTCTATGGTATCCAAGGGAATCATCTTTTGACTTGGTGGCTTATTCTGATAGTGACTATGCTGGTGCAACCCTAGACAGAAAATCCACAACTGGTGGATGTCAATTTCTTGGCTGCAGACTCATATCATGGCAATGCAAGAAACAAACAATGGTGGCCAACTCTACAACTGAAGCAGAATATGTTGCTGGTGCAAGTTGTTGTGGGCAAGTTCTTTGGATCCAAAATCAATTACTTGACTATGGGTACAATTTTCTTAACACCATTATTTACATTGACAATAGCAGTACTATTTGTATCATTAAAAATCCAGTTCAACATTCAAAAACAAAACACATTGAAATCAGACACCATTTCATAAGAGATTGCAATGAGAAAAGGTTAATACAAGTTGTCAAAATTGATTCTGAAAATAATTTTGCAGACCTTCTCACCAAAGCTTTTGATTTAGGTAGATTCAAATACCTGGTAGCAGGTATTGGAATGATTAATCTTTGAAAAACATGTGTTTTTGTACATAAAATAAATGGTACTGGCTCTTAAACATGGTACTGCTAGTTAGTCAAAAAGGTACTGTCAGTTCATAATTGGTCCTGCTAGTATAAAGTTTGCTCTGTTTTGTTCATCTTGATAATTAAATGTTTACAATGCTATAAAACAAGTGCTTTGCACTCTGTTCTTTTGGTCTGCAACTAACAAATTTCAGGTTCATAACAAAACAAGAGATCTTCCAAACAAATGGGGAAATAAAAGTTATTTATATCTCAGGGGAGAACATAATAGCCCAGAAAAGGAAGATAATCCAATAAAAGAAAGGAGAAGACAAGAGCATACAAGATGATGACATAGAGTTTGAAAATGATAAGAATAGATCATATATTCAGAAGGGATGAAGCATTCCTAAAGGAGAAAGTTCTATCTAGATCAAACGAAGGAAAGTTTCAATTTCAGTTCATTATGTTTGTTCATCACTTGCAAAGGCATGCTGATAGATGATTTCACTTGTTGAAACAAGCATCCAAGATACACAGCATCATTGCCTCTTATAATTCCTCCATCCAAGGAAATTGCACCTTCTTTAGGTCAATGTGGAAATGGTTTTCAGTTCACCAAGTTTTACAAGCCTAAGAGCTGGCTAGTCCAATAGCAAACGGCTATTGGTAAAGACACATCAAATCCGTTGATGGTTGATAGTTTACCAAAAACTATATGGTATTTAACTAACCATACTTTACAGTAAATAGTTGGCTAGTCCAAAGCAAACGGCTTTTGGTAAAGACAAGTCAAATCCGTTGATAGCTGATAGTTTGCTAAAAACTATAAGGGATTTTTGCTAAAATTTCAAAGATACTGCCAAGTAAAATTTTCTTTCAAAATCAAAGGTACTGGTAGTTCAAATTTTGGTACTGGTAGAGTAAAATGGTACTGCTAGATAACTGTTGAGTCTGTCAGTTAAAATTATAGCCGTTACGTCTGGTAGTTAAAATTAGCCGTTGGGGTAATTCTGTAAATTTCTGATGTTATATTATATTATATTTCTCATATAAAAGATCTTTTTAACCGCCTCTTCATTTACTTATTATAAATTTTCTTATTTTCGGTTAAAAGTAAATCTCTCATAATATCTTTCATCAGTCCTTATCACAATTAACACTCACCTTTCATCTTCTAACAGTACCACAATCAAATCCCACCATCCTAACCAAGTTTTTCCTTAACTTTCACCATGGCTAATCTAACCTTTGTTAAACGTCACAACCAGTTAGCATTTTTGGAAAAGTCTGAGGATAATGAATCTTTTCATCAAATAGTGGACTTTCTAAATGATTCTTACATCGGGTTTGCCTTACTTGTAAATCCCACTATTTATGAATCACAAATTTTACAATTTTAGGAAACGGCTAAAGTTAAAACTCTTGAAACTGGGGACCAAAGGATAAAAGCCAAAGTGGATGGCAAAACCTTGACTCTTACTGAGTCATCCATTAGAAGACATCTTCGATTGGATGATTCAGATGGTATTAGTCAATTGCCTGATACTGAAATTTTTGAAAATTTGGAAAGAATGGGGTATAATGTAGATTCTAATAAACTCACTTTTCTTAAAAAGCATTTTACCCCACAATGGAGATTTTTGATCCATACAATCCTTCATTGTTTAAGCCAAAAGAAAACCTCATGGGAGCAGTTTAGTGGTAACATGGCTACAGCTCTCATTTGCTTGGCAACAAACAGAAAATTCAACTTTTCAAAACATATTTTTGAAGGATTGGTTAAAAATGTGGATAGCCAAACAAAGTTTTTGATGTATCCCAGATTTATTCAATGCATCATCACAAAATCAAAACTTTTGTTACTTCCCCCACACTCACCTTATGAAACTCCAAAACTTTCACACAAGGTATTTTCAAATATGAAAATTGGTTTTAATGGGGAAGAAATACCACTTTTTGAGAAAATGTTACCACAAAATGCTGAAGAACCATCCCCATCATCTGAATCACCATCACCAAGTTCTTCACCTGGATACATATCACCATCTCATCATCCATCACCAATCACATCACCAGTACCATCTGTAATAACACCATCACCATCATATCATGCATCACCATCCCAATCACCTCAACATCAAAGTCTGGATTCTCAGACTGTGAAGGAACTAAAGGAGAAAGTGCAGCTCTTGGAAAATGCTCTTCAAAGTCAAAACATAAAATTTTCTAAGATCAACACCAAGCTAGTTAAGAGGGTAAAGAAATTGGAGACTAAAGTGAAGATGTTACAGAGTAAAAGATCTTCAAAGTTGGTTTTATCTAGTTCTTCAAGTTCTGATGCAGAAAGCATGGGTCTCTCTTCCAAAAAGGGGAGGATGGGTAGTTCAGAAGGTGAAGAGGAGGCTCAATTTCAATTTCATGAAGGAACACAAGTATATGATGAAGAGCCTGCTGGTACAGGGAAAGAGCCTGTTAGTGCAAAAGAGCCTGCTGAAACAGAGCAAGAGCCTGCTAGGATTAAGAGGCTGTTGGCTATGGATTATAGAGGTACTGCTGAAAATGTTTACAAAAGAAAAAGGGAATCACAGCCTCAGGGGGGGTTGTTTGTTCAAGGAAGGTTATTTATTGCTGATGAGCAATCTGCTGCTCCAAGTCAAGAACCAACACCAAAAGATAAGGGCAAGAAAATTATGGTTGAAAATGAACCAAGGCCCAAAAGGTTGAAGAAAAGAGAGCAAGTGCAGATGGCTTTAGATGAGGAAGTCTCCAAAAAGCTTCATGAAGAAGAAATGCAAAAAGCTTTAGAAGCTTCAAGACTGCTTGCAGAAATGCAAGAGCAAAAGGATGCTGCTCAAATTCTTCTTGACTCTCAAGCTGCTCAGGAAACATTTGATGCTCAGATGCAATGGATTATTGTCAATGATCCAATTGTGAGAGGTCAAGCTAACTTAATTTTGGATGACAAGAATCTTAACACTGAAGAGAAAACAGCAGAGCTTGAAACTTTTATCAACAACAAATATAAAGAAGCAGCTCTGGATAATATTTTTCAAAAGATTCAGGAAAGCCAGAAGAGAGGTTTTAAGGTGGGCTCATCTAAGAAAGATCAAGTGATGTTCATGAAGAAGTTTCTAAGAAGTCAAGCTAATTGGACTGAATCTCAACTAAAGAAGAAAACTCATGATGAAATCAACTTCCTTTATCTTAATGCCTACAAGACATGTTACTTCAAGATCCCATCTGATGCTAAACCTTCAAAGAAAAAGAATGGTGATCAAAAGAAACAAGAAGCAGAATTGGATCCAGAACAAGTAAGTAAAATGATAATTGCTTTACCAACAATTATACATGCTGATCCAATTAGGTCTAGACACCCTATTATAGATTGGGAGATTCACCATGATAGATCAGGAAAGGCATGGAAGATAACCAGGGTTGGGAATCAAACTGCCATTTTCAAAAAATTTGAAAATCTGATAAGGGCATGTGATAGAGCTGATTTAGAAGAATTGTGGAATCTAGTTCAAATCAGGCTAAACACTAAGCATAAGACTGATGTTAAGGAACAAGCACTTTGGGTAGAGTTCAATAGGATGTATGATCCTGATCCACAGGATGTTCATTGGAAGTTTCCATATCATGATCCTACCACTACATGGGAATTCCTAAGTCTTAGCAGTGTGCATCATCTTTTTACACAAAGTGGGATTGAGCTCTTTATGTTAGCTGAAAAAGAGTATCCACTGAGCTATGAAGTTCTTTCAACCATGATTTCCAAGAGGTTAAGGTGTGATAAAGATGAAGAAAAGTCAGAAGTTGTTCAAAGTTTGTTGATGAACATTTTTGAACAATATGAAAGAAAAAGGAAGAATAGAGAGTGAAGTTTTTGGAAGAGTTCCCTCAGATCCTCAAGGTATGGATTTTATTCATAAGAAATTTGTTTATTTTAAAGGGAATAACAAGTTTAGGGGAGGATTGTTGGGAATAAAATGTTCAAGTCAAAGAGCCTGCCAGATGAAGTATTAGGTCTGCTAGTTCTTTTTGAAGAAGTTGAAGATAAACTAACAGTACCTTCTGGGTGAGAAGGTACTGCTAGTTAAAGAAGGTCCTGCCAGTTGAATGTCAAGTTGATAGATATTTATTTGTAGATATTTTAGTTGTATTATTAGTCTTTGTACAATGTAACACGTTAAGTAAAAGTAGTTCAATCTTCTATGTTGTGCAGTAGATAATACTGAGTATTTTACATTGGAAGTTGTAATTAGTAGGTTAGAAAAGTCCAAGTATCTTATTATAATACACAACTTGACAACTTGTAAAAAGGGTTCCTTATCCTATAAAAGGAACCCTTAGTCACCTCCTTAGAAAATATCTCTTTAACTAATAACTTTGTAATATCCAAAAACAACACATCCTCTCTAGTAACTTAGTTACAAATTCACAAATCCCTTAACAAATCAAAGATTCAAGGTTACCTTTGTAATCCTGGTGATAGTTTAGATCACCCGTATTATCTCATAAATAATATTGAATCGTTTTGTGTTATTCACGTTGTGTTCATTGTTCATTATAACTCACGTTTGCATATTCACCATCTTTGTTCCTTTAAGTGTGGTATAGTAAATTCCGCGTACTAAATCACATTCATTCTTAAATATCCCAAACACATTATTAAGATCAACATCCCAAGTGTTTGTATAATCCTTCACACTATACGTACCTCTTGCAATTCCAAACTAGCAATCAAGATGAACCCTAATTAGGGTTTATACGGATTATGAGAATTGCCCCTTACCGTTTTTGCAATTCAATCCAAGATAATAACAATAGTGTGTTAGTACCACGTTCTTGTACACACGTACTTTAACGAATTAAAGTAATGCTAGTTAAAGAACACAAATTAAAACCAAACATTTTGTTTTAGCAACAAAAGTCGATCGACCCCTATTGAGGGTGTTTGTTCGATCGGCTAGCAAAAGAGAAAAGAGGAAACAAATTTTGGGTTAACTTGTGTGTACAAAAGATAAACAAATAATGACCCTAAGTTTGTTTATATAGAGTAGAAAACTTGGAAGACAAGTTGGTGTAGGATTGGGTTACCCCAATCCCCCACCGATCGGTTATAGCCCAAAGGAGGTGATCCGGAACCTTCTCGACTTTCCAATTATTCACTCTTAATTCTTTCCTTTTATTATTTAATGGTCGTTAGTCAATATCCGTTAATTACTAACGGTCGTTATATATTTGTGTAATAAATAATTAAATACAACATTTTATATTTAATTATTAATCTTTAATTCTCATACGTAAAGCGTGCAATCTCATGATCTCGAGTTCGATCCTAACATACGACTATTATTTTATGTCAATAAACTAACAGTTTTTCCACAGGCTTAGTTTGTTGCTATCACTTACAAAGGAAAAGAATTGCCTTTTGTTGCTATCACTTACAAAGGAAAAGAATTGCCTAGGGGATGGTTACGACACCCAGCTCAAGCTCAAGCTTGGCTCAACGAATTAAACCTAAGCTCGGCAAGATGGCCCGACAAGCCTTCATGATGTAGGCTTAAGATCGGTGGGTTCAAAAAGCTTTAAAATTCATATAAATACTAAATTGATAAAATTCAGCAATATCATCATTTGCAAGCTCCAGTTTATAACTTACTCTAACAAATTTATATTACTAACCCTTAGTAAACCTTTATAAGCTCGATCTAAGCTGGTTACAGATTTTGAGCTATTTTCTATTACTCAATAGCTCGATAAAAGCTTAACTTGAACAAACATAAGTAGCTTGAGCTCGAAAATGATGATGATGAAGAATGTTCCTTACCTTTGATACTCTGGTGTGACTGCCATGTTAGTTGCGGCCATATTTAGAAGATGGTCCATCAATGGACCAAACATCTTGTATGACGAAACTTGCAAGTTGCTAAATTAAAGAAGAAAGTGAATTGTTATATTCAGTCTCTCAAGAGATTGATTCTACACAAGTTATTTAATATTCAGTCAAATATAAATCAAGGACTAAAGGTGGCTTCTTCACATATTGACCTTTATTTATTTTGCACACTCCAAAGGCCAAACACAACCCCAGTGTCTTTATAAACAAACATGCTTATTTATTGCTTATTAAAATAACCACTTTATCAACATCCACAATAATGTTGTTATGGTGGTGGTCTTTACTGTTCTTGATCAACATCCATGGATACAGGTCTCAACAATCATACATCAACGACAACCTACAACTCGACTGCAGCAACAAGGACTCCAAGCTTTTCGGCTACACATGCAATCCCAAAACCTCAATACCAACTTGTTTGTCTTATATTACGTTTCGGTCACTACCACCATTTTACAACACCCCGTCCACAATAGCCGCCCTCCTCAACACCAACCCCAACGACATCACTTCCATTAATAATTATCCCAACGACATCAATGCCACTATTGCAGCCAACACCATAGTGATTGTCCCTATTCATAACTGTTCTTGTTCAGAGGGTGGGTACTATCAGTATAACGCGAGTTATGTACTTAAAGCCACATATGAGAATTACTACACCGTTGCTAATGAAACTTACGAGGGTCTCACTACTTGCCAAGCTATGAGGGCGCAGAATAAGTATGGACATTCGGAATTGGATACGGGGTATAATCTGACGGTTCCTATCAGATGTGCGTGTCCTAGTGCTAATCAGACTGCGGTTGAGTATATGCTTACTTGGTTGGTTACATGGGGAGACGATATTGATTACATGTCGCACATGTTTGGAGTTGATGTTCAGAGCATTTTAGACGCTAATGAGCTTACAGTTGATCAACTGATCTTCCCGTTTACGCCAGTTTTGATTCCACTTACAGCCGAACCGAAGGGCATCAACATATCTCAGGCTCCACCACCGCCGCCTGCTCCACCGACGATTCCTTTAGCACCTAATGGTCATGTACTTGGACACAAGTCCTCCCACAAGCGTGTTTCTGTTGGTATCGGTATCGGTGTCGGTTTGCTTCTAATTGTATCACTTTTTGGGGTTCTCATTTGGTGCTTAAGAAGAAGAAAGATTCAACATAGCATACTTCCCGTCAACCAATCTCCAAGTACCGTGATGACCCCCGAAAGTAAATCATGGTCCAATTCATCAGAATGGATTCAATCAGCGATCGAATCGTTAACGATTTACAAGTATGAGAAACTCCAGATGGCTACCAATGATTTCGCAGAAGAAAACAAAGTGAAAGGATCGGTTTACCAGGGGATCTTTGATGGCGATTATGCAGCGGTGAAGATTATGAATGGAGATGTTTTGGGTGAGATCAACATACTTAAACGGCTCAATCATTCCAACATAATCAGACTCTCGGGATTCTGTATGCATCAAGGCAACACGTATCTCATTTATGAATTTGCCGAAAACGGGTGCCTCCGTGACTGGCTGCACGAATCAGTTTTAGATTGGAAACAGAGAGTTCAAATCGTGTATGATGTAGCAGTTGCATTAAATTGCCTTCACAATTTCATGACCCCACCATGCATACACAAAAACCTAAAAAGCAGCAATGTTTTGTTAGATGGAAACATGAGAGCAAAAATAACAAATTTTGGGATGGCAAGAAGCATGAATGAGAACAGCCATGGTGAACTTCAGCTGACAAGGCATGTTGTCGGGACAGTCGGTTACATGCCTCCGGAATACATAGAGAATGGATTAATCACTCCTAAAATGGATGTATTTGCTTTCGGTGTGTTGATTGCCGAGCTCTTATCAGGAAAAGAAGCTGCCACTCGATCACCTGATGTGCAGCTATCAGAGTTGATAAAAGAGGTTGTTGGGGATGATATCAGGGACAAGATGGCAGGATTTATGGACGAGAAATTGAGGGGTGAGTATCCGGTGGAGTTGGCCTATTCTATGGCAATGCTTGCTAGCACATGTGTGGCGACTGATCTAAACAACCGACCGTGTATGACAGATGTGTTAATGACACTGTCGAAGATGTCTTTAACTGTTGTAACCTAATGTATTTCTTGATATGCAATACTTATGTATCGTAAAATCATGTGTTATAATTAAATAGAAATTCACGTATATAGATACCCTGTAAGTAAGTAAACTAGATTGTCCCTTAAGGAAAGGGGCGATGATTAAAAGTGAAAGCAAACAGTGTAATTATGGACTATTGATGTAAATAGCTACGAGGGACAATTTTGGCATATTACTCTACAATAAAAGAACACAAAAGAATCCAATGTTTTATATATCATTAAGTAGAATAACAAAACCAGTGTATATCTCGTTAACAAAACTTTGGGGTATGAAACTAAATCAAAAATTTTAAACCTTACGAGCCCTAGTTCTCTGTTTAGTAGCATGTTGAACGACTTTTTCCTCAACAGGTAGACCCTTACGTCTTCTGACACCATCAATTAGCTTCCTTGCTGTATTCTGTAAAACACTTGAACCATCACCAAACTCTTCTTTCTCCTCTTCTGTTTTCGGAACAAAAAACGGATCTTCCGGAAGTACTTCCCAGTGACTAAGAACAAGCAGAGCACTACAAGCCCCCGAAGTCGAACTTCTCAAGTCATCAGCAAAACCAAAGCTTTCAGCAACAGGGACATAAGCATGCACCATGAACAATGGCGACCCTTCCTGCATTTCTTCCTTCAAGATTTTAGCACGTCTACGACCAAGAACTTTATACACATTTGCCAAATGTTCTGTTGGAGTATTCAATTCACAGAAATACATTCCTTCAACAATTCTAGGGTTCCTTTGAATTACGGCTGCTCTACATGCCTCTTTAACAGCAGTCATAACTTGCCCTGAAAACACCCCGTATTGGTCGGTTTGTGATTGTTGATGAATGGCTTCTGACTCGCTAACAAAAGGCGAAACAGAAGCTTCAACTACAAACGCTAAACCCCACACGGGTTCATCACACAACGGGCCAGATGCAGTTGCTACCTGGAACCCGGATAATACACTGCTCCTCAGACTTTGGGCTTCTTCATTCAGTGATCTTATTTCAGTGCTTGTTGATATCTCGGTTTCTAATTCATCACTGCTCGACACAAAACCTAATCTTTCGGACACATATGGCAAACTTTTTATCAAAACAGAAGAATCCGTGTCTTTTGTACTTGAATCGGGGAGAAGAAGCACGTTCGGCCCAACTTGTCTCGGGCCTAGAGCCCAGATCCGTTTAAGTAGATCTTCCCATAAAAGTTTATATTTTTCTATATCTTTATCCGCATTCACGTCTGCAACTTCACTTTCTATAGCATCCCAAATCCGTTCCCTTAGTGACTCAACTGGATGCTCATCATCTTGAGCTCGTATTGTTTTACCAGCTATAACATCTTCTAAAAGATCAGAACTTTCATCTAGCAATTTAGTAAGTGCCTCTGGAAGTTTCATAATGTACACACGAACAGTACACCTTCCATTTGGTGTAACTCTTTCAATAAAATTTGAACTCCCGGTTAAACTTTTGAACCTATCAAAGGGATTTAACGTCTCCCCTTCAATGGTTTCCCTAAATGACACAAGAGGTGGTGATACTACCAAATCTACCTTTGCAAACCTGTCTTTTAAATCCTTAATACATCTTTCTAAATGAACTTCACCTGCAGCAGCAAGCACATGTTCACCTCTAGCAGAAACACTAACCTCAACAAACGGGTCTGCACGGTTAAGAAGGCGTAACCCTTTCATAAGTGCAGCCATGTCAGCAGGATCAGACGGCTCGATAGCCACTTTTAGAGTCGGCGAAACCTGAAATGTCATACTTGAAAACGGCCAACAGTTTTTAGTTGATGCAAGAGTCGCACTTTTCAATATATGTTGACCTAAACCTCTGATAGCAACAATATTACCAGCACGAGCAGTAGCTACTGGTTTTAAACCTTGGCCCATCATTAAATACAACGAATGCAATTCAGCTTCTTGAATATGCTTTTGAACCGACTCACCCGTTTTAAGTGGATCATACAACGCTGATAACACGAACACCTTCTGACCCACATGAAGAACACCACTAAAAACTCTCGCAAACGCTAAAAAACACTCATCATAATCACCACTTCCACTTTCTTCATTATAGTTGTTCAAAATATCACCATTTATGTCTCGTTGAGGTAACATTTTAATAGGAACTGCAAACATTTTAGATACAAAAGCAACACATGGAGCTTCCGGTCTAGAATCACAAGCCTCGACAGATTTCCTCACAAGCTCGGCCTCAGCAATCACATCAGACTTACCAACATCACTATCTAAAATTTCTCTTTTAGGTAAAAGTCGTGAAATACGAAACGACTGTGCAGTAACAGGGTCAGGCATATGTTTAACCACCATAGACAAAATAGCATCCGATAACGGAAGCCACCTACTCATAACCGACTGAAGAACAAATTTTGGATCCTTATTCTGCAGCTCACGAGGAGGAACAGACAAATTAAAGGATTTAATTAACTTTTGCAAAATCCCTTTATCACCATTTGTATCCAAGGCCGCTTCATACACCTGCCATAACGGCTCAAGAACAAACTGCACAAACATAGGTCTTGCCTTACTCCCAGGCGGCAACCCTTTCTTACCCACAATCATCTTAGTCTTGGGAATAAAGTACCTCGGACCCCACAACGCCTTCTGCAAAGTCCCGACACTCGCTCCAAGTTTACTCGCATAAAACTCGGCAAACTCACGTATCCCAAACCCCCACCCATCCAAAGCGCAAACAAACACCACATTCCCTTTTTGCGGCTGAAACGTATCCTCCTCATCATCTTCAATAAGCTCAATATCCCCCATCTCCCCTGTCCCACTCCCGGATTGAATAATGGAATCAACATCGGACAAATACTTCTCACTCTTATACGCGCTAACAATCCCATTAACCTCATGAACAATCCTCAACAACCTAGCATAGGCTTCTAACGGAGTGAGCTTCAGCTCCAAAATCAACCTATCAATCTTATTCAAAACCAAACAAGGCGTAACCTTCTCAATCCACGCCTGCCTCAAAACGGCATGCGTTTGAATATGAACACCCTCAACAGCATCAACTAAAACCAACCCGCCATCACTTAACCTACTAGCAGTACTAACTTCACTACAAAAGTCCATATGACCAGGGGAATCAATCAAATTAACAAAATGTTGGTTATATTTAAGGGCGATAGACGAGCTTTTCATCGTGATAGCACGACGTTGCTCCTCGTCTAGAAAATCCATGAACCTTAAACGACCAGCTTGTTTAGGATGTAAAACACCACCACCACATGATGCTATTAAGTGGTCGGCTAAAGTTGTCTTTCCGTGGTCCACGTGGGCTAATATGCATATGTTTCGGATATTATGGCAGTCGTATGAATTAGATGATGAATCATCCATTGTAACAATAGTATATGAAAATGAATGAAGTAAAGATTTGTTACCTGGAATTTAACGGCGATGATGATGGTGGTGAATTGGGTTTTGGTGTTAGGGTTAGGGTTTGGAATTTGAAGAACGGTGAAAGGGGGTTGGTTATGGGAGGGTGTTTGGGATTTTTGGTTTATATATTTGTTTCTGTTTTGGGGTGTTTAATAGTAATTTTTTAGGTATAATTCTAAAGGGCTTGGTCAGGGTTAATAGGGTGTAAGGACCGGAATGGAAATTAAAAACAATGTTATAAATAGCGCGAGGCGTAGCGTGCTGACATGATCAAGCCTCATGTCTTAGCGGTTAAAGCAAAGCTTTTGCGTTTATAAGACGTGACATAAGACGGCACAAAATATGAAAATATTTATATATTTATATTATATTTCATATATAGAAATAATTTCATATATCCCCTTAAAAACCATCTTAATTTTATATATACCCGACTCAAATTTCAAATATCAAATATACCCAGTTTTTTAATTATGAACTTTATGACTATTTTACCCTTGTTCTCTAACGCTATGTTCTCAAGTCTAAATTTTAAAGAATGGAAGGGGATGGAATGGGAAGGACAAAGTAAGGAATGACACTATGAAGAAAGTGGTTATTTTTATTTGTGTTATTGAGTTTTTATTTTTAAGTTGCAAGGAAAGGAAAGGAAGATACCTAAATTACCACGATACCCTCAAAACATAATTTACTTTTATATAGCTCACATCTTTCTCCACTCATATTTAACAAATCTATTACCTGATCAGAATAAGGTATACTTGAAATGTTTGGGACTTGGAAGGTTGAAGTGTAGACACGACACATACTTCACGATCACTTGTAAAATATGAACAAATCAACTATTATTTCATGTATATATTAAAAGGTCACTTTCAGTTTCGATATGGATTGTTGAAGATAAAATCGAACCAAAACTTGTTCCCGACTTTTGTTGTTACTTTGAGTTTTGTCCAAAACCGAGTTTCAAAATAAACAATCAATTTAAAGGTGCTAAATCCAAGCCACACTAATATTAATAATATAGAGAACTGAAAATGTTCGGCTAGACAATATGTTAAATGTATAATGAAATGTACCAATCAACACATATGAGACATAAACAATAAATTACTACTAATCTATGTTCTAAATAAACCGAGTACCTTAGAATTCCTGTCTAGAGCATGGACTATATTATCAAGAGAGTCCGCAATCTTACTCCGTATTGGATCCTCTTCATCAGCTTTTCTGTTTTTACTCTTTGATTTAGTTGGGAGCTTATCTGATTGTGTTGTTGGTGATGTAATATGGATGTCATCACTAGTGTCGAAATTATCTAAAGTGACCCCGTTGTTCTCACACAGGGGATCAATTTCTTCAATTGTTTCTGATTGCTGATCATTGTTTAGTCGATTTCTTTTCTCTTTAGCAGTTACATCACAAGCACCTGTAGCTCTATCTTTAATCAAGCCCTCTTCAGAATCTGATTACAACAACTAATATTGTTAGCGATATAACAGAATAATTATGCAATGAATTTCTTGTGTTGCAAAGAATTATTGTTACTGATGACGCAGTAAAATATAAATGAATAATGGTTTGCAAGGAAAAATGACAGATAGCAAGAAATTTCGTAGGAAATTTTAGGATCATATAGTTATTTTAATGGGGTTTCCAGCAATCACACCATAGTGGAACTTTATCGGCAAATTTTATTTGGCCAACAGAAAACGATATTAAATATTGAACCTTTAGAACCATCTACAGGGACTAATCGTTCAGGTTAACTGAACACCAACTGTTGATTTGTTATGTCACTTACTCACTTGCAAAAAAAATACTTCATTGTTGTATTTACTTACTAACAAACTAGACTTATTTAGCATAATGCCATCAATGTTACCCGAGGAAAAAAAAAAAAAAAAAAAAAGGTTTCGCAGGTTCATATATATCTATACAGTTGTCGAAATTCATGCGAAAACTGCTTGTGTTTGTGGTTGTTTGTTATACAGCTGTTGTAACTAGGTCAAAATAATGGATCGTGCATGAACAAATGAGGATATAATATTCATTTAACAGAGGCCCATGTTGTCAGTTTACCCGTTCCCTCCTGATCCCCCCCAATTATGGACGAATTACATATACACACAAAAGCCCATCCCTTCCCTCTCTCCTACCTTCTCGTCCCCTACCTTTCCATCTTAAAGAAAACTCAAGAACACCCCTTTTTTTGATTTTCCTTCCCATCCCCTTCCATTACTTAAAAAAAACTCGAGAACAGAGCGTAAACCATACAACCCATTAAATGGGTGAACGCCATTATAAAGCAAGTGTCACTGTGATTTGCTTTCTATCATGACTACATTAGTGTTTATTGTACAACGTTTTTTGTTGTTGATATTCATCATCCATTCTCAATAACAAACAAACAATTGGGGTAGGGTTGTTGGTTTTAAGTTTAAAAATTGTGATCCTCATTATCTACGTTAAAAACCAATTTGACTTTTAATAAATGGTCTTTGTTTCAACATTACTTCGAAAGGACATGTCATATCATTTTGTTTTGTAATCGGTTTTTTCGTGTAATATGTTCATTTTGCTTTGTAATATAGTTACAGTCACTATTATCACTATTTTGATGAATATGTTTAACACTATAACGTTTTGATGTAGAGGATGGTGTGGTGTCTTGATGTATAAGAGGGCATACTGGTCATATTTATAAAATTAAGAGTGATAGAAAACAGGATTGGACAAATATGATATTTCAAGTGCTTTAATGGGTATATTTGATATTTAAAAATGTGATTGGGTATATATGAAATTAAAGTGGTTTTGAAGGGGAAATATGAAATTCTCCCTCATATATATCGAGTTTACAAAAAGACGTGGCATAAGGCGGCATAACGCGTGGCCTGGCGACATGACCAAGTGTTGGGTACATCAGTACCCAAGAATACGTAAAACAAGATTTGGACACAAATTAACTAAGTGTTAACTTAAACCGAGAACTATTCAAGTCACTGAGAGAACAGTCTCTCAGTGAGTCATCTTCAGGATGCTTAAAGCGAATTCAAGAAGAATGATTCACTACTCAGGAAGGCGGTACTCCCTGAGTAGGACTTAAGCCAAATAAGAAGATGATGGTTCAGTGAGTGTTGGACAAGAACTCACTGAACCCCAGTCTCCTCAACGACAATTGTGATTAATAAATGAAGGCGTGTACTGAAGAACCTAAAGCCTGAAAGAAAGGCGGGAAGATCTGGGAAGAGTTTAAGATAAGATCAAATCTTATCTTGTCAGGAAGAAACCTTCCCTAAGACGGCTAAAAGTCATGGAGTGTCAGACCAACCACTCCTAAAGACTTTTAGCCCATTCCTATTGGTTCTTGGAAATGACAATTACTGTTGTAATTGTCAGACACGCTTGCTTCAACAAATTGTATTATTTTTAATCACTTTTACTCTTTATACTTGTGTATAAATAGGTTCAGATGGGAGAGAAGTTGAGTGTGTTTTGTACATTGAAAGCTTAGACTTTTACAAAGCAACTTCTCTCCTACAAAGAGTAACGTATCCCTGAGATAGCTCAGTGGGTCGAATTGTTACCACTTAAAGCAAAGCTTGAGTTTAGATAGGAGACACCACCATACCTTGTCTATTCAATCCCAAGTGTTTGTTCCGCAAAACACTTGGGTAATAGATTCTTTGATTCATTTCTAATAAGAATTTAAACGTTGAAAAATACTTATGTGTTTTTACTTTTACGTTTCATTAATCTGTTAGAATTAATCATAACATTGTATTAGTCATAAACACGAATAGATTAACTTTCTAGTTAACTCTAAACGTGTTAAGGGAACAACAAGTGGTATCAAAGCCTCTGGTTTATAAAATCTTTCAAAACTAACCAAGAGTTCTCAAGGTTTTTAAAACCAAGATCCTACTATGGCTGATATTAATGTATCCCAGCTGGTCGATAAAAAGGGTGGCAGCTATTCTGCTGTTGCACCCAGACTAGAAGCTAGAAAGTTTAGCAAATGGAAAAAACGTATGATTTGCTATTTAACTGGTATGGAACCTTACTACATCTCCTGTATCAGGGATGGCCCATTTGTCCCTAAGACTGCTGCAGGGCTAAACAAGCCTGAGGCACAATGGACCATTGATGAGAGGAGGGTGGTCAATCAAGACCAGCGCCTTAAAAGCATCCTTATATCTTGTCTTCCTAACGATATAATGGAATCAGTCATCAACTGTTTAACAGTGATGCGTGGTTTTGCAACCTTACAACAGGTTTTACCTCTCGATGGATCTCAATAGGCTTACAACCCCACCAGGCAGTGTACCTGACCGATGTAGTATAGTGTAGTGGTAAGTACGGGGGATTGATCGTTCTCCACAGGGAATAGTGTTCGTTAGGTATGAAAAATTACTCTAATAGGTCTAAGGGTGAGAGACGATTCTTTTTATGTTTTTATATTTTTATGAAAGCAAGTAAAATCTCGGGTTTGAAAGAGTGGGCGGAATTAGTTGCTAGTCAACTAACCCAAATTACTACGAATGCAAATAAACTAAAATAACAAAAATGAAAATGTTGGTGAAAACTTATGTGGAGGGAAATGTGTTTACTTAGATTTCCTTACTCCCTAACTATCTTTTACCGGTTGATTAGTGTGTATTAGTTGCGTGGATGACGGGTATATTCCTTAATACCAGTCGTAGGGTGGCGTACGTACTTCCCCAACTCTACAAGCTCCTACTTCACTCCTATGTCGAGCCGGCTAGGAAGCTCCTAACATGGGATCACTAGAATTCGCTTGTGCATTAAATACAACCATAAAAACCTTTAGTACGCATTTGTTCATGTTTCTTAAGACGTTCAAGCAAGTTACCGAATAGGAAGTTAGCCAGTTTTCTTAAGCCTAACATAGATAAACAATCATCCAATACAACTAATAACACACTAATAACCAATAATCAATAGCTAGGTTTCATTAGATCTAAGCAAACACAAGATAAATCTAGCCTAACATGTTAAACAAAAGACAAGAATAAGATAGAATCAAACAACACATAGACATATTGAATGATTAATTGATAACTTATCTTCAATGTAACATGGAAGATCTCAAGGCAAAAAGCCTTTAAAGAGCTGCCAAATTCGTCCTAGGGTTTTCACACACAAAGTTCCCCAATAAGTTCCACACTAATGACAAAGAATTGCAAAACTATATATAGATTTTTAGATCTGACGGCGTCACGTTATGGAGTGTGACGCCGTCACCTCGCCGCTTTTAGGGTTCCCGGATGACCTTCTTGACGCCGTCCCTCTTTAGCTCTCCAAAATCCGTTCTGGCCTATCAAGGCTTGACGCCCTCAGACAATGAACGTGACGCCATCCCTCTTTAAATTATAACGTGACGACCTTGATCAAATTAAAGGGTGACGCCGTCAGAATTCCCATGCAATTTTCACTGGCTTATCATGAGTAAATTTCACATCCACCACTTTTGCCAAGCCATGACGCCGTACAGGCATAATCCTGACGCAGTCAAAGGTAACTTCCAGCATGATTTTGAGACTTTGTCGTTTTCTTCACTTTTATGCTCCAAAAACGTCCAAAATGCCTCATTTTCCAGATTTCTCCTCACAAGTACCTAAAATGACAAAAGGAACGATTTAGGGCAATATTTGATCAAATAAATACGATTTAGGGCTTAAATGACCCTTTAAAAGCGGTACACTTTTCGCTTCATCAAATACCCTTACACTTGAGATTTGCTTGTCCTCAAGCAAATGCGCTTTTATTCTAATCAAAACACAAGTTAGGGGTCATTTAATGCTAACATAAAAGTAATTACAACAAATAATCGTTCCACTTTAATCATAATAAGCACGGAGATTACAAACTAGCACCTCACAAGTAGTGTTTAGATACTCACATCTCTCAAGTGTCATCAAAATAAATCTCATAAATGAAAACGGATAATATCTCTCACTACCTGTCATAGCAAATAGATTACCATAGGCTTGGGAAAGGATCGAAAACTTCCTCCACTAGGCGTAAGCACCTAAGATAAACTATCAAAGAGGGCTTTTAAATGGGTTATAACGTTAGGTGTAGGGAAAAGGAAAACACGGTTTTGTTGGATAAAGGATATTTTACTGGTGGCGAGTTAAAGATCTTGATCAATTACATGTACTATACAATGTTGCTAAGCCAAGACTCGACTCAATCTTAAGCTAATGAAAGAAAATAACAAAAACATAAAATGAAACGGGATGGTAGTCCGTATGTTTTTTCTACTTTTCTTTTTCTCATTTTTTTGTATTTTTCTTGATTTTTTCGATTTTTTTTTTTTTTTTTTTTTTTTTTTTTTTTTTTTTTGGCATACACTTTTGCCCTACCATCCAAAATAATACATCATAGGGGCGTTGCATCCCCTTACACTTGAACTTTTACATCACTTTATAAAAAAAACTATTCTAATGACTCGAATTAAGATAATCAAAACACTTGGAGTACTTTTAAAATATTTAGCACATATGGGGGTAATAAATGATGTTCTTCCCCATTACTCCATTACACTAGTACTTTACCCATGAGTCCCAATCGTCCCAAAACAATATGTACAAGGATATGACTCGACTTAGCAACCATGTAATCAACTAGATAATTAACTTGGGTTTAAACAAATGTTGTCACAATAATGCACTAAAAATGAGTGCATACAAGGTAGGCTAAGGCGATTTGGGTGTACATTTAAGTGGGGTGTAACAAATTCTTCCTTTAAGTAAAATGCTTAAAGTTAGAAACGAAAAGATAGGCTCTGAGGGGTGTACTAGGGGTATCGTGTACTAAAAATGAGTACAACGCAAAGGGTGTGGGAGAATTACTTGACCAATGTAGCCAAAGTAATTATAACAAAAACACAGGTGTAAAACAATGGGTTAATCCTAATGCCTCTTATCATGTAGTAAATCTAACTACACGAATGTAGTCTCACTTGTGGCCTCGGAATGGTCCTAACGCAAGTTCTAGAATCTAAGTGCTACCGGTACACACATCATAGCATAAATGCTTTTCCTACCAATTCTAGGGGCGAACCTCACATATTTGGGGGTGGAAAATTTTTTAGTGGTACGGTTTTTGTGCTAGTCATATAACTCCTATCCGTGAGACGCTCATTAAGATCAAAGTTTCACTCCTATATGTTGTAAAAAATTTTAAATTTGGCACTAAAATTGCCCTAACAGGTATTTATCTCAGTTTTATTACACATCTACCATTAAACAAACAAAAATCAAGCGTAATAGCATTCTCTAAAATCGTACTTTTACCCCCCCTTACACTTAAGATGAACATTGTCCCCAATGTTCAAATAACAAATGTAAAAGCATAAAGTAAAAGAATGAAATCAAATACTCCCCTGATTCGCTCGGTGGATAATGAAGTAACACGGTTAGATCTTCTTCCAAAGAGAATGTTGAAGCTCCATGACTAATGCATCGCCATAAGCTTGATCCAAAAACATTTCCTTGTCCAAAATAACCTGTTAAACCTGAGAAAACAAACACGAAAACCTGCATAACATCGGCGGGATAAACTCTATATATAAGGATATAATGCTTGTGGAATGATAATTTTGCAGATTCCTGGAGATTATAAGTTATAGATTTAATAAAAACTTTTTAAGAAAACAAAACTTTCAAAAAATTCCAGAAAATTAAACCTGACGCCGTCAGGTTGTAAAGCCTGACGCCGTCAGATATGATCTGACAGAATTCTCATGTTACGTTTCCGGAAAATTTTTGGAAATTTCTATACCTTACTTCCTGGAAATCCTGCAAAACATCATTATGACTCGATACAAGCATTTGACTCAAACAAATACTAATATGCATGTTAATTTATTACTATTACGATTCATGTTCATTTGTGTTCTAATAAACCGATTTAGATTTCCCTTACACTTAACTTTTGCAAAATACCTTTATATGTAGTTAAGACGAAGTTAAAAACAAGATAAAGCATTTTCACAAATTAGTTTTGAACATGAATCAATAATAATAAAATTTAAACATACATACGGAAACAAATAAAATCAAACAAACAAATAAACACACAAAGCAAATAAAACAAATAACGCTTGGGTTGCCTCCCAAGAAGCGCTTGTTTTTGTTCGAGTCATGAGCCTGACTCTACCCTTATTTAATGGATAAAGGAGAGGTTTTCCCTACACTTAGGATTAAGTGCGGGTGATAGTAGCGATACACACCAGCTCGGTAGGAGTATGCCACGTGAGGAAAGAGTGGTGGATGAATTATATGCTCAAAGGGGTGTGCTCCTTTCATCATAACCTTGCCTAGTTCACTTTGGTCAATGGGTGATTTTGAGTTTCCTCCTAAAAAGGGATCATCTTCTATCAACTTCGAGAGATTCCTAGTTGGGAATCCATCTTGACCTAATAAACCCGGTTTAAACCCATACTGTTTCTTGTGATCAATCATGAATGGGTGATGTAAGTATGTAAGGTCATGGTTCACTCCTATATTAGCTTCCACTCCACATGGCCTAGAGTCTACTACCTTCAACATAAAACTACCCGGACTATATGGTTTGATGGGTGGATCGGGACCTAATTCAATTCCTAAGTTCACATCTAAGGATGGAAGATTAGGTAACGGTTTTGGTTTAGGCTCCGGTTCATCAAAACTAGGAACTTCCATAGGACTAAAAGAAAGGTTGTGATCACTAAAAGCATTCAAACCTATTTCTTCTAGTTGTGTTTGGTCCAAGGGCTCTACCTCTATTGGGGTTCCTATAGTCTCCTCAACTTCTTCCGGGTAAGTCACGGGCGGTGTGTGTGCCTCAAATGATGGTAGGACTTGTGGGGTACTTGGTGGGCTTATGTTACTTACCTCATCATTCCTTGTGTCAAGATCACCTATATCCTCATCATGTGTTTTAGTAGAATCTAACCCTAACATTTTCCCTAGTATCTCAAGTGCTTCTCTAGGCATCTCAACTTCTATATCCGAATCATAAGGATCATCCTCAATATTCTGACTGCTATATTCAAATTGCCCAAAAGATTCATCATGTGTTTCTTGAGATTCATCGTCATCAATCATAAAACCTAGGTCTTTTTGATTAATGTGATCATGTTCGGCTAAATCCTCCATCACATCAAGGTCACCTATGTGTTCATCCAGTATTATGGTAGTGCCTAACCATGACATGCAACTAGGTGGCTCAACTCTACCCACCTCATTCCTAAACAAACCTTCCGATTGATTTATCCAAATACCAAATAGGTCTAAGCTTGCATTTTTTGGGTCACATGTTCCACTTCTTTTTTGGGCGAGAATCTCAAAGATTTCCCATTCCTCTTCATCACCATAATCCCACATTTTCCCATCTTCCATATTTTCAATCTCCTGCTGGGTTTGGCGGTCGATACGAGTGTAAAAGATTTGAAGTGGAAACAATAGGTCAAGACCATGATGAAAGACCTTTTTTAATAAGTATTTGAAACGAGTCCATGTATCGGAAAAAGATTCACCCTTATGTCGACGGAACATAAAGATGTCATTTTGGAGTGGAAGGGGTAGATTATGTAGTGGATTCACGTTCTCCATAATGGTGAACGGAAGAGTCAATGAAAATTTCTTTTACGAACAAAGACACAAAGAAAAAGATAGACTAAAGAAAATCCTAGAAAAATAAAATAAAAATCTCACTAGAAGGGAATCTAGCGAGTAGACCTAATAAAATAAAAATTCAAACCTAAACAATAACTATTCCCCGGCAGCGGTGCCAAAAACTTGATGCGTGGTTTTGCAACCTTACAACAGGTTTTACCTCTCGAGGGATCTCAAGAGGCTTACAACCCCACCAGGCAGTGTACCTGACCGATGTAGTATAGTGTAGTGGTAAGTACGGGGGATTGATCGTTCTCCACAGGGAATAGTGTTCGTTAGGTATGAAAAATTACTCTAATAGGTCTAAGGGTGAGAGAAGATTCTTTTTATGTTTTTATATTTTTATGAAAGCAAGTAAAATCTCGGGTTTGAAAGAGTGGGCGGAATTAGTTGCTAGTCAACTAACCCAAATTACTACGAATGCAAATAAACTAAAATAACAAAAATGAAAATGTTGGTGAAAACTTATGTGGAGGGAAATGTGTTTACTTAGATTTCCTTACTCCCTAACTATCTTTTACCGGTTGATTAGTGTGTATTAGTTGCGTGGATGACGGGTGTATTCCTTAATACCAGTCGTGGGGTGGCGTACGTACTTCCCCAACTCTACAAGCTCCTACTTCACTCCTATGTCGAGCCGGCTAAGAAGCTCCTAACATGGGATCACTAGAATTCGCTTGTGCATTAAATACTACCATAAAAACCTTTAGTACGCATTTGTTCATGTTTCTTAAGACGTTCAAGCAAGTTACCGAATAGGAAGTTAGCCAGTTTTCTTAAGCCTAACATAGATAAACAATCATCCAATACAACTAATAACACACTAATAACCAATAATCAATAGCTAGGTTTCATTAGATCTAAGCAAACACAAGATAAATCTAGCCTAACATGTTAAACAAAAGACAAGAATAAGATAGAATCAAACAACACATAGACATATTGAATGATTAATTGATAACTTATCTTCAATGTAACATGGAAGATCTCAAGGCAAAAAGCCTTGAAAGAGCTGCCAAATTCGTCCTAGGGTTTTCACACACAAAGTTCCCCAATAAGTTCCACACTAATGACAAAGAATTGCAAAACTATATATAGATTTTTAGATCTGACGGCGTCACGTTATGGAGTGTGACGCCGTCACCTCGCCGCTTTTAGGGTTCCCGGATGACCTTCTTGACGCCGTCCCTCTTTAGCTCTCCAAAATCCGTTCTGGCCTATCAAGGCTTGACGCCCTCAGACTATGAACGTGACGCCGTCCCTCTTTAAATTATAACGTGACGACCTTGATCAAATTAAAGGGTGACGCCGTCAGAATTCCCATGCAATTTTCACTGGCTTATCATGAGTAAATTTCACATCCACCACTTTTGCCAAGCCATGACGCCGTCCAGGCATAATCCTGACGCCGTCAAAGGTAACTTCCAGCATGATTTTGACACTTTGTCGTTTTCTTCACTTTTATGCTCCAAAAACGTCCAAAATGCCTCCTTTTCCAGATTTCTCCTCACAAGTACCTAAAATGACAAAAGGAACGATTTAGGGCAATATTTGATCAAATAAATACGATTTAGGGCTTAAATGACCCCTTAAAAGCGGTACACTTTTCGCTTCATCAAACAGCCAAGCAAACTTGGGATGACTTGGTTAATAGCTTTGAGGGCCCTTCAAATACAAAGGAAAACAGGGTCATGGACCTGAAACTTGAGTATAATACTTTCAGGGCAAAAGACTCTGAAAGTCTCTCTCAGACTTATACCAGATACAAGACTTTGATAAACGAACTATCAAATGATGGTGTAGTATTATCTAAGCATGAGACAAATATTGGCTTTGTCAACAGTCTCCCTGAGAAGTGGCTAAACTTCTCTCAAGGCCTGAGGAATGCTAATCACATTCAGACCCTTGAGCTCCCTGAAATCTATAAGAAATTTGTCTATGAGGACAACTTGATCTCAAGGAGATATCCTGACTCAAAAGCTCTTGAGTCCAAAAAGGCCTTAACCTCCACACCCATATCAACTGCTTTTTATACTAATGGTGTTGTGCAGGACTTTCAAGAGGAGTCTGAGGATGAAATTGATGAAAGAACCAGTAATGAGTACCTAAAAGATCTAAACTTGGAATTCCAAGAGAGGGCACTCCTTGCTAGTTCAAAACGTTTCATCAAAAGAAACCAGTCCAATTTATCAAAAGGAAAAGCAAATGAAACCACTGAATGCTTTAATTGTGGTAAAAAGGGTCATTTTGCTAGGGACTGTTATTCTAAAACAACCTCAGAACCCTCTTACAAATTTTCAAGAAATAGTTCCTCAGGAACTAGCAAGTTTCAACCTAGAATGTTTCAGTCGACCCAACAATTTCAAAACAAGGGTCAAAAAGACTTTGAAGCAAAATATAGGAAAGCCAAGGCTAAACTTGCAATTCTTGAAACTAATCCCTCAATGTCTCAGGCTGCTCAAACACCCAAACCTGTTCAGGCAAAGAATAAGGTTTTAGTAGCTGAAGCTTATGACTGGGATGATGAAAAGGTCTCCTCAGATGAGGAAATTAGAATGAGTGCACTGATGGCACTCTCTGAAGGTGATCAGGTGGCTGTTGGGAAAAGTCATGCAAGGTATGGAGAGTGGGTAAATATCACCATGAAGAAGGTAAACACTTTACTTTCTATGGATGATGATTCTGATTGGCAGTCTTACATGAATTATATTTGTGTAGATCTTAAATTTGTTGAGGAACAAAGGCTTAACATGTGTTCAAAATATAACAACATAGTGTCAGAATTGAATAAATGTAGAGATGAATTGCTTGTACTGAAGCAAGCCAAATTAGAAACAATAACTCTACAAATTCAGAACACTGAAATTTTGAAACAAAACCAAGCCCTACAAACTGAACTTAACAAAGAAAAAGCTGTCATCCAAGGCTGGACCAAAAAGAACCCCAAGGTCTTTGATACTGTGGGTTTAATCCCTAAGAAAACTATAGGAATTGACCATCACATGGTTAACCCCTATGTAAGTCCCAGTGAACTGACCTTTGTTCCAGCTGGCATATCTTTTGAGCAAGAGATGCTTCCCAAGTCAAATGACTGGATTGTCAGGGACAACCCAGTCAGTAAGTTACCAAACTTTGAGACTGGAAAGATCTTGCTTCCTGAAAGTCAGGCTTTGAAAAATATGCTTGGACTTACTGAACAACTCAGTAAGCTTGAACTCACTGAACAACTCAGTAATACTGAGTCAGTGAATGAGTCTGAATCAGAATCATATCCACCACTTCCTCCACTGAATACCCTTCAGGGTGCTGCACCAAACTTAGGCCTCCCACCAATGGTCTTCTCACCACACTCTCCAAAGGAGAGATCAGGAAAGGAAACAACCATCCTGAAGAGACCAACCCTTGAAGTCTCAGTAAATACTGATGACACATCAACTTCAGTCCCTTCTGAAGTAACAACCCAAAGCCCTGATTCAAAATTTGATCAGTTGGCTGAAATGGTCAGGAAGCTGGGAGAGAAGATTGCATCTTCTGAGAAACCTTCTCAATCCAAGAAGGAACAAAAACCATCTTCCTCAAAGACCAAACCCAAACCCACAAAACCCCTGAAAAGATGTGAATTGTGTAACTATACCAATCATATCACTGATGATTGCTATAGAATTCTTTATTGCATGGTTTGCAAAAAGGATGATCACAGGACCTCTGATCACAAAACACATTCAGTCACATCAAACATGGCAAGTCTTAAAGCTCAGTCTTTAAACTATCCTTCTGATTCTAAACAGAAACAGAAACAAAAGGCAAAGCCTTTTGCACCTTGCCCTTACTGTGGGTTCAATGACCACCATCCTAAGGATTGTCAAATTGACAATTGTTGTGAAAATAGTGGATGTTCCACTCATAACACCTCAGGATGTGGTAAGGCCATTCAGGCCAGTAGAGGTATGACAAAGTCAGCCTCTCAGTCCACTGAGTCTACATGTAACACCCCAACCCGATAAGGGTAAAGATGTCATAATAATGGTTTCATATCATATCAAAACAAAGCGTACATTTACAGTAATACAAGAATCTCAAAGGTTACAAATGAAATACTGAAATTACAAGGTTACAAATGCGAATACAAATTCTAAAAATATAATATCTTCTAATCAACTCTAATCCAGAATAACTATCAAGTCTTCTAAGTCCAAGGTACTCTCCACTCATTCCCAGCTCCCTACTAAACCTGCCGCAGGAAAAGAAATGCGGCTGAGCTTAAAAAGCCCAGTGAACAGATATATATAAACGAAAACGAAAGCAAAAGGAAACGGACAGATATAGTATAGCGCATTGGGAAAACATAAGGTATAGACAAAGGTACAAAGTAAGAAAAGAAAAGGATAGGTCAGTAATCCACCACGAGCCCAAACACGAACCAAATATAGTAACCATGTCTTCATAATCATATAGAGGGGAGACCTCTCAGATAATCAGATAATATGAGGGGTGTCCTCATTCTTCAAATGGAGTAGCTAACTCCCGAACTTGTGAAAGACGTGGATTGCACCCATACATCAGTCACCGAACAATAATATAATATCAAATCATGTCAAATCCACTAATACGAACACGAACCTAGGATGCATCCATACGCCCCCCGAACAATAATATAGGCCATAATAAATATAATGTGCATGCAACGAACAATATGGGGACGGTGTGTAACATCACTCGAACACACTGGAGTCATGCCATTGGTGCATCAATGACACGGCCATGTTACCTTCATGGCTAGGAAACGAACTTGGCTCGGGTATCAAACTGAAGGGTCAAAGGTCCAAAACATAGCAAAGGTTCAAATAGTCTAAGTCATCATCGGAGGTTCAAAATCAAATGGTTCATTTAAAGTAATCTTTATCAAATGATTTTCATAAAAATGACCTTTAATAACGGTTTTCACAAAAGTAGTCTTTAAAAGTAGTTTTCATAAAAGCTTAGCCAAATTCCAATTAAAAGTGGTAGCGCATATTTCATAAACATCATTTTTAAAAATAGTTTTTCCTCAAAACATTTCCATGATGTAATTAAGAAGGTTTTCACATCTAGTTACCAAAATCAATTGAACCCTCAAAGTATCCAGTGAGTCGAATACTAATATCACAAGGTAACGAACGAATATCAAATGGATCATTATAGAGGTTCAAAGCAAAAGGGTCATATCGAACATCAAAGTCAAATGAATCAAACAAACGAACCAAAATGTAGGGGAAACATAGCAATGGCTTAGGGAATCTTAAAACGAATCAAGATAAATGAGTCATGAGAGGAAAAACACCCTTACTGAAGAGGGGTAGAATATCTGTACCTTATACCGCAAGTGCAAACATATCTAAAATATAAAGATCGGAAACAACTCCATCTTCAGCGAATCTACACGAATACATGGTCGTCTTAATATTAATATCATCTTCAAATCAGATTTCTCATTTTAGTCGGCTTTCCACTTTTAGTAACTTTCCATTTATAGCAGGTCTCCAAAATTAGCAAGTTTCCATTTTTAGAAAGTTTTCTTATTTAGTAAGTCTCCATAATTAGAAAGATTTAAGTATTATAAAATAGGTTAAGTCATAATATAAGCATATTATGGAAATAGGGTACATTTTAGCAAGTTATAATAGTTTAGGGTTAAATATAACAACTCTCCATAATTTAGGGTTTTAATTGTAATTATACCAAAGTTAAAGGTCTAAAATGCAATTATCACAAATTATCCATTCAATCCATAATTTAACCATGTATACAATTCTAGTACTTCAAGTTTGACCATTTTACATTTTATACCCTTTAGTTTATTACTTTTCAATTTAAACCCCATAATTCATTAAATCACATTTTAACCCTTGACATATCTATATTTACACCACAAGCCCTCAATTTAACAAAATTACAGAATATACCTTTTATTTTAATAATTGGTACGAATAACCCTTATCTTTATTTAAATTACAAAACTAATCCCTTAACTTATAAAAATACAATTCGATTTACAAATTAACCATATTTACACATTAAACCTTTAAGTATCCAATTTTACACATTACACCCTCTATTTCCTTAATCATAAGAAACACCCTCAAGTTTCCAGAATTTACAAACAAGTCCCTCTATTTTATCTAATTGACAATTCGAATTAACTATTTTAGCGATTTACAAAATAAACCCTTAAGTTACATATTTTACGAAAAAGGTCCCCATATTATATTTTATACGAACACACCCTGGTCTAAAGTATATTACAAAAATAACCCACAAGTTTTATAAATTACAAAACACCCCCTTTTATTTACAAAATCCATTCGGTAACACTTTTAAAACACAAAACCCTTACCCTATTTTTCCCAATCATCATCCAATCATTAAATCATCATCAAGACACATTAATTAGACCAGGTCCATCCCCAAAAACCCTAAACCTAATCGTATGTTAGGGTTTCCCTTTTCTTTCTTGTTTTTCATTAAAACCCGATAAACAAAATAAATCGACCAAGGTTATTAAGGCTTCAAAAAATCGAAAAAACATTTTTCCAGAGTCATATGTGTCGTATAGAGCTCAAATAAAATAGGTATGGAACCCAGAAAATTCGTATGGCTTATTATAGGTTTTATGTACGTTTTAGCTCTTTAAAATTATAGCGATCAATCTAGTGTGCATGATTCGATTAGGATAATTTATATGGAACATATATGATGTAAATAATGTAGGAAAAATACCAGGAGAAGTTTAGAATGATCGAATGAAGCGAATGAATTATATACCTCTCGGATCAACTATCGACACAAAAACAATTCCCACGATCGAACGAGCAAACCCACGACCTCCAAACTATTTTTTTCACGCTCCCTTTGATGATGATCAACACCAGAAAAATACTCACTTGCTTCCAGAAATTCGTATGATTGAGAGAGAGTTTTGTGTGTTTTTGATTTAGGGTTTCGGTATTAGAATAAAAGGAAAAGAAATAAAACCGAGTATAATAGGAGGAGGGAGGCAAGAATTTCGGTCAAGGTAGGTGATATCAAATACTGTTTTTAGAAGATCTCCAAATTATTTGAGCTTATCTTGTATTTTATTTAATTTAAAAAGGATTATTAATAATAATAATAATACATAAATAATAATAATCGGCCATACATATTTATTTGTGTGTGATCATAATTTTGTACCTTACAAAATGTTAAATGTAGTAGTAAAAATTATTTTGCTTCATATCTTGTTTATTTCCAAAGGTTTGGGATTAATTTGGTGCTTTATAAACGTATTAATCAAATTTTAAAGTTACAAGGGTAATTTGGTCATTTTGCACGTTTTGAAATTTTTGGGTATTACACTACATCAGCAATCAAATGCATAATATGTGGTAGCTCAGTTCACTCCACCACTGACCATAAATCACTTGAAAATGTTAATAAGACCATCAAAGCTAAGCCCTCCAAGAAGTGGAGTCCTAGAAAGAACTGACACAGTTTACTATTTGTGTAGAAACATGCCAGGGATCCTGTTTGGCATCTTGATAGTGGATGTTCAAGGAGCATGACTAGTGTGAAGGAGTATCTGCACAAGTATGTGGATGAATCAGGACCCAAAGTAATATTTGCTGATAACTCATCATGTCTCACTGAAGGTTATGGTTTAGTAAACTGCAATGGTATAGTCTTTACTAGGATAGCTTATGTAAATGGTCTTAAATACAATTTGATCATTGTCAGTCAACTATGTGATGCAAAATACAAAGTTCAGTTTGATGATAAACAAGGAATCATCTTCAATGCTAATAAGGAAGTTGTCCTTATTGCACCAAGAAGACATGATGTTTATGTGTTAGACATGTCCAGTCTGACTCAGAATGGAACTTGTCTCTTTACCAAGGCCACTGATACTCTCAACTGGCTTTGGCATAAGAGACTCTCCCACCTGAACTTCAAAAACATAAACAACCTTGTAAAACAAAACAAGGTCCTTGGCTTACCATCTCTTGTGTTTTCAAAGGACAAACCATGCTCAGCTTGTGAAAAAGGTAAACATCACAGAGCATCCTTTAAAACCAAAACCAACTTTTCCATAAGGAACTGCCTTCATCTTCTCCATATGGATCTATTTGGACCAATTAGTCCTAGATCCATTAACCATGAGAAGTATACTCTGGTCATTGTGGATGAATACTCAAGATACACTTGGGTATACTTCCTGATCAAAAAGAGTCAGGCAGCTGAAACAATTATGTCCTTTGTCAGGAACATTAAAAATCAGAATGACATCAAAGTCAAACAGATTAGGACTGACAATGGAACAGAGTTCAAAAATTATGAACTTGAATGTTTCTGTGATGAGAAAGGCATTTCACAAAAATTTTCCTCACCCTACACACCTGAACAAAATGGGGTGGCTGAAAGGAAAAATAGAACACTCATTGAAGCAGCTAGGACAATGCTAAATGGATCAGTCATTTCCAAACATTTTTGGACTGAAGCAGTAAAGACTGCCTGTTACACACAAAACAGATCCATCATTGTCAAGAGACATAGCAAAACTCCTTATGAGTTATTCAAGGGAATAATCCCTGACATCAGCTACTTTCATGTCTTTGGGAGTCCTGTGTTTATTCACAATAACAAGGATCACTTAGGAAAATTTGATGCCAAAGCTGATGATGGATACTTTCTAGGATACTCCCTTGTCTCAAAGGCCTTCAGGGTGTTCAACACTAGGAGACAGCATGCTGAGGAAACATTTCATGTTACCTTTGATGAGAGCACTGATGTAATCAGTATCTCTAACAACTCAGTGGAAGAGATAGGTATTGATGGATCATCAAGATACCCTCCTGATGAACATCATGCTGATAATGGTCCTTCCACTAGTACCATGCAAATGCTGACATCTCCTATTACATCATTCCCCACAACTTCCTTACCCAACCATCACTGATTTATTGAAGCAAAAGTACTGATGAATTCATTCAGTCAGTTACACAAGTGCTCAGTACAAACAATCTCAGTGATGAGTCAACCCACTCAGACACTCAAGATGCTGAAGAACATCATGTGTCTGATCCTGATCCTACCCATCAGGCCTCTACAAGTTCTAATCAGCTTCCAAGACCTCAGGACAGTTGGACTAGGTCTCAGGATATAGAACTTATCAATATAATTGGTGAGCCTACTGAAGGCATGCTCACAAGAAGCATGGCTGCTGAACTGAGAGCAGCCTCAGCCAATGAATGCCTATTTGTGGACTTCATTTCCACAATTGAACCCAAAAGTGTTAAGGAAGCACTAAAACATCCAAGTTGGGTTCAAGCCATGAATGATGAACTGGAACAATTTGACAGAAACAAGGTAATGACCTTGGTCAAATGTCCTGAAGATGTTTTAGTCATTGGCATGAAATGGGTATTTAAAAACAAATCTGATGAAAATGGCATAGTCATTAAAAACAAAGCCAGACTTGTAGCCAAAGGCTATAATCAACAAGAAGGCATTGACTATGAAGAAACATTTGCACCAGTAGCAAGGATGGAAGCCATCAGGATCTTCCTTGCTTTTGCTACATACATGAACTTCAAGGTGTACCAAATGGATGTTAAAAGTGCATTCTTAAATGGCTCACTGAAAGAAGAAGTTTATGTTCAGCAACCTCCTAGATTTGAAAGCCATGAGTTTCCTGATCATGTCTGCAAGCTTAACAAAGCCCTTTATGGACTGAAACAAGCTCCCAGGGCATGGTATGAGACTCTTTCAGCCTTCCTGATCCAAAATAAATTTGTCAGAGGCAAGATAGACAACACATTGTTTATCTACAAGACAAATAATGATGTCATACTTGTACAAGTGTATGTTGATGACATCATCTTTGGCTCAACAAATTATAAACTTTGTAAACAGTTTGAAAAACTTACGGCAAAGAAATTTGAAATGAGCATGATGGGAGAACTGACCTACTTCCTTGGTCTACAAATCAAGCAGACTGATAAAGGAACCTCTATCAGTCAAGAAAAGTATGTCAAAAGCCTACTGAAGAAGTATGAGCTCAGTGACTGTGCCTCAGTCAAGACTCCCATGGTACCCCCAAACAACCTTGGTCCTGATCTTACTAGAAAACCAGTAAATCAAACTCTTTTTAGAGGAATGATAGGATCACTGATGTATTTACTTGCATCAAGGCCTGATATCCAATTCTCAGTCAGCTTATGTGCCAGATATCAATCTGACCCAAGAGAGACTCATATCACTGCTGTGAAAAGGATATTCAGGTACCTGAAAGGTACTCCAAACCTTGGATTATATTATCCAAAATGTTCAGGCCTTGATCTTAAAGGATACTCAGATTCTGACTATGCTGGATGCAACATGGACAGAAAAAGCACCTCAGGCTCTTGCCAAATTCTTGGTGGAAAACTAGTCTGTTGGAGTGCTAAGAAGCAATGGTATGTGCTTATTCACATACCTTTATTTGACCAAAACCGGACCCAAATAGACCAAAAACTAACCAATTATGCCAAATATATTGTGTTTTTGTGTTTTTACATATGCAGGCACGGATATTTAGTAATATGGACGAAATCAAGCAAAAACCGGGAAAACGAGCACGAGATTTGGAAAAGTGTCAAAAGCCGAAGCCGGGGAAGCAAATGATCAAAACTTATTCTCATATGTCAGATTTAGTCCTTGAAGAATCAAAGGTTTACAAGAAAAGCCCTTGGATTTATTTTGGAGAAGTGGCAAAAATCAATCCTTGAAGTTTCAGGATTTACATATTTGGTCCTTGGTTTTAAACTATACTACAAATCCGGTTTCTAAAACAAATCCAAGACCAGTCCAAGTTAAATCCCCCAAGCCCATCCTCCATATTACCAACCCAGCCCATTGCAACAAACCAGAGCCCACTTCTTCTTTTAACTAAACCCGAAACCAAACCCACTCTCCACCCATGGTCAACACTTCGGGGTCAAACAATAATAAATAAACAAACAATACCCGCACCCCAATTCTATTTTAACCTAGAAAAATTACTGTGCGAAGAACCCTAAATCCCCGACCTTAAAATTACTGTGATTAAGGGCATATCTGTACTTTGCACGGACTTCTAGGAGGAATGACACAAAAGAATGACATGTCAGCAGAATGGAGCCCTCTGATTGGCTACTGGGACGTGGCCATTTTAATCCAAGGGTTAGCAATGAAAGATTGGTGATCAAGGGAAATCCAAGGGCTGTTATGACACCAAAGAAGCACAAAATTCACACGGATCAGTGACATGGCAGCTTGTGGTTTGGCTATAAATAGCCTTTTTCAGTCACGATTCTAGGGTGTTAGAATTTTAGGTTTAGGAGTAGAATTAATATAGCTTATTTTAGTTTAGTGTTGCAGATTATTTGTATTTTCATATTCAGTTTCAATAGATTGTACTTAAATTCAGTTTTTAATGTAAGTCAAATTTTAATCAAAGTTATTGTTCAATTGCTTATTGGTTTATGTTAAATGCTTATCTCCATATTAGAAGCTGCTTAATAGTTAATAAGTAGGTTAAATATTAAAAAGTTAATAGGTTCCACAGCTTTATTTGGTAATTTGTAGTGAAAAAGTTCATTTTAGCTTCTAAAAGGGGTGTTTGGTTGATGCTCATGCTGTGTGATTAAGCCACCACTGTTCATTTGCTCTTCAGAGTAGGTTTGATTTAGTTTATTTTAAGCTATATGAGCTGTTCTCAGTAGGATTTAAGCTGTGTTTAATGATTTTGAGGTTTGTGGTTGATAGTGCAAATTTGGAATTCATAACTGCCATTTCAAGCTACATATAAGCTGAAGCTTAATTGGTCCAACCCTTTTGTGAATTTAAGTGCATTCTAGTTAGTATAGTGTAGGTTTAAAAGTTGGTAGTGGTAACTTGAGTATTGTAGGAATTAGATGTCATATACTTAACCTGCTGCATCAGATAGGGTGCAATCCTGCTCACCCAAACTTGGCTTATATCAGCTTTTTGCTTGGACTGTTTCAGCTTATTCACTTGTGATAATTGCCTGATATTTGGTTCTCTTGTAGTTTGTAGTTCAAACTTTTAGGTTTTGAGCTTAGATCCTACTTAGCAGCTTATTAATCAGCTTATTTTCTCACTGCAATAAGCCCCATTAGGACTGCACAGATCTGCTATCAGTTTTTGCCTTAATATTCCATCTGATCTAGGTCTGATTTGATTGAGCTATTGATTGTTAAATTTGGGCATTTTGGGTTTATAAGTAGTCTGTTATATGAGCTTTTAGAATTAGCTTTTGGTTTCCCCTGATTAGCTTTTTTCTAGCTTATATAGTGGCTCAAAGTAGGATGATTAGTCACAAGTTTCTGTCATTAATTGGTGACTGTTCTACTGCTTTTTGGCTTATTCCATGTGCTTACCTGGTTATTGAAAGTTGTTTTAAGTTTAAAATAGTGTGGTCATCTGTTTTCTAGCTTTTGGTAATATTTGGTACTGCAGTGCTTATTTTTAGTGCTTTTTGAAACTGCTTATTTGCCCAATCTGCTTATTAGGATTTAGTAGATTTCCAATTTCATTTTTCCTAGATTCTTAGTATAATTTTAGATTTATCTGCAAATTTTCATATTTTTCCAAAATCATTTGCTATTTTTAAATCATTTAATTAGTTTCTTTTAGTTTTAAATTCATAAAAAATAAAATAAAAATCAAAAAAATAAAATTCTTTTTCCTAAAATTTTCTCTTATCATTTAGAATGTAGGAAAATTATTTTCATGCCCGTAGGATTAGTAGTGCTTCAAATTCACTTTTTATTTTGCGCACTTACGTTTATTTTTATTAAAGCACTCGTTTTTAGTTTTAACCATGTTTTAGCTTAAATGTTCTTTACGTTATCATTTCATATGCTTTATTTGTTGATTTCTAGTGTTAATTTACTTTCCGTAGTAATAATTACCAAAATCTCACTCTTATTCACCATTCACTTCACGTATTCGACACCGTAAACGACGACTCGACTTCAACCTTCATTGGGACTACGACCCGGGGAAATACATTCGTTGTATTTTCTTTGGAATAAAAAATGACAAATCAAGCAAAAATCAGTTGCCATGTCCTCAGCTGAAGCTGAATATGTTGCAGCAGCAAGTTGTTGTGCAAATGTACTCTGGATGAAAAGTCAACTCAGTGACTATGGAATTCAGTACAAGATGGTTCCCATCTTTTGTGATAACACAAGTGCAATTGCCATCTCAAATAACCCTGTTCTTCATCAGAGAACAAAACACATTGATATTAGATATCACTTCATCAGGGACCATGTCATGAATGGTGACATTGAATTACACTTCATTCCTACTGAATATCAGCTAGCTGATATATTTACCAAGCCATTGGATGAACCAAATTTCACCAGACTGAAAGCTGAACTAGGAATGTTGGATATTGAGAATCAGTCCACTGATTGACTCCATCCCAATATGTGTAAATTCTGAATCCCTGACTCAATGTGTTCTTTAGTGAGAAAGGTCACTGAACTTCAGGAACTAAACCCAAGTTCCTGAAACCTTAATCCTCAGGAATTGAACTCAAGTTCCTGAATTCTTGGTCCTCAGGAACTATACCCAAGTTCCTGAACCCTGAACCTCAGGAATTAGACCCAAATTCCTGATCACTAGAACCATCAGTAACTAAACCCAAGCCCTGACAATCAGGTTCACTGAATGATAAGTCATTCAGGGTCCTCAAGTGACATTAAATACTGACTTAAATGCTCTAAGTATCTAGTTAGTAAATGTCCGAGGTTGGTAACTGAACTCATATTTAATTTAAGAATATTTGTTCTTTTTTGCCTTTCTGGCTTCCACCTCTGGGCCCCACATTCCCACTTGGCATTAAATGCCTCTCCAATCACATTACAGATATGTGATGACTCATCTCTGCAAATTACACTTTTGCAGAACTGCTCAACTGTTCACCTTGACTGTTGCGCCAAACAAGGGAAAGTGGAGTGTTGGCATTAAATGCGGATCCCAAAACATATTATTCAAAACAATTTCCAAAAATTCTTTTTGAATAAATAAAATCCGCTTAATGTCTAAAATACCCTCCACTTCACTTCCCTATAAATACCCCAACCAAAATAACACACACACGTCTATTAGAAATTTTAAGCAAATTCTGTCCATTTTTCTCTCAAAACTAATAGTGTGTGTGTTCTTAGCTTTAAGAAATCCCAACCATCTTTGTTACCCTGACCTACCAACAAATATGGCTTCATCTAAAGCTGTGACATATGCCCCTAATGTGGATTTCACATTGGAAGGTGTAGACCTCACCAAGAACAACGTGGTGGGAAACTTTTCCTACCCACAAAAGTTCCATGCTTACAAGAACATAATGAAATATCTTCAAAACTGTTTTCTTGCAAAAGCATTTACCAAGACCCCCTCAGTCATTTACCATGACTACTTGAGGGAATTCTGGCGTACTGCTGTGGCTACTTGCCAAAAAGACACCAAAGAATCCATCATCACCTTCACAGTGATGAATGGGAGAAGGACCCTCTCCCTGGGTTACAATGACTTCATCAAGGCCACTGGTCTTGATTTTGCTGAGGCTTTTGAGCCCAATCCTACTGACCAAGAGGTCAAAGGAGAGTTGACATTCTTAGGACCTCATGACCCTAAACGTCCTGAGTTGTCCGCTGGAGCCTTATTGGAGAAGGCTCCAATTGTCAAAACCTGGTTCCACCCAGTCTGGAGGATCCTGATGACATTCGTCATTCAGGTCCTTGGGGGGAATAAATCCTCTACTGAGCAATTGAACTCATCACAACAATTGATGTTGTTCAGTCTCTTGGAGGGTAGAAAAATAGATATCGGAGGTATTATCTTCCGTGACCTTGTTGCTAAGCTCTCAGGAAAATCTAGGCAAAAACACTTGTCGTATCCTAGGTTTATTTCCTGTGTGCTTCAGGACCTTCTTGGTTCTGACTATGTGAGGCCTGACGTCGAAGGTATGAAACCTGACGTCTTACATAAGACCAATTTCACTAGTGACATCACTGAGGTACAACCCATTGCCCTGACTAACTACATGCTGGTGGTTATTCAGGGGGAGAACGCTGTTTCTCCAGTACCTTCACCTACAAAGAAGGTGAAGAAGGCAAAGAAGGGTCAGTCCAGTAAGGTGGTTAGACCTAAACCACTCGCCACTGAGACTGATGCCGAAAACCAACTCAACCTTAAAAAGGGGTTGAATGTGGCCCAGACCTCTGAGACACCCACTACAGAGACCTCCCTGACCACAAAACAAAGGCCAACGGAGGGCACTGAGAAATCATCCTCAGTGTCCTCGGGCAAACCCTTTCCACATGTTCCCACTGACATACACAAGTCTGAGGGATCAGGAACAACCCATAACCCATAACCCCCCAGTTATTATGACTAGTCAGGCTGAGCAAACCCACTCAGTTATTATGACGGGGTCAGGACCTGGCCACAACAAATGTGAGCCCTCTTTTGAGGGGGAGCCGGATTCCCTGAAGGTTCCTTCTCTGGCTGATCTTGAAATCTTACTGAATGAAGAGTCAGAAGAGGAATTAGTGGATTTTGGTGATGAAGAAGACGTTCTGGGTATTGAGGAGGAAATGGAGATTGATATTAGCCCTCCTCAGCACCTTGAACTACAACCATCTTCTCCTCCCCCTGAGGATCAACAACCCGACTCCCCCACATCATCATCATCATCATCAGGTGCTTCTTCTCCCGCCACTCCTCAGTGGTTGGCGAAATATGATAACGTTCTTCCGTTGACTGCAAGACAACTGGTTAAATTCCTTCGCAAAGCCAACGAGGGTCTTTACACTGAACTCACGGAAGAACAATGGAATCAGCACACTGAAGTGGCAGCCTCCTATGCCGACTTCAGGGCTTCTGTTGAAGAATCTCAGGATAAAGTGCTTCAGGTCGCCAAACTTACTGACAAACAACTTGGCGACCTGAGAGACACCATTGATGAAATGGGTACTGAACAGCACAAGGAACTCTCCAACATTCTTAAGGGTATTGAATCTGTTCAGGAACAACTTGGAGATGATCCCATCCTGATCAAAAGACTGCACGAGTACATGGATACTCAGAAGTTCACCTCCAATTCCATCATTGAGCTTCTCAAGCTTGTTCAGGGGGTGGATTTCAAATCTATCAGGTCGCAGCAAGATTCTATTCATCAGGCAGTCACTGATACCAAGGGGCACCTGGAAAGGATATCCTCAGCCTTTGATCAGCTCTCAACAAAACATAATGAGCTGATCGACCACTATACCTCCCATGTCACTGAACTTACCACAACCCAAAAGGCAATGGCGGTTGAAATTACGACCCTGAAGAATGAGTCATCAGAAAATAAAAAGATGGTCTCCAGTATTCTCACCATTCTTCAGGCCTCTCAAGTAACTCCTCCTCCTCAGTCAGCAGGTACATCCACTGAAGTTCCAATACCTGCTGAGGGGGAGAAAAATGATGAACCTATCCTTGATCCTTCTTCTGCTATCGTGGTTGTCCCTGAAACTTCCACCAGTCAACCCCCTCCTATTGACAAAGGGAAGGGAATCATGGTGACTGAAACAAGCACTCCTCTTGAAGCCCACTTGGTTAAAGCCACAAATGAAAGAAGTGCAGATCCTGATGCACCCTTTTACGTTGATTTGGAAGGAGGGAAAAGGGTCTTTGGGACTCCTGATGAAATAGCTGAAATCTTGCATCAAGAAGATCTCAGGAAGGCCCAAGAGACTGAACAGCAACTCAACAGACCAGTAATTGTTGAGGTTGCTAAAGAAGTGATCAAGGAGTCTGAGAAAAAGGACATCAAAGGGGATGAGTTTCTCAAGCTTCAGGCTGAACTCCTTAAGGAACACAATCAGCAAGCCATGCTGAAGGAAGAAAGGAAACAGAGAACGTATGAGAGGTACGTATGGCACATGACCAAAACCAATGATGAAGGAACAATCACCGATATAACCATTCACAACACCAGGCCCCTGAGCATAACAATACATAGGGGGCCAAGAAAGTCTGAGGTCCTTTCAGCAATCAAATTCTCAGACTTTGGGTTAAGGGAATGGGATATGATGATGCCCATTCTAAGGAAGAAGACACAAAGCAAGAATGCCCCAATTCTCATCAAGTCTCTGAATGCCAAGTATGAGGAACTGGAGAGAGTGGCCAAGAGTCTTGGGATTGATCATCAGAAGGCGCTTGCTTCTCAGGGACTGGCAATCCCTGAACCTACTCAGAAGTCTGGAAGGAAAAGAAAAGCAGTGGATCAGGAACCTGAACAATATATAGCTGCTTTGCACTGCAATAGGATTCCCCCTGAGGGAGTCAAGTTCATTCCTAACCGTGTCATCAAGAAGCCTGAGTATGGTATCTTCTTCATTGATGAATTTGCACAACCAGCCTTCCAAAGAGTAAGTGACATTGATCTAGTGGAAACGACAACTCTCCTCGCCTACAAACTGATGGCACTTAGAGTAAAGAGTCCTGAGAACGAGGAGTTTGTCAAGCTGCTGGACAAGATGATGAATGAAAGACCTGACAAGGAGGTGTTAGTGTCTAAGAAGGCGAAACTTGAACTCATGGGTTATGTACAAGAACCCTGAGTATTTTGTACTTAGTTAGTTAGGACTTGTAATAATATTAATAAGATGATGTTTTTATTATTTCAGTGTCCCTATTTACTTTCTAGTACATTCAGTATGAGCAGAAGTCATTAGCTCACTCATTACTGATCAGAACACTTAGGAATAATTTATATCCAAATAGGGGGAGATTGTTGGGTACATCAGTACCCAAGAATACGTAAAACAAGATTTGGACACAAATTAACTAAGTGTTAACTTAAACCGAGAACTATTCAAGTCACTGAGAGAACAGTCTCTCAGTGAGTCATCTTCAGGATGCTTAAAGCGAATTCAAGAAGAAGGATTCACTACTCAGGAAGGCGGTACTCCCTAAGTAGGACTTAAGCCAAATAAGAAGATGATGGTTCAGTGAGTGTTGGACAAGAACTCACTGAACCCCAGTCTCCTTAACGACAACTGTGATTAATAAATGAAGGCGTGTACTGAAGAACCTAAAGCCTGAAAGAAAGGCGGGAAGATCTGGGAAGAGTTTAAGATAAGCTCAAATCTTATCTTGTCAGGAAAAAACCTTCCCTAAGACGGCTAAAAGTCATGGAGTGTCAGACCAACCACTCCTAAAGACTTTTAGCCCATTCCTATTGGTTCTTGGAAATGACAATTACTGTTGTAATTGTCAGACACGCTTGCTTCAACAATTTGTATTATTTTTAATCACTTTTACTCTTTATACTTGTGTATAAATAGGTTCAGATGGGAGAGAAGTTGAGTGTGTTTTGTACATTGAAAGCTTAGACTTTTACAAAGCAACTTCTCTCCTACAAAGAGTAACGTATCCCTGAGATAGCTCAGTGGGTCGAATTGTTACCACTCAAAGCAAAGCTTGAGTTTAGATAAGAGACACCACCATACCTTGTCTATTCAATCCCAAGTGTTTGTTCCGCAAAACACTTGGGTAATAGATTCTTTGATTCATTTCTAATAAGAATTTAAACGTTTAAAAATACTTATGTGTTTTTACTTTTACGTTTCATTAATCTGTTAGAATTAATCATAACATTGTATTAGTCATAAACACGAATAGATTAACTTTCTAGTTAACTCTAAACTTGTTAAGGGAACAACACTAAGACTCACGCAATTGCGCGCCTTTTAATGATAAAAAATGATAGTTGGTAGGAGATAATGGGATTTCTAACTCGTACCTCATATTGGTTAATACCCAGTTATATATATATATATATATATATATATATATATATATATATATATATATATATATATATATATATATATATATATATATATATAATAACAAAAGGTGTGGCTAAAATAACCATATTGGTTAATACCCAATTATATATTTATATATATATATATATATAAAACGAAAGGTGTGGCTAAAGTAACCCTGGTTACTGTAGTAAAGTAACTATAGCGCTACAATGCAAATAAGAGAGAACCAAACAGTGAAACACACAGTATTAATGGTCGTTAAGTAACGACCTTTATCTTTAACATTTTAAAAAAATAGTTCATACGTAATTGGTCCTTCATCTTAGAGGTTCGTTGCAAAGTTAGTCCTCACAGATTTTACATAATTGATCCTTCATGTTATACGTCCGTTGCAAAGTCAGTCCTTGATCAGTAACTTCGCAACGAAACACTAACGTTAGGACAATTTTCGCAAAAAATAAAAAAATAATAATTACAATAATAGTCCTTGAGGTTATCGATCCGTTACAGAGTTAGTTCCTTGCGTTCCGCGGCGGAGCGCAACGAAGATCAATAATTTTGTATTCAAATACTCCCGCCGCAAAGCGCGGTTTAATTACTACACATTTGAAACCAAAAAAAAAAAAAAAAAAAAAAAAAAAAAAAAAAAAAAAAAAACAACAACAACAACGAAACAGACTTTTACTAAACAAAATTAAACCAAATGATACTATACAAAATTAAACCAAACGAAGCTTCAAATACTTCTGTATCCAAACGAACCTCAGGGAAGTGTACCTTGTTCTTTATCATTTTGAGGGAAATGAAAATCAACCCGCCTGCATATTTAATTTTCAACTCACCTTTTTTTTTTTTTTTTTTTTTTTTTTTTTTTAAATTTTTTGCTAATGTGAGGATCTTTTTCTTTTCATTTTCTCTCAATAGATCTTGTTTATTTATTTTTAAGGAGGTGTTTGGGTTTGCGTTTAGAAGTGGATTATTTGCTTATTACGATATCAAAACGTGAATAATCAAAATTTAGTGTTTGGGTGTGCGTCTGCAAACTGCGATTAAATCCTCCAAAACCACGTTTTGTGGAAGTATGTAGGGGGTTGCTTTTTGAAAACGATTTTTTGTGATAGAACGTGGTTTTGTGGCTAAACATGATAAGCAATCCCAAACACCCCCTAAATTTTCTATTTGTTCGCTAGCTGGTTATTCTTGGTTCTCGTGATTGAATTGCAATTCTTTTTCTTCTTCAATAGAATATTACACAGTAATTTTAATCACAATGTAGTTTGATGACTGCTAATTTTGTTGCAATATGATATTGTTTGTTATTAATTTAATAGACGTCTAATTTTGACGCTAAATTCTCTAAACAAACAATTTTCACTATTGAAATAATATATCAAACAAATACTCCATTTCCATTTCTTAATATTTCATCCAACCAACAACAATGCAATGATAGTACCATTGCATTTCTTTGCATTATCATTGTCATTCCTTTTGTTATTCCTTTATTTTGACCAAGCACCTTCTAATTTAGTTTGTTTTTTCAGCTATTATTTAGGCGATATTGATTCTACTTAACTAGATATGATCAAATGAGAAAGAAAATTAATATAAGAATGGCGGGGAAAAAAAAACAACAATACATTTTAAATGCATCTTCTTTAAATTTCTATCTCTTATTTAAGACGTGTAACTCAAATTTTTCCTTATTCTTCAATTTTATTTTTTCTCTCACTAAATCCCTTTTCTAACTATGTATGAGGTCAGTTGTCATTATACATAATCTTTTTACCTGCAACTTGTTTAAATGGTAAATATTTAAATAAAATATTTTAAAAAAATTACATTGATTTTATTTAAGTAAAAAAAAAAAAAACTTTATTCCCTATTACCACATATGATTGAATGTTTGCACGATTTTAAACGTGTGAACTTTTGAATTTCAAATCTGCCTTTTTACTGTGCATTGCATATGTAGAAAGATCATGTTAGTTAGACTGTCAGCCAGTCACATCACTACTACCACAGGCTACCATAACACCAAAATATCACAGATCGCCACCCACCCATTATCATCACCCATACACAAAACCTAATTTAAAACCTCAAAATGTTGATTTTGGGTTTTCGAAACAAAGAAAACAACTATCGAATATTTGTTTTCTTTGTGTGGTCGGATGTCCACGGTTTTCAACGGTGGTTGCGAGATTCGACGTTGGTATGGAGAATCTGCCTCAATGGTTGAATAACCATAAAGAATGTGCCATCGATTTCATGGGTTTTTTCATGTCAATGTTTTTGTTAGAAATTCAAATGATGGGTCAGATGTTGGCTCAATTTTTTAAACAAATGGATTTTGCCAGAAGAATGGTGTTTCGTCGGTAAAAATGGTGATCAACCGAAAATAGTAGATGAACAAGACGAAGAAGTGTGAAATGACCAAATTACCTTTATGACTTGTCAAACAAGTCACAAACAGGTTTGGGGATGTAGAATGACAACAAAAATGTTGTAAAATGCAAAACATTTCATTAAATTTTAAATAACTAACAATGCACGTTATTCGACACGTAAAACTTCTTTGTACATGACATTTGAAGTGTAGATTCCTTCTAGACTGATCTCTTGGGCAGTCTTCCTTAATACTTTTTGTAGCTCTATGTGGTATCCCTCTAGATAACGCAACATTAAGTTGACCTCCTTTGGGTTTAAAACTTGTTCGACAATAACAAACGGTCCTAAGGTAGCGAAATTCCTTGTCGGGTAAGTTCCGACCCGCACGAAAGATCAACATTTTTTTAATCATTTATTTTTATCAACTGTGAACAAAAACAATAATAAAAAGAAGTTGTAATATGATGTCTTATATAGTAGAGTATGTGGACGGTGTTTAAAATCGTTAATGTAGGGATTAAATAAATCAAATGTCTATTTTTTTTAAGAAAGTACATTCAATAAAAAGCTGTCATGTATATTTTTAAAATTTTTTGTGATAGCTATTTTTAAAAACTTTTTTAAGTCAACTATTTCAAAAACTTGTCATGCATTGATATGGCGGTTTAAAAGTGGTTTTTAGGCAACAATGTTTGATTTTATTTATTTATTTATTTATTTTTATTATTTCTTTTTTGGGAAATTAAACAAAAGATTAAAATTTAAGTTTTAAAAACTATTTTGGGGATTAAACATTACTCAATTTTAAGTTTTGTAAGTTTTAAGAAAAAAATCTCTTTATATGTAGTAGAGATAAATAGTTGTTATACAGTTCAAATGTCAATGGTTGATCCTAATACATAGTTTTAAGAAACCAACCTTCTAATCCAGCAACATACAACATTAAACAGTTGATATTGGATTAGGTGGGGTGTTATTGTCCATATTTTGTAATAATCGAAGCAACATGCAACATTAAACGGTTGATACTGGATTAAGTGGGGTGCTATTGTCCATATTTTGTAATAATTGAATAGGATCCACCGTGCCTCAAGATTTCAGATGTGTTAGTAGATGTGTGAATTAATTTAGCATTTTCTTAAGTATTTTATTATAATGTTACTGATTGAATATATTATGCAAGCAAAATTATGCAAAAACGTTTACATGTGATGTACATAGTTTATAACAATACATGATCTAAATCAAATAAATCCTTACATTTAAACCAAATTCTATATATTTTAGGGACAAAAAGTGTAACAAAATAAACAACCAAGACCAAATTTTACATTTTTAGAATCATCTATACTATCTATTAAAAGAAGCTTTAAGTTGACGTCACCAATATCTAAATTGGCATGTGATTGGACAACATTAATTGCATACTTAAATTGGGTTATGTGAAGATAATTAGAAATTATATTCATCAATATTTATATTATTAAATATTATCTATAAATACCCCTCGAGTCTTCACTTGAGGGGTTTGGGTACGTAGTCTTCTCTTTATTATTAATAAAACACATTTCACCTCACTCACTCTCTCTATACTTTCTCTCTCTAAAACTATGGCTTGTTTATATACTTTGATCAACCTCGACCTCCCGAACCACAATAATCATCTAATATTCGATCCTACAATTGGCATCAGAGCCGCGGTTGTTATATTAGTTTTATTTTTGTGGATTGGTGTTTTAAAACTGACATTTTTTCTGGTTAACTGTTAATGAAATGGTACAGTTTTAGCAGACGTTAAAACTTACAGGATCTTAGACAGTTTTCTGGTCCTGTATGGGTTATGTTTATTCTTCTTCTTAAACAGTGTTTGACAAACGTAAAAAACTGGATCTGATAAAGACTAAACTCAACTAAAACCTGTTTTTGTTCGAAAATTTCCAGAAATCGGTTAAAGTTCAAAACTAGCGACTTGGTGAGTGGTGGAAGTCTTGGTCAAAGTAAGGTGATATTTGGTCAAAACCCTCAAAATAACCGAACTTCATCTTTGCCCAAAACAACCGACTTTCATGTCTTGAAAACACCCGAGTTCCAATTACACTTGAATTCCACAAATCAACCGATTTAGGTTCTACAAAATAAATCGACCGATTTAGGGATACAGTTTTAACCGACTTTGGACAACACTAAACACAACCAACTTGGGTCCTTGTCCTTTTAACCAATTTACTTTTTACCCGATTTACAAAATCAACCGACTTAGGACCTTGTTTTAACCTCGGATCTACATCTTCATTGGTCCAATAAAAGCAAAATCCAAAACGAAAAAGAATGGTACGAGAAAAAAAGTAGATACAGAATCAAAACACATAACCTACTATAACTCGTGCTTTTAAAAGGCTCTGATACCAATTGTATGATCGAATATTAGATGATTATTGTGGTTCGGGGGGTCGAGGTTGATCAAAGTATATAAAACAAGCCATAGTTCTAGAGAGATAAAGTGTAGAGAAAGAGTGAGAAATATGTTTTATTAATAATAAAGAGAAGATCACACACCCACACCCTTAAGTGAAGACTTGAGGGGTATTTATAGGCTCATACATGCCTAACTATTACTCGTTTACAATATAAGTCCTTACGTGTCTAGCTAGCTACATTTCTAGTCCAATCCCTTAATGTCGTCACTTTTATAATGCTAGCATGAATCTATGTATAGTTTTACCAACCATTGAGTTAATGATTCCTTTGCTATGCCAGGAAACAGCATATTAAAGGTAAACGGACAATCATTAGAAAACAGGAACTAGGGACAGTTTTAGGTAAAGGTTTGTCGTTACGTTAGATCTATCTTCGTTGTATCTAATGATGTGTAGCGATTGACGAATGTACACTCTTAATATATCATAGTTGCAATAATTACAGGTTATTAATTTATAGCATATGATCATTGCAATTTTGTGACCATGCACAAAATGTGTAGAAGTTAAATGAGATGGTTATGCAAAACTACCCATTATGCCTGCCTAATGAGTTGTGGTATTACGAATGGGAAGCTTTTGATCAAAAAATGTAGAAAGAGGAAGTGGAAAGAAACGTCATAAGAAAAGAGCATACATAGGCTGTTAGAGAGCATTGGAGAATGGTTGCTTTGATTAGAAGATTAGAAGTATAGTGAAGCTGAATACGAGAGTGAAGATGAAGATATTGAAACGTTCTCATATAATACTTTGCACTTAGCGTATTCTCGCTCAAGGCAATACGAGTGTTTATTGTTTTCTAATTAAGATTCTTATGAAGCAACAATGAATGTTTTTTTGTTAAAGATATTTACTTTCATATCTTATGTGTTTAATATGACATATGAACCTCAATAAAATATACTATACATTGCATGTTAGTGTTAAATTTGGTGTTGAGGTTTTATGAAAAAAACTACACATTCAATTTGTACAAGTTCAACGTGCATAGGATTTTTCATGCAATATGTATTTAATTGACGATCGGTTGTTTCTGACCTTTGTTTATAACCTATAAAAATGATGTATTGTTTGTTTATAGTAGCGGCATTATTATATCATCTCGCTCAAGGCAATGCGAGGACGCCGTGGGGAACGAGCCATCTCTACAATTATGAGTGGTTTTGTTGATAACGAGGTTGGCGACGGCCCGCCGCTTTGCGGGCGGGGCGTTTTTTTTGTCGTTGCATATGGGTTTTGAAGCTATCTACAACTATTTAATTTGCTAAAGGTATTTTAAAAAATTGTTGTCATCATACCGCAACATGAAGTTACAAAACAATGCGCAACCTAACACAAAAATGCCTAAACCATTTTATGAATTCTACGTTCCTTGCAAAATTATGCAACATGTACCTGCGTAGCATCAAACAGTATGCCGGAAAATGAACTTACCTTTCCTAGTTTGTACCAATATAAGGCAGAATATGGTCTACCCATTTTATTATATCTAAATATAAGGCAGAATATGGTCTACCCATTTTATTATATCTAAAATTGCTGGTAATAATATTAGTTCTTCGCATACGACTACCAAGCTTAGACTTGCTTGAATTCTGTTTGAATACAATCTGTAACGATCCCTATTCATAACCTTTCTATCCTACTGTCGAACATTAACAACATAGATGTGTAAAAACAAAACTGCTTTGATTAAAAGATGTCATCTTCAAGCAAATCATACATCGCTGAAACATAGTGATATTGATTTAAGTAAAGCAAAGAAAAGCTCACATCGTCGGATTCCTCTTTCTCTTCAACTTGCTCTTCCTTCTTTGACTCGGCTGCTATGTTGCTGCAGGTGCACCACCACCACCACCCGAAGCAGTATTCTAACCATGATTGCCATTTATTTCACTACAATCACCAAGTGTGTATCAGCAACCTATTATCATAATCACTAAATAAGACTAAACCAACCAACAAATATTTGTCTACAGTTAAGAAATTCTTTTTATTGTTTGTTAATGAGATTATAAGCTCAAATTTATAATGTACCATACGTATAACCTATGGATGTTTTCTTATCACATTCACTTTTTTTTTTTCGCTACAAACTTACCTACACCTCTAACATGTTGTTTACACCCGAAAAATCACAACACCAAAAAGGCCAAATTACACCTGCACAAAAAAAAAAAAAAAAAAAGGTAGTCGACAGTTGTGAGAAGCGGACAATCATATTACTTTGAATTGGTAGATTTACAATTTCATTTAACTGCTTATTGGCTCATTGGACTTTGATACACCATTAAAAACTAAAACATGTTATCAAAATTACTGTGGCCAGTTCCTGGTCAGCGCATCAAAATCCCAAACACTACAAAACCGCTTATCTGTAGCACCATAACACAATAAGCATAAAAATAGTTTCAATAAGCAATCTCAAAGACCTACATGCCCAAAATATGCTAGATTTAACATTTTTCACACCATTACAACCACACTTTTATCTTAAAATGGATCAACGTTTTAATAAAGATTCAAAATTTCTTTTAACTAATATGCAACTTAACTTAAAATCCGTATATATAATTTCACTAAAAAAAGTAGTAACTTTTGTATACCTGAAGAACCAATAACTCGGTCCATAGCTATAGTTTACCCTTAAAAAAACCAAAAAAACAAAATCAGATAAATTATAACTACATAAGAAAAAAGTAAAACATAAAATTTGGGTCTTTCTTCATTATTAGCTGCTTATTGATCTTCTTGTTCATAGGAAACTAACATTAAAATATAATCAAAATCCGAAATCAATTTTGTATGATTAGTTCCATACCGATTTTAGGGATTAAGAATAAGTCTTACCAGATTTTTCAGTTTTATGTTTGCTTTTCCTTTAGCTGCAATCACACATCGGCTTGAGGACCATGGTTTTTGATGAAATCTTTGTGTGTATAGAGAATGGAATCGATGTGTGTGTAGAAACAAGAATGGAAGTTTGCGTTGGAGAAACAAGTAAAAAAAGATGGAAATCTATGGATGTTGTGGGGGTATTCTAGATCTTGTTAAGCGGTGAAGATGACGCGATGGTGTTCATATGCGCCGGAGAAATCTAGAACACTCGCCTTTATCCTAAACAAACCGGACTGGGCCAAAAGGCAGATATACGGGTCAACGAAACGGGCCTTATCAGCCCACAATTTTTTGGCGGGAAACCCATTTGTAAAACGGCTGCGTTTTGAACTCCGTTTAATATAAACATATAATGATATGTGGGGGAGGCATTTTATTTTTTTGCTAGTGGATGCAGTTATGTTGACCGAAAGTAAGCATAGTACAAATTGGGATTTTAACCGATATTGTTTAGAGGAAGCTAATTCGTAACCTGAGCCAAACATATCTCCGCTAAGCATTGTTCTTTTCATTATACACATGCAATACTACTGCCTACAAACGTTCCGTCATAACGTGGGGGTTGAAATCCTCGTTATTGAAAATTTTCCTTACAATTAAGAGTTGCTTTAATTTTAATTCAAAATCATGCTCTTATTTTCATTTTACCATCTTATTATGGTCATAGTTTTTGTGCTACCCTTTGTATGTTGATATGCATATACACATTTCTTTCTTTTACCCCTTTCGATACAATGCACATTTACATCGTCTATCATCCCGTAGAAATAATCACCGACTTTCTTGGGGCGTGCTTAACATGACCAAAAAGCATACCTAGTACTTTATAATTACAAAACAATGGTTAAAAATGGGGTCAGAAAAATGTTTTTTTTTTTTTTTTGGTATTAAAAGAATGTAAAAAATTTAAAATTTTATACTGGTTAACCCAAGCGGGTCATGAGTTGACCCACACCAAGAGGCAACTAAATGGATCGACCCATCATGTCACTTAATAGGTTAATGACCCTACTTTTTTTGAGTCATTAGTCTAGGGCAAGTCCGATTGGATATGAATCAAAATTCGACCCATTGATAGCCCTATTATTCATAATTTTGTGTTTGTAAAATCACTATATAAATTTGTCTATAAATATAATTTAAAACGTTACCATTGTAGACGCTATTGTTGCCAAACACCCCGTGAACCTAGGGATGGCAATGGGCGAGAAAAAACCCATAATCTACGAGTACCTGCACGTAAATAGGTGGGTAAACCCGTCAATTTTACCCACGGGTGGGTTGTGAGTGAAAATTTGTACCCATCGGTGGGTGGCGGGCGGGTGACGGGTAATATATACCCGTTACGGGTAAACCCATGACACCCATTTAAAATACCCACGGGTATACCTCTCAAAATACTCGTGGGTGTACTCGTGAACCCATTTATGTTAAACTAAAATTTATTATAATACTTAAATATTTGTAAGGTTGTTTGTATGTATTTAATAATACTCAACTCCCTTGAAAAAACAGTAAATATTTGTAAGTTGTTGAAAAAGTAGGATGCTAAGAGGGCGAAGTGACTCAAATTTTGTGTTTTGTTCACGAAATTTTAAATTTTACTTTATCTCTTTAAATAAACTAATATGACTATGATTTGGTGTAACTATGTTTAATTTTCTAGTTTCAGACATATGTTTATGTATTTTGTGAACTTGACATTTGGTGAATTAATATGGTGTCTTATTACACAATTTTTAGTTTTCATATCACGGTTTTGTGGTTGCATTTCACTAACTTTACCCATGGGAATCAGATACCCGTGGGCATGGGCATGGGTAGAAAATTGTACCCATCGACGAATAACGAGTGGATGGCGGGTGAAAGAAAACCAAAGGCGGATGACGGGTTAAAGGTATCTGTGGTGCTCATTGCCCACGGGTCACCACGCGAACCAAAACATGAGTAAACTATAAATACCTATAAATCCCAAACCCCCTCAGTCAATAAAGCTATAGTTACTCGAAAGTGTTCATCATATTCCAATCTCTAACCCTAACACAAAACCCCCAATTCATCATCATTGCCGTTAAATCATAGGTAACAATCTTTAATTATTTTAATGGATGATTCATCACCAAATTCATACGACTGCCATAATATCCGAAACATATGCATATTAGCCCACGTGGACCACGGAAAGACAACTTTAGCCGACCACTTAATAGCATCATGTGGTGGTGGTGTTTTACATCCTAAACAAGCTGGTCGTTTAAGGTTCATGGATTTCTTAGACGAGGAGCAGCGTCGTGCTATCACGATGAAAAGCTCGTCTATCGCCCTTAAATATAACCAACATTTTGTTAATTTGATTGATTCCCCTGGTCATATGGACTTTTGTAGTGAAGTTAGTACTGCTAGTAGGTTAAGTGATGGCGGGTTAGTTTTAGTTGATGCTGTTGAGGGTGTTCATATTCAAACGCATGCCGTTTTGAGGCAGGCGTGGATTGAGAAGGTTACGCCTTGTTTGGTTTTGAATAAGATTGATAGGTTGATTTTGGAGCTGAAGCTCACTCCGTTAGAAGCCTATGCTAGGTTGTTGAGGATTGTTCATGAGGTTAATGGGATTGTTAGCGCGTATAAGAGTGAGAAATATTTGTCCGATGTTGATTCCATTATTCAATCCGGGAGTGGGACAGGGGAGATGGGGGATATTGAGCTTATTGAAGATGATGAGGAGGATACGTTTCAGCCGCAAAAAGGGAATGTGGTGTTTGTTTGCGCTTTGGATGGGTGGGGGTTTGGGATACGTGAGTTTGCCGAGTTTTATGCGAGTAAACTTGGAGCGAGTGTAGGGACTTTGCAGAAGGCGTTGTGGGGTCCGAGGTACTTTATTCCCAAGACTAAGATGATTGTCGGTAAGAAAGGGTTGGCGCCTGGGAGTAAGGCGAGACCTATGTTTGTGCAGTTTGTGCTTGAGCCGTTATGGCAAGTGTATGAAGCGGCGTTGGATACAAATGGTGATAAAGGGATTTTGGAAAAGTTGATCAAGTCGTTTAATTTGTCTGTTCCTCCTCGTGAGCTGCAGAATAAGGATCTGAAATTTGTTCTTCAGTCGGTTATGAGTAGGTGGCTTCCGTTATCAGATGCTATTTTGTCTATGGTGGTTAAAAATATGCCCGACCCTGTTACTGCACAGTCGTTTCGTATTTCACGACTTTTACCTAAACGAGAAATTTTAGATAGTGATGTTGGTAAGTCTGATGTGATTGCAGAGGCCGAGCTTGTGAGGAAATCTGTCGAGGCTTGTGATTCTAGACCGGAAGCTCCATGTGTTGCTTTTGTATCAAAAATATTTGCAGTTCCTAATAAAATGTTACCTCAAGGGGACGTAAATGGTGATATTTTGAATAACTATTATGAAGAAAGTGGAAGTGGTGATTCTGATGAGTGTTTTTTAGCGTTTGCGAGAGTTTTTAGTGGTGTTATTCATGCGGGTCAGAAGGTGTTCGTGTTATCAGCATTGTATGATCCACTTAAAACGGGTGAGTCAGTTCAAAAGCATATTCAAGAAGCTGAATTGCATTCGTTGTATTTAATGATGGGTCAAGGTTTAAAACCAGTAGCTACAGCTCGTGCCGGTAATATCGTTGCTATTAGAGGTTTAGGTCAACATATTCTAAAAAGCGCAACTCTTGCATCAACTAAAAATTGTTGGCCGTTTTCAAGAATGACATTTCAGGTTTCACCGACTCTAAAAGTGGCCATCGAGCCGTCTGATCCTGCTGACATGGCTGCACTTATGAAAGGGTTACGCCTTCTTAACCGTGCAGATCCGTTTGTTGAGATTAGCGTTTCTGCTAGAGGTGAACACGTGCTTGCTGCTGCAGGTGAAATTCATTTAGAAAGATGTATTAAGGATTTAAAAGACAGGTTTGCAAAGGTAGATTTGGTTGTATCACCACCTCTTGTGTCGTTTAGGGAAACCATTGAAGGGGAGACGTTAAATCCGTTTGATAGGTTCAAAACTTTAACCGGGAGTTCAAATTTTATTGAAAGAGTTACGCCAAATGGGAGGTGTACTGTTCATGTGTACATTATGAAACTTCCTGAAGCACTTACTAAACTGCTAGATGAAAGTACTGATCTTCTCGAAGATATTATAGCTGGTAAAGTGATATGTGCGCAGGATAATGAAAATTCTGTAGAATTACTTAGAAAACGGATATGGGATGCGATAATAAGTGAAGTTGCGGACGGGAATGCGGATAAAGATATAGAAAAGTATAAACTTTTATGGGAAGATCTTCTAAAACGGATCTGGGCTTTAGGCCCAAGACAAGTTGGGCCAAACATGCTTATTCTCCCCGATTCGAGTACAAAAGAAACGGGTTCATCTGTTCTGATAAAAAGTTCTCCATATGTATCCGAAAGATTAGGCTATGTATCGAGCAGTGATGAATTAGAAACCGAGATATCAACAAGCACTGAAATAAGATCACTGAATGAAGAAGCCCAAAGTCTGAGGAGCAGTGTATTATCCGGGTTTCAAATAGCAACTGCATCTGGCCCGTTATGTGATGAACCCATGTGGGGTTTAGCGTTTGTAGTCGAAGCTTCTGTTTCACCTTTTGTTAGCGAGTCAGAAGCCATTCATCAACAATCACAAACCGACCAATATGGGGTGTTTTCAGGGCAAGTTATGACTGCTGTTAAAGAGGCGTGTAGAGCAGCCGTAATTCAAAGGAACCCTAGAATCGTTGAAGGAAAGTATTTCTGTGAATTGAGTACATCAACAATCAGAAACCGACCAATACGGGGTGTTTTAAGTGTTTTCAGGGCAAGTTATGCTGTTCTTGGTCGTAGACGTGCTAAAATCTTGAAGGAGGAAATCCAAGAAGGGTCGGCATTGTTAGTGGTACATGCTTATGTGCCGGTTGTTGAAAGCTTCGGTTTTGCTGATGACTTGAGAATATCAACTGCGGCGGCTTGTAGTGCTCTGCTTGTTCTTAGTCACTGGGAAGTACTTCCCGAAGATCCGTTTTTTGTTCCGAAAACAGAAGAGGAGAAAGAAGAGTTTGGTGATGGTTCAAGTGTTTTAAAGAATACAGCACGAAAGTTAATTGACAGTGTCAGAAGACGCAAGGGTCTACCTGTTGCGGAAAAAGTCGTTCAACATGCAACAAAACAGAGGACTTTGGCTCGTAAGGTTTAAATTTTTTGTTGAGCTTTTGTCGAGCTCCTCGACCATTAATGAACTTTAAAGTTTGAACATAGGGTCGTATCTACAATGCAAAGAACGCGTTTCAGGATATAAAGCTTGCTAAAGAAGAGTTTATACAGTCAACATAGTACGTTAACAAAGAAACAAGAATATACCTACCAAAAATCTTGTATTACTTTGCAAATGATATGGCAAATCTTTTAAAGATAATGCATGTTTATCGGAATGTCAAGAGAAGACCAAGAAAACAAGCATCAAGAGTAAACCTGAAAAATTTATGTTTATTAAGTAAACTAGCTTATAGACCCGTGGAATCCACGGGATTTTAGAGGGTTTTTGATTGAAAAAAGTAAGGACGTGAATAAAGTAATAAAGAACAACGAACGATGAAATTTTCTTGTAACGGAATAATAAGTTATAAGTGACTGATAATATAAAATATAATGCTTGTAAATGTCTGTGTAATAAACGTTCATTGCCTCGTGATCTCCAATATGTTTGTCATCAGAAGCAAATGTATGTAGTGACCATTCTAACACTTCAACAAAAGGTCCATTATGTGAACACCTAATAAGTTTAAAAAATATTTAAGTAAAAGAAGTTTGGGATTTATAATAAGTGTAACACTTCAACAAAAGGCCAATATACTGACTCAGATTGTGAGCGACTAACCGTCTAAGCCTGGGTAATGTTAAATTGTGCGTTGGCACAATGCATATCATTTTATCGCCACCCCAATAATTACGAGGGTTTTAAAAAAATTATGCATAAAAAAATTCTATGTAAATAAAGTAAGAAAGAACAACGATCATAAACAGTTTGAATTATCTTTTGAAATGAATAATAATAAGTAGTAATTGAATGATACTATAAACAATTACGTTTGTAACTATTCATATTCATATAATAAACGTCCATCCATCGTGTCTTCCAATTTTGATGGTCTTAAAAAGCAAATGTATGTAGTGAGCGTTAATTAAGTGATAAGCCAATGTTCATTCGGTAAGCACCTAATAAATTTGGTTCCAACTCTAACCATAACATCTATATATCGAGAAGAAGAAATCAAAATGAAACCACAAAAAAGACAACCAACAGCATAGTGATTACTCCAAATCTAAGTCTAGCAATAGTCTTTGTGCAAATAACTAATCTTTCTCAGAATTGCAAAACATTTCCACCTTTATTTTGACAAATATTTCAGAGACCGGGCCGATCTGCAAGAAACTGTCATGTTATCAAAAAGAAAGTATTTGCAACGCTACTATATCCAACATAGTTGCTATATAAAATAATTGACACAGATAATTTGAAGAGAAGCATTTTGATATTAGCCAATATACATCTAAGCAATAACAAAATATCTTAGATTTAAGTCAATAAAATTCAACTTTCACATGATTATACCAGGACAGAGGGGTCATATCTACTGCTGCAGAAGAAGAACAATGTAAATAAAATGGTAGCAGCTTTCAAATAATCTAACATAACCCGGTCTTTGTGCATTTACTGTGTGGTATATCTTGTTAAGTTTATGAATATAAATTAATATATGTATGACCAGTTTCGAACACGAGACTTCGGAATTGCATACATTACATATGAGTTTCAATGTTTTAATAATTAATATAATAAGTTATGTTTAATTATTAAATTTCACAAATAAACACTTAACGGACGTTAGTAGTTAACGGGAATTGACTAACGACCGTTAAATGTTAAAGGGAGACGCGAATAAGGAAACTAGCCAAGAAGGATCTAGAATCCCTCTTGGATTCCCTAGGATCGGCCATATAGAAGAGTAAGGGGAATTCTACCCTAACTTAGACTACAAGATTGTTCTCCTATAAATACAAACCCCTTGTATTCATTCTAGACTAATCTTGTTCCAAGTAAACCCTAACTTCTCTTCTCCTCTCCTCCCTTTAAGCTTAATCCGATCGAAACCCCCTCCTATCCCTTAGGATCGATTTCTTTGAGCTTAAACCAAGTGTTTGGTTTGTTTGTGTATCAAGAACCTAGCTTTTCTCATTAAAACGCTACTAATACGTGTGTACAAGAACGAAGATCAAGCATACTTTTGCTTGTGTTATCTTGCCCTATTTGACTTGTGTTTAGTCGAATCCCATAAACCCTAAGTTAGGGTTTAACTTGTAAGACACTGCAAAAATCCATTGTAATAATCCTCATTAATTAGTTATAACCTTGAGTTACTGTCACTGGTACAGATTCTGCCTATCGTCACACTGGAAATGCGTGACTATATGCATATAGTCACACACGTTTTTTTGGGTGTGTGTGACAAAAAGTCGCGCCACCGTAAGTATCATATGGTCACATTGTTTAGTTTGTGGCCGTTTTCATCAAAAAAGAGTGACCAAAACCCGAATATGTGTGACTAATTAGGCACAAGTTTTGTTGGATTCATCAGTATGTGTGACTATTTCTCATCCTATGGCCACACGAAAATATAATAAATGTGACGTTTGTGATGATTTAGTCACACATCGTGTGTTGTTTTTTTCGAGTTAGTCACATACAATTTAAAAAACAGTGGCCAAAAGTGTTAATAAGTGTGACCATATGCTGTTTAAAGTGAATAAATGTGTACTATTGATCATCCAATGGTCACATGAATTCTTAGTTTGTGTGGCCTTTTGTAATATTTAGTCACACAAAGCATGTTTGCTTTGGGTATTTAGTCACATACAATTAAGCATAAAGTGGCCAAAAGTGTTAATAAGTGTGACCATATGCTGTTTTAAGTGAAGAAATGTGTATTTTGTGTGACTATTGATCATCCAATGGTCACATGAATTCTTAGTTTGTGTGGCCTTTTGTAATATTTAGTCACACAAAGCATGTTTGTTTTGGGTATTTAGTCACATACAATTAAGCATAAAGTGGCCAAAAGTGTTAATAAGTGTGACCATATGCTGTTTTAAGTGAAGAAATGTGTATTTTGTGTGACTATTGATCATCCAATGGTCACATGAATTCTTAGTTTGTGTGGCCTTTTGTAATATTTAGTCACACAAAGCATCTTTGTTTTGGGTATTTAGTCACATACAATTAAGCATAAAGTGGCCAAAAGTGTTAATAAGTGTGACCATATGTTGTTTTAAGTGAAGAAATGTGTATTTTGTGTGACTATTGATCATCCATGGCCACATGAATTTTATGTTTGTGTAGCCTTTTGTAATATTTAGTCACACAAAGATGTTTGTTTTGGTTATTTAGTCACATACAATTAAGCATTAAGTGGCCAAAAGTGTTGATAAGTGTGACCATATGCTGTTTAAAGTGAAGAAATTTGTATTTTGTGTGACTATTGATCATCCAATGGCCACTTGAATTTTATGTTTGTGTGGCCTTTTATAATATTTAGTCACACAAAGCATGCTTGTTTTGGGTATTTAGTCACATACAATTAAGCATAAAGTGGCCAAAGTTGTTAATAAGTGTGACCATATGCTGTGTAAAGTGAAGAATTGTGTATTTTGCGTGACTATTGTTCATCCAATGGTCACATGAATTTTTATTTTGTGTGGCCTTTGGTACTATTTAGTCACACATCGAATTAAACAAAGAGTGACCAATAATGTTGGAGCAGAGTTGCTACTGCTAGCAGTACTAAGGTAGTCCTGCTGAAGCAGAGTTACTGCTGCTAGTGCTGCTGGAATGAGTATATATATTATATATAAAACAATATTAAAAAACACAAGAAATTTCAAATTGAATTAAACTCGAATGTATATAACTGGACAGAATATACAATTGTAATGTCGTACTTAATTAATCAAATATCTAAAGACTTTTGAACCTTCACCCCCTTAGCAGTTTGCCTTAACTCGTTAGCAGATATATATTGTTTCTTCGGTGGTGCCTGTGGTACACATTTAGTCACATGGTTTGTTGGTGTAACCTGTAGTAAACAAAAGACGCTTCTATCAAACATTGAATTACATATGAATAATTATATATGTAGGTTGAAAAAACACATGTACGTACCACCTCTTCAAAAATAACTTGATCCTTTGGCCATGCAACGAAACTACCTTCAACATTCTTAACTACTTTTAACCCATTATTTGCTACGTCCGGTACGCATGCTGCATCAACTAATGATTCATCAATCGACACTTTGTAGCAATCACTTGGGAGTGGTCGGTTATGCAGCACTTGCTTTCCATGAGACTGGTATACGGTACCCAAAGCAACAATATTTGTTTGCTTTATAATCCACAGTTTGCACTTAAGTGTCTACAAAAAAGAATTTTTATGTATATATCAGAAATTATTTAAACAAAAGAATAACAAGAAACATGTTGAAATACATACTGTTGGCAGTGCTTGTGTTAGAGACACATCTTGTTGCGATTGGGAATCTGGAGACCCGTTTCGTCGCTTCTTTTGCTTTGGCTTATTGGGTCCGACAGTTTTAGCAAGTTCCTATATGTATATATAAAACACGTTACATTATTTAAACAAAAGAGTAACAAGAAACATGTTGAAATACATACTGTTGGCAGTGGTTGTGTTGGAGACGACACATTTTGTAGCGATTGGGAATCTGGAGACCCGTTTCGTTCGTGACTTAAGGTTATGCTAAGGCCTGACATTTTTTAGCAGCAGGTTCCTATATGTATATATAAAACACGGTACATTAGTCGATCATATATGTAAAATTCAAAAATCAAAGGGCGATCTTTTATTACTATACTTACCATTGTTTCCATTACCTTTTTAGAAGTTTTAAGGCCATTGGATTTCTCCTCAATTCCCGCATCTTTAGGACTTACAACACCACTTGTCTGAGTGCCATTGGAGTCACCTGCAATATTGTCAATGGCCATTGGAGTCACCTGCAATATAAATTAAGAAATACAGTCACTCATCAGTTTATGTTCAATGCCTAGTATCATTAGCATCAGTGGTGTTAGCATTAGAAAATGAAATTGTTAACAACATAAAAAATGGCTTACAACTGAGGCTATTGGCGATGGTTCAGTTGGCAGAGTTATATTCATCCCTTTATTATTCAACTGTTGCAGAATTTGAGAAAGCATTATATTTGTGTTTTCCACCTCACCGGATAATTTATTGACCTGCACATCTTTTTCGGTCATCTCGGCGGACAATTTCTTGATCAATTTATCTTTTTCTTCACGCTCGCGTCTCTCATTATCCAGTTGAGTTTGAAGTAAGGCAATTTTTTCATTGGCTTATTGTTTTCTTCGAGGAAGGCCAAAATACTCTTTGTATGTTACTGCACCTCCCACTCCTCTGGCATAACCGCCCTTTTCCTTACCAAATACAAATGTCATGGCATCAGTTGCCATCATCAAAACCCGATGTTCCTTCCTTGATCTTGTCATCAGCTTCTTTCTGCACAAAAAATATAGGAAATGTTGGGATTAAAAGTCTTCTTGATGATGTTAGAGTAACTGCTGATATACAAGCTACTACTGCTAGTACACAGTTAAATGTTGCTGCTATATAAGCATAATAATAGAATTAGCAGTCAAACTTACAAGTTCATCTCCCTTTGATTTAATATCATCATTTGGGTATTCGCCGTCTTTGTTTACCCTTCCTTTCACCCACATTACATCACGGGGGGGGGGGGGGGGGGGTTCTTCATCCGCTTCAATCTCTTTATTTTGGATCTAATAAACATCAAATGCATACCCATATAAAGTTAGACCAAGATAAACGAAAATATGAGGATGCTTACACATGTACAGTTAAACCAAGATAATCGAAAATATGAGGGTATTAATGCAAATGTGCAAATTGGGCAATGTAAACAGATTCATTTCTCATACTGATCGTCTCTTAATTGGTAAAACAAACATTGTGTAATCTTACCATTTTCTCTTTGACATAAGCATATCCACCTCGTCCCATTTTATGCTGATAAATATTTTGGGAACGCGCCATTTTACCTTTCTCAGATTTCTCCTAAAAACACAAAATCATAAGGCGCTTAGATGCGGTAATGCTGCAAACTGAAAATAATAAAATGACATATACACTTAATTAAAGATGACTAATTAAAACCTTGTATGCTTCGGTGGTCGTGTATTTAACATACTCGACCCAGTCTTCTGATTTCATTATTGTATTATACAAGTTCGGGACTTCATTCAGTTTGGAAGGTGTATTTAGGTTGGGCAAAATGTAGTTGACTTTGAGCTTCCTTCTTTAATTCCTTAGCATTTTACCAAGACGAATCATTATCAATTTTCTGTATTTGACGTCAATAACAAAAAATTTCTGAAAAGATTAACACAATGTTGTTAATTAGTTGCACATAATGTAACTGCATACATAAACTTATGTAGTACTGGGTTACAAAATAGTATATATGTACCAAGATTTCATCCCATAGTTTATCTCTTGCTTCTTTATTCACCTTCTTCCAGTGTAGAATCTTCACACCTATCTGCTCACGAGCCACATCTCTTAAAAAACTCACAAACACTGCTCTGTTTTCCCCTGTTACCCTACCGATTGCATCGAAGGTTACCTTGAGCTTTATTGCACCAGGTTTGTCATGCTTCGCGCGAAACTTTACTAGCCTGGTTGAGCCCCTCTTAGCTACTATCTCAGGTGTTTGGTTGGTTACAGGCTCATCTATATCTTCTTCATCAGAAGACTTTTCGGATTCATATTCTAAGGCGTTATCATCATGTACAATATGATCAAGAGGAAGCAAAGTATGGTTATCAACAATGGGTTCAGTTTCCATGACTCTTGAGCAACAAAGGGTAAAAGAAAATGATTATGGCTTAGCTTGGAGAGTAATGGTGAGAGAAGATTAGATTTTTGTTTTTTATTTGCAGTCTTTTTTTTAAGGAGAGAAAAGAGGCTATACACCAAGAATATGAATCGTTTGTGATTCAAAAAATTCCAAAAATTTGCCTCCAAGTTGTAATTTGAAATTAACAATTGAATTATTTGAAAATTTTCCCTTTGAACCTGTTAATTAAAGCATAAACTTGAATAAATCAAATTTTTGGCTCCAAATTTTATAGAGTACTATCTTAATAATCGCAAATAATGTATCATACTGTGCAACCATCACATCAACAGTACAAACTACTACCCATTTTGGTTTCATTGTTTGCGTGCTTGTGTTTGCCATAAGAATGTGTGTGTTGATTAGGGTTTATTGATTTTTGTGTGTGTTTACAAATGACCGGGTAAAGGGATTAATTGCTGGTTGAATATTGAATTTGTGGTTTGGTTTAACTATAGCTGACGTGGCAAGATTTGTTTAAAAAAAAAAAAAAACTAATGGTGATGAGGTGGCGGTGAAATCCGGCTATAGCCGGTAAATAGGGATGGCAACGGTTCGGGTTCGGGGCGGGTTTTAGTATACCCATAACCGAACCCGTTTATAATATACCCGTACCCGCCCCATATCCCACCGGATACCCGATTAATATTATCCATCGGTTTTTCGGGTTTCCCCGCGGGTATTAGTTATCCGTACGTAGTTGAATATTATATGGACAAAATTGGCGGTATTAAGATTAAGTCACGCTAAAATCCACCGAAAAAACAAAAGAAAATACTCTAACCACTCCCAACAATAACTCAGCTTTAAACTTTAACACAATGCCACGTCAGCTTTAACACACTCACCCTTAATTAACTGAGCTTTAGTTATACACAAGATGTTTAACGAATGAGCCGAGATGATATGGTTGTATACGAGATGTTTAACGAATGAGCCGAGATGATATGGTTATACACGAGATGTTTAACGAATTGAATGAGCCGAGATGATATGGTTGTATACGAGATGTTTAACGAATGAGCCGAGATTATATGTTTGTACATGAGCAACACACCCAACAATAACTCACGCAACCTTTCGACCCTGTTTCATCATTTCTTAAAAGAGTTTAATTTCTAGACCAACCCTGATAGCTGGATGGTCTTGAGGCAACTCACGCAACCTTTCGACCTCTGGATCAGCACGATTATGCATCTGTAGCATAATACGAGTTATCTCACCTAGCAAATTGTTAATCAATTTGAGTTCTTTTTCTTGTTCATTGTGTAATCGGGTGAGGATAGCCTTTTGCACCTCTGCTAGTTAATTTGTTAGCCACAGTGTTTGTGTTAAAATTAGTGATACTTGCGAGAGAGTTTTATAAGAAGTTGTGTGAGAAAATGAAGTGTTGTGAAAGTGGCTTTGATAGTGGAAAGCCGTTAAACTAGCCGTTGGAGGCTATTTTAAAAATGAGATTGAAAGTAAAAGTAACCGTACGAGTATTATTCAAATTCAAACGTAAAGTAACGTACAACATATTAATAACGAGCGGGATATTTAAAATTTAAAATTTAAAATTCAAATTAAAGAAAAGGGCGGGATATATTTAAAATTTATCAATTCAATTCAAATTCAATTCAATTTATAAATTGAAAATAAAGTATCAAATACAAATACATTAAACATGAAATAGAAATACATTAAACATGAAATAGAAATACATTAAATGTCAAATAAAAACTACGTTAACATAAACAACGATTGATTAACATAAACAACATACGATTAACATAAACAACGGACGATTAATAAAAACTATCATCTGAATCTGGGTAACCATCTTCAGAGGATTCGGAAGGTGTGAAAAAACCAGACTCCCACCTTTGCCTACGTTCTTCATCCTCCCTGGCTTGCCGCTCCAAACGATCAACTTCCTCTTCTCTTTCAAGTGCTTCCATTTCCAGGAGGACTTGCATATCTGCTTCCTCTTGCCTAAGTTGTTCCTCAGTTAACCCAAACGGATTTGGGTCTTGGTTGGGAACCGGTTCATTTTCAGGTTGATTATTCACCGGAAAATTTTCCGGTTGGAAAACCGGAAAGATATGCTCGGGTGGAGTATGGAATTTTTCATTTTCGCTAGGTGGGCTTGGAAACTGTTGGCCAAAATCCTTTTGGCGAGGTGGGCTTGGAAATTGTTGGCCAAAATCCTTTTGGCGAGGTGGGCTTGGAAATTGTTGCCCGAAATCTTTTCTGGAAGACATCTTGAATTTGAGATGCTTGGATCTTGAGTATTTGAGAAGTTTGGAATGTGTTTCTGTGTGACTTGTGCGCTTCAGAAGCATTGGTATTTATAGGGTACAAATGCACACGTTTTATTAACGTGACTTTGAATTTTAATTGTTGGGGCTAACCTGCGTTAACGCAGCGTTAATATGTTGTACTTTATCTTACGTTTGAATTTGAATTTGAATTTTAATTTGTTAAGGCTGAGTTATTGTTGGAAGTGGCCTAAATATACCCATACTTCTCAAACACATTCAGACTGCGATAGATATTAAAGCATGTATTTACATTAAACATGTACTAGAAAATATCAATTACCCTAATGAAAAAGTCAATTAGTCATTAAAGTTAGCACAAAAATTACATTAAACATCATTAATATAGAAAATATCAATTACCCTAATGAAAAAGTCAATTAGTCAATCCAACACCAAACACACTTCTAGATCAACTACACTAGTCAAATCCAAACCAAACACAAACCAAATCCGATCAATATTATCCATCTGTTTACTTTTGGCGCCTCTCGATGGTCCCTCTTCCCGCCTAAAGTATTGGGAACCGTTCGTATACCTCTCTAGCCTATTTGTACAACTCGACAATTTAAAACCGTTCATAATCAACCGTACCATATACAACTCCTTTGATATTTTCATTAGAAAATAAATTTCAAATTTCAATGGCTGACTCCTCTCCAACTCCTTCTTCCAACAAAAACAAACGCCCAAGGGATGATTCTCCTCCATCGATGCCTGAAAAATATAAAAAAATTGGCATATCCCAAAATATTTGGGGGAAATGTAGTAAAGGCCAGTATGGTGTTGAAAACGCATTGTTAGAAATTCACAACAAGCGTATAAAGATGTATGAAGAAAGGAACAAGAAAGATTTAGAGGTCATTGAGGAGCATCAGAAGAAAATTGAGGAGAGGAACAAAAAAATAGAAGAAGAAAGAGAGAAAATAGTTGATGTTTACAGAAGTATTGAAGCTAGTAAATATGTGTCTTAATGTATCTTTTCTTTATATATTTTGCCTATGTAAATGTAAACTTATTTTGACTTGGTTTAATATATGAATGCAGTTATTATTACAAGTTTATGATATTTGAATGTAGTTATTATTATTGTACTGCTAGGTAAACAATTGTACTGCTAGCGAAACGTTGTACTGCTGGGTATCCTTTTAGCAGTGGTTGGGAGTGCAGGGTAGTTTGTATCACTTTTTACTTAAAGGGTATAAACCCCCAATTGCTGCACACAATCACATTCACGCACACATTACTCTCTCTCTTCCACTCCCTAATCGAATTTTAATCGTCAAATTGCAAAACCCCCAAATCAAATCATAATGTCGAACCTAACTTTTACCGAACCTCATAATAATGTTGCCTTTTTAGAAAAATCCAATGAGTCTGTAGATTTTACTGAGATCATTGATTTCCTTAATGCAAGCTATATTAAGTTTGCATTAACAGTAAAACCTACTATATATACTTCCAACATTATCCAGTTTTGGTCGTCTGCTAAGGTCAATACTATTAATGGGGAAGCACAAATCCATGCCCTTGTAGATGGGCAGATGATTATCATTACAGAGGCGTCTATTCGAAGAGATCTTCTCCTAGATGATGCTAACGGAGTTGAGAATCTTCCAAATACTACAATCTTTGAAAAACTTGCACTGATGGGCTATGAGAGATATACAGATGCTTTAAAGTTCCAAAAAGGTAATTTTTCTCCTCAGTGGAAATTCTTAATTCATACTGTCTTAGTGTGTCTAAGTCCAAAGACCACTGCTTGGAATGAATTTAGCAGTAATTTAGCTTCTGATATAATTTGTTTGGCTGAAAATACTCAAAGATTTAATTTCTCAAAATTAATTTTTGATAATATGGTTAGGAACTTGGATAGTTCTTTGGCTAAATATTTTCTATATCCAAGGTTTTTGCAACTCTTTTTGGACAACCAATTTAAAAAAAAGAAAAGTCACAAAAATGTTTCTCCCACTCCCTGCCTTACCAAAAAGGTTTTTGCTAATATGAGGAGGGTTGGAAAAGATTTTTCAGGGAGAGTGACACCTTTGTTTCCAACAATGTTGGCACTAGCCCAAACCCAAATGGGTGAAGGTTCAACAATCCCAGCTGGTACCCATCACACACCCACAGAACAACAACAACAGACCTATAAACGTAGGACTAACACCAAAAAAACTGAGCTACCTCAGGCTAGTGGTTCTATACCAACTGTTGCAGATGAGGATGTCACTGGGGGGGAGAGTGACATGTTGGCAAGGGCTGCCACTACTGTGTCTAGCTTAGCAGCAGCACAGGACAGTGGTAACATCATTAAGACCCGAACCAAGACAACTTCTAATGAAGAAAGTTCCTCTGGAACTGATTCAGGTGAAGGTCCCAGTCACATGGAAACAATGGGGGGTTCGGATGTTCATCCTAGGGGTGAGGCTGAACTTAACTTTTTCAGTGATCCACCTCTCGGGCTAGGTAACACAAGCCAAAGTGGTGAGGATAGTCTGCAACTTTTGAATGAATTGAAGGATACCTGTGCCAAGCTGTCTGCATAAATTGGTGATCTGCGAGCAATAGCTTCTTCCCAAGATGGAGTCATCAAAGCTCAAGGTGGGGAGATAAAGGCTTTGAAGAGAAGGGTTAGGTATTTAGAAGGAGTCAAAGGATCAAGAATTCCCAAACAAAAGGTTAAATCTTCTGAAGCTTCTAAGGATGCTCCCAAACAGGGGGGGAATGAAGGCAAAGTTTCAGGGGAGGATAAAGAGGGTGAAAGTATTTGTGAAGAGAGTGATCTAATGGAATTTCTAGTTGCTGATAACCAAGGGAATGAAGCGGTGATGGATAGGCGTTTGGGCAAGGTTACAACTGTTGATAGTGAGCCACCTATTCCTGCTAGTGACCCAGTTATTCCTGCTAGTGGTCCAGTTATTCCTGCTAGTGAGCCAGTTATTCCTGCTATTCCTGCTATTGATAAGGTTAGTTCTCTATACTGAGACTGAAGTTAGTATTGCTGCTATTGATGTTAGTGCTACTGAGACTAAATTTATTCCTGCTATTGATAAGGTTACTGCTACTCAAGGTGATGATGATATGACTATGGCTCAAATATTAACAAAGATGAGGAGTGCAAAACCTAAGAAGAAATTTAAGTTTCAGTCACCTAGTCAACAACAACAACAACAACCAATGATTACAGATGAAGAATTGACAAGACAAGTGGCTGATCTTGATGCTCAAGAAGCTGCTCAGATTCTTTCAGACAAGGAGTATGCAGAAAAATTACAAGCGCAAAAAAATGCAGAGTTAATAGCTTCATGGTTTGAGGAAAGGGCTCAGGTTGAAGCTGATTGTGAGTTTGCTAAAATAGTACATAAAGAAGAGCAAGATAAGTACTCAGTAGATGAAAAAGCCAGGATGCTGAAAGAAATTTTTGATGCAAAAAAGAAGAAGTTTGCAGCACAAAGATATGCAGCTCAGAAGAACAAGCCACCCACTCAAAAACAAAGAAGAGATATCATGTGCAGGTATTTATTTATTTATTTATTTATTTATTTTTTTGTTGCAAAGGTAAATTTATATTAATATCAACAACACCCAATATGTACATCATAAACATCTACTCATGTGCAGATATTTGAAGAATGTGGCCAGTTGGAAACTAAAGGATTTGAAATTCTTGGATTATAAAAGCATTGAAGAATTGTATGCAATTGCCAAGAGAAACAATGAACTCTTCTTGAATGACAGTTCAAAGAGAGCAGGTGAACAGTTAGAAATAGAAGGCAGTAAAAAGAGAAAACAAGAACAAACTGAGCAAGCTGTTGCTAAAGAACAAATGCAAGCTCACACTGAACTTGCAGTTGACTCTGTAGGAGAAGCCATGGATGCACAACCTTTAACTGTCAAACATCCCATTGTTGATTATAAGTCTGGATCTCATGGGGAAACAATTTATTACGATATTAAGAGGCATGATGGTTCTTCTAGAAGGTTTGTAAGCTTTCTTCACATGGTTCATGATTTTGATAGACGAGATATGATAGCTCTATGGAAATTACTCAAACAAAGATTTGGTAATAAGACACCAGAACAAGCTTATGATAGAGAAGTCTGGAATTATTTGAAGGTAATGTTTGAACCAAATCATGAAGATGAATGTTGGAGAAGACTAACGCACAATACTGTTAAAGAATGGAAAATTTTTCAACGATGTGGAGTACATGCTTTAACTGTGAATGAGTTGGTGATCTACATGCTTGTAGAAAAGGATTACCCTTTAAAGTTTCACAAAGACATTCTACATCAGATGTTGCGTGGGAAGAAAATACTCAAGTTTCAGCTTAATTATGATAACATGGCATATGAACTGCTCAAGAAGATGGAAGAGTATCTAGGACCCAAGAACAAGAAATAGAATGTATAGTTATTACTATTAGAATGTATAGTTTGACTTAAACATGTGTAGTTATTACTGCTTATGAGATAAACATGTGTAGTTATTACTGCTAGAATGTATAGTTATTACTGCTAGAATGTATAGTCTGACAAAATATGCTTACATAAATGCTTACAATCGAGCCAAAACATTGATATTTTTAAATTTTTGACTATTGCATAAGTTATCAGAAATGTGTGACCATATGTATCGAATTGTGACTACACTTAAATAATGTATGACAAAATTTGACTATTGCCTATAGTCACATGATTGTGCTACAATTAAATGTGTGACCATACACATTAGGAATTGGCAGGCAAACACACACTTAACTTTAGACACACATATTAACTTACGTGACTATTTGTATCGAATTTTGGTCACACTTAATCATGTATGCCTATGGTTTAGTGTGACCATATATGACATTTGGTCACACATCTCAAGTGTGTGACATATATTTGTCACTTTTAAATGCATATCGTGACTATGCTTCAAACTTACTTTTCAGTTGTCACACATTTCAAATTCATATGTGGCTAAATTTTCAACAAAAACTAGCAGTCACGCTTAAATAATGTGTGACAAACTTGAGCATATGATTTAGCCACATACACAATTACTTCGTGTGACCATATATGGATTTTGGTCACACTTTTCAATTGCGTGACATATATTTGTCACATATATATATATATAGTGTGACTAATGTTTCAACCTTATTTGTATCCGTCACACATCCCAAATTATAAGTGACTAAAAAATCAATTTTTTTTTACCAGATACGTATAGTCACGAAAATATTCAAATGTGTGGCTGTAGCCTCTTATGTAATTCGGCAATGGTCACAGAAGTCGGATCAAGTGTGGCTGTTTATTTTATTCTCGTACATTTAGTCACACAAAAAAGCGACTGTGTGGCGGTTCAAAAAAAAGCATGTGTGACTAAATCCCATTTTTGTACTAGTGTGTTTAATAGATCCCAGTTTTACGGAAGAATTTAAAATTTTTCTTTTTATATTATTCCAACAAGATCACGTCATCACGAGAATCACCAAATAACGACACTAGTCACGACATGTATTTCGAAGACATACTTATAATCCACAAATCACCATTTTTTTTTAACTAAAATCAAATTTCACTAATTATGACTAATACTAATAAAGACGTACACAAATCACATTTCACTAATTACACATTCCTAAACACTAATTATATCTAAATTCCACTAACTACAATTTCTCCTAACCAATCACCTCCAAATGGGCCAAGCCATAATCTCAGCCCACCACCACCTCACGCCCCACAGACTCCAGGCCCAACCCCGAAACCAAATTCCAGTTTTGTTATTTCATGAAAATTCAATCCCACACCACCTCCAAAAACGCGACTCGTTCTCATTATTCTTAAACACGACATACCCATATTTTTACACCATCTTGATCATGACGCACTAGACAATATATATGTCGAATTTCAGATTTAGATATCAAATAAAACTAAGGTTTTCAGGACCAAACCGTTCGTCCCAAAATTACCCATACGTATAGACAAAATTTCCAAAACTCGACCATTTTGAACCCCGGTTGTTCCCACGTTCCACTAATGATATTTTTAACATAATAAGACGTTTAGAAAATGGTTAGGACAGCAGGAAAGGTTTATGGTTCGCTAGTCCATTTTTGGCACTCGCTAGGAAAGAAAACATGCGTATATATGTATTACCAACTAAGATAAGATTTTACCAAGACCCATATCTATCCAAAATCTTGTATTGTCAGAAAACTAGCTTATGTGCCCTCCCATCCACAGTAGCCATCAATGATTGGAGTTGAAAGTCAATAAGTCAAGGAAACATGTGTAAATCTATCTTTATATATACTACCATACATTTGGCAGCGTACACCACTCCTCTTACACTTCTTTCACCCTCACCTATAACCTTAAAATCTTAGAACATCTCTGGCCTCTAACTGGGAAGCAATCGGGTACAGAAAAGGAATACGTGAAACGTATTCGTGCTTGCCTAAGCATACTGCTTTCGTCCTTTGTTATCATTTGAACACCACTGCGTCTTCACCACCTTTAAGAGGTGCTGTAAGTATCCTGTAACCCTCTTGCTTTCATTTCTCACGTCTACGCTTCACCCATGCATATTTCATTTCCACTCGAACGTGTAGTAACACTTCTATATTTTGAGCACATAGTAATTTAGTTTGAATCATGTAAAATGTCGAACTCACTATTGTGAAGTCTTGAAAATCACACACACCACTTTCATGATAGTTATCATTCATGCATCATCCTTGATATCACTCGAATGTATGCATTTTACTACATATTTCATGCACGTTCTAACCGATGTAACCCACCAAAAGGTGGCGGACCTCCACTTTAGAAGGCTTCACAGCCATCTCACACGCACCACTCACGTTTAATTATCTCATTTCATGCATTACTGAACGTATAAACATGTCATATTGCATGTATATACCTAACTTGAAAACACTTTGAATAATTCTAAGTCTTTGATTCTTTAAAAATGTCCCAACCCGCCGGGAAAATGGCCTTGTCATTTCGAACTCGTACAAACAACATACCAATATTTTTGCATGGATCGAAAGACCACATGGCTAGCTATAACATTCGTATTTTGACTTCGACATTTTAAGCAAAATCGGACGCTTTAAAAGACTCACTTAATAAGCTATTCGACTGGGAAAATAAGGCTTAGAATATATTTTGTGTTCTTCAGTTTCAACCATGCGACCCAGCCAACTCACGCTCAAATATATTTCGATTGGGACATTTAATAACTCAATATTTTTACTCATCTCGATAGTACACCTGGAGAACTACATCTTTCATGTTTTAACCTCGACCTCATAAGCACTTAAACACGCTCAAGTAAAATCATTTTGTTTGTCACTCACTATAAACAATTAGAACATGAATTTCAGAAAAACTAAACAATTCTCGGTTTGGGCTTATAACAAGCCCAATAAGAAATGGCGTTAGACCAGCCCATCCTGCCCGAATGAAATATTTTCAGAACCATAAAAACAGCCCAAGTCAAGGCCCAAAACAGTTTTCATGCCCTCACCTCCAAATCCCTAAACGGGCCTTGTATTCAATTCGTTAACTGGCCCATTAAGCTAAAAATAAACTCTTTTATGGAAAAAGCCATGGAAATAAGTTGTAATGAACTTAATAAAGTTATAGAAAATTTTAGAATATTTTTCCCGGCATTTTTGTGTAAAAAGGACTAAACTTGTAACGCAAGTTCACTTAGAAGGACCAAAACTGCCAAATATGTAAACCTTGGACTGAAACTGCCAAAACAGAACCTTGAAGGTAGAAACTGATATTATTTAATATTCCAAGCCTCATTTGTACTCTTGGACAAGTATTGGACTATTTATGGACTATGGACTTAACAAAGGACTAACGGTGTAACGCAACGCAGTTAGGGTAAAAAGTGTAACAATTGAAAAAGGACAAGGACCGACTGATTTTACTTGACATTCTTATTTCATTTTCCATTTTCGTCACCCCATCATTTCATATGCATTTTTACACATTTTAGTTATGCATTATTTAATTTTCGACTTCACTTTGCATATTATTTCATCATATTTCGAGGAGATAATATTTTGAGTCAATTGACATAAGGATCAAGATAATATTATATATATTTTTAGCTTGAGGCATTTTAAGCATATCACACTCATATCATCAAATCGTTATACGATTTCTCACTTTCACACTCACTGTTAGTAGTAAGTCAGAATCTTAGACTTCCCTCATATTCAGGTTTCGTATCGAAGACGTTTCCGTAATCGTTTCCATAGATCTTATAATTCCATCTCGTCAGATACACTCAAGGTGAGTAGTGGCCCCTACTTTTAATATTTTTTTAATAACTCTTTTGGGGGAGATACATGCTTCAACTGTTTTAAGTTTACTTAACTCAAATGATTTACTCAAAATCATCAACTATGTTTTACATGTTTTGAATTACCCTTTGGAAGGGATATATGCTCGTATTACTTGCAAATTGCTTGCTTAGCTTAAACACTGTATTGAAAGATAACATTTTCAAACTACTTGTTGTAGCATGATACTGAAACTCATTATACACATTCAAGTAGCAATTGAATGTACAGTTAACTTTACTAGGATATTTCTACCTTTCACTAGAAATAATTGCCAAAACTAAAGTACGCATATTCTATGAACCCCTGAAACCTATATTGCCTAAGTTTACTATATTGCCATAAAGTCCCTCGATCATGAACCATTAATCACTGCGGTGAGCGCGAATATAGTGAACAGCTTCGAAACCTGTTAGAGGCTGACGACCTGTCCCACTAAATACTTTGACGAAATGCCTTATGGTTAGTCGTATTTAGTCGCGACCCACTATATTTGAGAAAAATAGGAATTGGCAAATCACCCATTACATGAGGGCCAAAACCCATCAGTAACCTGATGTGGACTCCGCCGTTTTACGGAACTCTGTTAACGTTTTGCGTGTCATGAGGCTTAGGGCAATATAACTTTATGAATATATGAATGTTTCATATAAATTAAGATACAGCTGTATTTAGTTAAACACCACTCCACACTGATAGATTTCAGACACTATATTATTGTTTTCACTATGTGTTAGGATTATGAATCTTGTACTTGAAACTAAATTGTTATCATAGGTGACTTAGTTGTGACTTCTAATAAAGACAGCTCAAATTGCTTGATATATCATTACTTTTAAAAGTTGACTCAGCACCTCATTTCGAGCGTATAACAACATAGCTCATTTTCATTTAAAACTTGAAACTTATGATCATCTTAGCTCATAAATGAATTACTTGTGGATTTTTACCCAGTGCACTCATTTATGGTTTCATCACTTTTAGCAACATATTTCAAATATCACTTCACCTTCGAAATTATTGAAAGCCACTGTTTATTTGTACTTATACTTATTTCAAACATCACAAAACACTCTTGAAAACTTATTGAATTAAGTTGTTTTCCATTAAACTCCACGAACTCACCAACCATTGTGTTGACGTTTTAAGCATGTTTATCTCAGGTAATTAACGGAGCAGGACAAGACACGGAGCGGGCATCTTATACTCTGATAAATAAAATGGTGTAAAATCAAATATGTCATTCTTTCCAAATTACCACACTTTTGTGGGATTTTCAAATCAGATATTTCACCTTTGTACCAAAATTATTATTTTGAATGAAATATAACTTTCAAAACGCCTTTTCCAAGCCGTTTTCTGAAATATTAACTTCGATCCTCACCGTAACACCCTAATTACTTTTCCGCTGCTGCTGATACAAAAGTTGGGCGTTCCTTATTTGGATTTCTGTTCCCGTATCAATCGGATCTTAATGCTTGAGACCTGCGCACTAAGAGAACAAAAAACACCGTTAGGCTTATCGTGGGATTGTCTCCCACGATTATCCTCCGGCGTGAGAGTAAGTAATCGGTTTTAGGGTTTTAGTGAAGAGTTAGGGTTATGATATGATACCTTTAATGAGAGCCGAGATGCCCTTTATATACACACGAAATCCTTGTTGGTTTCGTGTTCCTTACTCTTCGGCGTATCCCTCCTTATTCGGTCCATTGATCCTTATCCCGTAAATAAGAGATCCTATATCAAGGCCAATAATAGATTTCGGATTTGGGCCATTGTAAGCCCAAATCTTTATCGTGATAGCCCACGCGTGATGGGCTTGAGTATTGGTCGGGTTCGTGACCCGAATGCGGACTATACGTCATCATGTCCCCCCAGTCTAGTATGCGCAAGGTGAAACTGCGGATGCTAGACTAACAACTGTAGCAAAAAAATAGTTTCAAGTGTTTCCCGCCTAAAAAAACAATACGATGAATCTAGTCCAAGTGAATCCGAATATCCCTCGTAAATCGTGAGGGGTGGGTGAAAAAGTGTTTCACCTCTTGATCTCCCAGCCACACGATTAGAGCAAGTGGGTTACACATGTCAATCATCCATGAGAGCATGTAACCCTATATAAAGTGTTGTCTCCATTTCACTGTGGCTATCACAGTAAAAACGTCCATTGCCACCATTGTTAAAACCTCTAAACAGCGAACAAGAAATCAACAACTCTTAAGGTAATAGTGCGTGCGCTGCAGAATCCATTGAATTCTAACCATGGTTCTTCAATTATCTGACTTTACATCCGATATATCCGAGGACGAACTTCGTCTGTTCACCTCGGATTATTATATCCCGATTGCGTTGCACCCGGTGGTTCCGGTGGCGACTGCGTCCACAGCGAACTTCCCTGAAGGGAAAGTAGGGGTATACACACGCTTCTTCGAATTTGCTAACCAACGTGTGCCCATTTCTCTATTCTTGTGCGATGTTTTAAACCACTATCGTCTCCATATTTCCCAACTGCACTGTATAGGTGCAGCAAAAATAACAGATTTTGAAGTAAATTGTCGCTTGTTGGCGATTAACCCCACAATCCATCTGTTCCGCGCGTTTTATCACTCGTCGTGGTCAAACGGGTGGGTGTCCTTTTCCAAGCGCGCAGGGCGACTGCAGTGCTATACGGAAAAGTTAGACGCACTTAGGAATTGGAGGGAGAAATTCTTTTGGGTTGATGATATATTTTTTCCATGGTATTTTGAGTTCTATACCCAAGAGTCATTACCGAAGGATGAGCGCCCCATCCCCGGAACGTATAGCGCAGATGATGCGGAAACGATTAATGCCAATCGCATCCCTATCAACGCTTATCCAGAAGAGTTTTTGGTGCATATGGGCATTAGTCGCAACTACTTCGGAGGTCCTGACGAGGTGCTAACCTTTTTGGATGAGAATAACCGGGGAGGGTGCTTGTCCTTTCTTCTCCTTCGCTCAGTAGTGTAAGCGCTCTTCATTATTATAGCTTTTGTAACCTTCTTTGTGTTTGTTTGTGGTTTTGTTGCGCAGAGATGGATCTATTCAGCGTGGTGCACTTGACGAGACCCAAACAGGTGACCGTAGGGGTGCGCCCTTTAAGAGAAGGTGAGGAGCCAGTTTTGGAGGCTACCGCGGGGCGCACTATGGAGATCGTATGGGAGGAACCAGAGAATGTCCCCCCAGTTGTTTTAGAGGCGATTCCTATTCGCAGTTTTCCAACTCCTGGGGTACAAGGCCCTGTGGTAGAGCCATCGCACACAGACTCGTCAGAGAGTGGGGGGATTGCTATGGCTGAAAGTGGGCCCGAGGAGGCTAGCCAAGGGGTGAAGCGCAAGAAAACTTCTGGTGATGATGGCGCGGGTACATCTAAAAGAAGGCGCCATGTTATCTGTGGCGGGCAATCATCAGAAGAGGATGCATCGCCACCTAAAACTCCTCCCCCCAAGTAAGTAGTGAGACTTGTATCTTTAGATCTTCAGTTCTTTATTCCGCGATGAGACTATAAAGTAGCTTTGTTATTTGCGTGCAGTGTTGAAGCTGTTGATGATGATGCTGCGCGTGTTGGGAATTCGCCACCCAAGGCGAGTCCCTCACATACTGATGATCTTGCGCAGAAGAGCCAAGAGACTGAGCCGAAGGCATTTGAGGATGTGCCAACGGACCATCTGATAGAGGAGCTAGGTTTGGCTGCTGTGCACCAGGCCTCCTTAGTTGCACAGCTACAATCAAGGTATGCTGGTGAAGGTAGCCGCTGTGTGCAGAAAGATGAGGAAATTGCGCTTCTGAAGGCGCAGTTGGCTTATGCTCAGGCTGAGGTAAAGGCAACAGATGCGTATGCCCAGAAGCTTGCTGAAGAGAAGATGTCATTACTTGCCCAAGTGAGCCATGAGCGTGCTGGGTTAACAGATTACAAGGCCACTTGTCTTTGGGTCTTGAAGTACATGGAGCTTAACAAGAACGTGCACTTCTCTAAATTGGATGAATTTCGTAAGGCTGTGGAGGGGGCGCTGGAGAAGCAGGAAGTTAAGCTGCGCAATCTCAGTATTAAGTATGATGAAGAGCTGTACCCACACCTAGTATCTTCAATTGCTGAGCGTAGGTGGCTTATCAGCCATGGTTTTCGCCTTGCTGCTTTGAGTACTCTGGAGTCTCAAGAGGTGAGGGAGGCATTTGGGGATGTTGTTGAGCGTGCTTTGGCACGTGGCAAGGCGCAGGCTATAGAGGAGCTTTCCGAGAGCAAGTTGTTGACAGTGCCTGCCGCCCAAGTACCAGGTTATAATGCTGATGCCTATGATGAGCTTGTCGCTGCTATGGAGAAGATGGAGTTGTTAGATCTTCCTCACATTTCTCAACTGGAGCGCGATCAAGATTACCCCATAGGTGTTATTATGGAGGGGTTAACCTTGGCTAGGCACGCAGCAGAGGACGCAGAGGCACAACCTGATTACTTTCTAAAGCCGGATGTATCGCAGCTGCAGGTACCTGTCTTTGCTCGTCCTCGCAACATCTTAAATCCTTTTTCCCTCGAGAAGGAAATCCCGTTGAAGGAATCCTTAGAGGCCCATGCCATGAGGCTTGCGAAGAAGCAGGGTGTGAAGGGAAAGGCCATCCTTTGTGGTATTGGTGCTGCACATATTCCAAGATCTGATGGAGTACCTGTTAGTGTACCAGTAGTGTCGCCAAGGATCATGATCTCCTGAAGAAGCTTGAGGAAGCTGGGAGTGCTGCGTTCCATGTTAGCAGTTCAGAGCTTAGACGCTCCCACAGTCTTTAGATTGTTTTGACTTGGTGATGTTTTGTAATAGGTTAACATTTTGTTGCACATGTGCATGTTAAATCTATACTTTGTATGAACTCGTAGTCCATAGTAAAATGATATTTTGAAAGTGCGATTGTACGCATATTGTATGTGATTGTGGTTATGATGTTTGTACTTAGTTATCTGTCATTGCGTACAAGACGTCTATGTTATGTGTAAGAATCAAACCGTTATATAAACGTACTTAAAAAAGATTACAGGAATCTATAATCACTTATAACATAATCGTGTATGAAATTCATGACTTAATGTCAAGCGCGAATATATATGAAATTCACAAGTGTTTGGGCTGACATGCAGCGTACTGCGAATACCATATCAAGGGGTTAAGAGTCTTAACTCCTAATTTGTTAAACGCGCACAGTGTGCATTGTTGTGTATCCGTCGTGGGATGCACAATGAACTTACTCCAACGTCTTGAGAGTAAGGTGTTTAACAAGGATGCGTGATCCGATGTTGATGGGTTTGCAACCCTCTTACTCAACGAGTTATTTAGTAGGTTTACTCATCCTTTACCATCGTGGGTTTTAATAAGTGCATGCACGCCATGTAGGCAAAAGGTAATATAGCAACAATATTGAGACATAAATAATATGTAAACAACAAAGTAAAGTGTGTCGCGGAGTTAGCTAGAAACCGCGACATTTAATTAATACTTGCAAGTTTTTGGAAAAAGAAAGACATTTGCCTAGATGAAACTAAAATGTAAATACACGGATATTTATTGAGTACTTACTAAAGTGCAGAAGTGTCCGTGGGCGGGGTCGTAACCTTTCCTAAAGATAGCATCTCTTGAGATTGCAAATATTCCATGTGCGTTGTAGCTTACGGCCATCCATGTCACGCAGCTTGTACGCGCCTTTTCCTAGTGCTGCAACGACCTCATAAGGTCCTTCCCACTTTGATCCAAGTTTACCTGTATCTTCTGCGTGGCTCGCATCATTAGCGCGATATACAAAGTCGCCTGGTCTGAATGAGGTGCTTCGAACTTTAGCATCGTAGTATCCCTTCATTTTTGACTTGGCTTTTGCCTCACGTATAGCTGCGCGTTCACGCCTTTCTTCCAATAGGTCCAAGTCTATACGCCGTTCGTCGTCATTGGTTGCGACATTAACTTCCGTGATACGAATAGTTGGCATCCCAATTTCAGCTGGTATGACAGCTTCTGTCCCATAGACAAGAGAAAAGGGAGTGTCTCCATTGCTAACTTTGATTGTCGTGCGGTGCGCCCATAAGACATGCGACAATTCATCCACCCATCTTCCTTTGTGTTTGTCCAGGCGCGCTTTAATTCCTTCGCCCAGACTACGATTTGCGCGCTCAACCAAACCATTGGTTTGTGGGTGTTTAACCGACGCGAAGTGTTGTGTAATATTTAGTTCTGCGCACCAGTCTTTGAACGGGTTATCGCGGAATTGTTTTTCGTTGTCAGAAATAATTTCCCCAGGTAGTCCAAAGCGGCATACAATATTTTCCCAAACGAATCGTTTTACTTGGTTACCTGTGATTTTCGCCACTGCTTTTGCCTCAATCCACTTAGTGAAGTAGTCAATAGCCACAATAAGAAATTTCAGTCCCCCTGCTGCAACAGGGAAGGGACTTGCGATGTCGATACCCCACTTATAGAATGGCCATGGAGAAGTGATAGGCATTAGCTCTTGTTGTGGTCTGCGCGGGATGGGTCTATGAACTTGGCAGTCACTACATTTCTTTATCACATCACGCGCATCGCGATGCATAGTGGGCCAGTAGTATCCTGACCGCAAGGCTCGTGCTATGACGGACCGTGGTCCTGAATGCGTACTGCATGAACCGGCGTGGATCTCTCGGAGTACGTAATCTGTCTGAAGAGGTCTAACGTACCGAAGCCATGGTTGTAGAAATGAGCGCCGATATAGGATACCATCTCGAAGTTCGAACCTCTGCGCTGTGCGCCGTATCCGTCGAGCGTCCTTCTGCTCATGGGGCAATATGCCTTTGCTTATAAATTCGACAATAGGGGTTATCCACGTAGGATTCTACTCCTCTATTACCGTGGATATCTCCATCTTCGAGATGGATTTATTTTTTAGGATCTCCACCAACACTTGTTTTGACAGGTGCACAAAGCTTGTAGATGCGATCTTGCTTAGCGCATCTGCTTTTTTGTTTTCACCTCTAGGAACTTGTTTAATGGTAAACCTGTCAAAACCTTGGATAAGTGACTTGTTCTTGTCGAGGTATTGAACCATGTTATCCTCTTTAGCCACATATTCGCCCGACACATGGTTGGCTACTAATCGGGAATCCACATTTGCTTCTAGGTTGCATACACCCATTCGAGTTGCAATGCGTAATCCAGCAATTTGGGCTTCATACTCTGCCTCGTTATTCGTAGTTGTGAATTCAAATCACAGTGCGTAAGTGAATTCCATTCCTTCTGGATTGGTGAGGATAAGGCCTGCGCCCGACCCATCCACGCATGAAGATCCATCCGTGAACAGGACCCATGGTTCTTGTAGTTCTACCTCGCTCCGTAGAGGTGCAGCATCGGTGTCTGGTTTTTCGATGATGAAGTCTGCTAGTATTTGCCCCTTAACCGCAGTGCGTGGTCTATAAGAGATGTTATACTCGCCTAGCAATACACTCCACTTTTGTAATCGCCCCGATGCGTCGGGTTTGGAGATAACTTGCTTGATTGGTTGGTCTGTGATCACCGCTATTGCGGTGTGCTTGAAAGTACCTGCGCAATCTTTTGGCGGCGAATACTAATGCCAAGACCAACTTTTCCATTGGGCTATAGTTAATCTCTGTCTTCTTGAGCGCTTTACTTACGAAATATACCGGTGTTTGTACGGAATTCCTATCTGTCAGTAGCACCGCGCTGACTGCTCCATGAGTCGCAGACAAGTACACAATTAACTCCTCCCCTGGTCGGGGTGCGACTAGCTTGGGAAGCGCTGCTATATGTTGCTTAAGCTGTGTAAAAGCTTCTTCCGCTTCTGTAGTCCAACGAAAGTCTCCCTTTTTTGTACACTTCTTGAGTGTTTTAAAGAGGGGGAGTGACTTATCTGCTGATTTGGACAGGAATCTGTTCAACCCGGCTAGTTTTTCATTCAGAGACTGGACTTCTTTCAACGTGCGTGGTGAAGGGAGTTGGAAGACAGCCTCGGTTTTTTCTGGGCATGGTTTAATGCCATCAGGTTCTATCAAGTATCCCAAGAACATGCCTTCTGTAGCGCCAAAAGTGCATTTCTTAGGATTTAACTTCATGTTGATCTTTCGTAGTGTTCTAAATGTTTCTTCAATGTCGCGGACCAGTTCGTTTTCGGTATGGCTTTTTATGACAAGGTCGTCAACATAGACCTCTAGGTTGCGGCCCACTTGCTTTTCAAATGCATTATCTACCAATCGCTGGTAGGTGGCGCCCTCATTCTTTAGGCCAAAAGGCATCTTTGTGTAACAGTAGACACCTTGGCTTGTGTGGAAGGCTGTTTTTTCCTCGTCTTCTTTAGCCATTTGGATTTGGTGGTACCCTTTGTATGCGTCTAAAAAACATTTAAAGGGGTATCCGCATAAAGATTCTACCTTCCAGTCTATCTCTGGGAGTGGGTAGCAGTCTTGTGGACATGCTTTGTTGAGATCAGTGAAATCCACGCACATCCGCCAACTACCATCACTCTTCTTGACCATCACTGGATTGGAGAGCCAGTCATGGTAATAGACTTCTCGCATGATACCTGCGTCAACAAGTTTGTGTACTTCCTCTAGAATGGCTTTTGCGCGCTCTGGAGCCTGGCCGCGCTTTTTCTGCCGTACTGGTGAGTATCCTTGTCGGATTTTCAACTTGTGTTCTGCAATCGAGCGTGGCAAACCAGTCATGTGCTTTGGTTCTCATGCGAAGATATCCAGATTCTTTTGCAAGAGTGCGCACACGGCCGATCTGCCTTTATCAGACAGCGATCCCCCGATCGATACTTCTTGCTCCGGGTAATCAGGATGAATTGCGACCTTCAGGTTTGATACTTTAGCTGCGCTCTGTTCTGGAGTGTGCGTCGTCTCACATGTAATCGTGTTACACTCTCTAGGTGGCGCGGTGTTATTGTAGATGGTGACAATGCCTCCTTCTACCGAGAATTTGAGCATCCCATGTGCTGTGGACGGTACTGCGCGTATTGCCGAAATTCCTGGTCTTCCGATAATGCCATTGTATGGCGAAGGAGATCTGATCACCATAAAATTCATCCAGGCTGTCGTGGAGTGTTCCTTATTACCAACAACAACTAGTAGTCGTAGTTGCCCCATGGGCCATATCTTTTCTCCCGTGAAGCCAGTCAACGACGTCGTGGCCGGGCTTAACTGTCTTTGTATCTCAGGTCGCAATCTTTTGAAACAATGCTCATACATTATGTCTGCTGATGCCCCTCCATCAACATACATGCGGTGGATATCGTGACCCCCCGCATTTATCTCGATGGTGAGTGATTCCGCCACTGCGTTGTCCGCAGCCAAGGTGGGGAAAGAGATTTCGCTTCCATGAGAAAATATCTGGATGACCTTTTGCCTAGTCTTTCGCTGCCATGATTGTATCATGTAGATTGTGTCAGCCTTGTCCTTAGGTGCTTCTTTCTTGCCCCCGGTCTTCTGTTTGTCTTTCCCATCCTTGATGTTATTAACTAGATGGTCCAATCTGCCTTCTTTTACTAGCTTATCAATTAGTTGGCGCAATTGGACACACTCATTAGTGGTGTGGCCCTTCTGTCCATGATACTCGCAGTATCCGTTCCCTACGCGCTGATCTTCTGGGGTGCGCATCGGTGGGGGTCTCGGAAAGTTCGCGCCTTCCGTCGCAAATATCTCCTTTGGAGTCTTCATTAGTGGGGTGTACTTGTCATTCTCTCGTCCGCCCCCCTGACTGCGGTAGCTTTTGTTACGATTGCTACTCTGGTCATTGGATTGTCTCCTTGGCTGTTCTTGTGACCTATAGTTTGAGTAGCCTTTCTTACTATCCGCAGCGGCGGCTTCTCCTTGGATGAAGGACCTCGTGCGCTTCATAAGTTCGTCAAAGGTTTGGGGAACCCTATCATTTAACTTTTTGATAAGTTCTGGGTTATTGATTCCGTTCATAAACCCTGAGATCTTTAGTATTTCGGGGCATGCCTTGACATGTATGCATTCGTCTTTATAGCGCTCCACGGATTCCCCTTGGCGCTGTTTTACCCTAGCGAGTTCGACAGGGTTCTTGGCGCACTTCTTCCTCTGAGTAAAGTTCAAACGAAACGCCTTCCGCAACTCTTCAAACCCATCGATGCTTCTACGTGGAAGCTTACTAAACCAGTTTCGCGCATTCCCTACTAATGTAGAATTAAACATGTGGCACCACACAGGTTGTGGCCAATTTTCGATGGTAGCTGCTGATTCGAAAATTTTTAGGTGGTCGTCAGGATCACCTGTTCCATCATAAGTTTTAACATTAGCGGGCATGCGCCTTCTCTTATCTTTTGAAAAATCACTGATGCGCCGAGTGAATGCGTCAACCTTTTGGCGGCGCCAGGGACGAGACATATCTTCGTCCTCCTGGTCGCGGTATCTTCTCCTGGACTTCCAGTGTCCTGTTTCTTCGTCCTCGTTGTCCGAGGAGTCACTTGAGGATGAGCTTACTCTTTTGCGGCGCTTGCGCCGACTATCCTCGGAATCCGAGCTTGAAGGGCTTTCACTTGGGGAGCATCGTCGCCCAAGTCTATCGTAAATCCTGCGACTGCCAAGCCTAGTGTGGACATTGGTGCGCCGTCCATCATCTTCATGCTCCTCCAGATACTGAAAGTCGGCTGCTTCATCATCCACAACTTTCCTTCCGATCCTAGTAAACACTGGGTGTCGGCGGCTATCCTTCTCGCGCCTTTCCTTTCGGTAACGCGCTGGGGATGCTTCATGCTCAGGGTCGAAGTTGAGCCGGGCTTGCAGACTTTGGCTTGACCTCTTTTTTACTTCCTCTCGCATAAGCGCAGCCAAGGTTTCATAGTTTTGAGATACGAAATCTCTTGGCTCTAGTTCAGGCGTGACTCCTTCTAGCGCGAGGATGTCTGTTTCCAAATCAGGACCCTTGTTTCGGATAGGCGCATTTGGCGGCTCAGTGAGGTCTAATTCTGGCATGGTGAAAGGAGTGCGCTGTGGATCTTCCGCGCTAGTGGTTGTTGTAGTAGCATGGGTAGTCCTTGTGAGCGGTTCTACTGTAGTAAAGGCCAGATCTGAGTATGATCCTAGGTTTTTGGGCGCACTGGTTGTTCCAGAGGCCTGCTTAGGGGCTGAATCAGTTTGCTGCTTCTGCCCCTGTAGGTCACCATGCGTTTTCTTCGCCTGCGGAGTCCGCTGATTTAGGTTTCCGTGCTTTGTCATTCTAGTTCTTCGTAGAGTTCTTAGTGTCAGGTCCCACGGATGGCGCCACTTGTTGATACAAAAGTTGGGCGTTCCTTATTTGGATTCCTGTTCCCGTATCAATCGGATCTTAATGCTTGAGACCTGCGCACTAAGAGAACAAAAAACACCGTTAGGCTTATCGTGGGATTGTCTCCCACGATTATCCTCCGGCGTGAGAGTAAGTAATCGGTTTTAGGGTTTTAGTGAAGAGTTAGGGTTATGATATGATACATTTACTGAGAGCCGAGATGCCCTTTATATACACACGAAATCCTTATTGGTTTCGTGTTCCTTACTCTTCGGCGTATCCCTCCTTATTCGGTCCATTGATCCTTATCCCGTAAATAAGAGATCCTATATCAAGGCCAATAATAGATTTCGGATTTGGGCCATTGTAAGCCCAAATCTTTATCATGATAGCCCACGCGTGATGAGCTTGAGTATTGGTCGGGTTCGTGACCCGAATGCGGACTATACGTCATCAGCTGCCACATAACAAATTAGGGGGGTGTTACATAACTAGTTCTTGTGACATAGATTTCTTTTTTTGCTAGAAATCAAAGGTACGCATATTCTTTTATTTGATTAATTAATTACAAGTATTAGATCTATTCTTCCGCTGCATGCTTTGATGATCGTGTTTATATTTATATATAATTGTTATGATATCAATATTCCAACATATCTAAAGGAAAAGCTAGTTATGGTTAAAACACCAAAATACAACTAAAAAGTTACCTTGGCCACGACAGCAAAGTATAGAATTTTTTTTGGTAAAACAATACAATAGTTCAAAACAGAGTAACCACCCAGAAATTTGATTAAAAATGATGAATTAATATTCAAAACCATCATATCTTAACAAAAAAAGCTCTACAAATGTTCGAATTGATATATTAGGGACTTTTTAGTGATCTTATGTGTCATCAATCCGAACCTACTAAAGTAAGATACCTCCATCACGAATTGACGTGGCAATTATTTGATTATCAGACTATTTATGTAATATAGCATTTCAGGAAGAACTACTTGACCCTTTCTAGAAGCTCTTTTAATTTCCAGAATGTAGTGTAAGGTGTTTAGTCAATGTAGAGACTTCGTGTTCCACGGCTAATTGAGGGTCGAGAACAGTTGGCTCCTTCGTCGATATTGACCTCATTTAGATTTGTGGTGATCACAGGAGCACAATCTGCGGATGCGGCCATTTGCAACAGTTTTATGAACTTGGAGTTGCGACAAAACCGTGTTAGAGGTGGAAGTGTTGGAAAATAGCTTTGTTTTTATCCTAAATTATGAAAACAATGTAACAAAAATATGTTAATAACAAACATCCAAATATTTGTTAACTTGTTCCCACTCATAAACATAAAAAGATGGTTGTAGTGCAAGTTAATCTTACCACATGATGCAACAAAATAGGTATAGCTGTGTAGAATATCCTCAATTGCATAAGCAAATTCACGCACTAGATCTTGAGAAACTCCAATTGGGATGTCAAAGTAAGAATGGACAACAGCTTTGGACTCTTGTATTAGGTCCAAAGCTGATTGTGCATAAGGCTCGCTTTTCGACTTTGGGTTCCATGTCTTTAAAAAATAAATGATCAAAAACCATTAATAATAATAAAATTCCATCCAATTAACATTATTTTGGGTTGTGTTTTATCTCAAATGACCCATTTAACAGCGCCATTTTGACCCATCTTGCGATGTCTATTGCATACCCGTTGCATGAACAACGTCTTTAGCTCTCTTCAAGCATTCTTGAATATATTGTCTCATATATCTCAACAAAACTGAACCGACTTCATAAAGAACCAATTCCCTTACGACGGTCTTACATCCATCTTCATATTCCAGTGTGTCTTCAGCAACCATATTAACCAATACCTTTTCGAGGTTATATGCCCTTTGAAGAACAACAATGGTCTCATTGGAGATCATGGATTTAGCTGCCAAGAATTGTCTCAACACGTTCCCATAGCAAGCATGGAGTGTCACGGCTGCAACTCCAGCTGAAATCGGGTGCCATTTTAACAACGTACTAAACATTGCCTTCTCTCGTAGGGCCAATCCACCCGTTCCTTTTGCTAATCAGATTAGAATTTCGCATGCTTCTTGTGCCATTGATTCATTTATCATGTCGTTTTCCAACATCTGTCACACACACTGGCAACATTAGTAAATGGTAGATATGATCATGTCCAACAACTCTCTCTCAAGATCAAATGGGTAAAATATAATAGCTTAAAATAAAATGGTAGAACAGATGAATGGGTTGAAAGTTTCCTTAAGGGTATTTATATGCTTAAAACCTCCTAATTAATATTATTGAAAAAAATATTTATTTTGTTACCATCTAATTCAAGTAAATTCAGGTCACCCAACCCAACTTGATCGACATTGACCTGATTTGACCTGGACCCGTTTTTTGGGTAAAGGGATACCCCGAACCGTTATTAAACCTGGCGCGTGCATATCACAAAAGTAGATTCAATCAAGCTAATAATATGAAATAAAAAATTTGGATTACCTTTGCAAAGGCATTGCTTAAGGTGGACCGAATATAATAATCAACCTTGTTTCTTGTATCATATTTTTCTATATGTCACTTATAAAGCGAGCACATCTTCTTCTAAGATCTTGGTGGCCGAGAAAACCAAAGGAAGAATGTTTTCCATTAGGCCGATCGTTCCTTTGTCCTGACCATGTCTTGATTGAGTTCAACATCACTGACAAAAAAGTCTACATACATAGGATCTTTGTCCATTTTATTTGAATCAACAGAAACCTTGGTTAGCATTGTCAATGAGGAACTTATAGTAACTCATTCTCCACTTGTCCTGTCACATCGATGGAGACATAAAACTTACCATTATTTTTTTACTCAAATTAGCAATGCTTGCAAACAAAATCATCATAAGCCTTTTTTTCATGACAAAAATATATAATTTCTTTTATCAGTATGTACTGGTCATAACGTATATAGAAAATCATGTTTTATATACGTTGAAATTAAGTGGAAATTCTTACCATTGTGAAGGAATAATGAGATAACTATATGAAATGTTGTTACTTCTTGGAAACCTGCAAAAGCATAAATATACTTCTTGGTAAATGTCAACTGACAAAACTCAAAGACCAATTACTCTCTCTAATGGTAGTGTTTGCATGCCATTTGCATAAGATAGTTTGTTGAATCATAAGAGGAGACGTGGCGACGTAGAGTACACAAACTCAACCTTAGAACTTCCTAACGGAATTAGATTTACATTCAACAACCATATTCTAAACTCAAAGAATTAAAGTTGACCAACAACATGCTTTCAAGTAAACTTAAAATCATGTTAAGTTATCAGCAGCATATAACTTCTTACTCATTTTAATCAAAGAGGGTTGGTTATTACCAAATTACAGTTCTCCTAAACATTTACTAATAAGAGATATGACCCCATAAGAATTTTACATGTTTTGATTCCAAAACCCTTTAGACGTAACCCCCATAAAAGAATTGCAAGTTCTTAGTTGACCGCTTGTCCTAAGCAAAAGCATAAGCAGAAAAAGAAACTAAAAGAAATATAAGATACCCAATGAATAAAGGAACGCTTATAAGACACATGACATATGGTATAAGACACTATGACTAAATGACTAATATCAACCATCGTTAAAGGAAGTTGGATAAAACTTGGATAGCAAGAAAAGTCTAGTGGTCGAGCTGCAACAGTGAAAGAAGTAAAGTTTATGGAAAGTGTAATTTATATAACTATGTTACCAAAATAGAAATAGATTTTTTTTTTTAATTTATCAAAGATCATTCCTTGCCTGCCTTCAACAATGAATAGATTCGATTTGACACGCTAGGTCATTTAGTCATTGTGCACTGCAAGATATAAAACCACACTAAGAAAAGTTCACATGATAGCTTTTATGCCAAAATCATACTCCAAAATGAACGTCATACTCAGCATGTGACGTAATATGAAAAGAATTAATTGTAAATGAACAACAAAGAGACATTACTTGAGAGGCTCACAGAAGGACAAACAAAGAACAATGGAGCTCATAAGAGATTAATTAGCCATCTCCAATTACTTTATATTACCTAAAAAGTTTTAATGTGTTTTTAATTGATGAACCGTAGGATGCATACTTTTACCATCACCAATTGGATAATAATTTTCTACAAATCTACAACCTTTGTTTTATAAGTACACACCTCTTATACCATATACAAAGAGTACGCATTAAGTACAAATGTGATCAAAAAACTGAATTTGCAGATGTCCGGTAAGAATGCAAAAGTAATGACAAATTTATGAATCCTTCCATTGAGACTACCGACATATTTAATGTTTCTATTGATTTTCGTCCAAAATTTCTGAGTGTATTACTAATAAAGGGCATTTTAGATATTTGGCTAACAATAGGGTTCAATTTTAGGACAAATATTACTTGTGAAAATGGCCATAAAAATTCCTCAAAGACACTTCAAATGCTGTATTTGTTTGCTTAGACATTGAATCTTTAGGAACCATTTTCATGAATGCATTTAAAAACAAATACAGTAATTGAAGTGTCTTTTGAGGTTAAGTTTAAAAGCGTAAATACAGCAAAAACACCAGGCTTTGAGGTTTAGTGCATCAATTATATGTGTATGGAACAAATGAAGTCATATCAACTCCGGGACATGGTTAACAAAACATAACCTAAAAGTATTCATGTTAGCTTCAATATATGGTGTAGTGAAACTTTAACAGGAAATTCCAATAATAATCTAAAACACAATTCCAAACAACCCCTAATATTTGTGAAGGAAATCTTAAATGATTGTAATAGGTTGTAACTTGCAACAATCTTAATATGCTCTCAAGAAAATGTCTAAATATGAACCTGTTTAGTGGGCACTTGCACTTGCACTTTCCCTCAGACCATACATAAAATAAATAATTTTTTTTGACGAAATCAATGATTTTTCATAGTCGTTTGATAGTGGACTACTACTGTTTTCCCATACAAACAAACACATTTTTTAGCGATCCCAAACACCCTGTTATCCAATTTCGCTGTTTTTTTTTACGGTAGAAGAAAATCCATTTACGAAAATGATACCATGGTGGGTTATTTTACCTTATTTGCCCCTACCCTTTTCAGCAAAATTTAAGTAAATGTAGTTTGAATGCAGTAATGGTACATACCTTGTCCATTCTCAGCTCCTCTGAAAGATGCTTACACTCCTCTCATGTTCACCCAATTTTCAAGTTCCTCGTGCGATCATCAAAACTGAAGTAAAAACAATTAAGTAAGAATAACATAGATTTAAAGAAATTGGAACACGTCCTCAATGAGTGAATAACGTTTGAGTTAAAATAAACAAATGAACCCGGTGACTAACTTTTTCTGTAAACTATTGCAGGAAAATCACCACGTCAAAAGTGGCCTGAAATGAGGATTGCACACAGACTTTGAAATATATCCATGAAATTTATTATGACTTGACATAAGTTTAATAGCCAAAAGAAGAAGAGGAAACAATATAATTATTAATTTTAATGATAACAAAAAAAAAAAAAAACAATAGTAATTTATATGTTTACTATATTGCTTCTCAGACCATCTCACATTTGGCTCTCTATATCTGAATAAACAAACAAACATTTTATCAAATGCCTCATGTGTATGCAATTGGCCACGAATCCAAATCATAAGTTTACCACAAATCAAACATAAAAACAGTTACATGCTTTTTGACACTTTAACTAAATCAGTGATGATATAAAAACGGACTGAAATAATTACCTGATTGATTGCTGAAGAACATAAATTTGATTTCCTCGACTCATCACGTGCTGAACTTTTTTCCTACAAAAAACAATGACACAAACATAATTAAATTAAAATAGATGAATCGCCATTCGAACCTGTAACTTCACGTAACAAAAAAACTTTAGCAAACACGCAACAGACTTAAAATTTAAAAGTCAATAAAAGCAATTAGATGGATTGTTGAGAGTTGATCTAAATAAAAAAAGATTTAACGGATTAAGATTTACATACCTTCAAAATGAATTGCATATGCCCCTGCCCAAACAAAATAAAAAAACGCTTATCTAAATTAAGAAAAATTCAAGGTATCAAGATATAACATTTGAATGCTACAAACGATTGATGGTGGAAAAATAAACAATGAAGAAAGACACATACCTTTGAGTTCTTGATTTTCCATCTATTTATCTTCTCCAAACATATAAAATGATGAAATCATAATACCACTTTTATGGTATGGCCAGCAAGATCATTACCAATTTTAGGGTAAGGATAGCAGCAAAAATACTTTATGGAATCGAGATTAAATAAAAAATGTGTATAATATTTTTGGGATGATTTGTATAACAGGTATGGTCATTAAATGTGTTTTTCAAATTCTTGGTTTAAAATGTTTTGTATAACATGAAACAGAAGATAGACTTGTATTAATGATTTGCATTAGTAATACAATTGAAACTAAATTGATGGCTTGTTAGGAGCAAAGACACATCATCGCATTAATTATTTTTTCTGCTTAGAAAACTTGTAAATTATTCACGTTTATTATATAGTATAGATTTCAGTGTATAGAGTTGTTTTAAGGACAATGATTTTGGGTAAACCACGTGGACTAAACATGTATTTTTTTCAAATAAAAAGGATGGACCAGAAAAAGAATATGTTCGGTTGAGAAAAGTTCAATGCAGATCCAATGAACCAATCATTGCCATCCATTATAAAAAAAATAAATAAACTTTCACCTTCTTTTAAAAATTAAATGTCTCGCAAACCGTTAATCGTTACGCAAAACGAATCATACAATCGCGATGAGAATTACATCATCTTTCTATATACGGGCGCTTCGATATACTTTCGACGAACTTAGTTTTTGATTTTCTTTCTCAGTTACGTCATGTGATTTTTCCATATGTAACTGAAAAAAAAAGAACGAAAAAAAAATCTTCGAAAGTATATTAAAGTGCCGGTATACTGAAAGGAGAAAAATTCAATGTAGATCAAATATTCTCCAAAGATCCAAGGAACCAATCATGGCCATCCATTTTCTGATAAAAAAAATAAACTTTCACATTCTTTTAAAAATTAAATATCTCGCAAACCGTTAATCGTTACGCAAAATGAATCATACCATCGCGACAAGAATTAAATCATCTTTCTATAGACGAGCGCTTCGATATACTTTCGACGAACTTATTTTCGATTTTCTTTCTCAGTTACGTCTGGAAAAATCATATTTTTCCAGATGTAACTAAAAAAAAAAGAACGAAAAAAAAAAAAATTCTTCCAAAGTATATCAAAGTGCCCGTATACTGAAAGATAAATAAATACTATGGTGTATTTTTTTTCACTTGACTATTTACCGTTTGCAAGATATTCTATTTTTAAAAAAGATGTGGAAATTGAGTTTTCTTTTATTTTGATGAAAAAATGAGTGGCTAAGATTGATTCATTTGATCATTAGATAATTTTGGTTCTACATTGATCTCAACTCATGTTCAATTAGTGTCAAAGATAAAAGCCTATATTTAATATTAGTTGCAATTTTATAATGATAAACTCATTTTCTTTTTTGAAAAGCTACCTCGAGGCCTATAAACGTAAAAGGTTTGTCTAACTGGTGTTCATGACGCATTGGTTAAATGTTTTTAAAGAGTATTTTTAGATAAATGGTACCATTTTAACATTTGTTTATAAAAATGGTTTTTTTTTTTTTTTTTTTTTTTTTTTTATTTTTTTTATTTTTTTTTTTTTGATGTGTCTATTTTTTGTTTTGTGGACCACAAGGCTTTTATTAAGTATATAGGCTTTACAAATTTAACCCTTAACTTAAAAAGATACAAAACGTATAGACACCTTTAAAAACGTACAAAACGTATAAAAACAGATGAAGCCTTGTGGTCTACAAAACAAAAAATAGACCCATATTTACATCAAGAAAAAAAAAAGACCCATTTTTGCAAACAAATTTTAAAATGGCACCATTTATCTAAAAAAACCCACTTATTAACTAAACTTCAAATTTTCTTCTAAGTTAGAAAATGCATTTAATACACATTAATTAAATATATAAATTACATTAACCACATGTTATTTTTAACTAAGTTATTAACTAAACTTGAATTTTCCTTCTAAGTTAGACAATGCATTTAATACACATTAATTAAATATATAAATTACATTAACCACATGTTATTTTTAACTTAGACTGTGATACAGGAGATATAGTAAAGAATGCAACAACAACAACATTCCAGAAATTTCCAAATTTTGGTCAAATTGAATCAAGAATCTGGAACGATTCTGAAGTCCACAAATCATATATCATACATGGCTGGGAAGATGCAGATGTCTACTTTCTAGAAAATCAAACGAATAGTTAACTGGATGTTTCTAGAGAGAGTTATGGCAGTTTGAATGCAAGGTAGTCAAAAGGGCAGTTTGACTATGAAAATTGACCATGAAATCATATAATTGATAGCCTCTTAATTAGTAGTATTAATTTTATTTTCTCATGCTTGGAGGGATGTTCCAAGTGCCTATAAAACCCCCCCTAAGTTATGTTTTGGGGCAGACTTGAAATTAAAGATATACTAAGTGAGTTCTTGATCTTACTTTCCTGTGTTCTGTATCTCTTTGGTCATTTTACTTTGAGTGGTGAAGTTGTATTGACTCTGTATCTCTTAGGTGGATTCTTAAGGTGGTGAGTTAATTCTCTTCCTGTATCCTTTCGGTGGATTTTCGTTAGGTGGTGGAAATTTTATTTGTCTCGCACTACCCTCGTATCAAAAGCAAGATGGAGGCAATTTGTAGTTGGCCAGCTTTAAGCAAATTTGTAGAAATGCGAGTTTTTCTAGGACAACCTAGTGTTTTTGGGTAATGTCGTGTGTAGCAATGGAATAAAAATGGATGAAATCAAGGTGGAGGCAATTCGTAGTCGGCCACAACCACAATCAGTCCATGACATCTAGAGTTTTCATGGATTATCATCATTCTATCGTCGATTCATAAAAGGATTTAGCACTGTCATTTCTCCTATTACCGAATGTTTAAAAGGAGGTACTTTTAAATGGGGTAAGGAAGCACAAAAAAGCTTTAAACTCATCAAAGAAAAGGTAACCCAAGCTCCTATTCTTTCACTTGAAAATTTTGACAAACTTTTTGAAGTTGAATGTGATGCTTCTAATGTTGGCATTGGTGTTGTTCATAGCCAAGAAAACATGCCGATTGCATTTTTTAGTGAGAAGTTGAGTGAGTCTCGACAAAAGTATTCAACTTATGATAAGGAGTTTTATGCAATTGTTCGTGCATTAGATCATTGGAGTCAGTATCTTCTTTCCAAACCATTTGTCCTTTATTCAGATCATGAAGCTTTGAAGTTTATAAATGGACAACATAAATTGGATCGTCATCGTGCTTTATGGGTGGAATTTTTACAAGCTTATACCTTTGTTATTAAGCATAAAGCAGGTTCTCAAAATTGAGTTACTGATGCATTAAGTAGAAGACATACTTTGTTGTCCACAATGCAAGTGAAGGTTGTTGGATTTGATACAATTAAAGATTTGTACGAGGATGATATATTCTTCGGAAAGATTTGGGCAGAATGTTCTAAAGGGCCATACAAGCATTTTTTGTTACAAGACGGGTTCCTGTTCAGGTAGAATTGTTTATGTATTCCTCATTGCTCTTTGAGAGAGGCTATTCTCATAGAAGCTCATAGTAGTAATCTTGGGGGACACTTTGGTAAAAATAAGACTCTTGCTTTGATTCAAGAGAATTTTTATTGGCCAAAGATGGAAAGAGATGTGATGAGATATGTTGAAAGATGTGGCACATGTCACATGGCTAAAAGTCAGGCTCAAAATACGGGTTTATACACCCCACTTTGAAGCTCCGTGGCAAGATGTTAGCATGGATTTCGTTGTTGGATTACCAAGAACACAAAGATACAAGGATTCAATCATGGTGGTGGTGGATCGATTCTCAAAAATGGTTCACTTTATCTCTTGTAGTAAGACCATAGATGCATCTCATGTTGTTGACTTGTATTTCCATGAGATAGTGCGGCTACATGGTATGTTGGGTTTTATAGACTTGATGATACAAAACAAGAAGAAAGAAACATGAGGGACTATTTGTGACAAAGAGGAAAACTACAAAGATATGAAGTTAAAGAAGATATTTTAGGAAGGTTCTTAATAAAATATCTTCATTATTAATAGTTATCTCTTTGTAAACCTAGTATCTCTATTATATAAAGAGATACAGGGAATTAGTTTCAGTATGGGTTAAGATGTAACTCCATCAAAGGGGTGTGTTGTGTAAACCTAGGCGTATGGTTCTTGTGTTAGACGCCTAGAGTTCGTGTTTGGTTTAAGCCTCAAGGATCTTTGATCCCTGTTAGAGTGTAACCGTGCTATACTTGATCACATAGCATTGGTACTGTTGGTATTGTTAGTTTTAGAGATGATGACGAGAAAAACCTTGTAGCAATAAAAATGATTAGTTTGTTATTCCGCTGTGCATCGTATTGTTATTAATCGTTATTACTGTGTAATCCCTAGATGAGGTCTAACCAACCTCGAGCTTTAAACGATATTCACAATTGGTATCAGAGCCTAGGGGCTCGTGATCATGGGATTCTACAAGGTTTTGTCGAAGAACAGGAAGAAAAATTCGATTTTGGTTCAATTTTCGCAACTTTCTGCAGAGCAGTTTTGCAAAGGCAATATCTCATTCGTTAGCCGTTGGATCGGACTAAAATTTTTTCTGGAGTTTCTCTACATATCAAGGAAGATTCTCACCGGAGGGATCTTAAATCTGAGCCTTTGATTGAAAGATATGGTGTCTCAAAGTCTGCTACAGAAACATATTTGTAAGTCGGATCTGGTTTGTATTGTCTAAAACTCACTACAGGGCTATTTTTGAACGGCGATAACTCATTCGTTAACCGTTGGATCGGGCTGAAATTTTTATTGAAGATTCTTCATATATCAAGGTATAATTTCACTGAAGGGATCTTAAATCTGAGCTCTCAATCGTAAGTTATGATGTCTCGAATTTTGCTGCAAAAAACATATATTTTAGTGACACTTTAGTGACACTAAAATGCGTCGTCTGGATACTTTAAAAAAAAAAAAGTTTCTGGATTGGAGCAGATCTGGTAATCGATTTGTTTGAAGGTTATAACTGTTGTGGTTGATGAGCCTGGTATTATGAAGTTGCTGGTAACAATGAGTTCCTAAAAAATCATAGGGTTCTAATAAACCCTCACCTGGATGTTGTGGTGATTAAAGTTCTAGTGATAAAGTCAAAGGTAGCAAAATCCTAATTTGGTCAGTTACTACTGCTGCTATGTTTCGTTCTACTGCCAAAGGAAACTTTCTACTGCTAGAAGCTTTTTACTACTGCTGAATATAGTAAGTTTCTACTGCTCGACTTAATTTCTACTGCTACGCTAGAGTGATTCTACTGCTGTCATGTTTTTCTGCTGCTAGCGTTATTTGTTACTACTGCTTCCTATCAAACTTTCTACTGCTACGCTAGAATTAATACTGCTGCTAGAAGTTTGAGTTTCTGCTGCTATACGTTTTTAATACTGTTCATGATCATTGTGCTGTTATTCGAAGTATATGTTGTTTGGTCATGAAGATTACGAGTAGTGAGGGGAAGCATATATATTGGAGATTTGGAACAAGTTGGTTCCAACACACACACACGGGGAAGACACACACGAGGAGATTTTTGGTTTTGGTTACTGATCTTAAAGGATTAAAGGCTTGTTTTTTATTTGTTCTTATTGGCGAAGAGGATTATTTACTGCTTATTTGACGATTAAGTGGAATTTTTCAAGGTTGTGTTTTATTATATCTTAAGGTAGGTGTTACACTTTAAAGATAACTTGTTTGTTCGTTCAAGTGACTACGAATTGACAAACACTTGAAGGAGTTACATTGTAGTTCTCAGTGTCTCATAGAAGATGAGTTTATTGTCAAGAGATTGCGATCTCCCTATACGTTAAGTATACGTTCAAAGTCAGTTTTAGTACAAGACATAAGACACAAGGTTGGTTTCTTCTACTTCAGCATCAAATTGGTAATGATTAGTTTTCTTCAACAATATATAAAGCCTACAGATTTGAAGAATCATGAAGATGGTTAACACATTGATTTCAGGGGAAGCATATTAGATACAACTGCTTATGGTGCTAAATGGAAAATTCACTAAGTGTCATACTACTGCTAGTGATAATGATACTAATGCTAGTGTATTTCATACTACTACTGGAGATGCTGAGAAGGTGAAGTAAATACACTAAGTAGATACTACTGCTAGGCTTAAAGATTCTACTGCTAGAGTTAGTTTCTACTGCCTATGTGATATTGATGTGTTTAATCATTTAATGTACATGCATCACTCGAGGGGAAGTTTCTACTGCTTATATTCCCTATTTGTTGATAACAAAAAGGGGAAGAGATGTGGTGGCATGGCATGGATTAAGGGGAAGACAAGATTGTTTCATTCATGGTGAGATTTAATTATCTCAATTTCTCTACTTCGTCTAGGGAAGTTCGTACAAGAACGTGTTTGTTTTGTCATCATCAAAAAGGGGAAGATTGCTGGGTTTTATAGATTTGATGATACAAAACAAGAAGAAAGAAACATGAGGGACTATTTGTGACAAAGAGGAAAACTACAAAGATATGAAGTTAAAGAAGATATTTTAGGAAGGTTCTTAATAAAATATCCTCATTATTAATAGTTATCTCTTTGTAAACCTAGTATCTCTGTTATATAAAGAGATACAGGGAATTAGTTTCAGTATGGGTTAAGATGTAACTCCATCAAAGGGGTGTGTGTGTAAACCTAGGCGTATGGTTCTTGTGTTAGACGCCTAGAGTTCGTGTTTGGTTTAAGCCTCAAGGATCTTTGATCCCTGTTAGAGTGTAACCATGCTATACTTGATCACATAGCATTGGGCTGTTGGTATTGTTAGTTTTAGAGATGATGACGAGAAAAACCTTGTAGCAATAAAAATGATTAGTTTGTTATTTCGCTGTGCATCGTATTGTTATTAACCGTTATTATTGTGTAATCCCTAGATGAGGTCTAACCAACCTCGAGCTTTAAACGATATTCACAATTGCCCCATGATTCACCTCTCACAGGAGTTCACACACCTAGAAGTGATGAGGGCAGCAGAGTGAAATTTAAGGAATTGATGGCTTTATGTACAACATTGTCTGATAAGGTATCCAAATTGGAAGATGAACTTCTTCTAGTTCATCAAAGGAGTCAAGTTCAGATGGTGGTGAGAGATCTTCCAAACAGGGGAGGAAGATTTAGCTTAAGGGGAAGAAGATTAACCAAACAAGGATGGATGAAAGATTGTGGATGTGTATGCACAGAAACAGGGGAGGAAGTTTAAATTGATCAAACAAGGGAGAAAGATTGGGAAAGGAGTAGTTTCATGACTCCACTTTTTCGCATCTCAATATAATATATACACCCCTTCGAAAACCATTGTGCATGAGTCTAGTAAAAGCATCATCATCTTGTATACTCTTGTCTTTTCCTACATCTGGCTCAGCAGCAGTTGTTGTATCTCCTCCTACAATGAAAGCTTCGCCTTCAACAAGCTCCACTTTCAGTTGATGGATGCTGGAAATAAGCTTTTTCATCTCTCTTCTTCATGTTCGGACATCTTTGACTTAAAATGATAAAGCTCTATCTCGAGATTATGTTGGAAATTTGGACAAAATTCTGGAGTATTATATATATATTCAGAAGGGATGAAGATATTCAAATGGAGAAAGTTCTTTCTAAGCTCTTTCAGTTTCAATTTCAGTTCACTACGTTTGTTCATCACTTGCTTGGCTTGCTGAGAGATGACTTGGCTTATTGGACTTCTTAGAGCGATTACAGGGAATATAGTATCAAGCATCCAAGATACACAGCACCATTGCCTCTTATAATTCCTTCATCCAAGGAAATTGCACCATCTTTTAGGCAATGAATGGAGCCTTAGCAAGGTACTGTTAATGTTCAAGACAAAGAAGATGATGTTATTGCTGAATGTGATACACAGATGGCAGATGAGTTACTCAAAAAGATACTTAATCTTACAGAACAAAGGAAAGCTCAGATCAAGAGTCTGACCATGTAGTGTTTGAAAGATCTTCACAATCCTCATTTAATTTAGAAGAAACTTAATGATTTGGGGTAAATCACAAGTTTAGGGGAGGATTGTTAGGAATTAAATGTTCTGAAGATTAGTATTGGGAATTAAATGGTCTGAAGATTAGTATTGGGAATTAAATGTTCTGAAGATTAGTACTGCTGGTTCATAAAGGAAAATACTCTAAGTATCGATACTACTGCTAGTGTATTCAATACTACTGCTAGTGTTGGAGATACTACTGCTGTAAGATACTGCTGCTAGAGTAAAAGATACTGCTGTTGGAGTGACTCATCCTACTGCTGAATGGATAAGTGTCGCGTATACTACTGCTGGATGGATAAGTATGTATAAGATATTTGTGTATAAAAGTCAAATATTTACGGTAGACAATATCTTAGATATGTGTTCAGTCAACATGTTGAATACACAGAACAAGTTGTATCTTAGGGACTGACACACATAACATGCAAGTAGTTCGACAAGACTTATCATTATTGTAAAGATTTCATTTGTTGTATAAAAGGGAGATCTTATCTTAGATATCAAGAGTCTAGACAAGTGCTTAGAAAATATACATTGTGTTGAACATAACAGAAATAGTTTTTCTTTGTAATAAAGATTCAAGGTTTGTAACCCTAGTGATAGTGAAGATCACTCGTATTATTCTCAATAATATTGAATCGTTTGGTGTTATACTTTCTGTTTTCATTGTTCAAATAACAAGTATCACTGTTCCATTTCCATAACCAATATCCTTCTAAGTGTGGTTAAGTAGATTCCGCATACTTAATCATATTCATTCAAAGTATCATATACAAACGTTATAAAGGACTAACATTATTCAAAGTGTATTTCAAATCCTCTCATGGTATTCCTTTGACGATTACTTCTGATCGAGATCCGAAGTTTATGAGTCATTTTTGGTGAACACTTTGGAGGAAACTTGGGACACAACTTCAATTTAGTACCACTACCCATCCCCAAACGGATGGACAAACTAAAGTTTTCAATAGAAGTTTGGGAAACATGTTAAGATGTTTCGTGGGAATGAACATTCGACAATGGGATTTATTGCTACCACAAATTGAGTTTGCATACAATCATTCCAAAAATCAATTAATTGATTGTAGTCTATTTGAAGTCGTTGGTGAACTTGTATCGACTCTGTATCTGTTAGGTGGATTCTTAAGGTGGTGAGTTGATTCTCTTCCTGTATCCTTTCGGTGGATTTTCGTTAGGTGGTGGAAATTTTATTTGTCTCGCACTACCCCCGTATCAAGTGGTACCAGAGCTTAGGTTCTAAAATCAATGGTGGGTCGAAGCCATCGTGGTCTTAATGTAGAAGGAACTCCAGTTCGTGAGAGGGATATTCGGGACATTGAGATTGATGATTTTTGGAGACAAGTGCAACAACTTCAGGAGCAACTTCAGCGTTTGCAACCACAAGATGAACATCATTCGCGACTTAGTAGCCAACCAAATAATGAAGATAGTAACGATGATGAAGAAAATCCATTTTTCCATTCCTTAAGTTCTGAAGAAGTTGAAGGTTATAATTTTCAGAATAGTGGACGAAGAAATCAATTCAGGGAATTTGATATAAAGGTTGATATTCCAGAATTTGAAGGAAGAATGCAACCTGATGAATTCCTCGATTGGCTTCACACTGTCGAGAGAGTTTTTTATTTCAAAGAAGTTTCTGAAGAAAGAAAAGTGAAGCTAGTTGCATTGAAGTTGAGAAAATACGCTAGTCTTTGGTTGGAGAACACGTAGAGACAACGAGTTCGAGATGGTAAGCGTCCTATTTGTTCTTGGGAAAAGATGAAGAGAGAACTTAAGAGGAGATTTATGCCTGATAATTATAGGCATGATGATGAACTCAAATAAGTACATTTTATTACCATCATTTATCCTATTTATTTGACTTGTTTTATAATATTATCTGTGAGAATCGATACGTTAATGTTTACTTTTGTAATTCTCAGGTAAAAACAAGTATTACGTGAAACTTGGCGATTTTGGACTAATTATGGAGCAAAATAAGCAAGATGTTAAGAGTCTACTGAAATGTACAAGATCAAGATCATTCTGCTCCAGATACGCCGCATCCTACTTCGTACATACGGCGCATCACTATCAAGATTTCACAAGTTATAATCCAAGACGGCAAAGTACATGCGCCGCATAGAGAAATGAAGTTACGCCGCATCTTCTGGCGGTGTACGAATATTCCTGAATATATTAATCTTGGACCCCACGCGAAGTTATGTCAATGCGCCGCATCTACTTATTCAATGCGCCGCATCTAACCCTCAGACAGAAACTATAAATACCCCAAAGTCAGACGAATTTTGTGTGCAAAATACGGAGTACGAGACTTAGCGAAAGACAGAAACCCTAGGACGAAGTCAGACGTATTAGCAGCACAAGACACACCTTGAGCGAAGATACAAGAGCTGTAAGAAGGTCCTGCATGTATTCAATTCATTAAGTAGTTTTGTTTTATTGTATTAGTACACTTTAATTCATCAGGATTGATGGGCCGATTCCATGTGACTACGGAAAACCATGGGCACCCCTTAAAATTGCTTTCCCATTAATTAAAGTTTATATGTTGATGTCTTTGGTGACTTTTATTAGTGCCTTGATAACCTCTGTGTCTAGCTGAGCATTGCTTGGGTCGCCATGCCCCTTCCTCGCCTATTTAAGAGACGCTAAATAAATAGGATAGACATAAGTAATCATTAAGGGTTTACTCGCCGATAAGATTAGAGCCAACGAGAAAGGGTTAATTACATACACTTCATATAAAACTAGCAATAAAACAAGTGACAAGCTACTTAATTATCAGGACAGGTCTTCTTATTTGTCTCAAGTATCTATCTGTGTACGTGTGTGCTAATCGCTGATTCGTGCCTATTAGTTTAGTTTATATTTAATCATAACCAAACCGTGCCAGCCTCTCAGGCTAAACCCCCCTTTGCGTTAGATTAGGTTGTATAGCTAACTTAAGATATTAAAATACTGATTAGAATAACTAGATAATACTTTTCACTCTTAGTGATCGACACTCTACTTACCATTATATTCATACTGACCGGGTACACTGCTCGTTAAAGTGTGTGTTATATTGATAAGTCGGCTAAATATAAATTTAAAACTTGAATACTGCTAAAACCACAACGACACACCGTGGATATAAAATTAGAGCAATACACACGCACCACCAAGTTTTTGGCGCCGCTGCCGGGGAGTGAATTGTTATTATCTGTTAATTTGATTAGTATTTTAATTAGGTTTTTCTTTTTAATTTTTAAATTCTAACCACTAACCCTGTTATATATTAGATAAATTGCACTCATTGTATTATTTTGCATATTTTCTGTTTTTGTGTGTTTTTCTTTTTGTTTGTTTTTCTTTTTGTTTTTATTTTTCTATTTTCTGCATTCTGCTATCGTTGTACTGAGCTAATTCAAACGATACGGCGCATCTATTTTCATAGATACGGCGTATTGCGTTTAATTTTTATAAGATACAACGCGTTTAATAAATTCGATACGACGCATCTTTCCCCAAGATACGGCGTATTCTGTTTTTAATAAGAAATTTTTCTAAACGATAACGCCATACGACACATCTGTTTTAACAGATACGGCGTATTTAGTATTTTAATTAAAAACAGTTTTCGAATTATTAAACAGATACGACGCATCGATTTTTGTCGATACGGCGCATCTTCTAAATCAAAAATCGGTTATATTTGCTAAAATTAGATACGTTGATTTTTGACAATCTAAAACTGATACGGCGCATTCTAAAATTATAAGCGGCGTATCTGCTTTCTGAATAAAAGTCTGATTGAATTTTAACGATTATAAGATACGGCGTATCCAACTTCTTGGATACGGCGCATCGTCTGCAGATATCAGTAACTTTTATTTTTCGTATTCCGTTTTCGTTGTTGATTTTCTGATATATTACTTTCTTGAACATACCCTACTGATGCTTTTGTGATAGTTTCAGGAAGTGCATGACCAGGAGTTCAACTAAGAACTTGATTACACCTTTCAAAGATCCTGAACGAGCCTTTCATTCGCTTAAAAGGCTTTTCAACACAAAAAGCTTTGAAATCTCAAGTTCGTTCGAGCTTGATTATTTTTCTGAAGAAAAAGAGGAAGAAGAAACAGAAGCAATGGCGGAAAACACTACTATGGAGGAGTACATGAACAAAACCCGTGCTGATTACACTTCAGGAGTTGCTAGACCAAAGTTTGATGAAAAGTCAAAATTTGAGTTGAAGGGTCAGTTTCTCAAGGAGCTAAGAGAAAATGCTTTCAGTGGATCGGAACATGAAGATGCTAATGAACATGTTGAAAAGGTCCTCGAGATTGCAGATTTGTTTACTACAGAAGGAGTCTCTGACGATCAACTCATGCTAAGAATCTTTCAAATTTCGCTTAAAGGAGCTGCTAATAAGTGGCTAAGGAATGAACCTGCTAGTTCAATCACAACGTGGGAAGATTTGAAGAGCAAATTCCTGAAAAGATATTGTCCACCTGCTAAAACTGCTAAAAAGATGGAGGCTATCAACGGTTTCAAGCAAGAGCCTGATGAAACTCTTTATCAAGCTTGGGAACGATTTAAAGACTTATTGATAAAATGCCCTCAACATTATCTAAGTCCAATGCAGGAGATAATATTGTTCTATCAAGGATTGGACGTGCCTACTAGACAAATCTTGGATGCTAAGGGAGCTGTGCCTCAAATGAGTGCAGCCAATGCTAGAAAAGCTATCCAAGAAGCTGCTGATCATTCTCAAAAATGGCACGATGGGACCTCTACTAGATTTAAGAGCAGCACTAATTTTGACGGGTTTGCTGCTATTCAAGCTCAATTGGATAAAATTAGTAGAGAGATGAAGAAGCGTGATGAGAAAGTTTATGCTGCCCAAGTTGGATGTGAAAAATGCGAAGGACCTCACTACACTAAAGATTGCCCTAATAAGAATGAAAGTGAGACGTTTGAAGAAGCATACTACACACAATTTGGACAACCATTCCGACCTTCAGGAAGATTTAGGGAAGCTACTCCGGGATACTATCAAAAGAACAACTTTAATCCCACTTATCAAGAAAGGAGGCAGACTTTGGATGACACTCTTAAGCAAATCATGGCCGATGCTGCTAAAAGACATGAAGAGAACACTGCTATGATCAAAGAAATCCGAGCTTCAACGGATACTATTACAAGAAATCAAGGAGCTTCGATCAAAGCATTGGAACAACAAATTGGACAAATGAGCAAAGTTCTTCAAGAAAGGGGATACGGAAGTTTACCTAGCTCAACTGAAACCAACCCAAGAGATCATGTCAAGGCCATAAGCACCACTGAAGAAGTCACGCCTAACATTCCTTTTCCTAGAAGATTGATGAATGGTAATGATGCTGCAAAGCCCAAATTTTTCTTTAATTCTTCAATTAGTTTAAGGAAAGGACCCAGGAAGTTTTACTTTACCTTGTTCAATTAATGATATATCTTTCAATAATGTGTTAGCTGACTTAGGAGCTAGCGTTAGTGTTATGCCCCTTAAGACATTCACTACCCTAGGACTAGGAAAATTAGCACCAACTAAGTTGCTTATTGAATTGGCTGATAAAACGGTAAAACGACCTGAAGGGATTGCTAAAAATGTGCTAGTTAAGATTGAGAAGTTTGTTTTCCCCGTAGACTTTGTTATATTAGATATGCCCGAGGATGTTAAGATTCCTTTAATCCTTGGAAGACCTTTCTTGTCTACCGCCCATGCTAAGATTGATGTGTTTAAAAGAAAAATCTCATTAAAGGTAGGGAATAATAAACTAGTCTATAAGTGCCAAGATCCTGCTAAAAGCATAATTAGAGGCGTCTATGTGCTAGGATTAAGAGAACGTATGGACCTCGATGTTGAAGCTAGGCTTATGAGAGAAACATTGATTCAAAACAACTCAACTAATCCTAAACATTGATTCAAAACAACTCAACTAATCCTAATCATGGTTGGGATAGTGATTAACCACACTTAGGATTTTAATTTATTTGTTTTGTTTATTTTTATTATTTTTTTTACACCAATTTATATCCCAAATATTATCCATACCCTATTCTTTATCCGACCAAACCTTTGATTTATTGAGATTAGGGATTTGAGCAATCTTAAGTATCGTAGTCGTGGATTCGGCTATGTATTTATGATTTTGTCACCCTTTTTGATATATTATTATTGGTGAAGTTTGGACCTATCTTTAGCCTGTTCGAGTTAAGGATTTGAGCAATTGCAAGTATCGTGTTCGTGGATTCGATCATGTATTTGTGATTTTGTCGCATTTTCTGGAATTTGAGATCGATAGTGAATAAGAATAATTAACCCTTAAGCCTAAAAACCCTTTTTACCGCTTTAGACTTGTTATTCCTTAGCTTTAGTGGTGGAGATGTGTAAACTTGCCAAGCTTATGATAGAATATTCGTCGTAACTGGACAGTTAAACGATTAGATTTGCTTTAATCGAATATTTTATTTTACTTCTAAATCGTTAAGTGTTTAGTTGTGTGATTATGATAAAACGAATACATGCTTAAATATAAAAATAAATCCTAATATTTTTAGGATACATTTTCATAAGATTAATTCTAAGGTTTACTTGGGGACAAGTAAAGTTCAAGTGGGGGGATATTTGATGAACTCAAATAAGTACATTTTATTACTATCATTTATCCTATTAATTTGACTTGTTTTACTATATTATGTATGAGGATTGATACTTAATCGCTTACTTTTGTAATTCTCAGTTGAAAACAAGCATTTGGTGAAACTTGTCGATTTTGGACTAATTACGGAGCAAAACAAGCATAAAGTGAAGAGTCTACTGAAATGGACAAGATCAAGTCAAATCTGCTCCAGATGCGCCGCATCTCACTCATGACATGCGCCGCATCGCTATCAAGATCTCACCAGATACGATCCAAGATTCAAGAGGACATGCGCCGCATCCAAAGATAAAGATACGCCGCATCTTCTGGCGGTGTGCGAATATTCCTGAATATTATAATCTTGGACCCCACGCGAAGTTAAGTACATGCGCCGCATCTACTTAATAGATGCGCCGCATCTTACCCTCAGACAGAAACTATAAATACCCCAAGACCAGACGAATTCAAGAGGCCATATATAATATATACGAGACCGAAGACCAAAAACCCTAGGACGAATTCAGTCAAGGCAGCAGCACAAGACACACTCAAATCAAGGATACAAGAGCTGTAAGAAGGTGCTGCATGTGTTTAATTCATTAAGTAGTTTTGTTTTATTGTGTTAGCAAACTTTAATTCATCAGGATTGATGGCTTGTGTAATGTGACAACGAAAAGATTACACTCCCTTAAAACTGCTTTCCCATCAATTAAAGTTTATATGTTGATGTCTTTGGTTACTACTTATTAGTGCATTGATAACCTCTGTGTTTATTAGTGGCCTGCGCATTTGACTGCGGAAAATAATGTGGCTCCCACGGTTGTTACTAAATTGATCACTTAGGAATAACTTTTAGACATAAGTAATCATTAAGGGTTTACTCGCCGATAAGAATAGGACCAACGAGAAAGGGTTAACTACATACACTTCATATAAAGCTATCAATAAAACAAGTGACAAACTACTTAATCATAAGGATAGATCTTCTTATTGTCTCGAGTATTTATCTGTGTACGTGTGTGCTACTTGCTGATTCGTGCCTATTGGTTTAGTTTATTATTTAATTGCAACCAAATCGTGCCAGTCTCTCAGGCTGAAACCCCCTTGCGTTAGAATATTAAAATACTGATTAGAATAACTAGATAATACGTTCCACTCTTAGTGATCGACACTCTACTTACCATTATATTCATACTGACCGGGTACACTGCTCGTTAAGTGTGTGTGTTATTGATAAGTCGGCTAAATATAAATTTAAAACTTGAGTAGGCATTAAAACTGCTAAACCGCAACGACACATCACGCGCATCAAGTTTTTGGCGCCGCTGCCGGGGAGTGAATTGTTATTATCTGTTAATTTGATTAGTATTTTAATTAGGTTTTTAATTTTTTATCTAACCGCTAATTTTGTTGTGTATTAGATTAATTTGCATTCATTGTACTATTTTGCATATTTTCTGTTTTTGTGTGTTATTTGTTTGCTTTTGTTTATTTTTGTGTGTTTTTATTTGTTTTTTTTATTTTTCGTATTTTTTGTTTTCTGCGGTCGTTGTACTGAGCTAAATCGAACGATACGGCGCATCTGATTCCTCAGATACGGCGTATTGCGTTCAATTTTTTTTATAAAATACAACGCGTTTAATTAATTCGATACGACGCATCTTTTCCCCAAGATACGGCGTATCTGTTTTTAATAAAAAAAAAATTTCTCTAAACATTAACGCCATACGACGCATCTGCTTTAGCAGATACGGCGTATCTATTATTTTAATTAAAAACAGTTTTCGATTAATTAAACAGATACGGCGTATCGATCTCTGTCGATACGGCGTATCTTCTAAATCAAAAATCTTATATTTTGAATCGTAACGAAAATACGGCGCATTAACATTTGTTAATACGACGAATATAATTTGATAAATATAGTTGATTTTTGATATTTACTTTGATCGGTCCGCTACTCTCGTGTGCAAGTTGTTTATTTTCAGGATAAAAGATGATTCAAGCATCACCATGATGGACTACATTCTGAACAAACCCGAGAGAAGCTAGCTGGAGTGATCAAAACGTGACCTCTTCGATTATTCTACCAGCCCAAAGGGAAGTTCTCTACTATATAATCTCAATCCTACTTATCCGTACAATACATCTGATTAAAATTGTAATCTTAATTTTGTACGCTTTAAAACGATATTTGTTCCAAACCTCGGAATAAATCCTTATCCACTAAACAATAAGATTATAATTGTTAATAAAACGTTTATACCTATTGCTCTTATTTTGAATTAAATTACATCATATGGTATGACCGTTTAACCCCAATTTGATGTATAAAGAATCGTGTTGCGGAAGCCAAGGTACGTTCCTTATTTAAATTTCGTTCACTAATATAGCGATACGGCGGATCTAAAAATCCAAAGCGCCGTATCTCTGACCAACTAGGACTCATTGACTAGTCAACGAAACTAAATAGATACGGCGCATCCCACTTTTCAATACGGCGCATCCTTTTAGCCTATAAATACGACAGGAATGCGCCGGATCTAAAATCTTTAACGCATAAAAAACACACAGTTAAGAACTTCACACACTAAAAGTTATACTCTAATTCCGATCATCCTTCTTAAATCCACCTTTAATCCGATCTAGAATCTTTCTCCTAATCATCAAATTAAGGTAATCATTCCATTTCGATTTAATCTTGGTTAATACGAAAATTAGGGTTTATGTGGTTAATCCGATTTGTGCTTAAATGATATAGATATGGTTAGAGTTAGTAATAGATGATCTTCCCCGTACTTAACTTGCGTTAATAATCGAATTTCTAGGCAAGTTTGATTTGAACGGAAATTTGAGAAAATGAATTCGGTTTTGAATATTTAGCGGGAAGGTGGATTAGTAACATGTAAGGAGCCTTTAGAACTGATTTACGGAGTATATTATAGTGTGATGTTTAGTGGTAGTTTACGTCACGGATACGGATTCTTTAAAATGCTTGCCTGATTCCTTTTATTTATACTGATATGCTTTAGATGCGGCGCATCTAGGTTGATTGATGCGGCGTAACGACTATTTCCAAAATTTATAAAATTCTAGATACGCCGTATTGATTAATCTAGATACGACGCATCCCAATACGCCGTATCTCAACTCTTGCTCCGCATCTCTTATATTTCATGCAGATACGCCGCATTGATTAAATCAGATGCGCCGTATCTACCTATCTTGCAGATTGTTTACTAACTTTAAAAATTTGTTTCAGATGGCACTACCAGAAGCAGCACAGAGACACCAGTGGTTACGATTCGAGGATATGGGTCTAACCCCTGGCACTTTGGAGGATTATTTACGGAGACTTGAGTCGATTTACTTCAGGAGGATATTCAGGGTACAGGTTTTAGATTTTGCTGACGTAGGCTTGGTTGGGCATGGACATGCTGCTGAGAGTTTACAGCATAGGATGGAGATGGTGGTCACTGGAGATGATGAGGAGGAGGTGTTTAGATATAGTGCTTGGGAGAGACTGTTCAGGATCGATGAGCCTATTATCAGGGAGCTCATGCTGGAGTTCTTTAGTACATTTTACTACAGAGAGACGAATACGGGTTTAGATATTGCCGACACCCTGGTGTTTAGACTGGGTGGGGTGTCGAGGCAGATGTCGATGAGACAGTTTATCCTGGCCATGGGTTTGCATACAGCTGAGGAGCTTGAGTCAGATGGGTTTACCCGATATTGGGATGATAGTTTGCGGGCGGTCCCTGACAGAGGATTGTTCAGTGATTACTGGGATAGGATTTCTTCGGGGGGTGATATCACTACTTCCACCCCCTCATACACTTTGATCAGGGAGCTGATGAGGAGGCTGTGCCACAGGCTGATTGCACTTACCATTGCTGGGAGGGGTCAGTCACCTGAGAAGGTGACCACTCTGGACCTCTTCCTCCTTAGGAGCATGGATGAGGGGTTGTCGGTGAACATCCCCCATTTTTTGGCACACTACCTCCACCGATCAGCTGCAGGGAGAGATCGGAGGAGCCAGATGACTGGCGGGCATTTTGTTTCTCGGCTGGCCCGCCATTTTGGAGTCATTGGAGCGGAGATCCCAGCGGGACTGGAGGTTGTACTGACCCATCTCCCGGTTATTGACAGGGATTACTTGGTTAGGCTTGGGATATGCCAGCAGGCTATGGGAGAGTACGTTTGGGTAGAATTAGGGCCCGCCAGAGCTGTAGGACCAGAGGCGGAGCAGGGAGGCCCTCAGGGACCTCCGGCTGCTGCTCCAGCCCATCAAGAGGAGCCGTAGGCACCAGTACCCCCACCAGTCCCTGTACGCACCATAGGTCAGAGACTTGACGCAGTCGAGGGAGAGTTGAGAGCCCTGAGGAGGGACTCGGAGTGGTTGGTTATGAGTGTGAGCAGACTATTGGAGCATCAGGGTATTACCCACACCCATTCAGATGGTACTCATGTTACGGGAGTGACACGTGCATACGAGCGCAGAGTCCGCCCTAGGACTGATGGAGCCAGCACTTCCGGGACCCATCCAGACGACCTCACTCACCCATGATCTTACTCTCTTGATTTTACTGACATTGTTCCACATATTATTATTATTTTTTGGATTGTACTGATCACTATTCTCGTGTATATATTTAATGTTTCAGTTTATGTTTCTTGTTATATTTGATGAAGACTGGCATTAAGTTCAGCATGAGAGTACGAGAGGACGTGAGAGATCAAACCGTGGAACGAGTCATTTTACAGCAGACTGTTATCAGTCTGTTTGGTAACCACATGCGCCGCATCTGGTAAACAGATGCGACGCATCCTATCCTTTATTTCGTTTTATTTTTGTGTCATGCCGCAGAGGATACGGCGCATCTCAATCCTGAGATGTGACGCATCTCCTGCAACGGTCATATCTTATTTTATTTTTTTCTGCAATTTTTATTTTCGAATTTAAAACTTTTTATCAGTTTATTTTAATGCGGCGCATCCCTGGTTAAGGATGCAGCGCATCTTTTATTCTGATCCGTATTTATTCCAGGCTCGATACAGCGTATCTTCTTCCATAAGATACGGCGCATCGACTGACCTGATGATTTTCATTTTTAATTTTTTATGTTTTATTTTTTCCTAACTACTAATGTATTATGCAAGTTTGAACCTTTCTTATCTTAGGTTTGTTTTAAAGTGTTGGTGGTATTATAGATTCCTGCATTTCCTGTGGATACATCTTATATGAAGCTTAAACGTTCTAATCCACAAGAAAGATGATTTTTGCTCTACTACTAATGGTGGATCATACCGAGCAAATCTCAGGGGAGTTTTTCTGTTCTAATTCTTTTATTTTCCAGTTTTTAACCTTTTATACGAACAACGAGGACGTTGTTTAACTTAAGTGGGGGGATTGGAGAATTAGAACACTTAACATTTACTTGTCCTAAACTTTTCAAAATATGCTTAAAATGTGCTTAATATATCAAAATTTAAATTTTTTAGCATGTTTTTGTTTAAGATCTAAGTTGCATAGCTGCACACATGACGTTATTTTCAAAAAATTGTGATTTTTCAAAATTCACAAATCTATGAGTGTGCCGGTGACTTGTAAACTTTAGAACTTGGCTTGTATACTATTCGAGACCACCATAATAAGTATTATTTATATAATTGGAATGACTTGTCTAAATTGGTAAATTTCTAGGATTACACCCAAATAGCCTTATATATTATGTGTTATTAGCTAACTACACTGGTTAGTTAACCCCCGTATAAACCCTTTTTGTTACTCTCATTTTTAGAGTAAGATACCCCTAGAAAAACACTCAGAGCCATTCCTTTCGTTTCTTACACCTATGTTTAAAATGTTTCGTTACACCTTACACCTTAGCCTACCCTGTAGATTAGAATCCGTGGTTGGTTAATTGCTATAGGCAAAGTGTGTTTCCTTACATTACCTGTGTTCGCTTGCGTAATTCATTATCTATGGTTAGGTCGGGAAATTGCACAATGCAATTGGAGTGAAAGTAAATATTGTATATCTTTGAGTTTATTTTTCGTGTGTTTACTACTTTCACTATTACCGTTATTTCTGAAGTCATGAAAAGTATGGAAAAATTATCCAGATTTATTGTTATAGTGATGTGGTAAAATTTTACACATCTATGTTACTACTAAAAAAAAAAAAAAAAAAAAAAAAAAAAAAAAAAAAAAAAAAATCGAAAAAATGAGAAAAGAAAAAGAAAAAAAGAAGAAAGTTGGATGTTTGTTTTAACCAACGATATAAAGTTATGTAAGTGGTCGATATCACCACTATTTGTTGTACATTATATTTATGGATTGAATGGGAGTTGGCAGTTATGGGAACGTCAACTAAGGTTTATTCTTTGATTAAGATCTTGTTGAGTATAATTCGTGTCTACCTAAAGCGTGTGTTTCAAGTGTTAAAGCGTGAGTTATTCAATGATATGAGTCTTATTCATGGGATGGTTGGGATAGTGATTAACCACACTTAGGATTTTAATTTATTTGTTTTGTTTATTTTTTTTATTTTATTTTACACCAATTTATATCCCAAATATTATCCATACCCTATTCTTTATCCGACCAAACCTTTGATTTATTGAGATTAGGGATTTGAGCAATCTTAAGTATCGTAGTCGTGGATTCGGCTATGTATTTATGATTTTGTCGCCCTTTTTGATATATTATTATTGGTGAAGTTTGGACCTATCTTTAGCCTGTTCGAGTTAAGGATTTGAGCAATTGCAAGTATCGTGTTCGTGGATTCGATCATGTATTTGTGATTTTGTCGCATTTTCTGGAATTTGAGATCGATAGTGAATAAGAATAATTAACCCTTAAGCCTAAAAACCCTTTTTACCGCTTTAGACTTGTTATTCCTTAGCTTTAGTGGTGGAGATGTGTAAACTTGCCAAGCTTATGATAGAATATTCGTCGTGACTGGACAGTTAAACGATTAGATTTGCTTTAATCGAATATTTTATTTTACTTCTAATTCGTTAAGTGTTTAGTTGTGTGATTATGATAAAACGAATACATGCTTAAATATAAAAATAAATCCTAACATTTTTAGGATACATTTTCATAAGATTAATTCTAAGGTTTACTTGGGGACAAGTAAAGTTCAAGTGGGGGGATATTTGATGAACTCAAATAAGTACATTTTATTACTATCATTTATCCTATTAATTTGACTTGTTTTACTATATTATGTATGAGGATTGATACTTAATCGCTTACTTTTGTAATTCTCAGTTGAAAACAAGCATTTGGTGAAACTTGTCGATTTTGGACTAATTACGGAGCAAAACAAGCATAAAGTGAAGAGTCTACTGAAATGGACAAGATCAAGTCAAATCTGCTCTAGATGCGCCGCATCTCACTCATGACATGCGCCGCATCGCTATCAAGATCTCACCAGATACGATCCAAGATTCAAGAGGACATGCGCCGCATCCAAAGATAAAGATACGCCGCATCTTCTGGCGGTGTGCGAATATTCCTGAATATTATAATCTTGGACCCCACGCGAAGTTAAGTACATGCGCCGCATCTACTTAATAGATGCACCGCATCTTACCCTCAGACAGAAACTATAAATACCCCAAGACCAGACGAATTCAAGAGGCCATATATAATATATACGAGACCGAAGACCAAAAACCCTAGGACGAATTCAGTCAAGGCAGCAGCACAAGACACACTCAAATCAAGGATACAAGAGCTGTAAGAAGGTGCTGCATGTGTTTAATTCATTAAGTAGTTTTGTTTTATTGTGTTAGCAAACTTTAATTCATCAGGATTGATGGCTTGTGTAATGTGACAACGAAAAGATTACACTCCCTTAAAACTGCTTTCCCATCAATTAAAGTTTATATGTTGATGTCTTTGGTTACTACTTATTAGTGCATTGATAACCTCTGTGTTTATTAGTGGCCTGCGCATTTGACTGCGGAAAATAATGTGGCTCCCACGGTTGTTACTAAATTGATCACTTAGGAATAACTTTTAGACATAAGTAATCATTAAGGGTTTACTCGCCGATAAGAATAGGACCAACGAGAAAGGGTTAACTACATACACTTCATATAAAGCTATCAATAAAACAAGTGACAAACTACTTAATCATAAGGACAAATCTTCTTATTGTCTCGAGTATTTATCTGTGTACGTGTGTGCTACTTGCTGATTCGTGCCTATTGGTTTAGTTTATTATTTAATTGCAACCAAATCGTGCCAGTCTCTCAGGCTGAAACCCCCTTGCGTTAGAATATTAAAATACTGATTAGAATAACTAGATAATACGTTCCACTCTTAGTGATCGACACTCTACTTACCATTATATTCATACTGACCGGGTACACTGCTCGTTAAGTGTGTGTGTTATTGATAAGTCGGCTAAATATAAATTTAAAACTTGAGTAGGCATTAAAACTGCTAAACCGCAACGACACATCACGCGCATCAAACGGCGTGGAAATTAAGGTCGAGCAAGGAGTGTTCAATATTACTGAACTGGCGATGAGGGAGTGCGATGCTTCCGACTCTTTCAGTGATCGGTATTAAGGAGCTGAACGTGAGTCTAACTTGAAGACTCTGGAATAAAGACAAGTGCTGACCGGGAGACAACCCGGAGAAAATTTTTACTATTCTGTTTTGTGTCGAGTCAGTCAGGCCTGCATAAGATACGGCGCATCTCAATCTTAAGATGCGACGCATCGCCTGCACTGGTCATGTCTTACTTTATTTTCTGCATTTTTATTTTTAACTTTAAAACTTTCTGTCAGTATTTTAATGCGGCGCATCCCTGGTTAAGGATGCGACGCATCTTCTATTCTGATTCGTACTTATTCCAGGCTCGATACGGCGTATCTTCTTGCATAAGATACGGCGTGTCGACTGACCTGATGATTTTCATTTTAATTTTTTTAAGTTTTATTTTTACTAACTACTAATGTATTACGCAAGTTTGAACCTTCTTAACTCAGGTGTGTTAAAGTCTTGATGGTATTATAGATTCCTGCATTTCCTGTGGATACATCAAATATGAAGCTTAAACGTTCTAATCCACAAGAAAGTTGATTTTTGCTCTTATACGAATAATGGAGGATCATACCGAGCAAATCTCAGGGGAGTTTTTCTGTTCTAATTCTTTTATTTTCTAGTTTTTAATCTTTTATACAAACAACGAGGACTGATGCGTGGTTTTGCGACCTTACAACAGGTTTTACCTCTCGAGGGATCTCAAGAGGCTTACAACCCCACCAGGCAGTGTACCTGACCGATGTAGTATAGTGTAGTGGTAAGTACGGGGGATTGATCGTTCTCCACAGGGAATAGTGTCGTTAGGATTGAAAAACTACTCTAATAGGTCTAAGGGTGAGAGAAGATTCTTTTTGTATTTTTATATTTTATGAAAGCAATTAAAATCTCGGGTTTGAAGGAGTGGGCGGAATTAGTTGCTAGTCAACTAACCCAAATAACTACGAATGCAAATAAAATAAAATAACTGAAAATGAAAAGGTTGATGAAACTTATGTGGAGAGAAATGTGTTTACTTAGATTTCCTTACTCCCTAACTATCTTTTACCGGTTGATTAGTGTGTATTAATTGCGTGGATGACGGGTGTATTCCTTAATACCAATCGTGGGGTGGCGTACGTACTTCCCCAACTCTACAAGCTCCTACTTCACTCCTATGTCGAGCCGGCTAAGAAGCTCCTAACATGGGATCACTAGAATTCGCTCATGCATTAAATACAACCATAAAAACCTTAGTACGCATTGGTTCATGTTTCTTAAGACGTTCAAGCAAGTTACCGAATAGGAGGTTAGCCAGTTTTCTTAAGCCTAACATCTATAAACAATCATCCAATACAATTAATAACACACTAACAACCAATAATCAATAGCTAGGTTTCATTAGATCTAAGCAAACACAAGATAAATCTAGCCTAGCATGTTAATCAAAAGACAAGAACAAGATATAATCAAACAACACATAAACATATTGATTGATTAAATGATAACTTATCTTCAATTAAACATGGGAGATCCAAGGGTATGAAAACCCTTAAAAATGGCAGAAATTCGTCTTAGGGTTTCTCCTCACAAAGTTGCACACTAATGACAAAAAATTGCAAAACTATATATAGAGTTTAGGGGCTGACGGCGTCACGTTGTAGATCTTGACGCCGTCACCTCGCCGTGTCTAGGGTTCCCGGATGGCCTTCCTGATGCCGTCCCTCTTTAGTGCTCCAAAATCCGCTCTGGCTTATCACATGTTGACGCCGTCAGAAATAGGCTTGACGCCGTCTCTCTTTAGCTTAAACCGTGACGACCTTGATCACTTCAAAGGGTGACGCCGTCAGATTTTCCATTGTAAAATTCTCTGGCTTATCATGTGTATTTTTCATATCCACCTTTTTTGCCAAGCCATGACGCCGTCAGGAACAATCCCTGACGCCGTCAAAGGTACTTTTCCAGCCTATTTTGAGACTTTGTCGTTTTCTTCACTTTTATGCTCCAAAAACGTCCAAAATGCTTCCTTTTCCAGATTTCTTCTCCAAAGTACCTAAAATGACAAAAGGAACGATTTAGGGCAATATTTGATCAAATAAATATGATTGAGGGCTTAAATGACCTCCTAAAAGCGGTACACTTTTCGCTTCATCAAGGACGTTGTTTAACTTAAGTGGGGGGATTGGAGAATTAGAACACTTACTTGTCCTAAACTTTTTCAAAATATGCTTAAAATGTGCTTAATATATCAAAATTTAAAATTTTTAGTATGTTTTTGTTTAAGTCTAAATTACATAGCTGCACACATAACATTATTTCCAAAAATTGTGAACTTTTCAAAATTCACAAATCTATGAGTATGCCGGTGACTTGTAAACTTTAGAACTTGGCTTGTATACTATTCGAGACCACCATAATAAGTATTATTTACATAATTGGAATGACTTGTCTAAATTGGTAAATTTCTAGGATTACACCCAAATAGCCTTTATATGTTATGTGATATTAGCTAACTACACTGGTTAGTTAACCCCCGTATAAACCTTTTGTTACTCTCACTTTTAGAGTAAGATACCCCTAGAAAAACACTCAGAGCCATTCCTTTCGTTTCTTACACCTTTGTTATAATGTTTCGTTACACCCTTACACCTTAGCCTACCCTGTAGATTAAAATCCGTGGTTAATTGCTTTAGGCAAAGTGTGTTTCCTTACATTACCTGTGTTCGCGTGCGTAATTCATTATCTTTTGTTGAGTCAGGAAATTGCACAATGCAATTTGTATGAAAGTAAATATTGTATATCTTTGAGTTTATTTTTCGTGTGTTTACTACTTTCACTATTACAGTTATTTCTGAAAGTATGAAATTTATGGATAAAATTATCCGGAAAGAAAGTGATAGAAAAGTTGTGAAATTTTACACATCTATGTTTATGTTAGCAGTTTGAAAAAGAAAAAGAAAAAAAAATCGAAAAAATGAGAAAAGAAAAAGAAAGAAAAAGTTGGATGTTTGTTTTAACCAACTTATGTAAAGTTTTGTACTAAGTGGTCGATATCACCACTATTTGTTGTATATTATATTTATGGATTGAATGGGAGTTGGCCATTATGGGAACGCCAACTAAGGTTATTCTTTGATTGAGATTTTGTTGAGTATAATTCGTGTCTACCTAAAGCGTGTGTTTCAAGTGTTAAAGCGTGAGTTATTCAATGATATGAGTCTTATTCATGGGATGGTTGGGATAGTGATTAACCACACTTAGGATTTTAATTTATCTGTTTTGTTTATTTTTCCTTTTACACCAATTTGTATCCCAAATATTATCCATATCCTAAATTATTCTTTATCCAAACCTTTGATTTATTGTGATTAGGGATTTGAGCAATCTTAAGTATCGTAGTCGTGGATTCGGCTATGTATTTATGATTTTGTCGCCCTTTTTGATATAATATTATTGGTAAAGATTACTTGGTCCTATCTTTAGCCTGTTCGAGTTAAGGATTTGAGCAATTGCAAGTATCGTGTTCGTGGATTCGATCATGTATTTTTGATTTTGTCGCCTTTTCTGGAATTTGAGATCGATAGAGATTAAGGAGAATGATTAACCCTTAACCAACAAACCCTTTTTACCGCTTTAGACTTGTTATTCCTTGGCTTTAGTGGAGGAGATGCGTATACTTGCCAAGCTTATGATAGAATATTCGTCACGACTGGACAGTTAAACGATTAGATTTGCTTTTATCAAAATATTTTATTTTATTTCTAATTCGTTAAGTGTTTGGTTGTGCAATTATGACAAAACGAATACATGCTTAAATATAAAAATAAATCCTAATATCTTTTAGGATACATTTTCATATGATTTATTCTAAGGTTTACTTGGGGACAAGTAAAGTTCAAGTGGGGGGATATTTGATGAACTCAAATAAGTACATTTTATTACCATCATTTATCCTATTTATTTGACTTGTTTTATTATATTATCTGTGAGAATCGATACGTTAATGTTTACTTTTGTAATTCTCAGGTAAAAACAAGTATTATGTGAAACTTGGCGATTTTGGACTAATTATGGAGCAAAACAAGCAAGATGTTAAGAGTCTACTGAAATGTACAAGATCAAGATCATTCTGCTCCAGATACGCCGCATCCTACTTCGTAGATACGGCGCATCACTATCAAGATTTCACAAGTTATAATCCTAGACGGCAAAGTACATGCGCCGCATAGAGAAATGAAGTTACGCCGCATCTTCTGGCGGTGTACGAATATTCCTGAATATATTAATCTTGGACCCCACGCGAAGTTAAGTCAATGCGCCGCATCTACTTATTCAATGCGCCGCATCTAACCCTCAGATAGAAACTATAAATACCCCAAAGTCAGACGAATTTTGTGTGCAAAATACGGAGTACGAGACTTAGCGAAAGACAGAAACCCTAGGACAAAGTCAGACGTATTAGCAGCACAAGACACACCTTGAACGAAGATACAAGAGCTGTAAGAAGGTCCTGCATGTATTCAATTCATTAAGTAGTTTTGTTTTATTGTATTAGTACACTTTAATTCATCAGGATTGATGGGCCGATTCCATGTGACTACGGAAAACCGTAGGCACCCCTTAAAATTGCTTTCCCATTAATTAAAGTTTATATGTTGATGTCTTTGGTGACTTTTATTAGTGCATTGATAACCTCTGTGTCTAGCTGAGCATTGCTTGGGTCGCCATGCCCCTTCCTCGCCTATTTCAGAGACGCTAAATAAATAGGATAGACATAAGTAATCATTAAGGGTTTACTCGCCGATAAGATTAGAGCCAACGAGAAAGGGTTAATTACATACACTTCATATAAAACTAGCAATAAAACAAGTGACAAGCTACTTAATTATCAGGACAGGTCTTCTTATTTGTCTCAAGTATCTATCTGTGTACGTGTGTGCTAATCGCTGATTCGTGCCTATTAGTTTAGTTTATATTTAATCATAACCAAACCGTGCCAGCCTCTCAGGCTAAACCCCCCTTTGTGTTAGATTAGGTTGTATAGCTAACTTAAGATATTAAAATACTGATTAGAATAACTAGATAATACGTTCCACTCTTAGTGATCGACACTCTACTTACCATTATATTCATACTGACCGGGTACACTGCTCGTTAAAGTGTGTGTTATATTGATAAGTCGGCTAAATATAAATTTAAAACTTGAATACTGCTAAAACCACAACGACACACCGTGGATATAAAATTAGAGCAATACACACGTACCACCACATGATTGTTTTCTTAAGCATCACAATCTCAAACAAAAGGAGTTATCCGCTGAAGACTACACTGCCGAGTTTGTTGATGCAAATAATGTTCTAAAAACGTTATTTATATCTTTCGATTACTTCACGTTTTGAGGATGACAAAATGTGAAATCATGTTACGTTAAAATTAACGTAAACAAGTTTTTAATCGGAAGATCCCGTTTCTACGCAAATCACTCTAGAACAAATTTACAACTTGACAAATGATCAATGTTGGGTCTAAAAGATGCTGCTGATTCGAGAAACATAACTCTGCTGAATAGTTATGTGACTCTGCTGATTAGTATAATGACTCTGCTGTTTGTGACTTTGCTGGTTGGAAGAATAAGCAAAGTGTAACTCTGCTGCTAGCTCACGAAGACTCTGCTGCTAGACTAGTTACTCTGCTGCTTATTAGATATGTATAGTATGTTAAGGATAAGTATAGAAAAGATACGTAAGATATTTTTCTTGTATAGAAAGTCTTGTAAACCGACTAGGACTCCTTACGCTATAAAAGGAGGATCTAGGGTTAGGTTAGATGTACGTATCATTATTGTTTACACTTCAAGGTTTCTTGTAACCCTATTGCTGTCGAGCAATCGTATTAATATATTGAAGTGTTGTTTGAGAATTCGTTTGTGTTTTAATTCTTCTTAAGATATTAAGTTCCGCATAATATTTGATATACAACTCAAGATCAGTTTCTATACCGATTGTCTTAGATTTATCTAAAGCAATTAATAAGATCGTGAAGCTCAACTGGGATCATCAAGTGGTATCAGAGCTTGTGATCTAGAAACTGGTACCAAGAAGAATTACTGAATACAAGATCTGCTAATCATCAAAGTAAGCAATGGATTCCGATTCAACACACATGGTTACTGCATCAAGAGTTCCCATGCTCAAGACTGGAGAGTATGAGATCTGGAAGATGAGAATTCAACAATACATGAGAATGGTTGATTACTCACTCTGGGAAGTTGTTCAGAATGGCGACGTTGTGCAAACCAAGACTGCTACTGGATCAGTCTTAACTCTCAAGACAAGTGAGGAGAAAGCACAGAGAAGATTGGAGGTTAAGGCTCACAGTATTCTCATGATGGGAATACCTAATGATTATCAATTGAGTTTTAATCATATTGAGTCTGCTAAGGAGTTGTGGGAAGCAATTGAACTTCGATTTGGTGGGAATGAAGCTACCAAGAAATCAAGAAAGAATCTACTGAAGCATCAGTTTGAAACTTTCACTGCTTTAAGTTCTGAGAACATTGAGGGAACTTATGATCGACTTCATCAGCTATCCAGTCAGATGGCTCTTTTGAAGATTGAGCCATCTCAAGAAGATGTCAATCTTAAGTTTCTGAGAAGTCTATCTTCTGAATGGAACACTCATACAGTGGTTTGGAGGCACAAGGAAGATTTTGATACTATGACATTGGATGATCTGTATAACAACTTGAAGGTTTATGAATCTGAAGTGAAGAGATTGTCAAGTTCATCTTCTACCACAAATAATCTTGCTTTTGTTTCCTCAAGTAACAAGAGTTCTGGTAGTCATCAAGAACAGCACTCTGCTGCTGGTACTTTTGCTCCTGTTGTTGGTTCACATGTCTCTGCTGCTGACTCCACCAACACCAACACCATCAGTGATGCTGCTATTTGTGCTTATTTGGCTGAACTTACTACAAGTACTTCAGTCATGCCTCAAGATCTGGATGAACTTGATCCTGATGATGTTGAAGAGATTGATATGCAATGGCAGTTTGCAATGTTAACAATGAGGGCAAGAAGGTTTCTTAAAAGAACTGGTAAAGAGATGAAGTTTAGAAGGAACAAGAATGTGGGGTTTGACAAATCAAAGGCTGAATGTTTTAACTGTCGAAAGAAGGGACACTTTGCAAGAGAGTGCAGAGCACCAAAAAGGAACAATGAGAATTTCAAGAAGTCTGCTGATGAAGAGCCAAATCCTACTACTGCTATGGTGTCATGTGATGGGTTAGGAGAGTATGACTGGAGTGATCATGCTGAAGATGGTCCAAATTGTGCATTGATAGCTGAAGAGGAACCACAAGTACAACATTTTGCTCTCATGGCCTATTATTCTTCTGGATCAGACTCTGAGGTATCCAATGAATCATCTTGTTCATTTAAATCATGTTCTGATACAATTGAGATACTTAAGTCTAGCAATGGAAACCTTAAAAAGGAAAATGAAATACTTAAGTTAGATAATCTTAGTTATGAATATGGTTTAAAGAACTTAGAAGAAAAGCTTGAATTTTATAAAAAGACTGAAATTGAATATCTTGATAAGATCACTATTCTAGAAAAAGAACTTATTAAGAAAGATTGTGAGATTCAGGTTCTAATGGGAAAAGTAGAAGAGGCTGAAAAGGCTAAAGATTCAGCTATAAGTGAGACTGAAAAACACATTGTTAGGGTGGAAAAACAACAATTTGCCACTGACATTCTCAGTAAACCATTAGGAAGACACTTTAATGGTATAGGATATAATGTTGTTGCTCACCCTAAGAAGCTTAGTGCCAATGCCCCTCCTACTAGGACATTGACTTTCATATCTGAGTCTGAGGCCAAACCTGTAGGTGAAACTAGTAAACCTGTAGTTGAAACTAGTGAAAAAGAAATAGAGTCACCTAAGGTTGAGTTAAAGAAGTATGAACAAGCACCCCTGATTGAAGATTGGGTGTCTGACAGTGATGATGATGAAGTGGAATCTGATTCAACCCCTAAGAACAAAAAGGAAGAAATTCCTACTGTTGTTGAATCAAAAGTACCTAAGGCTAAAAAGGTTGAGTTTGTTAAGCCTAGGTTTGGTAAAGGTATCTCTAGGAAGATGGCTGAGTATGAATACAAACCTAGAGTATATCCTAAGAAACCCAATAACTTGCCTAGAGGAAACCAGAGAAATTGGAACAACCTAGTTTCACAAAGATTAGGTACTGATTTTCAATTACTTAAGAAGGCTTGTTATGGTTGTGGTAGTTTTGAACATCTGCAAGATGAGTGCTACTACCATCAGAAACCAGGTAGGAACCAGTACACAAGGGTGAACCATAGAAACTTTGCTAGAATGACTCACCCTCACCCCAAAAGAAACATGGTTCCCAAGGAAGTTTTGATGAGAGATGGTACTTCTAGAGTTATCTCTCCTATTGCACCAACAGGGCCCATAAAGAAGGATATAGTTGATTCTGCTGTTAAGGCAAACTCTGCTGTTAAGGCAGACTCTGCTGTTTTGCCTAAAGTTGTTACTGATACTGTTGTGGGCAATCATTTTTATGCTGTTAAAGCCTCAGCTTGCTGGGTCTGGAAACCTAAAGTTAAAGTTTTGGATCATGTTCTCAGACATAGCAGTGCACCAATGCAGTTGAAGAAATTTGACTACTTTGATGCACAAGGTAGATCCAAGTCAGTAATGGCTTGGGTCCCAAAGAGAAACTAATTCTCTTACTTTTTGTGCAGGGCAATCTACAAAAGGAGCTAAAGGACAAATGCATTTTTTATAGTGGATGCTCTTCACACATGACAGGAGACCAAAGCAATTTGGAGAACTTTGAAGCTTTGGATGGGGGATATGTTGCCTTTGGGAATGACCCTAAAGGAGGAAAAATTGTTGGAAAATGCATGATCAGAACTGGAAAATTGGATTTTGAAAAAGTGTATTTGGTGAATGGTTTAAAGTTCAATCTTTTTAGTGTCTCACAAATGTGTGACAGAAAGAATTTTGTTCTTTTTACAGACACTGAATGTCTTGTCTTATCTCCCGACTATAAGATACCTGATGATAAATTAGTACTTCTTACAGTCCCTAGAAATGACAACATATACAGTGTGGACATAAAGAACATTATTCCCAAAAGAGATTTAACTTGTCTGTTTGCCAAAGCCACTATTGATGAATCCAAACTATGGCACAGAAGGCTTGGACATCTGAACTACAAGGCTATCAACAAGTTGGTGAAAAGGAACTTGGTCAGAGGATTACCTTCAAAGGTGTTTGAGAATCCTGAAGTATGTGTTGCTTGCAAATGGGAAAGCAACATAGAGCATCTTGTAAGTCCAAATTGGTGAATTCCATAACTGAACCCTTGTTTATGTTACACATGGACCTATTTGGACCCACTTATGTGAATAGTTTAAACAAAAAGATGTATGGCTTAGTGGTCACTGATGATTATAGTAGGTTTACTTGGGTATTCTTCTTAGCTACTAAGAATGAAACACCTGGCATTCTTAAGGCTTTTATTACAAGGATAGAAAACCTATTTAATCACAAGGTTAAGATCATCAGATGTGACAATGGAACTGAATTTAAGAATCAAGTCATGAATCAGTTCTGTGAGGAAAAAGGGATAACTAGACAATTTAGTGTGGCTAGAACTCCTTAGCAAAATGGTGTGGCTGAGAGGAGGAATAGAACATTGATTGAAGCTGCTAGGACTATGTTGTCAGAGTCTAAGTTACCCACTATCTTTTGGGCTGAAGCAGTCAACACTGCTTGTTATGTGCAAAATAGAACTAAGATAGTTAAACCTCACAATAAGACCCCTTATGAGTTATTGCATGGTAGGAAACCACTGATTGATTTCTTTAGACCATTTGGGTGTCCTGTCACTATATTAAACACCATTGACCACTTAGGCAAGTTTAGTGAGAAAGCAGACATAGGTTACTTTGTTGGATACTCTACTGAAAGTAAGGCTTTTAGAGTTTTCAATCAAAGGACTGGGCATGTGGTGGAAAATTTGCATGTTAGAATTAGAGAAACCACACCTAATGTTGATGGAAAAGGTCCTGAGTGGATGTTTGATATTGATTCTTTAACCAAGAGTATGAATTATCAACCAGTCATTGCAGGTACTACTAACATGTCTGCAGGTACACAAACTAACCCTAATGCAGGTACACAAGCAAAGAAGGATGGGCCTGCAGAGGAGTTTGTTTTGATTGAAAGAAGCAAGTTTGATCAGTTATTCACTCCATCAGATAAAGAGGGAAAAAGTTCAGATGATGCTGCTGTTCATAAGGAAGTACCAAAGGTTCATGTAGAAGATGATGCTGAACCTTCTCATGATGATAAGCATAGGAATAAAGAGTCAGAAGTTGATGGGCAACAAGGGAATAAACATAGCAGCAGTTCTCTCAACTCTGCTGCCAGGCCAAAGAACTTTGCCGATAAGCCAAAACACTCTGCTGTTAGGTCAAAACACTCTGTTGTTAGGTTTGGTAACTCTGCTGCTATAGACAAGGACTCTACTGCTGATAAAGATGATGATTCTTATGATGATTCTTCTGATGAGATGCCCAAATTAGAAGAAGTGTATGTGGATACTGATTATGAAGTTGTTGATGTTTTTGGTGCTGAAGCTGATTTATCAAACTTGGAGACTGATATACCTGTTAGTCCCACTCCAACAACCAGAATACACAAGATTCATCCAAAGGAGCAGATAATTGGTGATGTTCACTCTGCTGTTCAGACCAGAAGTAAATCAAAAGGGTTAAGTGATTTGCTTGATCAGGGATTATTTGCTCAAACACTCAAGAAGAGGAATAGCCACAAGGATTTACAAAATTGCATGTTTTCCTGTTTCCTATCTTAAGAAGAACCCAAGACCATTCATAAGGCTATGAAAGATGAAAGTTGGGTTGAAGCTATGCAAGAGGAGTTGCTGCAGTTCAAGCTTCAAGAAGTCTGGACATTGGTGGATTTGCCTAATGGACAAAGAGCAATTGGTACTAAATGGGTGTTCAGATGCAAAAGAGATGAGAGAGGAATTGTTATCAGAAACAAGGCTAGATTAGTGGCTCAGGGATTTACTCAGGAAGAAGGTATAGATTATGATGAGGTATTTGCCCCAGTTGCAAGAATTGAGGCTATCAGATTATTCCTAGCATATGCCTCATTTAAGAATTTTCCTGTGTACCAAATGGATGTGAAAAGTGCTTTCTTGTATGGAAAGATTCCTGATGAAGTATATGTGATGCAACCACCTGGGTTTGAAGATCCTAAGTATCCTGATAGGGTTTACAAGGTGAAGAAAGCACTGTATGGACTACATCAAGCTCCTAGAGCTTGGTATGACACCTTATCCACATATTTGTTGAACAATGGTTTTTGCAGAGGAACCATTGATAAAACATTGTTCATTAAGAAAGACAAAAGGGATATCCTACTTGTTCAGGTTTATGTAGATGATATCATTTTTGGGTCTACAAATAAGGTGTTATGTGAAGGATTTGAAAAGCTTATGCACAACAGGTTTGAGATGAGTTCTATGGGTGAACTCACTTTCTTCTTGGGACTTCAAGTTAAGCAGAAGTCAGATGGGATTTTTATTAGCCAAGATAAGTATGTGGCTGAGTTGTTGAAGAAATTTGGTTTCAAGGATGTGAAGGCAGCAAAGACTCCAATGGATAAAAACAAACCTTTGATCAAGGATGAAGATGGGGAAGAGGTTGATGTGCATTTGTATGGATCAATGATTGGTTCATTGATGTATCTGACTGCTTCAAGGCCAGCTATCATGTTTTCTGTGTGTGCTTGTGCTAGATTCCAAGTGTCCCCAAAAGTTTCACACTTGGAAGTAGTCAAAAGAATTTTTAGGTATCTAAATGGTCAACCAAAACTTGGTCTTTGGTATCCTAATAATTCACCATTTGACTTGATAGCATACTCAGATAGTGACTATGCTGGAGCTACTATGGATAGAAAGTCAACTACTGGAGGCTGTCAGTACCTTGGTCATAGGCTGATCTCTTGGCAATATAAGAAACAAACAGTGGTGGCTAATTCGACAACTGAAGCAGAATATGTTGCTGCTTCTAGCTGCTGTGGACAAGTGCTCTGGATTCAGAACCAATTGCTGGATTATGGGTACAATTTCATGAACACAAAAATTTTCATTGACAACAACAGCACAATGTGTATTATCAAAAATCCTGTTTTTCATTCTAAAACAAAACACATAGAGATAAGACATCATTTTATTAGAGATTGTTATGAGAAAAAGCTAATTCAAGTGGTTAAAATACATACTGACAACAATGTTGCTGATTTACTTACAAAAAGTTTTGATATAAGTAGATTTCAATATTTAGTTGCTAGTATTGGCATGATAAATTTTTAATCTTTAACCATCTTATCTCTGTATGTTTTTGTAAACTTTTGTAAGGATTTGTGCTGTTTGTTAAGTCAAACTTTGCTGTTTGTTAAGTTGTTTGCTGTTTAGTTGTCTGCTGCTATGCTACTCTGCTGTTATTTTTGGATATTCTTGCTTGTGTTTGTGGTTTTCTACTAACCTTTTGCAGATTTACATGCACACACAATCAAATAAAGCAAGGACATTTAAACTTTCATTGATAACTAAAGCAAAGTACAAGATGGAGTTTTCTTACAACCATTGATCAAAAGAGTTCAAAAGACAACAAGAACCATGGATTCACAACCTAAAACACCTATTCCACATCAAGCTTTATCTTTCCCCTTTCCTACAAAGTCCGGCATCATTTTGCTGCGTGGGCCTCTAGTACCCATTGCTGCTGATACTCTCGGACAAGGAAGAGCAAGTACCACTGGTCGTGGTGGTGAACTCTGCTGGTGACTAGTAGTAGGAGCTTGTTTCTTCATAGGCTTTTTCTTAGGAACAGGGATTTTCCTCTCCTCTATTTGTGGTTGTGGTTGCGGTGGATTGTAACTCTTTGCAAACGCGGCCGCAGCATTCTCCATTTGCTTTTGACGCTCAGCGGTCAAAGGATGTTGTGGAGGAATGATTTCCCAGGCACCTTGGTAGTAGGTCATTGATTTAGGCCATTTTGCTGTTTCATCATCATCAGAATCTTCAAAGGATGATGGTGTTGATGGTAGTGGGTCGGAATATTCGTCTTCTGCAATCGCCTTACCTTTTTGTGCTGAGGATGAAGTTGGTGGAAAATAGCTTGACCATCCTTGTGAGTTATCGGACGAGGAATCAGAAGATATGTCGATGATTGGCGCTTTGGAAGAACTCATGGTGGATTGTTATTAGAGTTAGGGTTTGTGAATTGGGGATTTGCTAAAGAAATTAAGGAATTTATGGACTTCAATGTGGGGTTGGTATTGTATTTAAGGGAGTGATTTTGAAGATTTTGGGAATGTTGACTTCTGGTCAACACTTTCATAACTCTGCTGATGAGTTTGAAAGTTGAAGGGTCAAACTGAAACTTTTGGCGTGTTCTTAAACCTAATTAGATCAAAACGGTCTCATCCACCAATTCGATCTCATTACATTTTAATTGCTCAAAATTACATTCGACTCTCACCCAAGAACATTAATTCATATCATTTCACCCAAAACCCCCAAATCAAATGGCTCGAAGAACGTTTCCGGATGAACACAATCAAATTGCTTTTCTTAATAAGGTTACTGCAGCTGAAGGATTTCATGAGATTATGGACTTTCTCAGTGCGTCTCGATTAAGGTATGCGTTAACAGTTGCTTCCTACCATTTATAAATCTCATATGCAACAATTTTGGTCAACTGTTAAGTTGGATATACTAGATGGTGAGGAAAGATTGATAGGTAGTGTGGATGGGGAGAATATTGTGGTTAGTGAAACAACCATTAAAAGAAGTCTTCGCTTATCAGGCATATCTACACCCCCTACCCTTACCCCAGAAATTGTTATGACTGAGCTTGAGAACATTGGATATGAGAGACCTGAGGCTGGTGGCACATTTTTGAAAGGTCGTCTTTGTCCCCATTGGAAGTTTTTGTTGCATACTCTTCAACACTGCTTGTTTCCCAAAGTAGGTGGATGGAGTGAGTTTAGTGCTTCTCAAGCTATGGCTTTAGTGTGTTTGGCAACAGGGCAACCCTTTGATTTTTCTTCTATGATTTTTGAGGGTATGAAGAAGTTTATTAAGAAGAAATTTTATTTGTATCCAAGGTTTCTACAACTTATTATAAATAGACAGCTAAGGGAACCATTGAGGCATACAAATATTGAGCCCTGTAGTAGAATGGCAATCAAGATGTTTGCATTTCTAAAGAAGAATGGAAAAGGTTTTTCTGGTGCTATAACTCCCCTAACTGAGCACATCTTGAATAAAGTGGCTGCAGTTAATGAGGATGAAGAGGCTGGCACACCCACAGCTTCCCATCACACATCCTCATCTACAAGTTTGAATATATCAGTATCACATGAACCCCATAATACCCAATCACCTAGGACTTCACCACATGAGGACATTGTGCTACCTCAGGCCAATGTTAGTATGGATGCAGATGAGGCTGGTACAGGTGATGCAGGTACCATGATGGAAAAGGCTGGCACTACTGTTTTCAACGTAGTAGTTGAACAGGACAGTGCTAACATAACTAAGACCTTGACCATGGCAACATCTATTGTAGAGGGTTCTAAGGAACCTGATACAACAGATGGTAACCCCAGCCAAATGGCTTCTATGGGGGGCTCAGCTGTTCAACCTAGGGTTGAGACTGAGTTTGTGTCCCAAGATTCACCTCTCGGAGAAGTTAACACATCTCGAAGTGATGAGGACAGAGATGAAACTATTGAATTGATGGACACTGATGTACAAATTGACATTGCACATGATACACCTCTCGGACCAGGTAACACAGGTCGAAGTGTTGATGCTAGTATTGAACTTGAAACAGATGATTTGACGGTTAAAACCCCTGTACAAAATGCCAATTCCAGTGATCAACCTCTCGGGTCAGGTTACACAGACCGAAGTTGTGAGGATATCATGAAACAATTAAAAGAATTGACGGATACCTGTACAAAATTGTCAAAGGAGGTCCTTGGTCTTCGAAAGGAGTTAACGACAGTCAAAGCTACTCAAGGTGCTGAACTTAGGCGACTTAAGCTCAGAGTTACTCATCTTGAGGGGATGCTAAAGAAGAGTTCCAAACCAAGTTTGGAAGAGGATGCTTCCAAACAGGGGAGGAATGATCAGGAGGCTGTAGTGAATGCTCAGGATCAGGAAGTTGTAATAGGTTCAGGGGAGGTTGAAAAGGACTCTGTTGAAAATGTTGGTGATAAGAGTGAAAAGGTTGACTCTGCTGATGCAGAACACTCTGCTGATGGGTTCAAGGTTTCTGCTGATGATACTGAGAAGAGTGCAGCAGTAAAGGACTCTACTGAATCAGATGATGAAAAGTTAACCTTAGCTCAAGTACTGCTGAACATGAACAAAGGAACTAAAACATCCACACCATCACAACAACAAGCTGCTGAATCTGCTGAAGAGCTTAAAAGAATGCAAAAGTTGGCTGATGAACAAGCTCAGATTGCTCAGGATGAAGAATATGCAAGAAGTGTTGCAGCTGATGAAGAAAGAAATCAGTTTGAACTTATGGAAAGCTCTACATTTAAAAAAGTTAATCAAGAAGAATTCAATGAACAATTGCAGTATTTCATTGACTCTGATATGATTATAAGAGGTGAAGCTTTCTTGATAACAAATGATGAGCAGTTGGATGGAAGTGAAAAGACAAAAGAGCTTGTTGAGTTTATACTCAGAAAGAATGGATTAGTTAAGTGGGAAGAGCTGATTATGAGGATTAAAGAAGCACAGAAGCATGGTTACAAACCAAAGTCATCTTCAAGGAAAGCATTGGTTAATGACATGAAGTATTATTTGAAGAATGCTAGAAATTATCAGATGAAGGATTACAAAGGAAAGTCAGATGCCATAATTGAAAAGGAATTTTATGAAACTTATGCTAAGCTAAATCCAAGAAAAGTTTCTGAAAAGAAGAGAAAGCCAGAGGTTATGGAGTCTGACCATATGAAAGCATCTGGAAGTGTTTTGAAGAATCAAGATGACAAGCAAACCATGGAGGATGAGAAGGAAGAAGTTAAGAAAGTCATTGGTTATAAGAGGACTGGTAGAAGAATAAAGCAGATGGCTAGAAAGAAGAGAAAGACTGAGTCAGTAGTGATGAGTGATTCAGAAAAAGAAGAAAGTGATGAGCATTTTGAAGAGGTGACTGCTGATGATATGAAAAGAACAATGGATCTTACAGCTCATGTACCACAAAAGGAACCAGAAATTGTAAATGCAGTTCCTTTGGATACAAAGTATTCAATCATATCTTATTCACATACAGTCAGGGATGGAAGTGAAGCTTACTGGGAGTTTAAGAGATCAAATAATTTGTATTATGGATTTGTTAGATTCTCTCAAATGCTACATTTTATGGACAGAGATGATGTGATGCAGATGTGGAGGTTATATAAAGAAAAGTATAGTGATCTGAGACCAGAGGTGATGTATGAAAGAATTCACTATTACTTTCTGAAGAACATGTTTGAGCCTGATGAGAGCGATCTTGAATGGAGGGATTTGATGAACTCCAGAGTTGATAGGTGGTATTTGTATCAATCTTGTGGAGTACATGAATTGGTTTGTAAGGGTGTTAAGGTCTACATGCTTGTGGAGAAGGATTACCCTTTGAACAACAATACAGCAGTGATTACTCAAATGATAAAGCCTGGAATGTTGACATTGCAGAATAATTTCTTTTCAGATAATCAGGCTTATAAATTAATAAGGAAATATGAGAAGATTCTTGAATCAAAGACATCAAAACAGTAAAATGTTTGGAAGCATCCTCCTGGTGATTAGCTGGATTTAAGGAAACTTGATGATTTTTGAAGAAAAATATCAAGTTTAGGGGAGGATTGTTGGGTCTAAAAGATGCTGCTGATTCGAGAAACATAACTCTGCTGAATAGTTATGTGACTCTGCTGATTAGTATAATGACTCTGCTGTTTGTGACTTTGCTGGTTGGAAGAATAAGCAAAGTGTAACTCTGCTGCTAGCTCACGAAGACTCTGCTGCTAGACTAGTTACTCTGCTGCTTATTAGATATGTATAGTATGTTAAGGATAAGTATAGAAAAGATACGTAAGATATTTTTCTTGTATAGAAAGTCTTGTAAACCGACTAGGACTCCTTACGCTATAAAAGGAGGATCCAGGGTTAGGTTAGATGTACGTATCATTATTGTTTACACTTCAAGGTTTCTTGTAACCCTATTGCTGTCGAGCAATCGTATTAATATATTGAAGTGTTGTTTGAGAATTCGTTTGTGTTTTAATTCTTCTTAAGATATTAAGTTCCGCATAATATTTGATATACAACTCAAGATCAGTTTCTATACCGATTGTCTTAGATTTATCTAAAGCAATTAATAAGATCGTGAAGCTCAACTGGGATCATCAATCAAAGAAGTGAATTTGTGTTTTGAGACTTCACATTTTAATGGGACAAAATATTTTTTTTTCAAAAATACATATGAAAAATTATTTTTGAATTATTAAGAAATGTTTTAATGGAAAAATATGTTTGAAAATCACAACAGCTATTTTTCCCCCCCCCAAAATCAGCTCCAACCTTCCCCAAATAAGTTTTCACTAGAAAAGACAAAATTTGGAGCGTCCTAGTCTCGGACGGCTCCACGGTTCCACTAAATTTAGTGGAGCCGTCCATACAAAATTTTCTGTAACGTTCAGATTTTTCTTGCCTATAAAAACCAACCCCATTCATAGTTTTTAGGCACCCTTTCACACAGAAATACTTCTGAGTTTAAACCTCTCATACCTTTCTCTTCTTTAGATCATTTAGATTAGTTTTCTTTTGTTTTAAGAGTGATCCAATCATCCACCAAGAGATCCTCTTCATTCCTCTTCATTAGCAAGAGAAGAACACAAGTATCCAAATTGATACAAGGTGTTATCATTCCTCTTCATTAGCAAGAGAAGAACACAAGTATCCAAGTTGATACAAGGTGTTATCATTCCTCTTCATTAGCAAGAGAAGAACTCAAAGTATTCAAGAAGATACAAGAGTTATAGTTGTTAGGTTTTTGTAACACTTGTTACAACCTTGTTGTATCATAGCTTACATCAAGTTTATTTATCTTTTGTGAGTGAGAGTGAAGATCAAGTGTGATATTATAGAGATAGTGGATATCTCTTAAAGCCATTGGGCTTGTGTGATTGATCAAGAAGATCAAGGGTCGATAGATTAGTGTTAGTTGAGAGAGTGTTGATCATTGTGATCGTGTTGAGATCTTGGTGATCTCGTGTAGCCATTGGGCTTGATTGATTGGTCACGTGGACCTTGGTAGATTGGTGCTAGCTAAGATTAGCACTCGACATCTGGCTTAGTGTCGGTAATAGGATAAGCGACGTGTACGGTTTTCTCCGCCTGAAGGGAGGTTGTTGATATAGTGTTTGAAACTCTCGAGTGTGGTACTCGGGGAGTGGAGTAGGGCGAAGAAGAGCTTCGTAGCCGAACCACTATAAATCCTTTGTCTCGGTTTGATCTTTCCAACTCTACTCTTTACTTTTATTATTTACCATTTGTTAGCTTAGTGTGTAGTTCATATTGGTGTTGATTGATTACACATAGAGTTCGAATCAAAGTTTCCAATAGCAAACTTTTAAAACAATATTTTTTAAAAGAAATTAAAACCGGTAAACTATTCAACCCCCCTTCTAGTTTCCCACAATTGGTATCAGAAGCCACATCAGTCAAGATTTTAAATTATATTGTATTTTAAAACTTGAATCGATCAATGGATTCCGACAAATATCTAGAAGGGCAATCTATGCAAAGACCACCACTTTTCGAAACCGATTATTTTATATATTGGAAAACAAGATTCGAAACATATGTAAAATCAAAAGACATTGATCTTTGGCATGTTATTACCGAGGGTGACTTTCAACCTATTCAAATGAATCCGGAAACTGAAAAGGATGAAATAGTTTCTTATGATAAACAAAGTGATGAACTTAAAAGGAAATTAGCCAAAAATAATGAGGCTAAAATGATGATTTATAATGCTTTGCCTAAAAAGGAATTTGAAAGAATTTTCATGTGTAATACGGCAAAAGATATTTGGAAAACTTTGTTAGTCACTCACCAAGGTAATAACCAAGTCAAAGAGAACAAGATAGATCTTCTTGTTCAACAATATGAACAATTTTCCATTACGGAAGATGAGTCAATAGATAATGCTTTTGCTAGATTTAATACTATTATTACTAGTCTTAAAGCTCTTGATGAAGGTTACTCTAGCAAGAATTATGTTAGGAAGTTCCTTAGAGCTCTACATCCTAAATGGAGAGCAAAGGTCACCGCCATAGAAGAGTTAAAGGACTTGGCGATGTTGTCACTCAATGAACTAATAGGAAACTTGAAAGTTCACGAGATGATAATCAAGAAGGACTCCGACATAGTCGAAGGCAAAAGCGAGAGAGTTAGATCTCTAGCATTGAAAGCCAAGAAGGAGACTAGTGATGAGGAATGTTCGAGTTCCGATAGTGAAGATGAAGAATATGCACTAGCCGTTAGAAACTTTAGAAAGTTCTTTAGGAGGAAAGGTAGATTTCCTAGACAACCTCGCGATGAAAGGAGGTCATCTCAAAAGAATCGTGATGAAAGGAAAGGGACAAGTGATAGGAAATGCTATAGATGCGGAGATCCTAATCACCTCATAGGAGAATGTCCTAAACCACCGAACTCCAACAACCAAAGAGCTTTTGTAGGAGGCTCTTGGAGTGATAGCGGTGAAGAAGAAGAGAAGAAGCTTAATGATGAAACATGTCTAATGGCTCAAGCTTCTAACGAGGTACATTCCGACTCTTCTTATTATAGTGATAATAATTCGTCAATAGATGATAGTGAATTGCATGACGAATACAACAAACTATGTGTAGTTAGTACTAAGATCTTAGGTAGAAACACAAAGCTAAAATTAAAACTAAAAGAACTAGAACTACAAGTTTTAGAATTAAAAGATCATGTCAAGAGACTTGAGAAAAACAAAGAAGTAGACTTAGGATGTGGGTCATGTATAAGTCTTCAAGTAGAAAATGAAAGGCTTAAAGAAAATGCTTTAAGAATCATTAAGTTTGATAAAGGAACCAAAACACTTAATGATATACTTGAAAACATTAGATATAGTGAACATGACCGTGCGGGTTTAGGATTTGACCCAAATCAGGCTTCTACAAGTGGTACTAATCAAGTAAAATTTGTAATGCCTGAAATGTCTAAGTCTGAAGGTGACGGCACCACTAAAGGTACAGACGACACCACTAAATTTAGTGGTACCGTGGTACCGTCTGGTGCTGAAGACAAAACTGGGTCAATTCTGAAAAATAGTTTAAGTCCTAAACCAAGTCACGTAGTTATAAATAGTACTAGAGTGTCTACACCAAGTAAAGAGGAAGCCAAAAGCTTTTACAAACCATTGTCATCTCCCAAACATGGATTTGTAAAGCGTGACACTAGGTCGACTACTCCTCCACCTAGAAAAATAAATTCTCCCAAACCTCGGTCTAGAACTCCTCTACCGAGAGGTAACTTTAGAAGACAAAATCATCCAAGTAACTTTTCCATAAATTGGATTGAACGTCAACAACAAAGTTACTTACCATGGGAAATGTGTCCTCCATTCTCACATCCTAAACTGACGCAACAAATGCGTAGGATGTTTAACTCTAACAACTTTGGAACCATGAGATATTGGGGACCAGATCTTCGAACTTCTGTTTTGCTAGGAAAACAGGACTGTAAATAAATTTTGGAGTCTAATAAATGGAGTATGATTTGTGATCAAACAAATCTTGCGACGAAATAGTCAAGTCGTGTCTCATATGCTTAACATTCAACAAAGGTAGTCCAATCTTCTAGTTTTAAGAGCAACACCTCAGGCACAGGTACGCTTTCTTAAAACACCCTTTGATGTGCGCGTGGTATTGTGCTCTAATTTATACCCACGGTATGTCGTTGTGGTATTAGCAGTATTCAAGTTTTAAATTTATATTTAGCCGACTTATCAATATAACACACACTTTAACGAGCAGTGTACCCGGTCAGTATGAATATAATGGTAAGTAGAGTGTCGATCACTAAGAGTGGAACGTATTATCTAGTTATTCTAATTAGTATATTAATATCTTAAGTTAGCTATACAACCTAATCTAACGCAAGGGGGTTCAGCCTGAGAGACTGGCACGGTTTGGTTATGATTAAATATAAACTAAACTAATAAGCATGAATCAGCGATTAGCACACACGTACACAGATAAATACTTGAGACAATAAGAAGACCTGTCCTGATAGTTAAGTAGCTTGTCACTTGTTTTATTGCTAGTTTTATATGAAGTGTATAGTTCGATGCAACGCACCGAGATTAATCCTTTCTCGTTGGCTCTAATCTTATCGGCGAGTAAACCCTTAATGATCACTTATGACTATCCTACTTATCTTTCTTCCTACTTTTCTACAGACGATAGAATGCATAGGCGATAACATAAATAGGCGAGGAAGGGGCATGGCGACCCAAGCAATGCTCAGCTAGACACAGAGGTTATCAATGCACTAATAAAAGTCACCAAAGACATCAACATATAAACTTTAATTAATAGGAAAGCAATTTTAAGGGGAGTTGAAGTGCATGATTAAATCAATGACACAAGCCCATCAATCCTGACCAATTAAAGTGTACTAATACAATAAAACAAAACTACTTAATGAATTGAATACATGCAGGACCTTCTTACAGCTCTTGTATCTTTGTTCAAGGTGTGTCTTGTGCTGCTACTTCGTCTGAATTCGGCTTAGGGTTTTGTGGTCTTCGGTCTTTTTCTAAAACTAGGCTCCCGAAATTCGTCTGACCTTGGGGTATTTATAGTTTCTGTCTGAGGGTGAGATGCGGCGCATTGAATAAGCAGATGCGGCTCATTGACTTAACTTCGCGTGGGGTCCAAGATTAATATATTCAGGAATATTCGTATACCGCCAGAAGATGCGGCGTAACTCCATTTCTAGATGCGGCGCATGTCCTTGCTGTCTTGGATCGTAGCTTTGTGAAATCTTGATAGTGATGTGCCGTATATAATAAGTAGGATGCGGCGTATCTAGAGCAGAATAATCTTGATCTTTTACATTTCAGTAGACTCTTAACTTCTTGCATGTTTTGCTCCATAATTAGTCCAAAATCGCCAAGTTTCACATAATAATTGTTTTTACCTGAGAATTACAAAAGTAAACATTAACGTATCAATTCTCACAGATAATATAATAAAACAAGTCAAATAAATAGGATAAATGATGGTAATAAAATGTACTTATTTGAGTTCATCAAATATCCCCCCACTTGAACTTTACTTGTCCCCAAGTAAACCTTAGAATTAATCTTATGAAAATGTATCCTAAAGGATGTTAGGATTTATTTTTATATTTAAGCATGTATTCATTTTTGTCATAATCACACAACCAAACACTTAACGAATTAGAAGTAAAATAAAATAATTTGATAAAAGCAAATCTAATCGTTTAACTGTCCAGTCGTGACGAATATTCTATCATAAGCTTGGCAAGTATACGCATCTCCCACTAAGCCAAGGAATAACAAGTCTAAAGCGGTAAAAAGGGTTTGTTGGTTAAGGGTTATCATTCTCCTTAATCTCTTCGATCTCAAATTCCAGAAAGGCGACAAAATCACAAATAATGATCGAATCCGACCGATACTTGCAATTGCTCAATCCTAAATCGATAGGCTAAAGATAGGACCATAACGCCAACTCCAATCAATCCATAGTAATATATAACAATAGTGTGAATCGACCACTAATACAAAACTTTACATAAGTTGGTTAAACAAACTTCCACTTTTCCTTTTTTTTTTTTTTTTTTTTTTTTTTTTTTTTTTTTTAACTTAAACATAAATATAGATGTGTAAATTTCACACATCACTATAATGATAATCTGGATAATTTTCTACTTTTCAGACTCAGAAATAACGTAATAGTGAAAGTAGTAAACCACGAAAAATAAACTCAAAGTATACAATATTACTTCACCATTGAATTGTGCATTTCCCGACTAACCATGGATATGAATTACGCACGCGAACACAGGTAATGTAAGGAAACACACTTTGCCTAAAGCAATTAACCAACCACGGATTTTAATCTACAGGGTAGGCTAAGGTGTAAGGGTGTAACGAAACATTATAACAAAGGTGTAAGAAACGAAAGGAATGGCTCTGAGTGTTTTTCTAGGGGTATCTTACTCTAAAAGTGAGAGTAACAAAAGGGTTTATACGGGGGTTAACTAACCAGTGTAGTTAGCTAATATCACATAACATATAAAGGCTATTTGGGTGTAATCCTAGAAATTTACCAATTTAGACAAGTCATTCCAATTATATAAATAATACTTATTATGGTGGTCTCGAATGGTATACAGGCCAAGTTCTAAAGTTTACAAGTCACCGGCACACTCATAGATTTGTGAATTTTTGAAAAGTTCACAATTTTTAAAATAATGTCATGTGTGCAGCTATGTAATTTAGACTTAAACAAAAACATGCTAAAAATTTTTAATTTTGATATATTAAGCACATTTTAAGCATATTTTGAAAAAGTTTAGGACAAGTAAGTGTTCTAATTCTCCAATCCCCCCACTTAAGTTAAACAACGTCCTCGTTGTTTGTATCAAAGGTTAAAAACTGGAAAATAAAAGAATTAGAACAGAAAAACTCCCCTGAGATTTGCTCGGTATGATCCTCCATTATTTATGTAAGAGCAAAAATCAACTTCCTTGTAGATGAGAACGTTTAAGCTTCAATATTGATGTATCCACAGGAAATGCAGGAATCTATAATACCATTAAGACTTTAACACACCTAAGTTAAGAAGGTTCAAACTTGCATAATACATTAGTAGTTAGTAAAAATAAAACATAAAAATTAAACTGAAAATCATCAGGTCAGTCGATACGCCGTATCTTATGGAAGAAGATGCGCCGTATCGAGCCTGGAATAAATACGAATCAGAATAGAAGATGCGTCGCATCCTTAACTAGGGATGCGCCGCATTAAAATAAACTGACAAAAAGTTTTAAAGTTAAAAATAAAAATGCAGAAAATTAAGTAAGATATGACCAGTGCAGGAGATGCGTCGCATCTAAGGATTGAGATGCGCCGTATCTTCTGCGGGCCTGACAGACTCAATAAAAAATCAGAAAATAAAATAAAAGATAAGCATGGGTTGCCTCCCACGAAGCGCTTGTTTTTGTTCGAGTCACGAGCCTGACTCCACCCTTATTTACTGTGTAATAGGGTGTTGTTCCCCCCACTTGGGATCAAGTGCGGGTGATAGTAGCAATAAACACGAAAAGAGTGTAAATTTGCTAGTAAAGATGGAAGAAATAAATAAAGATCATACCTTGGCAATATATGTACATCTTTCCTATCCTTACCCGGTTTGGTTGATAAATTGGATGACTTGACCACTTCATCTGAAAGAGTAGTATGTTGAGGAAAAATGAGTCTCCTTTCTTCTTGGTTAGTCTCTTTGGTATTAAGGCGTCCCTTGACTTCCGCAGAAAATGAGAAAGGGTCTTTAGCAAGTAAAAGTTCGAGTTCCTCTATATACTTCATAGGGTCCAAATCATCATATTCATCAGTCATAGCAATGTTTAAGAGCTCATCACCAAATTCTTTCTCGAGCTCCACCAAAAATGGGTTGATCACAGGTGCTTCATGTGCTTCAATAGGTAGTGTAATAAATTTGACCTCATCATTCTTTTGTTTTGCAACCTGTTTAGGAAAACTAGCAAGATTATTAGTAACGGGATTATTAAATAAATTTGTACCACTTTGTGTTGTAAGTGACTCTAATTCATCTAGTGAATCTCCATCTTCAACTAGTGGTCTTGCAATTTTAGTATCGTCCCGAATTTCATTTTTAAACAAGTCATCCCAGATTTCTTCAAAAACCCTTGTTGGGTCAAAATCTAGTTGAGGCGTGTCATCATATACAATTGCGTCAAATGGTTCGAAATCAAAATTAGAATACTTTTCATCTTCATCCGATGGATTGTCTAATGGTGGTAATACGATTGCAGAATATTCTTCGATGTAAGGTTCCGTATACACATCATCTTGTGCAATCTCCGGAGAAAAAGTACTATCAATAACAATTGCCAGAATTGGTTTCACGGTATATGAGTCTTCTTCATCATCATTTGACATACACCAAGTGTGTTGAAATGGCAATTTGTTTCTTTCTTTCCTTGACTTTTCTTGTCCTAAAATCAAGTATTCTTCCATAGTGATTTCTTTCGTCTCAATGACTTGTGCACCATATCTTGCTCTTTTCCAATCGTAGATCCCATTATTGCTCAAGGCTCTTTCCTCTTCAAGTCTGATATATTCTTCCATAGTAATATCCGGATTGTCCATCTTCCTGAAATAAAACTTACTCGTGCAAAAGAAGCGTGAAACAATCAAAGTAAAATAAAAGTTGCTGATATCTGCAGACGATGCGCCGTATCCAAATAGTTGGATACGCCGTATCTTATAATCGTTAAAATTTAATCAGAATTTTATTCAGAAAATAGATACGCCGCTTAGAAATTAGAATGCGCCGTATCAGTTTTAAGTTATCAAAAATCAACTTATATTTATTAAACTAAATGCGTCGTATTAACAAAAGTTAATGCGCCGTATTTTCGTTATGTTTCAAAATATAAGATTTTTGATTATCAGTAAAGATGCGCCGTATCGACAAAATCGATGCGTCGCTTCTCGTTATTTAACGAATTCGAAAACTGTTTTTAATAATTAATGCGCCGTATCTGTAAAAACAGATGCGGCGTATCTCGTTAGGGTTTTGAAAAAAATTTCTGATTAAAAACAAAACACGTCGTATCTAGGGGATAGATGCGTCGCACTCGAATTATTAAATAAGATGCTGTATAAAAATTAAAAACGCAATGCGCCGTATCTGAGAAATCAGATGCGCCGCATCGTTTGTATCAGCAGAATACAGCAGACAGTAGAATGCAGAAAAATAAAGAAAAATAAAAACAAAAAAAACAAACAAAAACACACAAAACAAAAAATATGCAAATAATACAATGAATGCAATTTAACTAATATATAACAGAGTTAGCGGTTAGAATAAAAAGTAAAAAAGAAAAACCTAATTAAAATACTAATCAAATTAACAGATAATAACAATTCACTCCCCGGCAACGGCGCCAAAAACTTGATGTGCGCGTGTTATTGTGCTCTAATTTATACCCACGGTATGTCGTTGTGGTTTTAGCAGTATTCAAGTTTTAAATTTATATTTAGCCGACTTATCAATATAACACACACTTTAACGAGCAGTGTACCCGGTCAGTATGAATATAATGGTAAGTAGAGTGTCGATCACTAAGAGTGGAACGTATTATCTAGTTATTCTAATTAGTATATTAATATCTTAAGTTAGCTATACAACCTAATCTAACGCAAGGGGGTTCAGCCTGAGAGACTGGCACGGTTTGGTTATGATTAAATATAAACTAAACTAATAAGCACGAATCAGCGATTAGCACACACGTACACAGATAAATACTTGAGACAATAAGAAGACCTGTCCTGATAGTTAAGTAGCTTGTCACTTGTTTTATTGCTAGTTTTATATGAAGTGTATAGTTCGATGCAACGCACCGAGATTAATCCTTTCTCGTTGGCTCTAATCTTATCGGCGAGTAAACCCTTAATGATCACTTATGACTATCCTACTTATCTTTCTTCCTACTTTTCTACAGACGATAGAATGCATAGGCGATAACATAAATAGGCGAGGAAGGGGCATGGCGACCCAAGCAATGCTCAGCTAGACACAGAGGTTATCAATGCACTAATAAAAGTCACCAAAGACATCAACATATAAACTTTAATTAATAGGAAAGCAATTTTAAGGGGAGTTGAAGTGCATGATTAAATCAATGACACAAGCCCATCAATCCTGACCAATTAAAGTGTACTAATACAATAAAACAAAACTACTTAATGAATTGAATACATGCAGGACCTTCTTACAGCTCTTGTATCTTTGTTCAAGGTGTGTCTTGTGCTGCTACTTCGTCTGAATTCGGCTTAGGGTTTTGTGGTCTTCGGTCTTTTTCTAAAACTAGGCTCCCGAAATTCGTCTGACCTTGGGGTATTTATAGTTTCTGTCTGAGGGTAAGATGCGGCGCATTGAATAAGCAGATGCGGCTCATTGACTTAACTTCTCATGGGGTCCAAGATTAATATATTCAGGAATATTCGTATACCGCCAGAATATGCGGCGTAACTCCATTTCTAGATGCGGCGCATGTCCTTGCTGTCTTGGATCGTAGCTTTGTGAAATCTTGATAGTGATGCGCCGTATATAATAAGTAGGATGCGGCGTATCTGGAGCAGAATAATCTTGTTCTTGTACATTTCAGTAGACTCTTAACTTCTTGCATGTTTTGCTCAATAATTAGTCCAAAATGGCCAAGTTTCACATAATACTTGTTTTTACCTGAGAATTACAAAAGTAAACATTAACATATCAATTCTCACAGATAATATAATAAAACAAGTCAAATAAATAGGATAAATGATGGTAATAAAATGTACTTATTTGAGTTCATCATCCTTTGTTAGTAGAAATGCTTGGCATGAAGTAGTGTTAGTATCTAACATAGTAGGCACTATCACAAAGAAACAAAGATTCACAATTCATCATGACGAACTCAACTTGTCCAGAAATGTACGATGATCGATTTAAGATCATGCGTAACAAGTTTGAAACGAAAATGATGAGTGAATTAAGTTTCTTTCCTAGCCCGTAGATAACTCAACCTAAATAAAGTATCCCCATAAACTTTAGTATACTATATATATAAGATACTTAGCTTATATTAACGCCCATATCCTCAAATACAAATCTCACAAGAGATGATGAAGGTGAGTGAGTGGATATTACTAAGTTAGGGGCATAATAGGTAAATTAGTTTACCTAACGGCAAGTCGGTCCATTATCATGAATAGTGTTTGTGTTAGGAACACGTTTTAATCATATTACAAGTCTTGTTCATTTAGTTTACATGTTGCACGATTTAGGACTTTATGTTAGCTTTAAGGACCGGTCCATAAGAAGTCCATGGGCCGGCCCTCCTAACATTTTCTTTCTAGAATCATGTAAGGAAATGTTGCCCTAGTGTTATGCCTATAAATAGAGGTGTTGAGGCCACATTTCTCTTGTTGGTTTTTCATGTATTATGCGCAAGCCTTGTTACTAAGTCATTCGAATATGAAAGCCTTCCATTCTCATCTTATTCTCATCTTATTCTCTTTAGCTTATTAGCTTATTATCTTTTCTCCATTAGCGTAGCTTATTTGTTTAGTAGTTGTACGTATTTTACTTTGATTACGTGTGTGTATTTGAGATATTGGTAACCTTCAAGTGGTATCATACGCCAAAGGTAGTTAAGTTTAGTGTTTTAGAGTAGATTTAATCGTTATTTAATTTGGTTTAATTGGTTTACGTAAGTTTTTGTGGTTCGTTGCTTTAAAAGTGTGAAAAACGCGAGTTTTGCAAATCGTTGCTTATTCCTTTTCATCAAATCTTCGTGTTTTAAGGATAAAGTTGTAAACTTTGGTGCAAATTCGTTGTGTTAATCGCTAATATTCATTAGTTTTATGATTTTCATCATCCTACAACGTTTTGGGTTGAAATTCGAAGGAAAAGGGTTTCTCGCAATTGGTCTGCAAAAATACAAGGGTTTCTCACATTTGGTAAAAAGGGTTTCTCGGAATTGCTGGTTTAAGGGTTTCTCGCAATTGGACTGTACAAGGGTTTCTCGCAATTCATCAGCTTCTTCGGATTTGGTACTCGGTGTTTCCTTCCTTGTATAAGTTTGTGAAACTACCTCAACTTGGAATTATTCTCATCTTTTGTATAAAAGTTTGAGAACGTGATCGAAATTGTAATTTTGAAAATCTTTCGAAATTGCTTGATCTTTCGCAATTCAGAGTTATCTCTCGCAATTGCTAAGCTCTCTCGCAATTGAAATTGTTTCTCGCAATTACAATTCTCTTTCGCATTTGGTGAATCTCTCGGAATTACTCAGATCTTTCGCAATTGGACAACCTCTTTCGCAATTCAGAATCTCTCGCAATTAAAACAGTGTTTCTCGCAATTGGACTAAGAACCTTAAGTAAACTTAAAAATCAAACATCATAACTCTTAAAACATATCTTAATTATCTAAAGATCCAACAAAATGTCTCAACCACCTCACTTCAATTACTACTATCAACTACAGCAATATCCTCAACAACAACAATTTCATCCTCAATATCAACAACAACAAGCATTCGTGCAGCAGCATCAATTTCTCTCTCCACCACAAGTATCCCCACAACAAATCATGCAACAGAATCAAATGCTGAACAATTCATCCTACTCCAGAGAACCACATTGGTTTAACAAGATGTGTGAGGCAATCAACAGTCAGCAATCCTGACATGAAGCTGGGAATCAGGATACTCTACCTATGCTGACACCTGGTAACTATGTGCAGTGGGCTAGTAGATTTCTCAGATTCATTGAACTCTGTAAACCCCCATGGGAAATATCTTAAGCAAGCTATTGAAGAAGGACCCTTTCCACTTCCAGTAAATGTTGTTCCAGGAACTACAGAAAGAGATGAAACATCAACTCCCATTGATGTCGCTAACACACAAATGAACAAACACTGCAACAAGAGGCAAATCAGTTGGCAATGTCTTACATACTTCAGGGGATTCCTAATCCTATTTACCGAAGTATTGATGCTCAAAAGACTGCCAAAGACATGTGGGAACATGTGCATCTTCTCATGGAAGGGACTGAGTTAAATCAAGAAGACCTTGAGTCAAAGCTTTACATGGAATATAACAATTTCATCATGGAACCAGGGGAGACAATTGAATCATACTACCACCGTTTCACAAATGTTGTAAATGACCTCGATCGTCATGACATCAAGTTACCTAAGATTGCTATCAATTCAAAATTTCGGGTTGCCTTGGACCAGAATGGCAGAAATATGCAACATTTGTCAGGCAAACTAAGAAGATTGGTGAGGTAAAGTATGGACTAATGTATGACTTTCTGAAACAACATCAATCTGAGGCAGATAAGGAAGTTGCAGCACGAGGCGGTTTCATCCCAGCACCAACACCTAACTCACTTGCTCTCATTGCTCAATCCAACTTTCCACTACCAAACCAGGAATTTGGTCAATCATCTTTCCAACCAAGTTTTCCACCACAACCTTCTAACCAAATCATCCCATATGAAGCACCATCACAATACTCTGACAATCAAATGGTTCCATATAACAACTCAGATTCCATGTTGTACTCAAACGCTGATTATGATGAAGAGGAGGATGCATTCAACTCTCTTAATGAAGCATTTGGATTAATTGCTAAGGCATTTGGCAAGTTCACCAAATCCAACAACCGTCTTCGTTCATCTTCCAACACCAGGAATCAAGCTGTTATTAATGATGGCAGAGTGGAAATTCAGAATCGGTCTTTGGGCAGATATGGTTCAGGAAACAGTGGAAACTACGGGTCTCAGAGGTTTCAATCAGGAGGGAATAGGTTCAATTCAGCAGGGGGTAACAGGAACAGTGTGGGTAATACTCAGAGCAGAAATTAGATGACTGGGAATGCACAGAAAGGCATTGCAAATACTTCAATCACATGCTACAACTGTGGTGGGAATGGTCACATGGCAAATGCATGTCCAAAGCCTCGTACTATGGGCAGTGCATATCACAAGGAAGCTCTTCTGATGGCTCTTAAAGATGAAAAGGCAGCAGGAATGGTGACACAAAATGAGCAAAGCTTCATGGAAAATGCTGCATCTGATGATGAGATGGAAGATCTTGTGGCAAATGCTGCAGTAATGCTTATGGCAAACATGCAAGAGATGAACATGTCCGAGACAGGCCCGGTCTATGACACCGATGGTCTATCTCAGGTACCTGATCCACAATGTCTTATACATGAAATTGCTTCACCATCTACATCTTCATCTACAAATGACAATTCTGTTCAACATGATTCATCATTCTCATCTCCATCAGATGATCAAATAAACACTGTTGTATCATTTGATGATGATAAAACCGTCGTTTCATTTGATGATTCGATTGACGATGAAAATTTGGATCATCTTGAACAAAATGATCCTTTGACTGATCAAGATTCAGAGCTTCAGGCCTTGTTAATGACCACCCAATCACAAATTGAAAAATGCAATGAAATCAATAAAAATCTGAAAGAAAAGATTGCATTGTTAACGAAGGACAATGAGTGCTATAAACTACAACTTTCAGGATATCAAAAACAAGAAAAACGTGAAAAAGGTTTTGAGATTGCTTTCCAACAAGAGTACGTAAAAGTTTAAAATTTAGAAAGTCAAGTTCGTGAGCTAACCGTTGCCAAAGCTGAGCTTCTCTCTCAAAAAGAAAAGGATCAATTTGAATTCAAAAAAAAAATTGATGCTTTAACTTCTGAGTTGTTAAAAACTCAATCAGAGCTTTCAACATCTCAGCAGGATCTTCTTGAAGAAAAGCAAGCCACTAGGAAACGTGTTGACTCATATCTTGAGGAAATTCTAGATTTGCAAACCAAACTAAAAGAATCTCAAAATGTTGTGTATAAAACGGGTAATTCTGTAACACAAATTCAAAAACTAACTGTGAAACCGAGTCCTAAAGGAGTAAGTTTTGCAATTGGAAGTGACAAACCCCGTAATTTACACATAGCACTCAAAGACAATCCTAAGTTATACAATGCAACATTTTTGTTAGATGATACCTTTCAACGTGTTGTTATGTATTCTATTGATGAAGAAACTGATTTTCTTGCACACAAGATTGAGGGTCGATCAAATTCACAAAAAGAGTTTTCAAGAGTACATTATGATTATAATGCACGACCTCATTTGAGCAAATCATTTGTCCCTCCTAAGGACCATCCAGAACAAACGTTAACATACACAAACATAAATGCTCCTTCGTCTATAACTTCTGTCCCCACAACTGCTGCACAATTCAAAGATTGTTTGACAGAGGATCTTGTTGATCCACAAATGCCTCAAAAATGTCGGGTTCTTCGATATTTTCAGACATTTATGGATGACATTTCTCGTTTGGAGAATGAAATTGAGTTTAGTTCTCAAATTCCTGTCTCTTCTTTTCTTTCTCCTGTTCAAAAAGAAAAGAAAGAGATTCTTCAAAAGAAAATTCTTCCTCATGTCAGAAATCTAAAGAAATGCGCAACAAAATGGGAAGATGAGTTATACACGGAAGTAGCATCTATGAAAACCATTTTCAAAGCTAAAGATGACAAGGTTCAACGTCAAAAACTTCAAAAGAAATTTTTAGCAAAAGAAAATGATCGACTCTTAGAAAAAGTTCTGTGTTATGACGTTGTTTCTGTGATTATGAATTCGCTTTATGAGTCATGCAATGAATTACTTGTGAAAGATCATGCTGTAAATGTTGAGATGTTGCAAATGGAGATAGAAAATTTGGTCAAAGAGAATGAGGATTTTCGACAAATTAACAATGATGTGGAAAACAAAGTTTTTAATCTTCAAAAAAGGCTTGATTGGTGTCAAAATCAAAGTGCTGAATTTGAACTAAAATTTCAAAATCTCATAGGATCTTTATCATTTCAAAACAGTCATATTTCTGAAAATCACAAGGAAACAAAGGCTTTCTTAAGACTTAAACTGTTTGAAAATGAAAAGGAACTAGATGAAATTCTTCAAAACAGAAATGACACAGTCCGCCTCAACAGAAAATTAGATTCACAAAATCAAGAATTCCAATACATCATTGTTGATCTGAAGAAGAAAATCAGTGTTTTAGACAAAGGCAAAGCAAATGTTCATAAGATTGCCCCAGGGATGTATGTAGTAGACAAAGCAATTACCCAAGCATCAAACTCAACCACTAATGCAAACAATTCTACTTCCACAGGACTAGATACTATCTCTAAGGCTAGCAGTTCCAAGACTCCCAAGAAACAACAGAAGAGTAGAGTCAGGAAGTCTAGGAATGGATCATCTAAGTCTTCAGAAGTTAAAGAAAGTAGTTTGAATAACACAGATGTAATGTCAGGAATAGAATCGACCTTAGCTAAGTCTAATTCTAGGAATGATGTAACAAATGTTGAAACTATGAATGATAATGTTACTGTTTTGGTTGATGCTAGTTGTATTGTTTGTCGTGCTAGTATATTATCTGGTGATCATCAAAACTGCATTGCTAAAACTCTGTTGAAACGTAAAAAGAAACGAACTAGTGGCTCTTCCTCTAGGCTCAAAACTGTTGCCAAATCCATTTTAGGGAAACCACCACTAGTTGTTTCTGAGCAAACCATTGAAACACCCATAGCCAAACCCAAGACAACTAAATCACCTAGTGCATTCATTAGGAAAAAGGCTGAGACTAGTTGGACATGGCAACGTTGGTTACAAAACACAGCAAGCTTTAAATGGGTTCCTAAAATAATTAAATCTTGTGTTTCTAACCCAACGGGTCCAACCGTTATCAATTCTCCACCTGTTTCCAATATTTGTGATGCAGGTGATTCAAATTGTTCTCTGGATTGTTGATAGCGGGTGCTCCCGACACATGACCGGCAACCTCAAGCTTCTTACAAACTTTATCGCAAAGTTCATTGGAACGGTCAGATTCGGGAATGATCACTTCGCAGCAATAATGGGCTATGGAGATTATGTTAATGGGAACATCGAGATCAGTCGTGTATACTATGTTGAAGGCCTTGGTCACAATTTATTCTCAGTGGGACAATTCTGTGACGGAGACTTAGAAGTAGCATTTAGGGAGAAAACTTGCTTCATTCGTGATCTTCAAGGAAATGATTTGATGAAAGGAAGACGCGGAACCAGTCTATACACCATATCCTTTGAAGGCATGACAGCTTCATCTCCTATTTGTTTACTCTCCAAAGCTAATCCCACAAAGGCTTGGTTATGGCATAAAAGATTGTCTCATCTCAATTTCAAAACCATGACTGACCTTGCATGGAATAAATTGGTTGACGGATTACCCAAATTTAGATATGCCAAAGATCATTTGTGTTCTGCATGTGAACAAGGGAAAAGTCACCGTGCTCACTTTCCTCCCAAAACAGAACACAGCACAGATCATGTCCTCCAGCTGCTACATATGGATTTGTGTGGTCCAATGCGGGTTCAAACTATTAACGGGAAAAGGTACATTTTGGTAATAGTTGATGACTACTCATGATGGACATGGGTCTACTTTCTTAGGACAAAAGATCAAGTTCCTTCAATGGTCATCACGTTTCTCACAAAGATTCAAGTTCAAGTCCGTAACACCGTCAGGATTATTCGTACAGACAACGGCACTGAATTTAAGAATCAAACCCTTCGGGAATACACTGAGAAGAATGGGATTGTTCATCAATATTCAATTGCTCGCACTCCCGAACAGAATGGTGTAGTTGAAAGACGAAACCGTACGCTTGTGGAAGCAGCTAGAACAATGTTGATCAATGCTCAATTACCAGATTACCTTTGGGCTGAAGCTGTTAATACTGCATGTTATACTCAGAACCGCGGCATGATCAACAGACGACACAACAAAACTCCATATGAGCTTATAAAGGCAGAAAACCAAATATCAACTACTTTCATGTTTTTGGAGCACTGTGTTACCCGAAAAATGATAGAGATGATCTTGGTAAATTAAAGGCTAAAGCAGACATCGGGATATTCGTTGGCTACTGTGAAAATTCTAAGGGATATAGAATTTGGAATCGTCGGACCGGGGAAATTCAAGAGACTATACACGCCAATTTTGATGAACTCACGGATATGGCTTCTGAGCAAGACCGCTTAGAACCCGAACATAACCGTCTAAACTTCCCTGAATCTTCGGCTGCACCTTTACCTTTTAACAGGAAAGATCTGGAAGATTTGTTTGCACCAATGTTTGATGAAGTTTGTGTTAGTAGTGCATCAGATGCTTCCACCAGTTCCGCTGCTCAACATGTCCAAAATCAAGCACCTGATCAATCTGCAACTACTACTACAGTAGTTGATAACAATGCACCTCAACCTGAACCCTCATCACCCATGGTTCAAACACCTCTACCTGCAGTTGAAGATTCTTCCCCCACTTCTAACCAAGTTCCCACACCTTCAGATTATGACGGAAATGCATTCTTCAATCCATTTGCTCCACCACCAACCATTCCAGAAATAGGAGAATCATCCTCGAGCAACATGGAACCGTCAGATCACCAAAACAACATTCAACATTTTCCATCCACCCACAAATGGACAAGAGATCATCCCTTGGTAAATATAATTGGAAATCCTAACAACCCAGTCATCACAAGACAAAAACTTCACTCAGATAGTGAACATTGCATGTATGCACTCACTGTCTGTCAATCTGAACCTAAAAACATCAAAGAAGCCCTTACATACGACAACTGGATTGAATCCATGCAAGAAGAGCTGGATCAATTCAAACATTTGGAAGTTTGGGAATTAGTTGAAAGACCAGATGGAGTTTATGTTGTTGGATTGAAATGGATTTAGAAGAACAAGCTAGATGCAGATGGTACAGTGATTCGTAACAAGTCCCGACTGGTAGCAAAAGGGTATAGCCAAGAAGAGGGTATTGACTTCGAGGAATCGTTTGCTCCAGTAGCTCGGATTGAGGCAGTTCGAATGTTTCTGGCATACGCAGCCCACAAGAACATCACAGTTTATCAGATGGATGTGAAGACGGCATTTCTCAATGGACAACTCCGATACGAAGTGCACGTGTCACAACCAGAAGGCTTTGTGGACCCAGATCATCCTAACCATGTATATCGGCTCAAGAAAGCACTATACGGCCTTAAACAAGCCCCGAGGGCGTGGTACGATAAACTGTCTGCATTTCTCCTTGCTAATCATTTTACCATTGGAACTGTTGACCCGACTTTATTTATACATACACACGGGGAAGACATTCTCATTGTTCAAATTTACGTAGATGATATTATTTTTGGTTCAACCAATAAAAAATATTCAAACGTTTTTTTCTAAATTGATGAAACAAAACTTTGAGATGTCTATGATGGGTGAATTTAAATTCTTTCTAGGATTGCAAGTTCATCAGTCACCCCGTGGTATATTTCTAAGTCAGTCAAAATATGCTCAGGAAATCCTGAAAAAGCATGGTATGACCAGCTGTGACACCTATAACACCCCAATGTCCTCCTCATCCCCGAAGCTAGATGCTGACATACATGGGAAACCCATTGATCCTACGAAGTATCGTAGTATGATTGGCTCGATCATGTATCTCACGGCTAGCAGACCGGATGTTGTATTTGCCACATATCTTTGCTCCCGATATCAGTCTCGACCGACTGAATGGCATTTGTCAGCCGTTAAAAGAATCCTTAGATACATAAAGGGAACCATTAATTTGGGGATCTGGTATCCAAAGGATTCTGGGTTTGAACTTGTTGCATTTTCAGACGCTGACCATGCAGGGTGCTTAGACACAAGGAAAAGTACATCTGGAGGAACACAGTTTTTGGGTGACAAGCTAGTCTCTTGGCAGTCAAAGAAGCAAGATTGTACTTCACTGTCTTCAACAGAATCTGAGTATGTAGCCATGTCTGCCTGTTGTGCTCAAGTCATCTGGATGAGATCACAACTGATGGACTACGGTTATATATTCAACAAGATTCCGATGTATTGCGACTCCAAGAGTGCCATTGCCATTTCATGCAACACAGTACAGCATTCGAAGTCCAAGCATATTGATCTCCGGTACCATTTCATCAAGGAACACGTGGAAAAGGGTATTGTTGAATTATACTTTGTGGGAACTGAACACCAACTGGCGGATCTATTCACAAATGCCTTGCCTCATGCAAGATTTGTGGATCTGGTTCACCGGATTGGTATGAGATGTTTAACGCCAAATGATTTGGAAAAGTTTCTTAAAAACAATTAACAAAGTCAAAAATCTCTAAACAACTTTGTAAATATATTCAAAAAAAAAAAAAAAAAAGTGTGTGTGCAAGTACAAACCCTTATTCAACATTTTGTTCTTATTAAACCGTCTTCATGTATTTCTGAACAAATGTTGAGGGGGAGACACAAAAATTTCACAAATTTTTTAAAAAATTTGTACTTGCATGTTTTCTATAACATTGTTGCTTCAAAATTGGTTATTATGGTGATTCTTGAGCCTGTCAAATTGCAAAAAGACTAGAACTTTGATTGTTAGAGGACTATAAATGCTATAAGTTGAAACTTGTTATGTTTGGAGTAATAGAGTATATGTATTAAAGGTTAAGGGACTAATTGTGAAAAAGGTTAAAAAATAGAAGTAGAAGTTAATGCGTCTGACTGTTTGACTGTGATCCACATTTACTCTTACTGCAAAAGTTGTCTCTCGCATTTACTCTCACTCACCAAACTAATCTACGGCCTACAATCAATCGTCCAATCTAGTCAAGATCAAGCAATTTTGTGAGTGATTTTATGATTATAACATGTTTTTAACGAATGGATCTTAAGGATTTAAAGATCCAACGGTGGATTTAATGTGTAATAATTATTCACAATTTAGGGTTCACGATGATTTGGGGATTTTTGATCCCATGTGTTATGTCTGATTATGATTGTACTTCTGTGCTTAGAACATGATTTTATAACATATATGCATGCTTAATTGTACCAGAAATCCATATGAATGTTTATTCTTGAATTTAGGGTTTATGTTCATAATTTGGGGAAAATCGTATGCGAATGTTTTGGTGTAATTAGAGAGTTGTTATGTTGTTGTGATGATATGAATTGAACATGTGTTGCCTCAGATTAAGCCCAGAAACATCAATTAGCCGTTAATTGAAATTTAGGGTTTATGAAGAACACGATGCACAAGCAGTTTGATTCTAGAGATTTTGTGGTTAATTCATGATATAACTTGGACATAATGCGTAGAATAGCTATGTGAATCCATTGCAATTGGCATGATATCAATAATTTGTGTAAAAAAAAAAGATGCGTAGAAAAAATCTAGATAATAAATCGTCGTCAAACGGGTTTCGGAATTTCTTGTATAAGATATTCTCGAATTTGCAATTGCTTTCGCAATTTTCATTTGCTCTCGCATTTGCCATTGCTCTCGCAATTGGTGATTGCTATCGCAAATGGTAATTGCTCTCGCAATTGAAAAACTTTTCTCGCAATTGGAATTTCTCTCGCATTTGAAAATTTTTTCTCGCAATTGAATTTCTCTCGCATTTGACATTTTCTCGCAATTGGACTTTCTCTCGCATTTGACAATTTTTCTCGCAATTGGACTTTCTCTCGCATTTGACAATTTTTCTCGCAATTGGTATTTTCTCTCGCAATTGGTAATTTCTCTCGCATTTGTCAAAGTCTCTCGCATTTGACAACTGCCTTTGAAATTACAAATTTCCAAAGAAATTACAAATTTCCTTAAGTCTTGTCAAATTAAAGAGAAGGTTTCTTATGCAAATTAAATGATCAATTCATAGATTAACGATTGCATAGTCATGTTAATAAAAGATGTTATGTGCAAACACTTAGTCTCAACTAATGCTAACACACATATATCCTGCAAATTGGTTTCATAATGCTGTTTCAGATTATCCACAATGTCTTCACAACAACAACAACGACCACTTCCAATGATCACCAAAGCTGAATTATTCCCACAAGGGTTCACGGCTAAGTATGGCAAGAACAATTCAAGAGTTGTCTTTGACAACATCAAGTGTGCTGAACCAAGTTGTCGCATTGTTATTGAAATCCTCAAAAGACATGAATGCCGTGGTATTTTGGAGAATTCAGATAGTATTCCTGAGTTATACATCCATCAAATGTGGAGCACTATCAACCCTTATGACAGTGACAAATTCTTCACATGCACTCTTGATAGAAAACAAGTCAAAGTCACACCAACACATCTACGTGAAGCTTTATCTCTACCTAATCCACCAGATATCTCACGACAATACTGGCCTTCACCCACTGAACAAGACATTCTCAACTTTCTCATTGGCATTGGATATGATGTAGATCCCAATCTTCCACTCAACATTATCTCAAATATCAATGCTAAGTCCATTCCTCAACCATGGAGAGCAATGTACTATATTCTGATTCGATCAGTGTCTGGAAGAGACAGTGGTCACGAACATCCCAGACTTTCTCATGCTCAACTCTTCTGGGGAATTGTTACCAAACATAACTTTGATTTTGCTGCTATTATCTGGGAAGATCTTATGTTTCAAATACGGGCTCAGTATAAAAAACCATTGACTAAAATTCCATTTGTCCGTTACACTAAGTTGCTGATCAGTCTTCTCCTTGATAAGAATCATGATATTTCTAATCGACCCGAAGACAGAGAAAGACATGTGATAAAAATGGACACGGATTTCAAATCAGTATACTTTCCAAAGGATAGCACTCACAAACAAGGTCTTAAATTGTTTGAGGTTCTACTTACTGATGAGGTCAAGGAAACTCCTGCTTACGAAGATTACATTCAGGCTTATGAAAAGAAGCTTGTCGGCATAACTAAACTAACTGAGGGAACAGGTTCTTCCAAGACTCGTTCCAAAAGTAGTAGAGCTAGTAAAGCTGGAAGTGCATCGAGTGCTTCAAAGAGACAACCCCCAAGCAAGAGGAGAATTGTAAAGACTGCTCCAAAACCAAAAGTTGAAGACATTGGTATTCGTGATGAATCTTCTGAATCCTCTGAAGACACTGAACCAGAATTGGAAATACTTAATGAGAAAGAAGCTGAGTTTCAAACACAGCTTGACATAGAGAATGCAGCTAAGGTAAATATTATACAAAAGAAGATTGATGAAGAGAGAAGAGCAGATCTACATATGAGAGTAATGAGGGAATTGGAAGAAAAGAAGAACGAAGAAATTGCTAAGGGATCAGGAGGATCAGGAGTCACTCCAGCACCAGTTTTATCCCCTAATCCGGTTAATCAACCTGGTGACTCAAAAACTTCCACAGTTCAGCCAGATACGGTTAATCAACCCGATATGGCTACATCTACGGTTCCCCCTCCTCAATCAAGCTCGGTTAATCAACCCGGCTTGGAGAATCAAACACAATCTGAATCAGAAAAGATAGTCTTCACAGAAAATGAAATTTCAGATTCAGTGTTTGATGACATCCCACATCAAGAGGAGGTACATCACCATGATGACACTGGTGAATGGGGAAATTCTGAGGAAGAAAAGGAAATTACTGGATCAAAGACTACTGAAGCTGCAAATGAGCTGGAGGCACTTGCTGAAACAGAAAGGAAAAGGAAGGAAGAAGTGGAAAGGAAACAAAAGGAGGATGATGAAGCCGATAACTACATTATCTCTCCACTTAATGATCCTATGGATATTAATAAGTCTCCTCAACAACAACCACGAGATCAGACTCCTCCCATTCCTTCTCCCAAACCTATCACACCTCCTAATTCACCTCCCAAGCATCCAACTCCTCCAGAATCACCTAGAAAATCTCCAAAACCTTCATCTTCATCTCACAAGGATCCTACACCTCCTAATTCTTCATCATCTATACCTTCACTCACTCCATCACCATCAAAATCACCATCACACAAAGGCAAAGCAACAATGGCAGAAAGAATTAGAACAGTCATGAAAGGCAAACATGTCAGTAAAATGGCCAAAGTCACAAGAGTTGAAGTCCTCTCACCCATATCCAGGCAAATAAAGAAAGCAGCCAAACTTGCTCAAGCAAGAAAAGAGAGCAAGTTGCAAGAACAAATGACAGAGTGAAAAACCTTGTCAAGGATCTGTCTGATCAAGTCAAGGAGATGCAGCAAACAAAGCAGAATATGGATGAGTTTCTTACTTTTGATATAGAAGATAATATCAAAAGTAAGACAAGACATTATGTCAAACGCTTCACTGCTGATCTTCGAAAAAATATTAACGAGCATGTCAATGCTCAACTTGATGTCAAGGTCAAAGAAGCAATCATCTCCAATTCTGGCTTCAAGCAACTCAAAGACTTCACCACTGAAGAACTCATACTTGAACTTCTCAACAGATTCCATGCTATGACATCTCCTTCTCCTGAAGATATCAGTCTCATAAAGTCTATTGAAGCACACATTGAGAAGGTTTCTTGCAAAGTTGTTGCTGATAAGGGTAAAAGGATTCGTGATGACGACAATGAGGACCAAGATCCAAATCCCACACAGAAGAAACAAAAGACTGGGAGTGGATCTGGTATTCACATTCAGGAACCAACAGAACAGAAAACTTCTTCACCACCTCCAAAACATCAAGAATCTGGTCCTAAGGATACCGAGCATCACTTTGAACATTTCATAAATGAAGACATTGAGTTTCAACCTCAAGATGATCCACCCCAAGCACCTCCAAAACCAGCAAAGTCTAAACCTTCCAGCAGTAAGAAACCTTCTGAAGAACCAGCTGTGGTAACATGGTTGGATACTGATGAAGATTTACAAGGAAATGACTGGTTCGACCATCTTGCAAGGGCTCAGATCAACAACGACGAAGCTTCCAAAATAGAAGATAGCACGTTTGAATACACTCAGAAAGTCAAACATGCATTCAACATTAAGAAGATGACAAAAAGAGAGCTTCGTAGAATAAAAAATGATGCCTTCATTCTTTTAAAAGATAAATCTGCAAGTGCCGCTGAGTTGGAATATCATCTGGAGAACATTGCTCGGGCACTATCCAAAGACTTCGATTGGACAAATCCAGATGTATTCAGGGAAGGTGGTCTTGACAGTAAGAAACGTCCATACATCACTGACTGGACAAAACCACTTCCTGTGATCCGACCATACCATGGAATGTCAGAAATCCCATTCGAATTCTTCTTCAATCAAGATCTGGAACTACTCGTACATGGGGCTTCTAGTAAAGTCAAATATGCTACCTCAATCACATTCACTCCTGCTGCGAACTACATCAATCCTGCCATTGAGGAAGAAGCTAGACACCGTAAACTCTTCATCAACAAACTTGCAAAATATGATCGTACGCTGAACTTGGAATTCACCACTGGTTTGACAAACGTAAGTCGTGGTACAAGTACAAGCTTGGCCTCATGGCATCCCGTGAAAAGGTGTTCAGTGATCTTCGTATCAAGGCGGTGCTTGATGCCAAGGGATCACAAAAGCTTGGCTACACTTTCATTTCTGAGATCACTGTTCGCAGACAAGATGATCTACTTTACACGTTCAATGAAGCAGATTTTCCCGCACTCAATCTCAATGACATTGAAGATTTGTATTTGATGAAAGTACAAGGGAAGCTGAATCATCTTAATCCTACTCTTCTGTATGCGTTTAGCACGGCTATCTGTCACTTCATCAGAAGAACGGTTATCAAAGAACGTGTTGAGGATCTTCAGCTTGGAGTTGAAAGCTATCAGAAGAAGTTGAATCTTAAGGAACCCATGTTTACTCTTACTGACAACAGAGAGCCTCAGTACTTGCTCAAGAACGACCCTGTCTTTGGATTCGTCTACAGAAGTGCTACAAACACAAACCGTTTCATGCCACATAAAGAGATTCACAAGTTCTGTAATGACACTCTGAAGAATGTTCGAGATGGGTTAGTTTCACGAGTTCAGGATCAAGTATTGAAGAAACACAAGAAATGGAATCATCATCAGCTTAGGCAAGTCAAGAATTTTATCTGGTCGATCGAAGAAAGGCTCTACCGAAGGGATCAGATGAGGAGGTTGGAAACATATGTTGGTGGTCGTCCTTCATTTGCCATCAGATTATTTTTGAGGACAGATCCACAATTCACCACTTTTGGCAAAGGCGGTTAATTGTAAGAATTTGATTTCAATATTCATTATTCATTCATAATTCTTACTTATATATGACTGTAATATGACAACGGCTTGTGTACACATAACAGTGTACAACCCGGACCCCAAAGAAAGGACCCTGAGGTACGCTTCAGTGCCTCAATCCTGAAAAAGGAGCGAAAGCTTCTTACTTATGAGCAGAATTAAAACCAGAATGTTTTTTCTAAAGTTTTTTCAAACATTCTGCTCATAAGGAGAAGTATTCCCTTGTTAAGGGGGAGTATTTGAAAATATAATCTTTGTTCAAAAGACATATTAATGTTCTTGAAATTCTTCCCTAAAACTCAAAAACAGCATATTTTAATCATAAACGTTTTCCAAAAACATCATGAGTATGCTATTTTTGAGAGGGAGAAGTAAAAGATGATTAAAATATGATGTCTCATTTGTTGGAATCTCTTGTGCTCATACTCAGAATTAACCCTCGAATTGACAATAGGAAAAGTCAGTAGTCGAAAGGACATGTCCCGGACGGGTAATAATTTCAAGCCAGTATTAACTGGTGATGTAAGCGTGTCTCGCAAAGGACGTGTCTGAGTAGAATGTACCGATTTCGAGCGATAATCTTTGAATCTGATCTGGACGGGTAATAATTTCAAGCCAGTTTAACTGGTGATGTAAGCGTGTCTCGCAACAATCAGGTTCATTGAAAGTCAATCAATTCAAAGTGCCAACTCTTTCCGGCATGTGCAAATTTCAAAATTATTACTTATGCGCACATGTTAAGGGGGAGTCTTTCTGAAAATCATCAAACTCTCAAGGTGTCAACAAAATGTCTTTACAAATTATCGACACTTAGAGAGATTTTCAATGGTTTTGGTTTTATGGCATCATTAGGATAGTCATGGAGTTATAAGGTGACTAAGGTTAGGGAAAAAACCGTCCTATGATCCGCCAGAGCCGGAGGGATCTACCCAAGGACAATACCAATAGTTTAGAACTAGAAAGTCCTAGGTATGATAATAAAAAGGAGAAAATGAATGAAAGGAGAAAGAAGGGGTTGAAGAATTAAAAAGAAAAGCAAAGAAAAGGGTGAAAAGAAATAGCCCTCCATTTGTTCAACCTTAGGGCAGACACCGGGTTCAATTCATAATCTACTGGTTGATGAGCATCACCGGTATTGAAGACTAAAGACGTCATGGACCCAGTGACGCACTAATAAACCTTCTAAGCCACTCAAGTGTCTCTCAAAAGACATTTGTTTCATTCACACGGAGAACCCTTCATAATCTATCGACCTCTCATTACGAGAGTGTTGATATTGAAAAGGAGGCAATCTGCTCCACGCCTCCGACGACCAAACAAATGTGCACTAATTGAGTCTAGAGCCATGAGATTCATAAAAGATCTCTTAGGTACACTTAGAATTACTCTGGTGTTCTATATCATGGGCATCAGTTGTAACTTAGGAAAGTGTCCTTCGCAGATCTTAGCAATCTGCCGAGAACATTCATGAGAGAAGTCACAATTTGTGATTATCAATGATGGAATGGAAATCCTGCCAGAACAACATCAAACAACTCTGACAGCAGGTCACTTCGGTAACTCCTTGTGGGTTACGCTTAGTGTTTGCTCCAAAACGGTCTACAGTCGTGGGGTAATCTCCAACGACTCACTGAATCGTGGGTGCACTTCGGTGTGTCCGTGTTATCCCTTTCGGGGGAATCCGGTTCAGAACGGTCTGGGTTAGGATTTGAGAAAGTCTTCACACTATGCTGTTGACAATCTCAAGTCTGAGCCTGTAAGTACCAGTTGGTTCGTGCTGATGCTGCTGCTGCTGAGGAGCTGGAGTTCGACCATCAAGACTCCATCATGTTCATATACTGAAGAAATGTTCTCTCAAAGACTCAGTAACATCAAAAGTTCAACTTATAATACAGTAAAGTCAAAAGTTCAAGAACTTCAACCTTTCTCATGTTTTAAGATTGAAAAGTGAGAACTAGTTGCAGAAAACAAGTCAAAGACATATGAGCATGATGGAGAAGACAAGAAGACGTTGGAGATTGGCAGATCGAGACAACATCATATCATCTTAGAACAAGAACAAAGAAACAAAGATTATAAAGACGTCTGAAGCCTAAGAAGCAAAGATGACGTCATGCAACATTGATGATCAAGACTTAGGCGGAGATTGTTAGGAACACGTTTTAATCATATTACAAGTCTTGTTCATTTAGTTTACATGTTGCACGATTTAGGACTTTATGTTAGCTTTAAGGACCGGTCCATAAGAAGTCCATGGGCCGGCCCTCCTATCATTTTCTTTCTAGAATCATGTAAGGAAATGTTGCCCTAGTGTTATGCCTATAAATAGAGGTGTTGAGGCAACATTTCTCTTGTTGGTTTTTCATGTATTATGCGCAAGCCTTGTTACTAAGTCATTCGAATATGAAAGCCTTCCATTCTCATCTTATTCTCATCTTATTCTCTTTAGCTTATTAGCTTATTATCTTTTCTCCATTAGCGTAGCTTATTTGTTTAGTAGTTGTACGTATTTTACTTTGATTACGTGTGTGTATTTGAGATATTGGTAACCTTCAGTTTGGCGTTGTGCCCACTTGTAAGAAGTGCCCCAAGACTTCTTACATCAAAGTGTTTGATGTATCATCCGATATATCAAAGGTACTACACACTTGAGATTACGATATCTCAAGGAGATTGATGTAGAAAATGTTTCTATACCAACTCTGATAATGAGAGAGTAAATGTGGATTGAAACATAGAGAGTAATATTTGTACCTTCATAGGTTGATTAACAAACTTCTTGGTTCCCCAAGAAACAAACTACTCTTGTTGTCTCCACGACCGAAGCCGAGTACGTAAGCGCCGGAAAGGCATGACAACAAACACTATGGATGAGACAACTCCCTATGAAGAGTAGCAGTCAAGATGCCATTAGACTTGACCGGGAACTCTGTAGTTTGCTCATGAACGAAGCTCATCGAAGTACGTCATCTCCTCCGTCACGAGAATGTCAAAAGAGAAATCTTTCCTTTGAAAAATCTCTCTTAAAAGACAACATCGTCAATTCTCTAATCCATACGTTCTCGTCACCCCTCTTATGACTATTTGAATATTTCACTGGAAATATTAACGTCATCTTTCACGTCTCATCATATGACTTCTCAAGTCATTCCTCTCATCCCGCTCATGACTATTTCAATATTTCTATGGAAATATTAAAGTCATCCCTCGCGTCGTACCTTATAACCTTTCATCCCCTCTTATGACTGTTTGAATATTTCACTGGAAATATTAACGTCATCTTTCACGTCTCATCATATGACTTCTCAAGCATTCCTCACATCCCGCTCATGACTATTTCAATATTTCTATGGAAATATTAAAGTCATCCCTCGCGTCATACCTTATAACCTTTTTATCCCCTCTATGACCTCTCAAAAGTTTCACAGGAAACATTGAAGTCATTCTCTACAAATGACCCATGACTCTTTATGTCATCTTTCTCACTCGTCTCATGACTTTTAGAAATTTCTCTAAGAAATTCTAAGTCATTCCCTTTCTACTCGTCACATGACTTCTTGAATATTTCACGGGAAATATTAAGTCATTCCTTGCGTCTCGTATTCCGACTAATTAAATATTTCATGGGAAATATTATAGTCATCCACCAAAACACACTCATAACTTCTATTTATTTCACGGGAAATATTAGAAGTCAATCCTCATCCAATGACAACTTAGTCAATTTCCTTGGAAACACTAAGGTCACTCCTTGTCATCCCGCTTAATCGTTTTCGTCAAAAAGTTTATTAGGTATAAACTTTTTCCTCGTGTCAAAAAGTCTTGCTAAATAAGTAAGATTAATCAGCCAATAGTCAAAACAGAAGAAAAATGGATCAATCAGACACACACTACACGGCTCCACTAATGTTTAGTGGAATCGTGGTGCCGTGCATCTGAAAAACGCGCCCATTTCTTTTCTTCTTCTGCACAGCCTTTTCAAACAAACCCAAAACCATTTCCTCTTGCTGTCAAAACCAAACCCAAACACCATAATTCAATTAAACTCTTGCAAATCAAGATTGAGGCATTGGAATCAACAAATCCTAAGCACAACAACACTAATTGTAAGTAAATCATTCTTAATTTCTTTCAATTTGAGTCTAGAATTTGTTCTTGAGCATAAATCCGAATTGGGGATTTTTGAATTTTGCTAAACTTTTGTCAAATTAAGACTAGGATTAGACAATGTAGCATTCACATGATTCCCTAAACCTAGGATTTTCATAAACCCATTTATGTTGCAAAACCTAGTCCGAATTTAATCACTAAAATCGGATTATGATTGATTGCTTGTAGTGGAATCATGTTTAGGATGATGAAAATTGGATTAGGAACGATTTACATTGAAGCTTTTCAAACTTAAGCTTTTTGGCGCCACGATGAGTCATTTGCCAAACACCCCAATTCGATCATTTTTCGAAAAACTTCACAAGTCTAGGATCATGAAATCTTTTTCATGCATTGTTGATGCAAATTAAAAACGTTTTTGCATGTATACGCGAACTCTCAAATATGGGTCGAAGTACATAATTGATATGTATTGTTCGACATATTTGATTGAGCAAAAGTGAAGTTAGGAGCGTTTGGGTAATCTCATAGGTTTCATTTTAGAGTCGAGATTACCACACCTCCACATTGTTTGCACTTAGGCACACACACACCCTAGAAATATGATCATTAAAATGCAATGAATTAACATATACAAAAATAATTTTTTTGTAGGTAACAATGCCTCGTAATGACTACCAAGAGACCCGTCACTACATCCCTCGTCTTGTTGACGACCCAAATATTCCCATTGAACAAAAAGCTTATCTAGCCAAAGTTCAAGATCGATACATACACGAAGGGCGTGTAGTCGATGCACTTTATGTCATGACAGACAAAATCCATGTTTGTTTCCCTTCTATCGAGTTCGATTGTTTATACAAAATAAACGATCAAGTCTGTCCTCGTTTTATTCTCGAGTTTTATAGTCGTGTCCGTACCTACACTGATCTTGACGGAAACGTCTTTCTTGATTTTTGGATTCGACACCAAAATATCATCTTGTCTGTCACCAAGATTGGTCAGATTCTCGGTGTTCCCTCATATGGTCAGTTTGCATTCACTAAAGACCATTCTCTAGAGTCTCTTTACTACAATCTTGAGAACGAAGGTGCTTATCGTACCGAAATTCCCGACATTGAAGTAATTAAACAAGTAATCCAAATTCCTCGAGTCGCCAACACGTATCAAAAACGTGATGGTTCTATTGTCTACCTCGATCCAAACAAAATCTACCTCAAAGAACTTTGTCCCGATATTAGAAATTGGGAACTTCTTCTACGTGAAAATGTGTTAAGCCTTGTAGGCAACCGTGATCACGTTTCGGCAAGTCTTGCCCATATGCTCTACTGTCTTAGTATCGAGGAACCATACAACCTCGCATACTACATGGTCAAACGGATGGCCAATATTCATCGTCGCTCCGATGAGCTCATGCCATATGGCATGTTGCTTACTCGTTTATTCAAGTGGGTTATGCAAACCTACCCATCTCTCAATGATGTCGACTATGTCCTAGTCAATCCGGTTATGAAACCACTTGGTGGACCACAACGTCGCACAAAGCAACGTAAGGACAAAGGGTCCAAACGTGGTCGTAAATCCACTTCCGATATTCCCCACTCTTCCTCCTCATTCGGTCACAGTTCGTCTTCTCAACCTATGGATGAGGATGATGATGAGGTGAACGAAGAAGGAACGTCTCGTCCTAATACTCCCTCTCCCGACACCTTCTTTCGTAACCTTGACACCTCATCATTCACACAAACCTCCGATGTTGAATTCGGACAAACCAACTTATCCACGATGATGAGAAGGCAAACAACCATGTAAAATCGACAAGTCTCGATGCATGAGCAAACTATCGGGGGATTCAAGTCCATCGGCAAGGCGATCAAAGGGCTCGGGAACAAGATTAAAAAGTTGGGGAAGAAAAGAGACTAGTTGGGATTAGCTTAAGTAGTATTACTAACTTAAGTATTATTAAGCTATTATAAATAAGTTCATGGCAATGTCCATCATACATTAACTAGCTTGAAGTGTTCTCTTTTAACATTTCACACTTAAACATGGTTAATTTGCTTAGTTAATTAACCTCTATGTTAATCAATCTTGCCTAGTTCATGCATGTTATCTTATTTTATTACATGCACTAGATGTTAAATTTGCTTGAACTCATGCATGCTTAATAGTTTCCTAAATACATAGATGATCACATGATCATGTTAGTTGCTAGTTGAAACTAGCTTTAGGAATTCTATGTGTTTAGTGGTTTGAGGCTTTGAGATTTGCAGCCAATGGATTCCCCAAAAATTTCCCCATATAGGCTGCCTAAAACCAGCAGACCTGGAAAGAAGGTCAAATGGAGGCCACGGCTCCACTAAATAGGCGACGGCTCCACTAAATTTAGTGGTGCCGTGGTACCTTTAGTGGTACCGTGCCTCTGGAAGACGAAAAATACAATTCTCTTCCACTTTTTGACTTTCTTTCCCTAAAAATCTGCAAACACAACCTGATTCCCATGCACCCAAATCCCCAAATCCAACATCCTTTTCAACCTTGCATGTCTTTGATTTGGCTATTTAAGCTAACATCATGCATTGCCATCCTTACACCTTCACACTCACCATACAACCACTATGTCTTCCACCATTGCTTCAACCTCACACAAAAACAAGAAACCAAGATTCAACATCAAACCAACCAATCAAACCACTCTTGTTGATCAATGGATCAAAAGTGTTCACACACCACAAACCTCAACCAAACCTTCCAATGAGATGATTCTCATTGATCTCACCTTGGATGATGAAGATGATATACACACACCCATAACCTCTACCAAATCATCATCTTCCTTCACTACACCCCAAGCTTCATCCAAGGCAACCGCAATCAAACCAACATCCTCATCCTCCACCACCATTGGAACCAACACACATTCACCTCAACCAAGTCCCATTCCATCACTAGCCTTAACACTTAACTCATCACCATCAACTTCCCTTGAAATGGGAACCAACACATCATCCTCATCACTTTCACCATCACCACAACCTCTAGCTCTCACCCTAACCTTATCACCAATCACTCCTTTTGAGTTTGGGAGCAACACATCATCATCTTCCATATCACCATCACCTCAACCTTTAATGGGTCATCCCATCCTTTATCCCATACAACCACACACCTTGAGTTGTGCTTGTTGCCATCACAACCTAGAACTCATCATGAACCTTAGAGATGAGCTTAGCTTTAGGTTCTCATACCTAGAACACCTCCTCACACCACCCATAGGACCCATTATCCTTCCACCTCCTCCACCAAACAATAGCCCAAACTAAACATGGTTATGTTTAGTCCCTCCAATAAATGCTTAGGAACCCTTTTGAAGTTGGAAGCAAATCTTGAAGCCTCATATTACTATTGATGTTTATGTGTCTTCTTGTTATTTTAATTTGCTTTCTTATTGTAGTCATACTCATGTATGACATTTATTTTACTTTTAATGGGCATTCATGTGGTTGTTTTATTTTTAGCTACTTGGCTAATTTTCTTCTTGTGTGGTTGGATATTTGTCAAATGTGCTACTTGTTAGATATTGTATATGTGTTATCTAACCTTGTTTTGTAGCATACACCATTGCTCGATTCCTTGGTGTTCTCCAAATGAGGGGGAGTCTTAGTCACCTTTTTTATTAGACAAAAAGGGGGAGAAATGGGAGTAAACTCATTAAAAACTTGTTAAAACTAATTTTAACTTAAAATGAGTTTATATTTTGTCATCATCAAAAAGGGGGAGATTGTTGATGCAAATAATGTTCTAAAAACGTTATTTATATCTTTCGATTACTTCACGTTTTGAGGATGACAAAATGTGAAATCACGTTACATTAAAATTAACGTAAACAAGTTTTTAATCGAAAGATCCCGTTTCTACGCAAATCACTCTAGAACAAATTTACAAATTGACAAATGATCAAAGAAGTGAATTTGTGTTTTGGACTTCACATTTTAATGGGACAAAACATTTTTTTACAAAAATACATATGACAAATTATTTTTGAATTATTAAGAAATGTTTTAATGGAAAAATATGTTTGAAAATCACAACAGCTATTTTTCCCCCCAAAATCAGCTCCAACCTTCCCCAAATAAGTTTTCACTAGAAAAGACAAAATTTGGAGCGTCCTAGTCTAGGACGGCTCCACGGTTCCACTAAATTTAGTGGAGCCGTGGCATGTTTAGTGGAGCCGTCCGTACAAAATTTTCTGTAACGTTCAGATTTTTCTTGCCTATAAAAACCAACCCCATTCATAGTTTTTAGGCACCCTTTCACACAGAAAAACTTCTGAGTTTAAACCTCTCACACCTTTCTCTTCTTTAGATCATTTAGATTAGTTTTCTTTTGTTTTAAGAGTGATCCAATCATCCACCAAGAGATCCTTTTCATTCCTCTTCATTAGCAAGAGAAGAACACAAGTATCCAAGTTGATACAAGGTGTTATCATTCCTCTTCATTAGCAAGAGAAGAACACAAGTATCCAAGTTGATACAAGGTGTTATCATTCCTCTTCATTAGCAAGAGAAGAACTCAAAGTATTCAAGAAGATACAAGAGTTATAGTTGTTAGGTTTTTGTAACACTTGTTACAACCTTGTTATATCATAGCTTACATCAAGTTTATTTATCTTTTGTGAGTGAGAGTGAAGATCAAGTGTGATCTTATAGAGATAGTGGATATCTCTTAAAGCCATTGGGCTTGTGTGATTGATCAAGAAGATCAAGGGTCGATAGATTAGTGTTAGTTGAGAGAGTGTTGATCATTGTGATCGTGTTGAGATCTTGGTGATCTCGTGTAGCCATTGGGCTTGATTGATTGGTCACGTGGACCTTGGTAGATTGGTGCTAGCTAAGATTAGCACTCGGCATCTAGCTTAGTGTCGGTAATAGGATAAGCGACGTGTACGGTTTTCTCCGCCTGAAGGGAGGTTGTTGATATAGTGTTTGAAACTCTCGAGTATGGTACTCGGGGAGTGGAGTAGGGCGAAGAAGAGCTTCGTAGCCGAACCACTATAAATCCTTTGTCTCGGTTTGATCTTTCCAACTCTACTCTTTACTTTTATTATTTACCATTTGTTAGCTTAGTGTGTAGTTCATATTGGTGTTGATTGATTACACATAGAGTTCGAATCAAAGTTTCCAATAGCAAACTTTTAAAACAAGATTTTTTAAAAGAAATTAAAACTGGTAAACTATTCAACCCCCCTTCTAGTTTCCCACAGAGTTTGATCACCTGATGATTAAATGTGACGTGGTGGAACCTGAAGAGAAAACAATAGCTCGTTATCTTGGAGGTCTAAGGGCTGAAATTAGCAATATTCTTGAATTACAACCTTACTGGAGTTATAGTGATGTGTGTAAACTTGCTGTTAAGATAGACAAACAGCAAAAAGAAGGTCGTGATGCTCGCAAGGACGGATCTTTTAATCGAAGAAATTTCCCAACTTCAAAACCACCGCTGAAAGCTCTTCATTTTCTAAGGCTCCAAAGAAGGAATCCTCTACAGCCCCAAAGCAACCAAGTTAATCTAGTGCAAGCTCTAGAAAGTGCTTTAAGTGCCAAGGCTACGGTCACATTGCATCGGCTTATCCCAATCGAAGAATTATCTCCCTTGTTGAAGAGGAATGTGAAGAAGATTATAAGCCTGAATCTGAGAATGAAGAAGTAGTATATGCGGACCAAGGAGAGCTTCTTGTTTGTAGAAATCTTAGCGTGCAACGAAAAAGTGAAGATCATTGGCTACGACACAACATTTTTCACACAAGGTGCACCTCACATGGAAAAGTTTGTGATATTATTATTGATGGAGGAAGCTTTGAGAATGTGGTATCTTCAAATATGGTGGAAAAACTACAACTGAAAACGGTGGAGCATCCGCATCCTTACCATCTAACGTGGCTTGACAAGAAGAAGGAGTTTAAGGTGAGCAAACGATGCCTTGTGCAATTTTCAATTGGTGAAAAGTATAAAGATGAAGTTATGTGTGATGTTGTGCCTATGGATGCATGCCATTTGCTTCTTGGTAGACCATGGCAATACGATAGAAAAACGATTCATGATGGTTATAAAAACACTTATACTTTTTACAAGGATGGATTGAAAATTATTTTGGCTCCATCTAAAATGGTTAGCAGCCCTATACCACCAGGAAAAGAAGGAAATACATTTTTATCCAAATCTACAATGTTTAGGGAGGTTAAAGATGTGAAGAAATGTTATGCTCTTGTGACTTTTGAAGAAAATAAAGTAACTAGTGATCATCCGTCTATAGTACAACCTCTACTCAATGAGTTTGCTGATGTTGTTCCAGAAGAAATGTCACCTGGTCTTCCCCCTATGAGAGACATTCAACATAGGATTGATTTCATACCCGGGGCATCTATTCCAAACAAAGTCGCTTATAGAATGAGCCCCAAAGAGCATGAAGAGTTGCAACGTCAAGTGGAGGAGTTAATGGCTAAAGGTTATTTGAGAGAAAGTAAGAGCCCATGTGATGTACCGGCTCTTCTTGTACCAAAAAAAGATGGTACTTGCGTATGTGTGTTGATAGTAGGGCTGTAAACAAAATTACTATTAGCTACCGCTATCCAATTCCTCATTTAGATGATCTTTTAGATCAACTATACGGTGCCATATTATTTTCACAAATTGATCTTCGTAGCGGTTACCATCAAATCCAAATGAGACCGGGTGATGAGTGGAAAACGTCTTTTAAAACAAGGGATGGCCTCTTTGAATGGCTTGTCATGCCTTTCGGGCTTTTGAATGCACCAAGCACTTTTATGCGACTCATGAATGACGTGTTCAAGTCACTTATTGGAAAGTTTGTTGTCGTCTACTTTGATGACATTCTTGTTTATAGCAAGAGTAAAGAACAACATTTGAGTCACCTTCGTAAATTCGTTTATGGAAGGAATTTAGTTAGCCCACTGGAGTAAGTTCCTTTTCCTATTGCTAGTTCTTTCAGTGGTGATGCAAGTGAAAGAGCAGGTCAAATTAAGAAGTTGCACGCACAGGTCCGTGATCATATTATTAAACAAAATGAGCGGTATTATAGGCAAGCTAATAAGCACAGGAAGCATGTTGAATTTAAAGAAGGTGATATGGTATGGATACACCTAAGAAAAGAAAGGTTCCCGCAAGGTCTTTATTCCAAACTGAAGTCCAAAGCAGCAGGCCCGTTCAAAGTACTAAAGAATTGAAAATCGGGGAAAATGCATACAAAATTGACCTTTCAGCAGAGTACGAGGTTTCAAACACCTTCAATGTGTCGGACCTTTCACCTTATCATGGAAAGTCTGATTGTGAGGACTCGAGGACGAGTCTTCTTCAACCAAGGGAACATGATACAGGAGATATAGTAAAGAATGCAACAATAGCAACATTCTAGAAATTTCTAGATTTTGGTCAAATTGAATCAAGAATCTGGAACGATTCTGAAGTCTACAAATCATATATCATACATGGCTGGGAAGATGCAGATGTCTACTTTCTAGAAAATCAAACGGATAGTTAACTGGATGTTTCTAGAGAGAGTTATGGCAGTTTGAATGCAAGGTAGTCAAAAGGGCAGTTTGACTACGAAAATTGACCATGAAATCAGATAATTGATAGCCTCTTAATTAGTAGTATTAATTTTATTTTCTCATGCTTGGATGGATGTTCCAAGTGCCTATAAAAAGCCCCCAATTCATGTTTTGGGGCAGACTTGAAATTAAAGATATACTAAGTGAGTTCTTGATCTTACTTTCCTGTGTTCCGTATCTCTTTGGTCATTTTCCTTTGAGTGGTGAACTTGTATCGACTCTGTATCTCTTAGGTGGATTCTTAAGGTGGTGATTTGATTCTCTTCCTGCATCCTTTCAGTGGATTTCCGTTAGGTGGTGGAAATTTTCTTTATCTCGCACTACCCCTATATCAGACTAGGCGGCAAAGGGGTGAATGGTTCACCTAGTTTCTATACTCACGCGCGACTCCCCTTGCCTCCATTCCCATTTCACGCGCGAGGTGTAAGTTTCAAGAAGGAAAGAGGTGAACGGTTCACCTTAGTGAATTTGCATTAATGGTGGGGCCCAGTGTAAAATATAACCGTTGCATGGTTAAAAAAAAAAAAAAAAAAAAAGGTTACACTCTACCTTTATTTACTTATAAATACCCACCATTTCACCATTTTTTAAACACAAACTCACAATTTCTTAACTTCATCACTTCAAACAACATATATCTCATTCCTTTTATTTTTAAAATGAATTCCAAGAATTCCGATATGATTATGTTCACCGATTCAGAAGAAGAACAAGAAATTGAAACTAGGAACATAAATTTTATTGCAAGAGCGGTGTCGTTTATTAAAAATAGACGAAAACCAAAATTAATAAAACGCATTAAGCGAGACCATTATGGTGAGCATGAGCGTTTAGTCGAAGATTATTTTTCTGAGAACCCACTGTATGATGAATATAGGTTCCGAAAAAGGTTCCGAATGAGTCGCAATCTTTTCAACTGGATAGTTCGGGAGGTAACTATTCATTGTCCATTTTTAGTGGTAATATTGATTGTACCGGAAAAGAAGGCATTTCAGCGTTGATTAAGTGCACCTCCGCAATTCATCAATTGGCATAAGGCTCGGTTCCGGATGCTTTAGACGAATATCTGCAGATGGGTAAGAAAACTTCTCGTCGATGTCTTGATTATTTTTGTGAGTCTGTTATGGAAATTTTTGGTCCAGAGTATTTGAGGAAACCCAAAATGACTAATGTCGTAAAGCTTTATCGACATCACGAAGAAACGCACGGGTTTTCGGGGATGATAGGAAGCCTTGATTGTACAAATTGAGAGTGGTTTGGTTGTCCTAATGCACACAAAGGGTAATATGTTAGACTTGATCATGGTTTGAATCCGTTCATTTTGCTAGAAGTTGTTGCGTCTCAAGACTTATGGATATGGCACGCTTTCTTTGGTGTTTCTGGGTCGAACAACGACATCAAAGTTCTTGATCAATCCCCTTTATTTAACGATCTTAAACAAGGAATAGCACCGTAGATTCCGTTTGTTGCTAACGGGGTAACCTAACCATTTGGTTACTATCTTGTTGACGAGATATATCAGAATTGGCAACACTCGTTAAGACGATTCCAGAACCATCAGATGATGACCACAAGAGAATAAGGTATAAGAAAATGCAGGAATCGGCAAGGAAAGATGTTGAACGAGCGTTTGGTGTTCTGAAGAAGAAATGGACGATACTTGCCCATCCCGCAAAAGCGCTGAAAAAAGATAGAATAATGAAAATGATATATACATGCATCATTTTACATAATTTGATTCGAAAAGACAAAATAAATGCGATATCTCCCGAATGGTACCCGGAGGAAGAACATCAATCGAATGACCTCATACGATCCGATGAACAAATGCGAAAAATGATGAGGTACATCAGATCACATCAAGCGCATCAAAACCTTCGTGCCTATTTGGTCGAACACTTGTCTCGTAATATGTAATTTCAGTTTTAAATATTACATTTTTAATATTCGAAGTCTATGTAATGTTTTTAATTTATGAATAAAAGTTTTCTATTTCGTATTACGTTTTTAAATTTGAGTGTTTACGTTTTTATATTTTTACGTTTACGTTTTTAATTTTGTGACTATTAAAAAAAAGGGAGTTAAGGTGAATATAGTTGTTCCTTGCCCACAAATAGGTGAGTGGGTGTGAGGGGAAGTGAGTGGAGAGAGAAAGCTGAGGTGGCGCTGAGGTGTAAGGTGGATATGTATGTCACTTGCCTTCTAGTCTTAGGGTATGTTTGTTTTATTAAGATGTTTTAGGTCTGAATCTGACTACCACATCTTACTAGTAAGAGGTGGCTAGAAAGTCTAAATCTGAACGAAATAATGTTGTTTGTTTTTTTATAATTGTCCGAATGATTTTAAGTGCTCGTTTCTGCAATTTATTTAAGTAACTTATGTAGATATGAAACAAGACTTTTTATCATAAATATAACATAGTTAATAAACCATCAAATATATTATATTAACACGAGTCTTCAATCTCTTATCGAGTAAGAGACAGTAAGACAAGTCACCCACATCTTATTGAGTAAGATGTTATATGTCTAACTGGGTATAATTCAAAAAAAAAACAAACAACCAAAATGTCTGACCACCTCTTACTGGTAAGAGTAAGAGGGCTAGTAAGATTTTTTTTTTTTTTTTTTTGAGTTAATTACATAAATGGTCATTGTGGTTTGCCCAAAATTGCACTTTCAGTCACCGAACTTTTTTCTTGACTGGTTCAGTCACTGTTGTTTGCATCTATTACCGGTTCAGTCCAATTTCGAAGAAAATGACTAAAAAGCCCTTGTGATATTCTTTTTCTTTTTACAATTAGTCCTTTAGACAACTATGGTTTGTCAATTGTTTCACAGTTAGTCCTTTAGACTAACGGTTGTCCGTACTTGACACGTTTTCGTCCGTATTTACTCGTTTTTGTCCGTATTTACTCGTATTTACTCGTTTTCGTCCGTATTTACTCATTTTCGTCCGTATTTACTCGTTTTCGTCCGTATTTTTCGAAAAAAATAATTTTTTGAAAAAAAATAATTTTTCGAAAAAAATACTTTTTTGAAAAAGAATAATTTTTCGAAAAAAAACTTTTTTGAAAAAGAATAATTTTTCGAAAAAAAAAAATTTTTCGAAAAAAATTATTTTTTGAAAAAAAAAATTTTTTTCTAAAAAAAATAATTTAGAATAGAAAATTTTCGAAAAAATTATTTTGAAAAAAATAATTTTTCGAAAAAATTATTTTGAAAAAAATAATTTTTCGCAAAAAAATAATTTTTCGCAAAAAAATAATTTTTTGAAAAAAAATAATTTTTCGAAAAAAATAATTTAGAAAAAAAAAATATTTAACGGAAAAGGACTAACCTTGCAATGCTAGTTAACGGAAAAGAAGAGGCAAGGGCTTTTTGGTCATTTTATTCGAATTTGGACTAGATCTGTAACTTATGCAAACCACAGTGACTCACATACGAGATTCTGAAAGTTGTTTATTATGAGATGTTAATGTGTCACTTCTAAAAGCAAGGGGAATAATAGTAGGAAGCAGATAGAAGCTAGTTCCCCTACGGTTTCTTGCTTTGATGTAGCTTGATTTCTTGTTGTTGATCCTCCCCGCTAAACAATTATCGAGCAAAAAAGTGGCTTTTTAACGACCCGACATTTTTTTATTCAAATCAAAAAAATGAGATTAGGGTCGACCTGTTTCACGAAAGAAAAAGCATGAACAAAGCAAGTTGTCATCAGACTTTCTGTCTTTTTTCAACCCAAGAAAAAAGTTCGGTGACTAAAAGTGCAATTTTGGGCAAACCATAGTGACCATTTATGTAATTAACTTTTTTTTTTTTTTTTTTTTTTTTTATAAAACAAACACACCCTTAGTGAATTCAACGTTCCTTTCTTATGCATCAAAACCAATGCCCTATGCCCACTTGTTAGACCTCAAATATAAAACTTGCGCCAAAATTTTGAGCGATAATCGATCAGTGAAAGGGCTTCACGGATGGCTGGTGTTGTGAATAATTCTTCGAAGCTCCTCACTACTAATAGATCATCGTTCGAATTGTTTCGTCGTTTAATCAACACTCAAGGTCTAATCATTCTAAAGTTGTAGTTCATTGCATTACACGCTTATGTTTAATGTTTACTCCTACTGCTGCTACATGCTGTTTTTATTTTCTTTCCATAATGATAAATGTTTTAGATTACTTGTAATGAAACGCGTTTTTTTGTTAGTTTTTCAATGATTTTAGTCGAGAATCATAATTATTCGCCAGTGCATAAGTCGAGTGCGCATAACGCCTTCTATGTAAGTATAGATATGCCTGCTGTTTCAAAGGACTTTGGAAGCATCTGTTTCGGTTGAACAAGTTAAAGACAAGAAGCTGCACATCAATGGTCGTCCACTCATGGGCCACCTAAACCTCACATCCGCGACACTGAATTATCAGAGGAAATCTTTGATTGGATATTTGCTGAAATCATTTAAGAAGCTGAATAGTCTTAGTGTAGTGAAACTCAGTTGAAAAAACCCAATGCTAACCACACCATTTGTTTCTCTAAGTTCATTGTCAGTCTCTGGACTGAGATGGTTCAAAATTGGTACCAAGTACTATACTGGTATCAGAATAAGACTATGCCATCGCCTCTGAATTACCATATGCTCAATTTTGGGTTTCATTAATCATTACATATCGGTCCGTGAAGTTTGATTTGTACCTTTGCATAACTCTTAATGGTTATTCACTTTTAAAATGAATTAAGAATGATACACCATACACCTAAATTACCTGCACCCAATAATGTGCCCAAAAAAATAACCACCTTCACATAAAAAAGTTAAGAATATGCACATTATTGGTGTTCTAACACAGATATACCCTCTACAATTCAATGTCCTTAAAACAACTCTATACACTCTGAAATTTACTTTAAAAACATAAATAAAAATTCAGCCTTCACAAATGCACAAAAAACATGGATCATATAGACACTCTTCCTTCGACCGTGCCTCGATGAATCACGTATCGGAATATACAACTCTGGGACAACCAGTAAACGTACTTTTCAGGTTTACCCTTAATTCTTGATTTCATGGCCTTCTGTTGACGTTCCGATAAACATGCATTAACTATCTCTAAAAGATTTCCCATGCTCAATGCCATATCTTTTGCAAAGTAATACAAGATTTTGGGTAGATATATTCTTGTTTCTTTGTTAACGTACACAGTTGATTGTATAAACTCTTCTTTAGCAAGTCTTAGATCCTGAAACACATTCTTTGCGTTGTAGATACGAACCTATGTTCAGAGATTCATTATTAATACCAAAATGGCAAAGGAGTAGCCAAAAAGTACTACAATTAAAATATGTGTATACCGCAGGGTCAGAGAATGCCCCTAAAGAAAGGGCAAAATGGACAAGTGGCTCAGGGTAATCAATGGCGTAAATATGTTTATTAGGCTCCGTCTTCAGCTTCCGCCCTGGTGATAGCAGTGACTGTAGCCACTGCAATGCAGTGTTAGTTTTGTGGGATGCACAGATTTAAATGTCAAACGACCAAAATTAGCTAATGGAAGTTTGATTGGTGAAGATTGTTAGAGTTAGATAAGAGGCCAACCGGTGCTCTAAAGTGTGACTTGATTCCTAATATAGAGATCTGTATGATATATGCATTGATGGAGTGTCCCCCGATGTTATACGTTGCCTGTAAAACAAGATTTATGAACTCATCAAAAACATGTACATTAGGATGAAAGATTCATTAATATGAACATATAAAAAGAACATAGAAGAAAGAGATTGCATATGTTTTACCTTTAAAATGGAATTACTTTTAGTGTTATTATGTGTTCCGTATGCTAAATAAGCCTGCAACAAATGAGTACATAACTTAATGTTTCAACAATATACCTCTTTATATTTCAGTGATGAAGGGTATCTTAGATATTTAATAAATAGCATACAAAACCTATCTGAAAACCATAACCCTTTCAAGGCTAAGTGCAGTACAATATAAAGAAACAAAGAACCTACATGCATCACTAAAGCGTTATGAATGTTGATCCAAAACGCAAGCTTTTGTTCACGCTTCATATTCCCGGGGTCAACATTCTCAAGTTTCTTGACCAATGCTCTGCATCAGTTATGACTTTAAGCAATTAGAACCAAAAAACGACAATGAAAAATAGATAACTGCATGAAAAGGTAAGAACTTTTGAATGTTATTTTGTGACAGAAATCAAAACAAAGTTGGTAGCTTTGTGATGCAGTTATTTAGTAAGGAACCAAAACCATTGCAGTTGATAAAATAAACTACCTGAACTTTTTTAGCTTTTGAGCAGCATAATTAAAACCATCATCACCTACATTTATTTTCAAAACTTCTATCATCTCAGCATATGGCCCTCTTTCCGCTTTTACGCTATCTTTTTTATTGTCCCATGTTGCATCCTCATTACAATAAGGACTCCACGTATCAGAAATATTTTTAGTATAAGATGTCCCTGATGATGAAGAGGACGAACCCGAAAGTCTAGTTTGGGATTGATTTTGGTCCCCAAGCTTGCAATAGATAGAAGATATACATCTTATTATGTCTTCAGAAAGTCTATCGGGCCCATCAAGTGGGGCATTATCTGTACAAGGAGTTCCAAGGTGATCCCCAAGACTTCGGTGACTATAACGAGTAGCTTTTCTCTCCTGCAATTGTTCGCCATAGGCATATAAGTGAAACAGGACCCCAATTCAAGGAACTAGAGGGATGTTGGATGTGTGAATTGAATCTGATTATGTGCCATTATATATATAATCAAGACCAGTTACATGTAGGAACGTAAAGTACCAATAACACATATTGTAGCACTTACTTTTCTAGACAACGAACTTGGGATCGCAGAAGCAAGTTGATGATTTAAACCCAAAATTCCCTCTTGCATGGGAGTAAGTTCACCACGAGTATCACTTAACCAAGTATCATAGTTGACTTTGACGAGTGACTGATCAGCAACAGGTTGTAAATGTGCCTCTATCTTTTGTTCCAAAGACGACTTGCTGGTTTGTATACTATCAACATGCTGATGAAATGATGTCCGGTATAATGAAAGTAGATAACGTTCCAAACGAAGTATTTCCATTTCAAGAAAGTTAATCTCTTTCACCAGTTCCAATGGAGACTAAAAGCAAAGTCACCAATAAGAAAGTTAGATAACTATAAATAAGCCTGATTTTAAAACGGTAAAATACAAGCTCGCTCTATCCTCAAATAAATGAAATGGTTCCCAGATTGACCAAATATTTAACATTTTAAACAAATTAACTATTGCAAACTATACTTAAAACATAGTAATGCTAACAAGAAAACAACCTTTGAATTTGGTGTGGTGTTTGAGGCATTGGAAGATAACGAACTAGAATATGGTGTCATCTCTGACTCTGACCAAGCGGAAAATTGATCAGGCAATATATTCCCCAATTTTACCTCCTGTGTTCAAAGAATATGATGTTATACTTTCATTTTCTAATGTTACAGTAAATGGTTGCAAACTATACTTATTGCCAAGATGAAAACGTAAGAAAATTTGCACAAAAAATTCTTTTGAGGATTTCATGATATAACGTAACGTCAACCTATATGTCCATTGTCATGGTTACTAAGAAACCGTGATATTCATTTCGCTCCACAAAGATTCCCTTGTTTTGTCATTGTTGAAGGATACTTTTAACACTAGGGAAACAGCCAAACCCGAAAACTATGCAACATATTGACTACAACTTTATCATTTATATCACCATCATTTCATGCAGTCTAGTAGTGAATGATGACCATAAAAAAGGTAACATGTTTTTTTCTTAATTTGGGTGAAATAGAGTTTAAACTTAAAGCATATCGACTTCAAGCTTTGGGAAAAACCGTGAACTCGAGACAAGAAAATCATAACATGATTAAAGCAATGAAACATATACTGCGACTCTGCGAGTCACATATAACTACTCTGTTACAGATATACCAATACTAACCGGAGTGAAATTGTAAGAAGGTATTTTCGCCACATCTAGTATACCACCATCATCTTTGCTAATTTGCTCATTATTCCAAGAACCACTGCAAAACAAACCCAAAAACAAAACTTAATTAACAAACAAAGCATACACTTCAAAAACAAGTATTACATCTGAAAAACATAATACACGCAACCAACCCGTATAACAGTTCCAATAATTCAGCTATTTTAACATAAACCCGTTTGAGAACTAATGAAATTAAGCATGCCCATGTGATCACAAACACAAGATTTTTGGGATTTCTTTTAAAAACATTTTTTTAATGTTTTTTGAAAATAAGCACCAACCTGTTTATCATTAAAGTGCTTATTTACTCCACAAGATACCATTCAAACACTCAATATTGCTTATCCACTAAAAGAAAGAAGCAATATGCACATAAGAATAATCAAAAAAGAACCTTGAAGTTATTTACTTGTTATTTGCTTATGTAACTGAGTAACCCACAAAATAAGGATTTTGGACAAGCAATACCAACCACTCTAACCAGTGAACCACTTTGCAATAAGCAGTTGAGAATAAGCATTCAAAACTGCTTATATTTTCACCTTGATAGTAGTTGCTTATTATGTCATATATAAAAAGTGAATCAAATACCAAAAACTTTCTAAACTATTAATCTACCATATATATCAAAACACTAGAAACCAATAAAAAGTTTTTACTAATAAACATGATCATAATATACAGAAAGCATACCCATGAGAAGCTAAATGGCGGGAAGAAGAAGGTGAAATAGGTGGAGTTGAATAACACTTCAATCTCAACATCTTTTTATATATTCTTCTTTTAAACTATATTCTTATTATTACAAAGAGTCACCGACACTTTCTAATGAAGAAGAACATTAACTGCATTTGCAACAAAGTGAGTGATAGCTAGCACTACCTTTTTTGTTTCTTTTTTTTCTAAAAAGAAGTATATACTTATGTTCACGAAAAACACAAAAGCTGTATCGAAAACCACGTAGAAAAATATAAGAAAAAAATGAAAAATGTAAGAGAATGATGTTGGGAATTGAATTTAAGGAGAATTAATATAAGAAGAACCCTCCAAATGAGGGTAAAGGTAAAGAGGGACAAATGAATAAATAATCGTATGGTATATATGATGAATGGTTGTGTTGGTTAATCATTAATGTACTCAGAGTGGGTGTGTTTTTTTTTTTTTGTATGTGGGGTGTGTGAGAGTTCAATGAATCAAGGATTTAAAATAAAAACAAAATCTTCTTAACTATCGACATAGTCTTTAAGTGTTGTAGTTAAGAATAATATATTATCTATATTGACGGTATATTAAGTTTATTGAGAATGATCATCGTTATAAGATGGGTGATTAATATTAAAGAAGAGTGTCTGTGTCGTTTTAAAAGGCAATGGTGACTGCTTATGGTCTTCAAGTTTAAAGGCCTCAATTTTTTACTTAATTTTAGCAATCTTGCATGAAATTAATACTCAATAAGTTTGAAATGATATCGACTTACAAATATATATATGAACAAATTAACTACCACTACTATCACATGAAATATGTATATGCGTATTTTACGTACATAATTTGCATTTTAATTTAATTATAGTAACACTCTTATTTGCTGTGAAAGGAATTTATATAGTCTCTTCTTTAGAAACTTGAAAATATTCATTGCACTAATAGAACTATACCATGTAATGAAAAAAAGTTTTTCTAATTTATTTATGAAGAAAAACCATTTTTCAAGCTTGTATTAAAGTGTGAGATTTTTTGGGTGTTATTATTATCATGGAATTGAAAATGAGAGAGAATGAATTGAATAATAATGGGGGCATTGGGGCGGGGAAATGACTGTCTTTGTGTGTACCGATTTATGTGGGGCTCGGAAATATATGTACAATAATAAATGCTAAATATATTATTGGGATTTTCGTTTTTTGGTAATTCGTTTAGAAAACCTTTATTTGATAGTTACGATTAGATATTCTTAGATTGTTTGAAAATCAAGTAATTAAGTTTGCTTGTTGAGTTGAAGATTAGGTTCACAGTCAATTACTTCATATGTCTCAAAATAATTATATTTTGCCTCTTAACAAAAAACACACAATTTACAAAAAACATAATTATTACCTAAGGGTGGAGGGAGTGGGTCGGCAAAGTGTTCGGTGTTCTGTTCGGTTAGGCGGTAACACCGCCGCGAGGGTGGCGGTGAAGCTCGGTAAAGTTCAAGATCGGTATCTTTTGCCGAGTGAAAAGAGAAAGGGATGTGGGTAGTGGCCCACAAACGGCGGTACTATTATTAAAACTTACTTCAACAGTCCCTGCTAATTGAATATCCTCACCTTCACTTTCATGACACGTATTAAAAGCATTGACCCAGATGGTAATTTGTGAAAAAGCTTGAAGCTTTGGAGGATTTGAAGGTTTTTGAGATCTGGGTCTGTTAGGAATCTGCCGTTTGGAAGTGGGTTTTGTGTTTCTTGGGTTAGAGATGATGTTTGAGATGATGGGTTTGAGGTGCAATTAGGTGATTTTATAAATTAAAAATAAATGGAAAAGAAAATATGATGTAGCAATTAGGTGATTAGGTGAAACCAATGCCATCAAATTGGTGAAAATTGGGGTGAATTGATGAAGTATGAGTTGGAAGGTTTTTATTGGGTATTGATGATGTGAAAAATTGGTGAAGGTAGGTGTTGGTGAAACCACTCCCTCCACCCTAAGCTGTTAAGATCGAAATCTTATAATTAATCATTTTTATCTTTGTAAAATCGAAATCGTAAGATCAGATCGAGATCGAAAGATCTTACATAAATGTTCAAATGTCTTATATATCTAGTAATTCGTATTCAAAACTGATTGTATAGCAAATTCATGAAGAAAAAAGAGTTCTCAAATTTATAATAATGTGAAACTGCAACGTGTATAAAATACTAAAATATATAATCGGTGATTGAGGATGCTGAATCTTTTAATCTAAATATTATATTTAACTCGTATAAAACATTTATAATTATCCACGTATATTTTAATGTTTTACTTTAACAAAATTATATGATTTAAGTTCATTTACATAGACAAATCTCAGCCACTCATTTTTAACAAACCCACTTTTATTTTTTTTATTTTTTTTTCAAATATTAATATATCTTAAAACGTTAATCAATAAGCAATAAAAATTATACCAGCGTGACGAGTATTTGATTATCTTTCTATAGATATGCATTTTGATATACTTTTGACAAACTTTTTTTGTTTCGTTTTTTTTCGCATTTTTTTTTTTCATTTTTCCTTAGTTGTTAAAATTTGCATGAGAAATCACATGTAATTAAACACTAATTTGAATATTCTAATAAAATCACATGTGATTTTTTACCAACTGTGATTATTTCACATGTGATTATAGAAGTTTCATAAACTAACTATTATAATCTATAATTCGAATACAGTGTGTTTGATATGGTAGGAAAGCTAAGAATGTACTTTTTCATTACAAAAAACGAGAACCGTTTTTATTTATAGAAAAATACTGTCAATTTTAGTACGGATGTTTAGTGTTCAACTTCGATATTAGTGTTAAATCACATGTGATAATTAACTCGAATTTTGGTACACCTAAGAAAACGTGAAAAAACGACAATTTTTTTTTGCCAAAAGTATATCAAAGTGCCCGTCTATAGAAAGATAATATAATCCTGGTTTTAACGGTATAATTTGTTGTGTCTAAATGTAACACCCCCAATTTCGTGATTGCAGCGGAATTCAAACTGGGTGTTACTTCATGGTATAACAGTTATAATAACAGAAAACGAACTCTAATTGAGTCGTTTTAAAACATTTATCATCCGAATATCAGAGTTTACAAAAAAGAGGTCCCAGTAGTTTCACGATTACATATTACATTAAATAAGTTTTCGAATGATAATAAAAATATAGCCTTCTAAATATCCGTGCTCCTCCGTGCTAGCCGCGTACCTTATGGACCTGAGATAAAATATGCTTAAAATGTCAATACAAAGGTTGAGTGAAATCTATAGGTTTATAGTTAAATTGTTGAACACAATATTTTCAGTGTGGGGTACGTTATTATACACCCATAGTTGGCAAACAAAATAATTATTATTGCACTAAGCTCATGACAACCAAAACGTTAACCTCGTACCAATAGAAATTGGCATAATCGTTACAATCGTGGCCCTAGTAGGTAATTTGCCATTATACCTAGTGTTTTCAAATATAGTGCGTTTGATTGCCTTAACCGGGTCAATACAAATGGGATTCTTCAATCCCAATAGGTCTATTCACAATATTCGCGCTCACTACAACTAGTGACTAATGGTTTCATGATATAGGGACTTAAACATGGCAATTGCGGTACTTAGTGCCAATAAAACATACAGTTCAAAGCATTGTGTTCGAGTAAAAATAGCATGTATCTCCCCCAAGGGTTTGTATATAGTTAAATGATGGAAAATGGGCTATGAACTCACCGTGAGTGAATGATGTTAAGAAAGTAATGAAAATGATGGACGTGTCGTGGGAAACTTCTACGAGCAACCTAAATATGATATCGTGTCTTAGGTTTTGAAATAACGATGTGGAAATATAAATGAGACTATATAAGTTTATCATATCGATCATGATGTTGTGCATGGTAATTTATAGTGATCGTGTTTGTCGTTTATAAAAATGGTTTAGTTTATAAAACGTGTTTAGTTAAATATCGTACCACTGTTCGGGCTATCATAATTTAGAGGTCGTGTAGTGAACATATGAGGAGCTAGGACACATTAAATCGTAAATCCAACAACTCGTCGATACGTTCACCCCGAAGAGGCCCCTCACATGAAATTCCGTACTAACATAGTACTTTAGTATTAAAAACGTATAATTTGTACGTATAAGAGTTATAATGAGACATATGGTTTTATGAAAACGTTTGCCATATTACGTTAATGATTATGGTAATGAACTTATATGTAACACTTAGGTAATTTAGGTTTTGTTGTTATGAAAAAGAAATAGGTCTAAAACGGTTTATGGTTATATTTCTCGTCAATAAGTAAAATACCATTTCTGATGGTCAAAAGGACTATGTTATTTTTATGAAAATAATGCTTATATGTTAGCTAAGAAATCTAGAAATTTTGGTAAAATATCAAGTTCGGGAAATAGGTCTAACGCGACCAAGTGTTTGGAAAATAACTTTGGTAAAACACGAAAATAGTCCATTTGGTTTTTGTTGTAAACAGCCCTAGTTTTCCACTTTCAGGCTTAAATTCTCGCTTAGTTTTATGTAAAACATCATTTCGGACAACTTGCGTGTTTTAATCTTTGGCTGGTTCGGACCAAAAAGGGGTCAAAATCGCGTTTTAAATTTACATCAGTAAGCTTTTTCCCATCTCCAATGTTTCTTTTAGTAAATTTTAACTAGCCGTAACTTTTGATTCAAAAGTCCGTTTTAGTTGATTCGAAAGGCAACGGTTTTGTTTTGATCCCCTCTAGAAATACATAAGATTATTCAAGGTCATGGGTGCATGGTTTTTCCATTTTTATAGAATAAATCTCCTTGTTTTACTAGTTTGATTACCTAAAGTTTTACACATATTTCTTTTGAGGTTTTGGCCATGTACTTCATATGATCAATATACATAAACATACATAGCATATTATAAGCAGAAAAACCAAGGAATGAGGAGGAGTGTGATCTTTCTTACAACTTTTGGCTTTCGAAAAAGGAAAACAAGAACAAGAACAAGGACTAGAGCAATTTCCACTCTTTAGAAGCCTTCAATACTTCTTGTGAGCTCTTTAAATTTGTGCAAGGACTTTGATTACTTGAGTAGCTTCAAATTCACCAAAGGAGTAAAAGAAATGGCACTTGATTTATGTAGAGATTAACAAGATCTTTAATGGTGATGTGATACTTGTTAATTGAAAATCAAAGTGATAATGATGTGATGTTGGGGGAAAGTGGACGGCAAGAGAGGGGGGGAAAGGAGGACGACCAAAGGGAGAGGGGAAGGGGTTATATAAGACTTGGTTAGTCAAAGGAGGTGATGAGAAGGGTGACTCTCCTTCCTTACTTGCTAAGTCTTTGTATGTGGCTCAATCTTATGATAGATTGAACACAATAAACCCATGTGTCATAGTTAGTAACTTAGTGATTAAGGGTGGGATATATAGAGTACATGTGTTATGCTAAGTATCACCAAGACATAAAAAGTCTTGGTGATTCATTACCTTGCACGCCCACTTAGGGGGGGGGGGGATGAGGTGGAAACAAGAAAACTTAAGTGTTTTCTTGTTAAGTGTTTTAAGTGTAGATTTGTTGTGTTATAATTTATCCCGGGAATTATTGTCGTTAAGTAACTAAATCACAAAACTGAAAACCGAGTGAGGTAAACATATAAGATTCATAGAAAATGTCGAAACTTGTTAATATATGATGTGTGCGTGTATTGCTCTAATTCTTTTATATCCACGGCAGCGGCGCCAAAGATTTGGTGTGCGCGTGATGTCGTTGTGGTTTTAGCAGTATTAATGCCTACTCAAGTTTTAAATTTATATTTAGCCGACTTATCAATAAAACACACACTTTAACGAGCAGTGTACCCGGTCAGTATGAATATAATGGTAAGTAGAGTGTCGACCACTAAGAGTGGAACGTATTATCTAGTTATTCTAATCAGTATTTTAATATCTTAAGTTAGCTATACAACCTAATCTAACGCAAGGGGGGTTCAGCCTGAGAGACTGGCACGGTTTGGTTATGATTAAATATAATAAACTAAACTAATAAGCATGAATCAGTGATTAGCACACACGTACACAGATAGATACTTGAGACAATAAGAAGACCTGTCCTGATAATTAAGTAGCTTGTCACTTGTTTTATTGCTAGTTTTATATGAAGTGTATATAATTAACCCTTTCTCGTTGGCTCTAATCTTATCGGCGAGTAAACCCTTAATGATTACTTATGTCTATCCTATTTATTAAAGAGACGCTGAAACAAATAGGCGAGGAAGGGGCATGGCGACCCAAGCAATGCTCAGCTAGACACAGAGGTTATCAATGCACTAATAAAAGTCACCAAAGACATCAACATATAAACTTTAATTAATGGGAAAGCAATTTTAAGGGGTGCCCATGATTTTTCTAGTCACATGGAATCGGACCATCAATCCTGATGAATTAAAGTGTACTAATACAATAAAACAAAACTACTTAATGAATTGAATACATGCAGGACCTTCTTACAGCTCTTGTATCTTCGTTTAGGGTGTGTCTTGTGCTGCTAACACGTCTGAATTCGGCCTTAGGGTTTTGTGGTCTTCGGTCTTCTTGTAAAACTAGGCTCTCGAAATTCGTCTGGCCTTGGGGTATTTATAGTTTCTGTCTGAGGGTTAGATGCGGCGCATAGAATAAGTAGATGCGGCGCATTGACTTAACTTCGCGTGGGGTCCAAGATTAATATATTCAGGAATATTCGTACACCGCCTTAAGATGCGGCGTAACTCCATTTATCTATGCGGCGCATGTCCTTCGCTGTCTTGGATCGTCACTTGTGAAATCTTGATAGTGATGCGCCGTATGTACGAAGTGTGTTGCGGCGCATTTGGAGCAGAATGATCTTGATCTTGTACATTTCAGTAGACTCTTAACATCTTGCTTGTTTTGCTCCATAATTAGTCCAAAATCGCCAAGTTTCACATAATATTTGTTTTTACCTGAGAATTACAAAAGTAAACATTAACGTATCAATTCTCATATATAATATAATGAAATAAGTCAAATAAATAGGATAAATGATGATGATAAAATGTGCTTATTTGAGTTCATCAAATATTCCCCCACTTGAACTTTACTTGTCCCCAAGTAAACCTTAGAATAAATCTTATGAAGATGTATCCTAAAAAATATTAGGATTTATTTTTATATTTAAGCATGTATTCGTTTTTTGTCATAATTGCACAACCAAACACTTAACGAATTAGAAATAAAATAAAATATTTTGATAAAAGCAAATCTAATCGTTTAACTGTCCAGTCGTGACGAATATTCTATCATAAGCTTGGCAAGTATACGCATCTCCCCCACTAAAGCCAAGGAATAACAAGTCTAAAGCGGTAAAAAAGGGTTTGTTGGTTAAGGGTTAATCATTCTTCTTAATCTCTATCGATCTCACATTCCAGAAAAGGCGACAAAATCACAAATACATGATCGAATCCACGACCACGATACTTGCAATTGCTCAAATCCTTAACTCGAATGGGCTAAATATAGGACCAAGTAATCTTCACCAATAATATTATATCAAAAAGGGCGACAAAATCATAAATACATAGCCGAATCCACGACTACGATACTTAAGATTGCTCAAATCCCTAATCTCAATAAATCAAAGGTTTGGATAAAGAATAATATAGGGTATGGATAATATTTGGGATACAAATTGGTGTAAAATGAAAAATAAACAAAACAGATAAATTAAAATCCTAAGTATGGTAAATTACTTTCCCAACCATCCCATGAATAAGACTCATATCATTGAATAACTCACGCTTTAACACTTGAAACACACGCTTTAGGTAGACACGAATTATACTCAACAAGATCTTAATCAAAGAATAACCTTAGTTGGCGTTCCCATAACGGCCAACTCCCATTCAATCCATAAATATAATATACAACAAATAGTGGTGATATCGACCACTTAATACAAAACTTTACATAAGTTGGTTAAAACAAACTTCCAACTTTTCATTTTTCTTTTTCTTTTCTTTTTTTTTTTTTTTTTTTTTTTTTTTTTTTTTTTTGACCTCAACATATGTGTAAAATTTCACAACTTTTCTATCACTTTCTTTCCGGATAATTTTTCCATACTTTTCATACTTTCAGAAATAACTGTAATAGCGAAAGTAGTAAACACACGAAAAATAAACTCAAAGATATACAATATTTATTTTCATACAATTGCATTGTGCAATTTCCTGACTCAACCAAAGATAATGAATTACGCACGCGAACACAGGTAATGTAAGGAAACACACTTTGCCTAAAGCAATTAACCAACCACGGATTTTAATCTACAGGGTAGGCTAAGGTGTAAGGGTGTAAATGAAACATTATAACAAAGGTGTAAGAAACGAAAGGAATGGCTCTGAGTGTTTTTCTAGGGGTATCTTACTCTAAAAGTGAGAGTAACAAAAGGGTTTATATGGAGGTTAACTAACCAATGTAGTTGGTTAATATCGCATAACATATAAAGGCTATTTGGGTGTAATCCTAGAAATTTACCAATTTAGACAAGTCATTCCAATTATAAAGATAATACTTATTATCATGGTCTCGAATAGTATACAAGCCAAGTTCTAAAGTTTACAAGTCACCGGCACACTCATAGATTTGTGAATTTTGAAAAGTTCACAATTTTTGGAAATAATGTTATGTGTGCAGCTATGTAATTTAGACTTTAAACAAAAACATGCTAAAAATTTTAAATTTTGATATATTAAGCGCATTTTAAGCATATTTTTAAAAAAGTTTAGGACAAGTAAGTGTTCTGATTCTCCAATCCCTCCACTTAAGTTAAACAACGTCCTCGTTGTTTGTAACAAAAATTAAAAATCGGAAAATAAAAGAATTAGAACAGAAAAACTCCCCTGAGATTTGCTCGGTATGATCCTCCATTATTTGTTTAAGAGCAAAAATCAACTTTCTTGTGGATGAGAACGTTTAAGCTTCAAAAATGATGTATCCACAAGAATGCAGGAATCTATAATACCATTCAGACTTTAACACACCTGAGTTAAGAAAGTTCAAACTTGCATAATACATTAGTAGTTAGTAAAAATAAAACTAAAAAAAATTAAAATGAAAATCATCAGGTCAGTCGATACGCCGTATCTTATGGAAAAAGATACGCCGTATCGAGCCTGGAATAAGTACGAATCAGGATAAAAGATGCGTCGCATCCTTAACCAGGGATGCGCCGCATTAAAATACTGACAGAAAGTTTTAAAGTTGAAAATAAAAATGCAGAAAATTAAATAAGATATGACCAGTGCAGGCGATGCGTCGCATCTTAGGATGGAGATGCGCCGTATCTTCTGCAGGCCTGACAGACTCGACACAGAGCAGAATAGTAAAAATTTTCCGGGTTGTCTCCCGGTCAGCACTTGTCTTTATTCCAGAGTCTTCAAGTTAGACTTACGTTCAGCTCTTTATTTTGTTCTATTGATCCCCACATGTCCGTGCACGATGTAGTTGCGAATTACTTCGTCACGAACATACTCTTGCCCCAATTCAAGTACACCTTTGTAGAATCCTTTCATCTTTTGGTACGAATATTCGATCCCTTTCTCAGCGTCATTTTCATCTACAAAAAGAAATGGTGTAAATTTGTAACAAAATTTGTTAGGGGCATGTTTAAACCTTGGGTGAGCACGAGGCATCATGTAAGTGATAACGTTATTTCCACTTTTAAAGGTGATCTTTCCTTCAAATCTTTTAGCGTTAATTTCGACCTCCTTACAAAATGGTTTCCCAACGATCACGTCACCCATCTCAACATCACGATAAGCATCCATGTTTTCCACCACGGTGAAATCTGTAACAATTGTTAAATTCCTAACAAAAATAGGCACATTCATGAATATTCCAACAACGTTTTTCCCTCTATACTCAATTTTGTTTTTCATTATAGAATTATAGAAATCTTTTGACATTACATTAATTGGTAAAATAGGGAAAAAGTTGGCGCTAACCTGTTTAAATCCTATCATGCAAGGAAATTGTAAATTATAAGCACAATCAACATGGATCTTTCTACCATAATCACAGAAACTAGGATATCCTTCAAATTCATCATAATTCTTAGTGTTGATCATATTAATTCTAGGTATATCCATAATTTCTCCTTCTTCAATTTCGGATTCTAAATCCTCCATAAATTGATCATTGATTCCTAATGGTAAATTGAGATCATTTAATTCAATGTAGTCTCCACTATAGGTCTCAAGTGATTCATTATTTACCAAGGTTTCTCCCATAAATCTAGCTTCTAGATCGGTCCATACGTTCTCTAAATCCTAGCACATAGACGCCTCTAATTATGCTTTTAGCAGGATCTTGGTACTTATAGACTAGTTTATTATTCCCTACTTTTAATGAGATTTTTCTTTTAAACACATCAATCTTAGCATGGGCGGTAGACAAGAAAGGTCTTTCAAGGATTAAAGGAATCTTAACATCCTCGGGCATATCTAATATAACAAAGTCTACGGGGAAAACAAACTTCTCAATCTTAACTAGCACATTATTAGCAATCCCTTCAGGTCGTTTTACCGTTTTATCAGCCAATTCAATAAGCAACTTAGTTGGTGCTAATTTTCCTAGTCCTAGGGTAGTGAATGTCTTAAGGGGCATAACACTAACGCTAGCTCCTAAGTCAGCTAACACATTATTGAAAGATATATCATTAATTGAACAATGTAAAGTAAAACTTCCTGGGTCCTTTTCTTTATGAGGCAAGGCATGTAAGTCGATTGCATAGCTCTCTTCTTTCATTTTAGCCTTGATCTCCTCTTCAATCTTTGTCTTCTCTTTGAGTAGTCTCCTTAAACTGATTGAAGAATTAAAGAAAAATTCGGGCTTTGCAACATCATTACCATTCATCAATCTTCTAGGAAAAGGTATGTTAGGTGTGACTTCTTCAGTAGTGCTTATGGCCTTGACATGATCTCTTGGTTTGGTTTCAGTCGAGCTAGGTAAACTTCTGTATCCTCTTTCTTGAAGAACTTTGCTCATTTGTCCAATTTGTTGTTCCAATGCTTTGATCGAAGCTCCTTGATTTCTTGTAATAGTATCCGTTGAAGCTCGGATTTCTTTGATCATAGCAGTGTTCTCTTCATGTCTTTTAGCAGCATCGGCCATAATTTGCTTTAGAGTGTCATCTAAAGTTTGCCTCCTTTCTTGATAAGTGGGATTAAAGTTGTTCTTTTGATAATATCCCGGAGTAGCTTCCCTAAATCTTCCTGAAGGTCGGAATGGTTGTCCAAATTGTGTGTAGTATGCTTCCTCAAAAGTCTAACTTTCATTCTTATTAGGGCAATCTTTAGTGTAGTGAGGTCCTTCGCATTTTTCACATCCAACTTGGGCAGCATAAACTTTCTCATCATGCTTCTTCATCTCTCTACTAATTTTATCCAATTGAGCTTGAATTGCAGCAAACCCGTCAAAATTAGTGCTGCTCTTAGATCTAGTAGAGGTTCCATCGTGCCATTTTTTAGAATGATCAGCAGCTTCTTGGATAGCTTTTCTAGCATTGGCTGCACTCATTTGAGGCACAGCTCCCTTAGCATCCAAGATTTGTCTAGTAGGCACGTCCAATCCTTGATAGAATAATATTATCTCCTGCATTGGACTTAGATAATGTTGAGGGCATTTCATCAATAGGTCTTTAAATCGTTCCCAAGCTTGATAAAGAGTTTCATCAGGCTCTTGCTTGAAACTGTTGATAGCCTCCATCTTTTTAGCGGTTTTAGCAGGTGGACAATATCTTTTCAGGAATTTGCTCTTCAAATCTTCCCATGTTGTGATTGAACTAGCAGGTTCATTCCTTAGCCACTTATTAGCAGCTCCTTTAAGCGAAATTGGAAAGATTCTTAGCATGAGTTGATCGTCAGAGACTCCTTCTGTAGTAAACAAATCTGCTATCTCGAGGACTTTTTTAACATGTTCATTAGCATCTTCATGTTCTGTTCCACTGAAAGCATTTTCTCTTAGCTCCTTGAGAAACTGACCCTTCAACTCAAACTTTGACTTTTCATCAAATTTTGGTCTAGCAACTCCTGAACTGTAATCAGCACGGGTATTGTTCATGTATTCCTCCATAGTAGTGTTTTCTGCCATTGTTTCTGTTTCTTCTTCCTCTTTCTCTTCAGAAAAGTAATCAAGCTCGAACGAACTTGAAATAACAAAGCTTTTTGTGTTGAAAAGCCTTTTAAGGGAATGAAAGGCTCGTTCAGGATCTTCGAAAGGTTTAATCAAGTTCTTAGTAGAACTCCTGGTCATGCACTTCCTGAAACTATCACAAAAGCATTAGTAGGGTATGTTCGAGAAAGTAATATATCAGAAAATTAACGACGAAAACGGAATATGAAAAATAAAAGTTACTGATATTTGCAAACGATGCGCCGTATCCAAAAAGTTGGATACGCCGTATCTTATAATCGTTAAAATTTAATCAGACTTTTATTCAGAAAATAGATACGCCGCTTAGAATTTTAGAATGCGCCGTATCAGTTTAAATTATCAAAAATCGATTATATTTATTAAAATTAAATGCGTCGTATTAACAAAAGCTAATGCGCCGTATTTTCGTTAGGTTTCAAAATACAAGATTTTTGATTCAGAAGATGCACCGTATCGATAAAAATCGATGCGTCGTATCTGTTTAAAAATTCGAAAAAACTGTTTTTAATTTAAAATAATAAATACGCCGTATCTGCAAAAACAGATGCGTCGTACAGCGTTATCGTTTAGAAAAATTTCTTATTAAAACAGAATATGCCGTATCTTGGTGAAAGATGCGTCGTATCAAATTTATTAAACGCGTTGTATTTATAAAAATTAAACGCAATACGCCGTATCTGTCACTACTAGAAAAAAGGCCTTTAATGACGCGCATTGCGTGTCATAAAAGGGGTCAGATGACACACTTTTTGGTGTCATAAATCGACCCGTCATAAATCTTTATGACACGCATTTCGGCGTCATGAATTTATGACACCCTTTTACGACATACTTTTATGACACTATTTTATGACACCTTTTTTGCGTGTCATGGTTCAAATTTTTTTTAAAAAAAATATATTTTTTATAAAATTACTAATACCCACACATTAAATAACAGTTAATCTCATAATACAAATTTATACACAAATAGCAAAAGAGCGAATTTCATATATATCAAAACAATGTGTTTCATACAACTACAAGTTATTTTAAAAGGAAATGAAGCTAAACTACTGCTACTTGTTTTGAAGCACGTACGGTGTACCCGACTATTTCACTCTCCTACGCGTCCGTCCTGCTCCGTACATCAGCTAGCTTTAACAGCAACTAACGATGCAGCGGCAATTGCAAGGCCAGTAACTGCAGCACCATCCTGCACGTTCACTTACTTTTAGTTGTAATAACCATACCTAATAACACAAGTGAAATCAATCAGCACATATAAAGATCAAACCAACAGATATAACTATTATGTTCAATGAACGAAACATGACAAATATTAACTAGAACAACTTTGCACTGATAATAACTAGCACTAATAAACATGATGAATATGTGAATGATAACCGAAATACTCACGGATGAAGAGCATCTGGAGCACGCTTTGAACTGTTTAAACCGTATAGAAGAAGCACCTACAACAACATCAAAATTCATCAGTATCTTTAAATCTACTAAACCAAACAAGAAGATCAACTAAATTGCATAACAGCCATTTCACCTGATTTGCAAAATCAGCAACCGAATGCACAACTTCAGCCAGCATGACATGACTTGAGGTAGCAATCCATACCCCAAACTTGAGTGAAAATACTAGAAAGTTGCACCATAAGGCTGTCGTAACCGCTCGCTTATAATATAAATAAAAAACATATAGATCTATAAATAAAATCAATGGATCACACTGTACCGAGACCACAAAAATAAAAACAACACATCCATTGCCGAGACCATACGGGTCTCGGCTTAATTCCTTTGCCATAAACCAAACCGAATGGACCCTTGGGGTCTTCGGCCTCACAATCCAACAACAAAACTAAACAACAACACAACATATTATCAAGAGTAGTATCAAAATGGTTTCCAAGTCCACAAGCATTGCCGAGACCATGAGGGTATCGGCTAAGCTTTTTCACGCCGAAACAAACAAACGAACCCAAAGGGTTCTCGGCTCCATATTTACATCAACAACACAATAACAGCCACCTCAACAATAGCAATAAGAGTAGTAACAAGAATATCAAAAAAAGTCTCAAAACCCACAAGCATTGCCGAGACCATGAGGGTCTCGGCTTAAGCTTTCTCGGCGCCTCAACAAATATCCGAACCCAAAGGGTCTCGGTTTCACCACTTCATCAACAAACCACATAACCACAAGAACTAAAAGACCAAAAAGAAGCCCAAACTCGTGAGCTTAGGCTCTCGGTACCACAGAAACACGACAAACCCATTTGTTTTTAACCCGAAAAATCAATAATAACCACGAGTTGACTCGGTGGTGAGTCAACCCACGCGTAAAAACGCGTTTCGTTATCGTATCTTCAATAGATCTATGGAGTTTAGAGCATAAAATGATGGTGGTAGTGTTTGATGGCGGCGGTGTAAATAAAACGAGGTGGTGATGATGTTTGGTGGCGCGTGGATGGTGTCACGAGAAAGAGGAGATGATGAGGAGTGTTTTGGTGGTGGCGGTGTAGTTTTAGGGGTAGTGGTGGTGGTGGTTTGTGGCGTGGCCGGCGGCAAGAGAGGAGAGGGAGAAGAGTGAATGATGAAGATGAAAATGAAATATGAGTTTTTGGTTAGGGTATAAATGTTTGTGGGTTTTTTTTGTTTTAGCGGGATATATGTTTTGTTGGAGTGGGAAATGAAATGTAGTCCGTGTTTTTTAAAATTTTTGAGATATGACATGAATTTGACGACACACAAAAATGCCTGTCGTCTATTCTTCAGATTTTACAATTTATGACATTTTTTTTATGACTCACGCTTTTGCGCGTCATTATATTGTGTGTGTCATAAAAAGCATGTCATTAAAGGCCTTTTTTCTAGTAGTGTGTGAAAACAGATGCGCCGTATCGTTTGTATCAGCACAGTACAACGATAGCAGTATGCAGAAAAATACAGAAAATAAAAACAAAAATAAAATCAAACAAAAAGAAACAAAAATTAAAGAAAATAAAAACACACAAAAACAGAAAATATGCAAATAATACAATGAATGCAATTTAACTAATATACAACGGAGTTAGTGGTTAGAATAAAAATTAAAAAGAAAAACCTAATTAAAATACTAATCAAATTAACAGATAATAACAATTCACTCCCCGGCAACGGCGCCAAAAACTTGATGTGTGCGTGTATTGCTCTAATTCTTTTATATCCACGGCAGCGTATCAATTCTCATATATAATATAATGAAACAAGTCAAATAAATAGGATAAATGATGATGATAAAATGTACTTATTTGAGTTCATCAATATACTATAACTTAGTATATGTAACACCCCCAAAATCTGGTTTAGCGGAAGCATACATATTTTGGGTGCTACTAAATTGGTAATCACAACACACAGATATAGAGAACGGATTATCAAATCCGTTTTATAAAGTTTACATTACCAAATTCAAATTGTTTTACAACAAATTCATTTTAAAGAAAATAAGGCCCATTAAACATGTCGGTCCCAAATAAAAGTTCAGATTCTTTGTAAAAACACTTCAGAGTGGTTATGACCGCGCCATGCCGTGCCCTCAATAACATCAAATCAAACACCTGAGAAAACATGCTAAAAATGTCAGCTAAACGCTGGTGAGATCATAGGTTTACAGTAAATAAGCACAGATGGACCACAACAAATAATTCAGCAAGTACACACTAACTATACGCTAACACTAAGCTCGTGCAACCGAAGCTACGACAGTTCAGTATGCTAAACTAGCACATATAATAATAATAGGGCCCAACGAGTGTTTATCCCGATACACTCGGCAATCCGACATGGTATACGTTCGCGTTGGCTCGTCTGGCTAACCGAGCGGAACGGGGGAGTCACCCCAATAGATCTATTTATATCATTCGCGCTTCTCGCAGGAACTGACGGTTCATGATAGTGGGCATAGTGGGATCATACATACTTAGGTTATCCGCGTACTAGTGTGTAAAAAAAAGTTCAGTTTTTTATCCATGAAAACAGTTTTGCATGTTTCTCACCCCAAGGTTTACAAAACGGTTCAGATAGAAAATGAGGCTATAAACTCACCTCAAACAGTAGCAATCTGCTAGCAAAATCAAAAGGTATAGTGCAACCGCTCCAACACGCGACCTAGATCAGTATGTTAAGTCTTAGTGTACGATTCGTGTTTTAAAGTATTGACACATTTGAAAAGTTTACAAGTTTCAAGTGTTCGTGTATTTCTTGCTTGTTGTGTGGTAAAGTACGTTTCAAAGTGGTTTTCGGTAAGGCTCATAAGTGATGGCTCTGGTGAAAGTGTAAGGTGAAATAACGTGTGACGGAATAATTCGTGTCTCGTAGTCGTCGTCGGAAAATACACAAGTAATATATATATATATATATATATATATATATATATATATATATATATATATATATATATATATATATATATAACAGGAGGTGTTACACGTAGATTAATCAAGATATGTCCACCTCATTGCCATGTAATCATGATTTACAGCCATGTCATCAGTATTGTCCACGTTGGCAATATGTTTTAATAAATTTCGTGTGCTTTTTGTATTTAAAAAAAAATACACTGTTGGGATTCGAACACATAACCTTATAGATGTTATGTGGTATCTTAACCACTGAACCACCACATTTTTTTGGAATATATTCTGCAACTTCTAATCTATAAACCCTCCAACTAGAATTTGACTAAAAAAACCCTAAGCCCATGAAAAACAATACACGATCATACAATCAGAACACCTACACGATATACATTACACCCCGCCATTCTTCTTCCTTACTCTCAGAAAAAACCTAATGTGCGGTGATGTTTGTTTTTTATACTGATGGTGTTTTTTTTCTTCTTTCAATAGGTTTCTGATGCTCATGAATCGATTTAGATGATTATGTGATGCGGGTATTGCTTAAAAGCTGTTGAAATTGATTTATTCTAAGCTGCTTTTATTGATGTAACCCTCTTTTGAATGGAAATCACAAGGTTTATCACTTTTAAAGCATGTGGTAGTGAATAAGTTTTTCTTTTTGTATTTGTTCAATCATGGAATAATGGTTCTTATATTCATCTATCATATACCCAATCTTCATAGGTAATATATAGCGTGTAGATTATTGATTCAATAACCCTTATGTTTTTTATGCACATTAGTTTTGTTTGTATTTCAATTTCAAATTCATGCAATTGGTAGGATGCATCAACCAAGGTTCAAATTCGTTATTGGTTTTGCTGAAGTTGATCAAAGTAAGTTTCTTTTAGTAATCTTTAGTTTTCGTTTCTTCAGGTTGGGGCATATGTATAAGTGTTGGAGCATAGCGATAGAGGGCTTCAATTCAAATGGGGTCATTTTCATTGTGGTATGATAAGTAGTGTCGTACCAACACTCTGTTAAGGATAACCACTTATATACCACTTCTGTGGCGCGAGTGACTTTTAGACCTCCACTCCCTCTACCACCATTCAATAGGCTTGACTTTATAGCTTCTTCTTGCTTAAGCTGAGCACGTAAGCCAAGCCTTCACTTACTTATTCGTAGACTTTTCTGGAATCTCCATCTCCACGTCGCACTTATACATCAAAGTAAATAGACAAATATGTTTGTGCATGCTCTGATTGGTTAGCTTATTAAGTTAGCTGTGATGTACAAAAGTAATTAAAATTACTATTCTTATTTCATCTTTTTGTTCGAGATGAATCAGTTACCTGCTAATATAGTTAGTTTTTTAATTGATCCTGATAAATTATGGTATCTCTCTTTACATATCTCAGTTGATATTCTAAGCTTTTCACTTTGTGGTGGTACAGTTGATTGCGGTTATCTTGGGTCATCTTTGGACTTATGAGTAAGTTGCTCATAAAACTTATAGTTTTTTTAAAATGTTTTATAAGGTTTTCCTGCTAAATCACCTGCTGTTTTTAACGATAATGTTGCAGCCATCCAGAGATAAGGGCAAGAATAGAGCTATTACTGAAGCAGCAAAAGATGACTAAAAAGGACATTAAGAATGTATTACAGGTATATTTTCCAAATGCAGTTCCTATGAGCTTTTTCAATCCACCAATAATAATTCTTGAATTTGAATAATTGTATAGGAATATCATGACAATATTGGTGATCTAGACGGCCCAGATGAGAAAGAGAAAGCACAATCCAAGATCCAAAAATTTATCACCGCTATGGAACAGAATGGATAAGTTTAATACATTTGAACTGGTACTAATTAGCCCTGCTCCTCGGCTCAAAGTTTGCGATTTTGGCTACACCAAGGTACAACGCATCCTAATGATATAGGTGGATTTGAAAATTAATTGAACAAAGTATGTTTTTACTTGATTTTTGTTGCAGTGATTCCATTCATTCACCTATTCCTCAATGATCAAAAGGTGTGATTTTAACCCTAAATCAACATCACTCAATCTATTATTCTATGGTATGTTTCCTGTTTCACGAATTAAAGGTATATTAATCCTCAAGATATTGATTTATGTAATAATTTAGTGTTTTTTTTTGTTTGTGTGTGTTATTCGATTCAAAAAAATGATTGGATTATGATTAGTAGATATGATGCAAAATTAATTATAATAGTACATTTTCATTGGAACTTCAATTGTTATTTTCTTTTGACTTTTTGCCGAAAAGGCTTGGTTTTGTATGATATTCTTGAAGGGTCCAGTATAGAGGGCATGGTACGTGCACGACGGGTTTGGTTTGGTTTTGTTAAAAGCATGGATCAGAGGTGATTATGGTGCATATGGTGTTGGAGCTAATGGTGAATATTATACAGATTGCATTGGATATTAGTGGGTGGCAGTAGTTGTTCGACGAGATCTTGAGTGAGATGTTGATATGGGATTGGAAACTATTTTTCAACATCAAACATTAAGGTACCATTTGTGATGAAGCGAAAAGTGTACCGCTTTTAGGGGGTCATTTAAGCCCTAAATCGTATTTATTTGATCAAATATTGCCCTAAATCGTTCCTTTTGTCATTTTAGGTACTTTGGAGAAGAAATCTGGAAAAGGAAGCATTTTGGACGTTTTTGGAGCATAAAAGTGAAGAAAACGACAAAGTCTCCAAAGCTGCTGGAAAAGTACACTTGACGGCGTCAAGTATTGCTCTTGACGGCGTCACGGCTTGGCAAAAAAGGTGGATATGAAAAATACACATGATAAGCCAGGGAGTTTTACAAAGGAAGTCTGACGGCGTCACCCTTTGAAGTGATCAAGGTCGTTACGGTTTAAGCTAAAAAGAGACGGCGTCAAGCTTTATTCTGACGGCGTCAAGCCTTGATAAGCCAGGGAGGATTTTGGAGGACTAAAGAGGGACGGCGTCAGGAAGACCATCCGGGAACCCTAGACACGGCGAGGTGACGCGTCAAGATCTATAACGTGACGCCGTCAGCCACTAAGTTCTATATATAGTTTTGCAATTTTTTGTCATTAGTGTGCAACTTTGTGAGGAGAAACCCTAAGACGAATTTCTGCCATTTTTAAGGGTTTCCATACCCTTGGATCTCCCATGTTTAATTGAAGATAAGTAATCACTTAATCAATCAATATGTCTATGTGTTGTTTGATTATATCTTGTTCTTGTCTTTTGATTAACATGCTAGGCTAGATTTATCTTGTGTTTGCTTAGATCTAATGAAACATAACTATTGATTATTGGTTGTTAGTGTGTTATTAATTGTATTGGATGATTGTTTATCGATGTTAGGCTTAAGAAAACTGGCTAACCTCCTATACGGTAACTTGCTTAAACGTCTTAAGAAACATGAACCAATGCGTACTAAGGTTTTTATGGTTGTATTTAATGCATGAGCGAATTCTAGTGATCCCATGTTAGGAGCTTCCTAGCCGGCTCGACATAGGAGTGAAGTAGGAGCTTGTAGAGTTGGGGAAGTACGTACGCCACCCCACGATTGGTATTAAGGAATACACCTGTCATCTACGCAATTAATACACACTAATCAACCGGTAAAAGATAGTTAGGGAGTAAGGAAATCTAAGTAAACACATTTCTCCCCATATAATTTTCACAACCTTTTCATTTTCAGTTATTTTATTTTATTTGCATTTGTAGTTATTTGGGTTAGTTGACTAGCAACTAATTCCGCCCACTCCTTCAAACCCGAGATTTTACTTGCTTTCATAAAATATAAAAATACAAAAAGAATCTTCCCTCACCCTTAGACCTATTAGAGTAGTGTTTCAATCCTAACGACACTATTCCCCTAGAGAACGATCAATCCCCCGGTACTTTCCACTTCACTATACTACATCGGTCAGGTACACTGCCTGGTGGGGATTGCAAGCCTCTTGAGATCCCTCAAGAGGTAAAACCTGTTGTAAGGTCGCAAAACCACGCATCAATTTGCTTGATTTTGAACCATTATACATGTAGGCAACTAGGAGACCACAACAAGCTCATATAGTATGTTTATATACTTTATAACAGCCTTGATAATCGTTTCTAACTTGGCCTTAGAGTGTGACCGCCCAAGAACGAAATCCACTACTCCTTTGTCGCTACAGGCTCATCAACATTTATGCCCAAAGTAAAGAATAAAGGGGAAATTACTAATCTGACCCATTTGGTATTTTAGACCTAATATTTTAGCCTTCTATTTAGATGGCCATGGTTAATCTGAAGTATTTTTTTATAGGTGTTATGGCACTTGCAAACTCGAACTGTGTTATATTGATGATCTGATTAAATTTTTGTAGAACATTAGCTTAGTCTTGAATTAAGGCCTCACATTTCCATAAAAAAAGTACCAGTTGCAAACTAGACCTCATATACCTTTAAATTTATGTTCGAAATTGAGCATTCTAGATTTCTCAATGTGTGTCTATTAACATGAAGTTGTAAGCTGTTTCATCAAAATTTAGTAGACATCGAATTAATTTATATTCGATCTCAAGGTCAACAAATGGAAGACACATCTCATGTGTGATCTTTATTAGTGAAAATGTTCAGCTGCACTCCTGACCTTTTTTTCAGAAAATCTGAGAAGATTAATAGAAAGGAAAAATTGTCTAAAAATACATCTAACTTGCCATTTTTTCCTATTGTATACATCAAACTTTTTTTTCCTATTGTATGCATAAACTATCTTAATTTTCCTATTGTATCAATATTACGTCTGATATATGATGTGGCAGTAATTAAGCTCGTTTTAATTACATATTACCGTTTTTTGACAAGTTTGGGCGTGTTTTGACAATACAACATAGTTGGAGTGACATTTTTAATAAATGGGACAAACCTTCACACTTTATATCACAAACCCAATTCCCACTTTATCACAATTTCTATCACAAACAGAGGCAAAATTTTATGATATATCTTGATAAAATTTCACTCACGAAGTAATTTAAACAGAGGCAAAATTTTATGTGTGCTTTGATTTCTGAGGTATGTATTCTTTGATTTCTTTGGTTATGATCTATCTTGATAAAAATAATTAGCATGTTCATATTGCATAATCCCTAATTCGTTATTTTTGGTAAATTTTGTAACAGAATGATACCTGGTACGAATTTGCACCAATTTGATGTTTGGAATGATGGGTATTTTGCACATTTACCTTTAAGGTATGAAGATGGTGTTATTCTTAATATGGCTGTTGAGAGGATGCCTTATGAAAAATTTGCTGAATTCTTGGAAGAAAAATGTGGTAACGACTTTCAAGGTTTGTATTACATAGTTCCAAATATTGAATTAGAGAAAGGGTTAGTTAGAGTAAGTACTGATAAGAAAATAGCACATATGTTTGATGTAGCTGAGTTGTATGGTAGGCTAGATCTTTATCTTGATCACTTAGATATGGATCTGTCAGAGTATTTAGGTAATGCAGATACCACTCTTATGGATGCCTCTGTTGCTAATGCAAAAGCCCCCCCCCAAAAGAGGTATTGTAATGATTTTTCAGTAGATGAGTTGGTTGCTTGGGCTGAGATGGAGGTTGGGTATGAGGGTTCATCTTGTAACCTTCCTAGAAACTCAGAGGGTGATGTGCCTAGGACTAGTGCAGATGGTGATGTGCCTAGGACTAGTGAAGATGGTGATGTGCCTAGGACTAATGTAGATGGAGATCATGGTAGTAAGGTTAATGTTGATAAGGGCAAAGAGAAAGTTACACATGATGAAACAGAGGGTGATGATGATTCTGAGTTTGATAGTGACTATGATTCAGATAAATCAATTGACTATCTCAGTCCTGGTGAAGAGGAGTTAATTGAACTTAGAAAGAGGATAAAAGCTAGTAGATTGAAGGAAACTGAGTCTTTGCCAGAAGTGAATGAACCAAATGATGAAAACCCATTACCTACAGAAAACACTGATAATCAAAGAAGTGAGACTATGATAGAACATGATATGTTCATGAATACATTGATGAGAAGGCTTCAATCATCAGATGAGAATGGAATGCATCAAGATCCATTTATTTGTGTGGAAAAACATGTTGATAGGTATCCAGTGTATGATGAAAGTACCCACTGGAGACTAAGGCATCCAAAGGTATGATTCTGTTTTTTGAAGTTGTGATGTTTATTATAAATGTTGTTTATAAACATTTGTTCTGTTTGAAATGCAGGTTGGTGAAAAGTATCCGACTATTGCCAAGTTTAAAGAGGGTCTAACATTCTATGCATTGTCTAATGGATTTTCATTGTGGTATGAAAGGAGTGGAAGTAAGTTTGTTATTGCAAAATGTGGACAGAGACCACCAAAGGTGGTTGATCCTGACAAAGGTAAACAAAGGAAGAATAAAAGGTATCCTTCTGTTGATGTTGATGAATTACCTTCTTCTCCTTGGAGATGTTATGCTAGGTGGATGACTCAAGAGAAAACTTTCCAAATACAGTCATTAACTGATGAACATACATGTGTTAGGAATTTTGAATTTGGATCATTGGTGAACTTTAGGTGGATAGGAACAGTCTTTGGTGATAAGATTAGGGCTAATCCCGAGATTAAGTTGTCTGCCATAGCTGGCCTAGTGATGAAGAAATAAAAGTGTAAGGTAACCCTAAATTAGTGTACAAATGCCAAGAAGTTTGCATTGACATAGTATGAAAAATCAGTTGATGAACATTATGCCTTGCTGAGGTCATATGGAAGAGCAATCTTAGATTCCAATCCTAGGTCCACTGTGAAATTAGGAGTCACTAACAATCCTGATGGGAATACCTACTTTGATAGGTTTTATGTTTGTTTTGCTGGTCTAGCAGAAGGTTGGAAGACTGGGTGTAGGTGAGTAATTGCATTAGATGGATGTTTTCTGAAAAGCCCAAACCAAGGTGAAATTCTGACTGCTATTGGGAGAGATGGAAATAACCACATTTACCCAGTGGCTTGGGCAGTGGTTAATGTTGAAAACAAGGATAATTGGAGCTGGTTTTTAGAGATGCTTGAAGGAGATTTGGATTGTACAAAAGGACAAGGTCTAACTCTTATGTCAGACCAACATAAGGTATGTTTGTATCCACAATATCTTGTTAATGTCTTAATCTTATATATATATATATATATATATATATATATATATATATATATATATATATATATATATATATATATATATATATATATATATATATATATATATATATATATATATATATATATATTATAACATTGTGCTTCTATATTTATGAAGGGTCTTATTGAAGCTGTCTAGAGTGTTATGCCATATGCCGAACACAGGCAATGTGCTAGACATATTTATGAAGGGTTTAGGAAACAGTTTACTGGCTTGGAGTTTAGGGAGATGTTTTGGGCTGCATCTAAAGCTTTATACCCACAACTCTTCAACAAGATAATGGACAAGATTAAAAAGGCTAACCCAAAGGCTCATCAGTTTCTTATGGATAAGAATCCTAAAACATGGTCAAGAGCTGACACGTGCTAAACAGTCAACCCAAATTAACCAGGTAAATGGTCAACAAGAGTCAATCACTTGAGAACACAATGCAATTATCCAAGGAGTATAGTTTTATCCCCGGGTCGTTTAAGTCCCAGCGAGATGTGAAATTGTGCTTAAAAACGAATCGTGATCAAGTGTTATTGAACAGAAAAGGGATTATGGTTTTGATTACACTAAGGAGATAAGAAAATAGCTTTAAACAAGCTATATAAACAAGAACGTAAAAACAAGTTAACTAGAAACGTATAAAAAACCTAAAAGCGTACGTTTAAATTTAAATAAACGAAAACGTAACAAATAAAAAGTGAGTTTTAATAAATAAAAGGCCTACGGATATGAAATTTATATTTTTACAATCCTAATAATAAAATAAAATTATTTGAAAAAGAAAATTATTTTTTAGACTTATTAATTAATTATTTATTAATTAAAAACTATTTAATAATTATTTAAACTAATTAAAATTCTAATAAATACTAAAAGATCAAAGAAAAATCTAAAATTTTTCTATAAATACTTTAAGGTAAATAGAAGCTAAAAAATTATAAAAATGAAATTTCTTAATTAAAATTTAAAAAGATAAATTCTATTAAATAGAAGCTATCACTATATTTCTATTTTTGGTTTTCTTAAGTCCTAAAAATATTTTTATATTTTTCCTAGATTACAAATGACAAAAGAAAATTATGAAAATTGGATTTATATTTTTCTGATTATTTTTCTATTTTTTATGATTTAATTACTATTAAAAACTAATAAAAATGCTTAAAAATATTAAAAGACTTAGAAAAATTATGAAAAATTTAAGTTAAATCTAAATTAATATTAGAAGGCTAGGAAAATTAAAATTGGAACTTGAATAAGGCTAATGGGCTGATTTGGGCTAATAAGCAGTTTGGTTATAAGCACAAAATAAGCTAATAAGCAATAAAAGTTGCCAAAAGTTCAGGAACAGGCTAATATGATAAAATAACCACAAATCAACTAAAAAACACAAATAATAACAAGAGATTAAGCAGGTTAAGCAATTGACTGTTGTGGATTATAGCACAGAAATTTCAGGAACAAGGCCAACTTGCAGGCAAGATTAAGCACTCAAATAAGCTGCTGAGATGCACTCTTAGGGGGGAAAAGCTTCTCTATACTACTGAGAATCTTAAAAACACAAAAGCCCTATCACAATTACTCCAATTGATGTCCAATTTTGCCCAAGATCAGCAACCAAAAATCATAGGTCTGCTGATCTTTTGACTTTTGCAGAAAAGAACAAAGGTTGACTTTGGTGAGATTTGAATGATCACTACTGACTAATTATGTTATATTAGGATATATTAAGATGATTTTAAGCTAGATTAACAAGTTATGCACCACTGAGATAAGATTTGTAGTTCAAAATCCCAACAGTTGAGTACTAAGATGAGATTAAAGGTGATTTTGACTTTTAAGCAAATGAACACTAACTTTTAAGCTTTGACTGACCTATTGGAACCTAATGAGACTTGCTTTGACCAATACTAATAACAAACAACAACTAGAACACAAACAATCTTGCAAATCCAAACACCCCTGATCAGGACAGGTTTACAAGATTTTCAAAGCAACTCTGAATTTTAAAACACAACACTTATTTCCAATACTTTCTTATGATTATATAAGACCAATTAGACTAGAAAATCCAAATATAGCAGCAAGAAACAAAGAACTTGACAAATTGCTATGTTGGCTGATTTAATGAGATTTAAGCAACAGGCAAATTTAATGAACAAGTACCTTATTATAAGCTATATTATAACTTAATAATACCACAAAGACTTGAAAAACATAATATTTAAGTACTAAACTAGCTTACACAGTGAAATGCTAATATTGACTAAAAAGGCTTACAATTTGTGATCTAGCTTGAAACCAAGAACAAGGACCAAAGAAACACTCCTATAGGTTCTCCACAGAACCACTAACCCAAGGGCCATCCAAAAGCTACCCTGCTCCAGCCATCTTCAAACTTCTTCATTGACTTTTGATTTTTTATTCTAATATGTGATATTTTTGTGATTTTTGAGTTTTCTTATTACATTGACTTTTATAGTTACTAAAAGCTTTCATGAGCTTTCTAGGAGCTTATATGAGCTAACTAAATCCATAGCAACATCAAACAACAATATTCAGTAATTTGAGATTTTTGAAATAAATTGCAACAACTGAAATTGAAACTGAAACTTCAAATTTGATTACTAGAAAAGATTAAGAGTACACTGAATACAAATACTTGAAAGTTTAAAAGCTTGAAATGCACTGGAAATGTAAATTGACTAAGTACGAATTTAAGAAACTAAAATTACACTAGATATTCTATTACATTGTCTCTCCTCTATTCTTTATAGCCTTTTATCTTCTTGTCGACATCTCTGAGCATATCCCACCACATCTTGACCTTTGGTTTGGCCAATTTCATCACAATCGTCCATTTGGAATTTTTGGCGCCAAATATCAAAAGCAGGTTATTTTAATTAATGAGTTTTGGGTGTTTGTGGAGGTGGAGGAGAGATTAGTGAGCTGGGGTAATGAGTTGGAAGGGTGAGGTGGATGGTGGTTTGAAGCAGTGAAGGTAGTTTGGTTTTGGCGGGGTGTTGTGAGGAAGAAGGAATACCAGGGTTGGTTTGACCCTGGTTTGACCTGGTATTTTTATTTAATTAAGTTGGGATTGGGCCGGGTCAAGGGTGTGGTGATTGGGCTGGGTTTATTAAATAAAGGGTTTGGGTTGGGTAGTAGTGGATTATATTTAGTTTAAGGGATCCGGTTTGGATTTGGTTTTAGTAACAAGGACCATTCTTGTAATTTTTGGATTTTTAGGGACTGAAATTGAAATTTTCCCAAAGTATCACAAGGAACCAATTTTGCCAAGATGAATAGTACAAGGGTCATAATTATTAATTTTCCATTTTAAATAACCCAGGGACCATTTTTGACATTTTTAAAAGTTCAGGGACCTTTTTGTAATTTTTGCTCAAACAATCATTCAAGGACCAAATTTGACAATTAAGATTATTTTAGGGACCTTGAATGATAAAATTCCACTTTTTTAGATTCTAGGGACTAGATTTGCCAAATTATGAAAGTTCAGGGACTAAAATGCAAATTATGGCATTTATTGTTTGTTTTTCCCTGAAACTTATAAAAACACAGTCAGATGATATTTTTATACATTTTTAGACTTTTTAAAGTGTTTTTGACTGTTTCTGTAGCTCAAATGTGAAAGAAATGATGAGTATTTACACACTCATCAATCCCCCACACTCAACTATTGCTAGTCCCTAGCAATCTTTTATGAAGTTTTAATGGATTTTAAGTCTCTTTACCAAAAGTCATCACCTCTGGAGTAGCCAAATGTTTCAGTTCAAGTAAGAACTATGGTACACTGATAACCATGTGATTTTGAGCAAATCACCAGCTGTAAACGGTTTTGATTTGTCTTTACCAGAAGCCGTTTGCTTCTGGACTAGCCAACTCTTAGATAAAATAATTATTATCTTTGGTGAGCTGATTACCAATTATGGTATTCCAAAGCCTTTACCACAAGCCATAACCTTGCGGGCTAGCCAACTTTTCACTAATTAAAGATATGGTGAGTCGAGAACCATACAATTTTTGGCAAATTGCAAGCCATAAACGGATTTGATATATCTTTACCCAGAGCCGTTTGCTCCGGGATTAGCCAATCCTTATGTGGGTTAGACATGGCGGACTGATAACCATTTATTGAGTTCTAAGTGAGAAAAAAATTTTAAAATTTTGGCTAAAAATGGGGGTGCTGGATGATACATTTGATAAAATTCGCAAGAATTTCCCCCCCACACTTAGAACTGAATATTGCCCTCAATATTCAAAGAACTGGCTGTTAAACCAACACTTAGAACATGAAAGGGAAATACTGAATAGCCATTATTTTATATACACAACCATTTTTTTTTTTTTTTTTTTTTTTTTTTTTGAACATATTTACATATTTACAACCTGTGGGGCATCTCCCCCACACTTAGGTGTAGAAAATAGAAAGAAGTCAGAGATATGGGTGAAAACCCATATGGTGCGGGCTAATGTTTTTGATCACCGAGTCACTAGCTTGACTCGACCCCGAATTAAGTTGATTCCTCCCGAACAGTCAGGTTTATCACGCAAGCTAACCGCTTGTGAACGGCCAACTGTAACAAAGGGTTCCTGAACAGCCCGGGAGAAAAAGCAATTTAAAAGTCTACGGGGAAGTAAGTGGAAGAGACCATCTCCCCCACACTAGGTGGTAGAAAAGAGAAAGAAAACAGAGACACGGGTGAGAACCCATGTTTTGCTAATGTTTTTGATCACCGAGTCACTAGCTTGACTCGATCCCCGCATTCATTGGTTCATGGGGAAAGTTTGAAGATCCGGGACAACCATGAATGGTATGTCCTCTCCAAAGTAGTGTTTTAATCGATGACCATTCACTTTGAAATTTGGTCCGTCATTTTGAGATAACTCAACGGTACCATATGGATAAACTTTTGTAACAGAGAATGGACCAGACCAACGGGATTTGAGTTTTCCCGAGAAAATCTTTAATCTGGAATTGAAAAGAAGGACTCGATCACCAACGTTGAAAACGCGGTTCTTGATTTTAGAGTCATGAATCTTCTTTGTCTTTTCTTTATAAATTAAAGAGTTCTCGTATGCTTGATCACGCAGTTCATTTAATTCGTTCATTTGAACTTTACGGTGATCACCCGCAGTTTGAAGGTCAAAATTAGCATGTTTCAAGGCCCAGTAGGCTTTGTGCTCTAATTCGATCGGAAGATGACATGCCTTTCCGTACACAAGCTTGTAAGGTGTACACCCGATGGGTGTTTTGTAAGCTGTACGAAAGGCCCATAGTGCATCATCCAACTTATCCGACCAGGATGCACGATTTTCTCCTACAGTCCTTTCTAAAATTCTTTTGATACCCCGATTTGAAACTTCAACTTGCCCACTTGTTTGTGGGTGATACGCAGTGGAAAGTCGGTGAGTTATACCATACTTTTGCATGACTTTATCAAATTTGTCATTACAGAAATGCGTACCACGATCACTGATTATAGCACGTGGAGTTCCAAAACGGGCAAAAAGAGCTTTTAGGAATTTTACAACAACTCGGGCATCATTGGTGGGTAAAGCTTTTGCTTCAACCCATTTTGACAAATAGTCAACAGCCACGAGAATGTATTTGTTTCCTCTGGATGATGGAAATGGCCCCATAAAGTCAATGCCCCAGACATCAAAGATTTCACAGACTTGAATAGCATTTTGTGGCATTTCATTTCGTTGTGAAATATTTCCGTGACGCTGACAAGCTTCACAAGTTTTGATGAGATCTTGGGCATCTTTATAGATTGTGGGCCAATAAAACCCGGAATCAAACACCTTTTTGGCGGTGTAGTTTGGACTATGATGGCCCCCCGTGGGTCCAGCATGGCAAGCTTTGAGAATGTCAATAGCTTCCTGTCCGTAAACACACCGTCGGATGACTTGATCCGCACAGATTTTGAATAAGTAGGGGTCGTCCCAAAAATAATGTTTCACATCTTTGAAGAATTTATTCTTCTGCTGGGTCGACATCCCTTTCACTATGAAGTTACCCGCATGGTAATTTGCGAAGTCAGCAAACCATGGGGTAGTAGAATTTCCTCGAAAAGTAACCGCATTGAGTGTCTCGAGAGGAAATGTTTCATTTATTTCCTTTTTCTCGAAAACATCTTGGTGTGGGTTCTCTAATCGGGATAGATGATCAGCAGCTAGGTTCTCAGCTCCTTTTTTATCACGTATAATGATATCAAATTCTTGCAGGAGGAGAACCCAACGGAGTAATCTCGGCTTTGCATCTTGTTTTGCAAAGAGATATTTGAGAGCCGAGTGATCCGTATACACTACACATTTTGTCAAGATCAAATATGGCCGAAACTTCTCAAAGGCATACACCACAGCCAACAATTCTTTTTCTGTAGTGGTGTAATGAGTTTGAGCTTCAGTCATTGTTTTACTTGCGTAGTGGATAGGCTGAAAATGTTTGGCTTTTCGTTGCCCCAGGACTGCACCGATAGCAAAATCACTTGCATCGCACATGAGTTCAAAGGGAAAATCCCAGTCGGGGGCAACTAGAATGGGTGCTTCAGTAAGCTTTTTCTTTAGTATTTCAAAAGCTTTGATGCACTCGGGTGAGAAGATAAAAGGAGCATCCTTTTCAAGGAGATGAGTCATAGGCCGGGCGATTTTAGAAAAATCTTGTATGAATCTACGATAGAAACCGGCATGACCCAAAAAACTCCGAATACCTTTGACGGTAGTGGGATGAGGTAATTTACCAATGACATCAACTTTAGCTTTGTCAACCTCAATCCCATTCTTTGATATCTTATGGCCGAGGACAATGCCCTCTTTGACCATAAAATGACTCTTCTCCCAATTTAGACAAAGATTGGTGTCTTTACACCTTTTCAACATGTTTTCTAAATTGGAGAGACATGCTTGGAACGAATCCCCAATGACCGAGAAGTCATCCATAAAGACCTCCATTGTTTTACCGATCATGTCGGTAAATATAGCCATCATACACCTCTGGAACGTGCCTGGAGCATTACATAAGCCGAAAGGCATACGTTTATAAGCAAAGGTTCCATAAGGGCATGTGAAGGTAGTCTTTTCTTGATCTTGTGGATCAATGGGAATTTGAAAGTAACCCGAGAAACCATCAAGGAAACAATAGTACTCGTTCCCTGCTAATCTCTCAAGCATCTGATCCATAAAAGGTAGAGGAAAATGGTCTTTACGGGTGGCATCATTTAACTTACGATAGTCAATGCAAACACGCCACCCCGTAACTAATCGAGTTGGAATCAACTCATTTTCATCATTCGTGACAACAGTTATGCCACCCTTTTTTGGAACACAGTGAATGGGACTAACCCAAGGACTATCAGAGATGGGATAAATCAATCCTGCATCAAGAAGTTTGAGAACTTCTTGTTTGATAACATCGTGGATTTTAGGATTCACCCTTCTTTGATGTTGGACTGCTGGTTTAAAGTCATCCTCCATTAGAATCTTGTGAGTACAAAATTCAGGGTCTATACCCTTTATGTCGTAGAGTTTCCAAGCAATGGCTTGCTTGTGTGACTTTAAGACCTTTATTAGAGCAGTCTTTTCCTCATCACTTAAATTTTTAGCAATAATGACGGGTAATTTATCATCACCCTCCAAAAATGCGTACTCAAGATGAGGCGGTAAGTCTTTGAGTTCGACCTCAGGAAATTCATCAGTTTTCTCAACTGATTTGATTTCCTCATTATGAAGTTCAACGGGAGGGAGTGGAGGAGAATTGTCCTGATTTAACAATGTCTCAAGAAGAAGAATATCTCCCTCCAGATCAATCTCAGCGTCATCAATCCCCTCTAGGAATGAATCACACTTGAGAAAATCATCGATCTCTTCCAAATTGAAATCACTTCCCTCAAACGGAGTGAGAGAAGGGGAAGAATCGAAATGCCAGGTAAAGAAGATGTGGTGGTATCCCCACTCACAGAATTATGAGAATAACCAAGAAACTCTTGAGAGTACTCCTCTGAAACAATATCAATGACATCGATTCGGTTAACCGATTCAGAATCGTAATTTGAGGAGTACCTCGAAGTTTGATCGAGGTTAAAGGTAACAGCTTCATGACCCACACGTAATGTGATTTCATGCTCAAATACATCTATGAGAGCACGGCCCGTTCTTAGGAATCCTCTTCCAAGAATGAGAGGAACCCTAGGATCAGCATCGAAATCCACAACCACAAAGTCAGCTGGAAAATGGAACTTTCCTACTTTCACAAATACGTCCTCAGCAATGCCAAGCGGACGAGATATTGAACGATCTGCAAGCTCAAGAGTCATGCAGGTAGGAGTAAGTTCAGGAAGAGAAAGTTTCTTCCATACTGATTTAGGCATCAGGTTGATGCTTGCACCAAGATCGGCCAAGGCATAGCATTCAACCATTCCTGGAAAGACACAAGGTAGTAGAAACCTTCCAGGATCTCCAAGCTTCTCGGGAAGCTTTTTCAAGATAACTGCTGAGCAGTTCTCATTCAATGGAGTCTTTGCCATTTCAAACAGCTTTTCCTTGTTGCTTAACAAGTGTTTGATTGTGGATGCAAACTTGGGCATCAGAATGATAGCATCCGCAAAGCTTATGTCAAAGTGTAATTCTTGAAAAATTTGGAAGAATTTATCCATTTGTTGACTAGCTTTTTCGCGGAGCTTTTGTTCATTTAAACGTGATGGGTAGGGAATAGAAGGTTTGGATTTAGGGTTTTCAACCGGGGTTTCAGGATGTTCAAAGACAACTTGATGTTTAGTCTTGGGTTTCGGGACAATTTGAGGTTGGACGTTGTTGGTACCTCCGTTATTGGTAGGAAATACCTGGTCCTTAGTCACCTCAGGCTCACTTCCCACTACCTTGGGGGAAGAAGAAGAAGTGGTAGTGGAAATAGTGGGTCCCTCATATGAAACACCACTTCGGGTTGTGATCGCCTTAACATCGCCCTTCGGGTTGGCGATCGTGTTGCTCGGAAGTTTTCCTGAGCCCGAAGGTTGATCATTTAAAGATTTTTTAATCTCAGAGATCTGGCTGACCAACAACCTGTTTGTGTCCTCTTGAGCTTTCATGAATTGCCTCAATAACTCATCAGATGATGGATGTTGGGCTGGAATGGCTTGATGTTGATTAGGGAAATTTTGCATTCGGTTATTTTGATTATAACCTTGATGTTGAAAATTCCCTTGATTTGGATTACCATTTCCCTGAAAATGATTTCCCTGGTTGGAATTGTTTCGGTTAAAGTTTCCTTGGTGTTGGAAACCTTGATTTTGTCCAGAATTGAAATTCCCTTGGTTTTGATAACCTTGGTTCATTCGAGGTTGATTTTGGTTCCGGTTTTGCAAATTCTGGTTCTGATTAAAACCGGGTGGTCCTTGGTAGGTGCTAGCTCGGTATGGTTCCATTTGAGGACGGTATTGATTACCTCCCTGATTTGAAGTACCGGCTATAGCATTAACTTCAAAAGGACTGCCATCGGTGGCAGTACAGTCGTAGTATGCGTGAGGACCACCACAAGTAACACAGACTTCCACTTTCTTAACTTCAGCATGTGAAGGAGTTTGTGTGAAAGTGACTTTCTTTTGGCTTGAGAGAACCAAAGCTTGAATAGCATCCGTGAGTTTGTCAATTTTAGCATCTGTGCTAGAAGTACTCACGGGAGATGAAGTAGAAGGACCGGCACTAGCCTGAGAATGATATGGCTTTGTTCGTGCAGTACGGACCTTAGACTTATTTTCAATAATCGCTAAAGCTTCTTTGACAGTTCTGCTCAAAAAGTTACCTCCTGAGGAGGCATTGAGAGAATCTTGGTCAGATTGGCTCACTCCATTATAGAAAGTGTCGATTTGCATCAACTCGGTAAAACCATGATGAGGACATTTACGAAGCAATTCTTTGAAACGATCCCACGCGTCACTAAACGATTCATCAAATCTTTGTGTAAATTTGATGATTTCATTTTTAAGACTTGTCGTTCTAGACGGTGGAAAAAATTCGTTTACAAACTTTGTAACTAAGTCCTCCCATGTCTCAATTGAACGAGGGGGTTGTTTTTCAAGCCATATCCGGGCTTGTCCCTCGAGAGAAAATGGGAATAGAAGAAGTTTGATTGAGCTAGACGGGATGTTCTTGTATTTGATGGTAGATGTAATCTTGTTAAACCATCGAATGTGAGCATGAGGATCATCCCTGTCAAAACCGTAGAATTGGCTAGAGGTTACAAGATTCAGTAACCCGGTTTTGAGCTCAAAACTCTCAGCTACAATAGCTGGAACAACAATGGCATCTCCATAACCCTCGATGGGTGCTTGGAGAAGCTCATTCATTGGCAAATCTGCCATGACGACAGAATCAGTACGTTCCTCAGATACGACTGATGGGGCAGAACGTCTACGACGTCTTCGAGGTATGTTTCCAAGCTCACGGAGAGGGCTTGATGACCTAGAAGAACGAGTGCGCATGCACTAAGACGAGTCTAAGAATCCTTTATAGTGGAGGAAACTCAGAAAAGGGGTAAGAAGATTCTTTTTGGATTTTATTTATTTATTGAGAAGTTAAGATGAAAACAAAAATTTTCAATTAAAATCAAGATCGAGAAAAAACACAAGTGAACTTAAACCAATAATCAACAGGCGTACGGTAGCTCTCTAAAAGACAAACGCACAGAGTGGCGGAGAAGCAGAGGTGGGCAATTAAATGCTCCTTAAAAACCCGCTTCTTTCAGTCCGACAATTTAATGTCAGACTATCCTAGAACCTCCGTTAGAGTTTGTTTATCAATTAAAGGTGAGCCGATATTCGCAATTGATACAAAGGCAAGTTTTTATCTTAGGTTTGGGAACTTATTATGGTCGCACCCCCAGTTAGGTAGTGCTCAGTCTTGGTTCTTGATGGTTAATTTTTATTATTTGTTTATTATTTAACAAAGAAAATGGAAAATATTTTTGATGTTTTTATTTTTTATATGATAATGTATATAGAAAAGAAAAGAAAATATTTTTGTTTTTTATATGGTTTTATGGGGAATAGGAATACGATATTTTTTGTGCTTGTTCCGTTAAATGAGTTAACTTCACAAGCGTTTTGCTTTATATATGATAAATATACAAGAGAGAGAAGATATTCACAGATTGGGGTTCAAAGACACGATACTGCAAAACGTTTAGAACACGCAGCACACCTCCCCGGCAGCGGCGCCAAAATTTGACACGTGCTAAACAGTCAACCCAAATTAACCAGGTAAATGGTCAACAAGAGTCAATCACTTGAGAACACAATGCAATTATCCAAGGAGTATAGTTTTATCCCCGGGTCGTTTAAGTCCCAGCGAGATGTGAAATTGTGCTTAAAAACGAATCGTGATCAAGTGTTATTGAACAGAAAAGGGATTATGGTTTTGATTACACTAAGGAGATAAGAAAATAGCTTTAAACAAGCTATATAAACAAGAACGTAAAAACAAGTTAACTAGAAACGTATAAAAAACCTAAAAGCGTACGTTTAAATTTAAATAAACGAAAACGTAACAAATAAAAAGTGAGTTTTAATAAATAAAAGGCCTACGGATATGAAATTTATATTTTTACAATCCTAATAATAAAAGAAAATTATTTGAAAAAGAAAATTATTTTTTAGACTTATTAATTAATTATTTATTAATTAAAAACTATTTAATAATTATTTAAACTAATTAAAATTCTAATAAATACTAAAAGATCAAAGAAAAATCTGAAAATTTTTCTATAAATACTTTAAGGTAAATAGAAGCTAAGAAAATTATAAAAATGAAATTTGCTTAATTAAAATTTAAAAAGATAAATTCTATTAAATAGAAGCTATCACTATATTTCTATTTTTGGTTTTCTTAAGTCCTAAAAATATTTTTATATTTTTCCTAGATTACAAATGACAAAAGAAAATTATGAAAATTGGATTTATATTTTTCTGATTATTTTTCTATTTTTTATGATTTAATTACTATTAAAAACTAATAAAAATGCTTAAAAATATTAAAAGACTTAGAAAAATTATGAAAAATTTAAGTTAAATCTAAATTAATATTAGAAGGCTAGGAAAATTAAAATTGGAACTTGAATAAGGCTAATGGGCTGATTTGGGCTAATAAGCAGTTTGGTTATAAGCACAAAATAAGCTAATAAGCAATAAAAGTTGCCAAAAGTTCAGGAACAGGCTAATATGATAAAATAACCACAAATCAACTAAAAAACACAAATAATAACAAGAGATTAAGCAGGTTAAGCAATTGACTGTTGTGGATTATAGCACAGAAATTTCAGGAACAAGGCCAACTTGCAGGCAAGATTAAGCACTCAAATAAGCTGCTGAGATGCACTCTTAGGGGGGCAAAAGCTTCTCTATACTACTGAGAATCTTAAAAACACAAAAGCCCTATCACAATTACTCCAATTGATGTCCAATTTTGCCCAAGATCAGCAACCAAAAATCATAGGTCTGCTGATCTTTTGACTTTTGCAGAAAAGAACAAAGGTTGACTTTGGTGAGATTTGAATGATCACTACTGACTAATTATGTTATATTAGGATATATTAAGATGATTTTAAGCTAGATTAACAAGTTATGCACCACTGAGATAAGATTTGTAGTTCAAAATCCCAACAGTTGAGTACTAAGATGAGATTAAAGGTGATTTTGACTTTTAAGCAAATGAACACTAACTTTTAAGCTTTGACTGACCTATTGGAACCTAATGAGACTTGCTTTGACCAATACTAATAACAAACAACAACTAGAACACAAACAATCTTGCAAATCCAAACACCCCTGATCAGGACAGGTTTACAAGATTTTCAAAGCAACTCTGAATTTTAAAACACAACACTTATTTCCAATACTTTCTTATGATTATATAAGACCAATTAGACTAGAAAATCCAAATATAGCAGCAAGAAACAAAGAACTTGACAAATTGCTATGTTGGCTGATTTAATGAGATTTAAGCAACAGGCAAATTTAATGAACAAGTACCTTATTATAAGCTATATTATAACTTAATAATACCACAAAGACTTGAAAACACAAATATTTAAGTACTAAACTAGCTTACACAGTGAAATGCTAATATTGACTAAAAAGGCTTACAATTTGTGATCTAGCTTGAAACCAAGAACAAGGACCAAAGAAACACTCCTATAGGTTCTCCACAGAACCACTAACCCAAGGGCCATCCAAAAGCTACCCTGCTCCAGCCATCTTCAAACTTCTTCATTGACTTTTGATTTTTTATTCTAATATGTGATATTTTTGTGATTTTTGAGTTTTCTTATTACATTGACTTTTATAGTTACTAAAAGCTTTCATGAGCTTTCTAGGAGCTTATATGAGCTAACTAAATCCATAGCAACATCAAACAACAATATTCAATAATTTGAGATTTTTGAAATAAATTGCAACAACTGAAATTGAAACTGAAACTTCAAATTTGATTACTAGAAAAGATTAAGAGTACACTGAATACAAATACTTGAAAGTTTAAAAGCTTGAAATGCACTGGAAATGTAAATTGACTAAGTACGAATTTAAGAAACTAAAATTACACTAGATATTCTATTACATTGTCTCTCCTCTATTCTTTATAGCCTTTTATCTTCTTGTCGACATCTCTGAGCATATCCCACCACATCTTGACCTTTGGTTTGGCCAATTTCATCACAATCGTCCATTTGGAATTTTTGGCGCCAAATATCAAAAGCAGGTTATTTTAATTAATGAGTTTTGGGTGTTTGTGGAGGTGGAGGAGAGATTAGTGAGCTGGGGTAATGAGTTGGAAGGGTGAGGTGGATGGTGGTTTGAAGCAGTGAAGGTAGTTTGGTTTTGGCGGGGTGTTGTGAGGAAGAAGGAATACCAGGGTTGGTTTGACCCTGGTTTGACCTGGTATTTTTATTTAATTAAGTTGGGATTGGGCCGGGTCAAGGGTGTGGTGATTGGGCTGGGTTTATTAAATAAAGGGTTTGGGTTGGGTAGTAGTGGATTATATTTAGTTTAAGGGATCCGGTTTGGATTTGGTTTTAGTAACAAGGACCATTCTTGTAATTTTTGGATTTTTAGGGACTGAAATTGAAATTTTCCCAAAGTATCACAAGGAACCAATTTTGCCAAGATGAATAGTACAAGGGTCATAATTATTAATTTTCCATTTTAAATAACCCAGGGACCATTTTTGACATTTTTAAAAGTTCAGGGACCTTTTTGTAATTTTTGCTCAAACAATCATTCAAGGACCAAATTTGACAATTAAGATTATTTTAGGGACCTTGAATGATAAAATTCCACTTTTTTAGATTCTAGGGACTAGATTTGCCAAATTATGAAAGTTCAGGGACTAAAATGCAAATTATGGCATTTATTGTTTGTTTTTCCCTGAAACTTATAAAAACACAGTCAGATGATATTTTTATACATTTTTAGACTTTTTAAAGTGTTTTTGACTGTTTCTGTAGCTCAAATGTGAAGAAATGATGAGTATTTACACACTCATCAAGAGCCTTTTTTGAAGTGGGCAGAGGATGTGAAGCAGTTGAGAATGGTTTCAGTGAATGCTTTAATAGTGTGATTCTAAGCGTAAGGGACAAGCCATTACTAACTATGCTAGAATCTTTAAGAGTCATAGTACTAGAAAGGATGCACAGGATGAGGGAAATCAGCAAGAAATGGAACACTGGAGTTTGTCCCAACATACAAAAGAGATTGGAATGGTTGAAAGACCAACAAAGGTATGTTTGTTGTACAAGTCAATGTTAATTTATAAAACAGTTTGCATTCACACTCATAACTAAATTATGTTGTAGGTTCTGGCATGTTATCCCTGCTGGTGGGAATGTGTTTGAGGTGAGATCAGGGAGTGGGGCATTCACAGTTGATGAATAAAAAAAGACTTGGACATGTAGAATGTGGCAGTTATCAGGTATACCTTGTGTACATGCAACAAAGGTAATATTGTATATAAACAAGATGCCTGAGAGCTATGTTCCAGATTGGTTTAAAACAGACAAGTATCATGTCACATATAGCAGTTATATGAAACCAGTTGATGGGATTGATTTCTGGCCTGATCAAAGTATGTACTCACATGTTTTACCTTCCAAACCAAAAAAAATGCCTGGTAGGCCTAGAAAGAAAAGAATTAGATCAAAGGGTGAGGGGGTAGCTCAAAAAGAGTATCAAAGGTTGGTATTGAGATGACTTGTAGTATATGCCACCAACCTGGGCACAACAAAACAAGTTGCAAACAAACAACAGTTGAACAGGAACCTAAAGAAAAGAAACCTAGAGGTAGGCCTAGCAAGAAAAAGGAAAATGAGGTTGAAAGTGTTGTAGAAGATGTTGTTATGGAGGTAAGGCAAACAAGTGCAGTTGGTGGGTCAAAGAGGAAATCTGTTGGGTCTAATAAGAAGACTTGTGGCACAAGTGGGTCAAAAAGGAATAGTTTGAAAAGATCCTGCACATCAGCTTACGCAAGATGGTTTGGTGAGCCAGAAGATCAAAGGGACCAAGATACTGATGCGGTGGATGCTGGTCAAAGGGTTGAAACTGAAGAGCAGGCAGAAGAGCAACAACAACAAGTTGAAAATGAAGATCAAATAGAGATTGACTTAACAGGTACTGTTGAACTCAAATAAGTACATTTTATTATCATCATTTATCCTATTTATTTGACTTGTTTTATTATATTATCTATGAGAATCGATACATTAATGTTTACTTTAGTGATTCTCAGGTAAAAACAAGCATTATGTGAAACTTGGCGATTTTGGACTAATTATGGAGCAAAACAAGCAAGATGTCAAAAGCCTACTGAAATCCAGAAGATCAAGCTCGTTCTACTCCAGATACGCCGCAATATACTTCTAACATACGGTGTATCACTATCAAGATTTCACAAGTTACAATCCAAGTACATGCGCCGCATACAAAGATCAAGATACGCCGCATCTGAAGACGGTGTACGAATATTCCTGAATATATTAATCTTGGACCCCACGCGAAGTTAAGTCAATGCGCCGCATCTATCAACTAGATGCGCCGCATCGATCCCTCAGACAGAAACTATAAATACCCCAAGGCCAGACGAATTTGAGAGACTCTAAGCTTTCGAAGACCGAAGACTTTTTGCATAACCCTAGAGCCGAATTCAGACGACCAAGCAGCACAAGACACACCTAAACGAAGATACAAGAACTGTAAGAAGGTCCTGCATGTATTCAATTCATTAAGTAGTTTTGTTTTATTGTTTTAGTACACTTTAATTCATCAGGATTGATGGGCTTGTGTCATGTGACTACGGAAGATCATGCACTCCCCTTAATATTGCTTTCCCATTAATTAAAGTTTATATGTTGATGTCTTTGGTGACTTTTATTAGTGCATTGATAACCTCTGTGTCTAGCTGAGTCTTGCTTGGGTCGCCATGCCCCTTCCTCGCCTATTTATTAGAGACGCTTAAATAAATAGGATAGACATAAGTAATCATTAAGGGTTTACTCGCCGATAAGATTAGAGCCAACGAAAAAGGTTTAATTATATACACTTAATATAAAACTAGCAATAAAACAAGTGACAAGCTACTTAATTATCAGGACAGGTCTTCTTATTGTCTCAAGTATCTATCTGTGTACGTGTGTGCTAATCGCTGATTCGTGCTCATTAGTTTAGTTTACTACTTAATTATAACCAAACCGTGCCAGTCTCTCAGGCTGAACCCCCTTGCGTTAGATTAGGTTGTATAGCTAACTTAGGATATTAAAATACTGATTAGAATAACTAGATAATACGTTCCACTCTTAGTGATCGACACTCTACTTACCATTATATTCATACTGACCGGGTACACTGCTCGTTAAGTGTGTGTGTTATTGATAAGTCGGCTAAATATAAATTTAAAACTTGAGTAGGCATTAATACTGCTAAACCGCAACGACACATCACGCGCATCAGGTACTCAATTAGAAAAATCTCAAATTCAACATGTTGAACCTGAAGTGCAGGCAGAAGAGCAACAACAACAAGTTCAGCATGAAGTTCAGATGCAAGATCCAATAGTACAGGTAAGATTGAGGAGGCCCAGTGAAAGAATCATCAAAAACAAGTTGGCTAAACAGATCCTTGGCCAGGGCAGCACTCCTGAATCTGCACTGGATCTAGATGATGCTTGATCAAACATGGTTTCATGTGCCCATTTTGTACTTTTTTTGAGGGAAACTAATGTAAACTGTTATAACTAATCTTGGGTCTGTAATATGGCTAGAACAAATACTATTTAGCAGCAACTAATGTGTTTAGTTTATGTAATGACCATCAAACAATAGCCCATTTTGTACATCATACAGGGCACTTTTGATGGTCATTGTTAAACTGTGATATGCAATGAAATATGCAATATGTTATGTAATCTTCTATTTGTGTATTCTTTATACATGCACTATTTTTTTCAAACTGCAAAAGTGCATCTAATCTAGCATAGCCTGCACAAGAATCTTTACTATTATACTTGTGAGTTTATACAAGACCAATTATACTTGCACTATATAACAAACAAACCTCCATCAAATGTAAACACCATACAGCAAACAAATCAAAACCTGATCAAATGGCCTCCAACAAGAAAAAAAAGGTATGACCAATTATTCCATTTCTACCAAACTTTGAATGTTTAACACACTTATTACTTATTAACCAAATGCATATAGGTAGAACAGGTTTATAAAACCAACACAGAACAATTATTTCATAAACTAACTTAACATTCAACATTTGAAAACACTACATTAAGGGGATCATCACCTTCCTATCATCTACCAAGTTCATCTAACATGCCAATAAACAACCTAACATGACCAATCCCAACACATATTACACTACTTGGATAGTGACATACCTATCCCAATACAGATTACACACAAACATCCTAACATGACCATAAACAACTTATCATACAATTCCAACTTTGCCTTTCTAGTCTTCAACTCATCTTCCAAGCTTGACTTTGTAACCTTCAACTCTTCTTCTAACCTAGACTTCTCCAAAGCAAGAGCCTCAATCATTGGTCCATTATCCATTCCTCTTTGCCTTTGAAAGAACCCATATACCAAGTCTTTGTAGTATTGACTTGGAAGGTCATCATCAAGAAACTCATACACTCGACAATCACCACATTTTACATACCTCTTTCCTGGATTCGCCCTTGAGGTTGATGTTTGCACCCTTAATTGACGATTACAATTGCAAAAAAATTCAATCTTACCTCCAACTAAACGAGATTGGGCTGAACTCGAAGTACTCATTTTTAGGGTTCTTAATTTATTACCGTTTGGGGGAAAGGGGGAAAATGGGGGGAAGAGGGAAATGAGGGGAGGGGTTTGTCCCATTTATTAAAAATGACACTCCAACTATGTTGTATTGTCAAAACACGCCCAAACTTGTCAAAAAATGGTAATATGTAATTAAAACGAGCTTAATTACTTCCACGTCATAAATCAGACGTAATATTGATACAATAGGAAAATTAAGATAGTTTATGCATACAATAGGAAAAAAAAGTTTGATGTATACAATAGGAAAAAATGGCAAGTTAGATGTATTTTTAGACAATTTTCCCTAATAGAGACAAAGCTCAAAAATAGGTGCCAAAGAGGATACAGGGGAGAATGTACAGGAAACCAAATAACAACCCACAAAACCTAATATTGTAGAAATATGCATATCTTCGATAAAGTTAGTGGTGAACTAATAGTAAAATTAGTGATAAGTGGGTGATGCTTTAAATTAAAAAGTTAGACCCTAAAGTATATATATCGCCATATTTGTACAAGTCCATGTTTGCAAACAAAGTGGCAGTTCCTGGTAATTGTACACACATGTACAGATTCTTAACAATCATTGTTGGTGATGCAGAAAATACTTCAACTACATCCATACATCCAACTTAGGAGCAGGTGTTTGAATCTTCTATACCATTTTCATCAATCCAGCTTACTATTTCAGTTTTAGCGTTTCTTCTGTATTATTTTTTGATTGAATTATCTGTTATGTGATACCGTTGATTATGCTCGAAATTTTATGTCGTGTTGTAGCAGAATGTTTGGCATGGATCAGAAGGTGAAAAGGGGGATGTTTTATTAAAGGATTGGAAGGAATTAAAATTAAGCCAAGTGAGATCCATATTGGTGCAGTTGAGGCGGTTTCGAATCAGCCTGATACAGTGTTAAGAGGATTGGAAGGAATTAAAATTAAGCCTGAAACGAAATGGTATTACTGGGATTGTTATGAATGCTATATGGTATGAACTCAAAAAGCTCTATCTTTCATCTTGAATTGTTAAATCCACAATTGCATTTGTTTCTTCTGATGTTCATTATATTTAATTTTTTACGTATTCGTAAACCTTTTAAGTAAAGTGATTATCTGTGTTTTTCTTAGAGACAACTCACAGTTTTCGAAACACATTATCTGATATGTATATGCTATCCCAAACATCCCAACAATGGACAAACAACCTTGGTTTGTTGACTTATTACATTTTTTACAGTCAACTTACGCAGACCTATTATCCTAACTGATATCGAACGTCTTATCTCAGTGTTTCATATATTGCTCGCTGACAGATTATCGTGCAAGTGACTAACATGGCATATTTGAGGACATTAACGAAGCTGTTTCGCCAAGTTTAATGATTAACCTGAGACAAATGGTTAGTGGATCACAAAAATAAAAGAAGCTAATGCGGGGTTGGCTTTCCTTTCTGTTGGGACATGGGCATGGCAATAGGTGTTTATTGGTTTGGTTCTCGGTTTATTTGGTAATTTTGGTCCTTGCAGCCCGGTCCAGACACAAATACATTGAAGACGTGAGAGCAATCAAATAAGTTCGTTCACAAAACTACATGACAAAGGTATGTTTGTGTCTAGAGCTCCGTCTTTTTCATTTGAACAACAATGGTATACATAGAAACATATAGTTTTTTTGTACGGTTTTGGTAAAATATGGTTATGAAAACCGTATTTTTCAATGACAGTATTGTTTTTTTAGCAAATCTATCAGCCCTTTTCTTATTTTGGTTACTTTTTCTTAACACCCATGTGACCTGTATTAGAGGTTACATATGTTGATTCGACTCATATACAATTAAGTGGGTCAAAAGCGGAACATCACTGGAACACAACTGGAATGTGGCAAAATGGGTGACGAGCGTTTGATCTACTCGGTTTCGTGTACAACCTTCACACCAGGATTGCTACTATTAAAAGGTACCCGTGCTAATCATATGTTGCATTTAAAGTTTTTAAACTGGAGGATAATGTAGTGTTTGTTTAATTTTTATAGTGTGTTTAAAACGGTGCAAATAAGAGGTTGTTTGTTTTTTGGGTCGCTAGCAATGGGAATCATTAAGTTGATAATTCAAAATAACTATTTTTAGACTAACTTGATTCCTCACATATACGCGTAGCATTCCAGTGAGATAAGTAGCATACGTGTTTCTGTTTCTTTTGATGACATTCTGTATTTCCTGAACCTATTTGAACTGATTAAAAGAATGCCCATTTTCATTTAAATCTGGAAAGGTAACACAAAAAAAGCCAAAATGTTTGGTACTACTGCAGCAAATACTAATTTGAACACAAATACAGGTAAAGATTCTTCTTAATACATATATGTAACTACCGTTACTACAGAATAATACTAAAAATGGAGTTCCTTATTAAGCTTCCTATATGTTTCTTTCCAGTTAGGATCAAAGATATAGATAAAAGAACCAGGTCTGCATGTAGTGAGATTAACCAATAACTTCATTCAAGTGAATTCAGTAATTTGTGCTTTGTAAGAATGTCATATGTACAATAAAAATAAGGGTAGTAATATGCACATATATCATTTTACTTCATACACATAAATTTAGTGGGGCAAAATATCCGGGTTAGGCTATAGGTCAAAACGGGTGAGTTTTATAACAGGTCATTCCATTGTAAGTGGCCTTCAAATTACTATTTTCAAATATTGATCTTTTTATTTTGCGCTTATCCGATTTTTGTTGATGTATTTATGGGCTTATAGGTGACAACCACGTTTAAGACAAGAAAGGTTAAATAAGTCCATCTCAAGTCTAGATCACAACACATATAACCCACGTAGTTCATTATCAACTACTCAAACAATGGCAAAGCGATGCGATCTACGAAGTGAATTGACAATGTGGCAAAGCGAGCAAGAAACAAAACAATGCGAGTAACTAAGAGAAAATACACTTTTATGTTGATGGTGACTTATCTCAAGCACAGATACAATAATACACCGATGTATATCACAGAGAATGGTGAGTTCACGACTAATATGATTTGTTATCACCTTGTGTGAACACTTACGAGGATATGAGATCCCCAATGACCCATTTATATGCCAAATGGGTCCTATTATCCTAATTTGTTAATCTTCTAATTAATAAATTTTGTAAAATTTACTCCACAATGAATTATTTTTAGCTTTATCTTGCTTTATTTTATTTACTATAAAACTGTTACAATTATATAGCTGACAGGTTGATGATTCAAATATCCTCAAATTTCTTGAAGGACTTTGTTCAAATTGTGCATGGATGTTTTTATAGCCATTCTAAGCAAAAGGAATTTAAGAAAAAAATGGTACCTTTTAACTATTCAATAATTAATAACGACCAACTAATTTTCATTGTTAACGCATAAAAGAAAAAACCATTCTTTTATATCTTATTATTCGTTAACTAATGTTAGAGTTAAATGGAAAAATATTAACGTGTATGTCTAGATTCGAACACGGGACCGAGGGATTGCACATTTTACGTATGATGATCAAGTAAATAATTAATATGTATAATTATTGTATATATTAATTATTTGGACACGAAATGAGACATATTGGACGTTATGTAAACTAACGGTGTTGTCTAACGACCGTTAGAGAATAGTTAAAGGACTATTAGTGAAAAAGGAGATTGGAAGGATTTAGAAAGCTTGGAGACCAAGCTAGCACCGATCGGCCTAAAGGGTTCTAAAACCCTAATCGACTAGCTTTGGGAAAAAGTTATCCATTCCCGATAAATACACATCAAGGGTTATTTTTTAGGTTACCTTGTGCATTACTATAACCCTAGTTTGTGTTTTTCTCTTCTCCTAAACCCTAAAACCGATCGGATCTTATTCAATAAGATCGATCCATACTTTTTTGTGTAGCAAAATTGTTTTGGTTTTTATAGTGTCTAATCACTAGCATCATTGCTTGATCGGTTATAGTACGTGTGTACAAGAGTTCGGTAACAACTTAATTAGTTGTTCATCTTGGATTATGGAACAAAATGGTAAGGGGTTCCACGCTAATCCTATTTGTTGATCTTGTGATTAGAAGAGAATACCGATCCTTGTTCTTGCTAGGATCTTGAGGTAATTCTAATTTACTTTTTGGTAATTCATTATATGTGTTAAATACGATCTTGCTTCCGCTATGTTCTCTTGATGTGTTTATTTACTTAGATGTTGATCATGCTATTTAAATTCCAACAACTAATACCTTCAAATGATATTTATAAGTCATGCCCGCCCATCTTTAAATATGACTAAAATACAATATAAATTTACACAACAAAACCAACCAAAATAATAATAAAAAAATTAACAACAATCATATTGTAAATATAATTAAATTGTATATACAAATTAATTTCCGTGACATAATACTATCCAAACAACATGACTAAATTAAAATCTAAAGTTAATCTAAAAAACAAATAAATTAAAATGTATATATGCATTAAATTGTATATATGCATGTCTCTTTACCAATACACGATCAAATTAAAATGTAAAATTACAAGTCATGCCCGCCCATCGGGCGGGCTTTGAAAATTAGTATATATATATATATATATATATATATATATTATATATATATATATATATATATATATATTAGATAAAGTTTAATAGTTTAAGTATTTAATTAATTAGGGTTTGTAATTAATTAAATAAATATTTGTGGGTTAATATAATGATATATTATATTAAGGTGTAAATTAATAAAGGATGGTGATAGTGGGGTATTATTATATTATAAATAATATAAGCATTTATAATATAATGACAATTATAAAAATGTAATTTGTATAAGTATTTAATTTAATAAAATTAAATAAAGTTGTAAGTATATAAATATATGAAAATACGTTTATAAGTTTTAAGAAATCTAAAAATATTAATTTGGAAAATTAATATTTTTAATAATAAAATAATATATTTCGTCCTTTAGTCGGTTTTCACCAAAAATTTTCTAAGTGTTGTATTTTTAGAAAAATCGGGCATGACCTGTTCGTAATTATAACTTTTCCATCTTTCTCAAGTGTTGCAAATTACTCAAAATTAATCTCGTTATATTACTAATAGTGGCTAAAAATATATTTCTAAGTAAATATGTACGTTTCGTCGCGTTTTCAACTAAAGTATAGTTTTCGCAAAATATTCATACTTTACGATTTAAAAGTCAACGATTAGTCAAAATTTCCAAAATTCAACAAAAGCTTAACTTGGGCTTAAAAGTCCATTAAGTGGCCAATTTGGGTCCAAAGTGTTATAACGAGCTCGGAGTGGTTTTAATCGATATTTAACGTTTCAATAGGCCAAAATATTTATAACGAGTCGAAAAATAATCCAAAACTCGTTTTAGCAATCCGAGGTCATCATTGGGCCGAGAAGCCCAATGTGAGCCCATTAGTTCAATTTTTGCCCGAAACCAAATAAACCTTTTTAGTTTACGTTTTATTTCGCGTTTAGTTTCAAATAAGCAAATAAGCACATCAATTAAGTAATTTAGTCAAAAAGTCAACATAGGCCGAAAATTAGTTGGGCTCGGCCCAATCCTTGTTGAGGCAAAATAATAACCAAAACCCAAACTAAAAATCAAATACGTTATAACTCGTTCCGATAAGCCGTAAAAATAAACAATAGTCTAAAAATTACACAAATTCACCACTAGAACCAAAACTTTATGTTTTTCATAATCCCAATAATTATTTATTTTGTACATGTGTCGAATAGCCATAAAAATTAAGTTAGGGTTTTTAGTTTTTAACAAATCAAGTAATAACCCAAATTTAGCACTTGTAACATCAAGGTAACATGTAATTAGCTCAAATTTACCACACAAGCAAGAAAACACATGAGTTATGTTATATGTATGTGTCGTACGAATTGTATATATATGTACACATTTCACAATTTTTTCAAGATTAACCAAATAACGCAAATGACTATATAACATCAAGATCTAGACCATTTTAAGCATGAAAGTACAAAGTTTAACAAAGTTTGAAAACCCTTACAAAGCTTTGATGGTTAACGAGGGGTAGGAGGACCGAAAAGAACCAAATGTGCTTCCAATTTACCCAAGAAACGTTCCAAATCACCCCGAGAGCTCAAAAGTACAACCCGATTATCTTGAAACTCAAAGAAATTTTGTAGATCTTGATTTTAGTTGTTCGAATGGTTTGGAAGTGAAAGAGTTTTGAGAGGAAAGTTTGGATGAAAAATGTGTGTGTGTGTGTGTGTGTTTAAGTTAGCGTAATGTTTTAAGTAAGATACAAAACCAACTATGTCATAATAAGTTAAAAACAATGAGATCACACTTTGTTCCTTAGCCATATGGGCGGCAAACGACACAAGGGGGAGGGAGGGAAATTATTTTCGAAGCTTAGTGATGTATCGTGTGTCGGTTTGAGTTTAAATGTTACCGTGGTGTCTCGGTTTGACCTTTTTGGACACGTATACGCAAAATAAAGTTTTTATCAATGTTTTTAACAAAATAATAATAAAATATTATTATTTACTCAGAAATGTATTTATTTGACTTATACAATATCTACTGCAGTGTCGGTACGCGTGTGGGGGTGCTTTTCAGTAAATGCGAGAAAGCTTCTCGGTTTAACACGTAACTTGTCAGTAAATATCAGAAATAGAATATTTTACGTTTACTGACAAAAATAGACAGTTTCAGTGGTTACTGTAAGCTACAGTACGCGGAATAGCTTCCTAAAATGTTCACGCGAGCTAAAAAATGTTCAGTTATGTTCAGCTTAGTAATAATAAATAGATATTTATTATTAAAATAAAGTTTGAAAATTACCATTTGTCACAGTATATTAAATGAAAGATACGTTTATCTGAACGTGTAAATGTTGCTAAAACCTAGAATTTTGGGTTCGGGATTTCATGAGATGTGAATCATACAAGGTTTTCATAGAAATAAAAATGTGACTCGTAAAATATTTACGAAAACAAATATTGAAATGACTTAATAATTTAAATGATGACATCATAATTTTGAGAAAGGTTACACTAACGATTAACGGTTCATTAGATATTTAAAAAAGATAGATATAATTGAATTTTTAATTTAAATATTAATAATATCTTATCTTTTTCTCAACAAGAAAATGAGTGGTTGAGATTTGTCCCTTTGTATGTGAGAAGAGTTTGGTATGTAAAATAACTCTCCCCAAATTTTAATTATTTATGTAGTTTATTAGTTAGTTAATTAAAGGGAAGTAGGATCGAGATCTTACGATCGTGTGGTAAAATCGAGATCTTACTTAAGATCATATGCCTTTTAAGATCCTATGAAACATTGACTTAATTTTGCTTAGCAGAAGCGTAAAATCGAAAGATCTTAAGAGCTAGATCGAGACCTTAACAGCTATTGATTTATTACTACTTTATCATTCTTATATTTTAGCAGAAAGACAGTTTTACCATTAACTAATTAATTGGTGTCTTTTTTAAAATTTGTATAATAACTTCAAGCAAGGATAATATAGTAACTTGGGTTTGTTTAGGTTGTGTTTAGTGTTGTATTGATGTTGTTTTCCTCCTTTGTGTATTGGCTTATGGCCTTGTTCTTGTTTTAATAAAGCCATCTTTTAAAAAAATAAAAATATAAATAAAAAGTATGGTAAAGTTGATCAAATTTCTCTATCTATTTTTATTAGTGGACAATTAATTTTTTTTTTTGAACGGCGGATTTTAATAGAACAACTAGCAAGGAGCTAGAACATTACAAAGAAACAAGATGAGAGTTTTTGAGCCACTCAATCCAACTAAAAGAAGCTTTACATCTATAACGACACCAATAAAAAGAACGAGACACCACATCTTCAAAAATGACCGCCTATGAGGGAAGATCCGGACCAAAAATACTTTTGTTACGGAAATTCCAAACATGCCACCACATCACGTAGCAAACTCCTTCGAAAATCTGCTTATACTTTATCGAAAGCCGAAGATTCAAAATCCAATCTAACCACTCTTCATATGAAGACACCTCCATATAACTAATATCCCACCAACGAGAGATCTTACGCAAAATCCAATCTAACCACTCTTCATAGTGGATAATTAAATTGGTACATCTCAAAAAGGAAACATAGACCACTACTACTAATTTGGGACGGATAGAGTAGTTTTGTTGTGATTGTCGAGTTTTGAGCATTGGGGCATTAGTTTCGTTAAGTACATTTTTTTTTTTTTTTTTTTTTTGAAGGGCTCGTTAAGTACATTTGCTTTGGCTAAGGTTATGTCGAGATATGTTAGATGTCTTTAGCGGTTTTGTGTAACATTATCGTCAAACCAACGTTTAATAGCATTGCTTTTTAGAATTTGCTTTACATGCTGTAGTGCTTAGCGTTAATTTAGTCTGATGTTTGTTACTCATGTCTCATGTTGCTCGACTTGTATTAAAAATTAGCCGTTTAGAAATGTTTCATATCAGCTGCAACGAATCAATGAATGACCTATCTGAGCCATGTGTTTTGTATCTTCGATCACAACATTCAATTGTATTATTCCAAGCACCACCAATTTTCGTTGCCCCGACCTCATCATGACACATTAATACTATTGACTTGCAAAGACATGAATCACATTGCATTCGATATTCTTCATGCTCTTATGCAAAAACATTACTTCTCTTTTTTGGCATCTTCTCCCGGCTTGTGCAATTTAGACCAATTGAGGAAAATCGGAAATTGATTAATGAATGTTAAACCAGTTTAAGGCAAAACTACAAAATTCTAGCATATGTTTGAAACAAAATCAGGTTGTGTTATATATGGTTCATCTAGCCATTCTTTTAACCTTATTAGTAACTAAAATTGTAATGCATATGAGAATACATATATGGGCCTATTTTGTCATTAATCACGAGAAGTCAATATACGATTGCCAGATTCTTTAAATATATATATGAACTTATCAACGCAATATTCCCTAAAAAGTACAGTATAAACTAAGACCACACATATAGTGTAAAACAATTATCATAATGTACAAAGAAACAATGTGTCTAGTACAAACAAAAATGTACATAAAACATAGGGAAACAATGGAACATGGTAGACGGAGAATTAATCGAATTGTTAAAAGGGGTGAAAATAAAAGCGGAATAATTAAGAATGATGGCAAAATTTGAGAGGCCAACCACTATGGTCCTTTCATCATTATTATGATGCTCGTTAGAAGTGATTAATAGTTCAAAGTTCAAACACATTAAGAGACGTTTTGGTTAACCATCTGGAATATGACTATTGCTATGGATTTAATAGTAGGGTAAAATTGAAATAAGTTAAGGTATCAATTTTGATATTATTGTTTGGTTAATTATGTTAGCTAATAAGGCTTATAGGCCCGGCTCACTTGTTTAGGCCCGTCTTGCACATAGGGTTAGGTTTTCATTTTTTATTTAATGTATTATAATCTCTGTAATTCATTGAATCTGAATAATACAGTTTTTCAGGGTGCGTTTAGTTGGGGGAAAACACCTTTGTTTTCCACAAAATATTTTGTGGAAAACAAGGAAAATAGAGAACGCGTTCAAATAAGCGTTTTACAACAAAATGTTTTGTAAAACACAAAATCCTCTATTTTCTAACTTAACAAGGAAAATTACAAAACAAAATTAAGTTATTTTCCTTGCTTTCCTTTGTAACCCTCAACCCTCCCTCCCCTTTTTCAAAATAAAAAATACAAACATCAACTAAACGCGTTTTCTATATTTTCAAGTGTTTTGTAGAGATAATTTCTAAATGTTTACAAAACTAGAGATAGAAAATAAGAGAATTTTTTCTCCAACTAAACGCATCTATTCCCTTAATTTATACAAATTAATCAGGTTTGGGAATCTAATTATTATTTATTTTAATGTTAGTATATGTTAGAGAAGAAATAGCTTCGAAAGAGTGAGCCAACTACCTAGGAACCAAAGTGTGAATCTTTACCTGTTTGAGTAGTTTAAGAACAATAGCAATTTTTGAAGTCACTCATCTTTTGAAAACCAAAACGTCGTCATTCTAAAAGTGCCAATTAAGACATCGCATTGTTACATTTCTATCTCATTTTTATAAACATTGATAAATAAATATATATTGCCCAGTGGTTACGTCAATCTTCTAAATATGAAATACTTTATTTGATTTGAGTCTATGCAACGGCCTTAATCCTTAGAAGGAGGGGTGTAATCGCATGCCATTTCGCGTGCCGTTTTGCCAAATCATCGTTACGTCATCTTTTCACATTTCACATTGGGTTGTGTTAGGGGAATCTAATTATTATTTATTTTAATGTTAGTATATGTTAGAGAAAAAATAGCTTCGAAAGAGTGAGCCAACCACCAAGGAACCAAAGTGTGAATCTTTACCTGTTTGAGTAGTTTAAGAACAATAGCAATTTTTGAAGTCACTCATCTTTTGAAAACCAAAACGTCGTCATTCTAAAAGTGCCAATTAAGACATCGCATTGTTACATTTCTATCTCATTTTTATAAACATTGATAAATAAATATATATTGCCCAGTGGTTATGTCAATCTTCTAAATATGAAATACTTTATTTGATTTGAGTCTATGCAACGGCCTTAATCCTTAGAAGGAGGGGTGTAATCGCATGCCATTTCGCGTGCCGTTTTGCCAAATCATCGTTACGTCAGCTTTTCACATTTCACATTGGGTTGTGTTAAGGGAACATCCCCTACATGTGGGACCCCCTATTTTTAGTCAAATGTACAACCCGGTAAAGCAGACAGTACAACCCGGTAAAGCATCCAATCATTGGAACACCCCCTCAAGGGGGTGTTAGGATAACACAGCCCTTTCACATTTAAACACAAAAAATACCCCTCCCTCGTTTCACACGCCGTTTCACACTTTTTGAGCCCACATCATTTTCTTTTTTCAAATTTTCAAACAAACTAAAGATTCATTCATAAATTAAAAATACAATATGACATAAAATACAATACGAGAATTAAAATGGAATATGGGAATTTAAATACAATACGAAAATCAAAAACATGATATTGCTCCGTAATAGTTGATGAGATCTTGCTTCTCATTTACGGCTTTCAGCATAGCTAAGTCGATCAACTCTTGCTGACGAACTGATGATATCAAATAAGTACATTTTATTTGCATCATTTATCCTATGGTATTCGCTTATTTTATATTATTTTATATGAGAATTAATACTTAATCGCTTACTTTTATAATTCTCAGTTATAAACAAGCATTTGGTGAAAGTTAGCTATTTTGGACGTAAATTGGAGCAAAATGGATCAAGTTGGAAAAGTCTACTAAACTGAAGTTAGATACGCCGTATCATTCTAGACAGATACGCCGTACATAAAGACTTAGACGAATATGAAGACCATTGCCTGACTTTGAAGCATACGCCGTATGGAATTATCCCATACGCCGTATATGAAACCTTGGTCAACGAGAAGATCTGACTTGTTTTACTCCAGATACGCCGTATTACATTCCATATATGTGGCGTATTACTCTCAAGACTTCACCAAATAATTCAAGATTCTGAATGACGATGCGCCGTATGAAGATTGAAGCTGCGCCGTATCTTATGATGGTGTACGAATATTCCAGAATATAATAATCTTGGACCCTACGCGAAGTTACCTAGATACGGCGTATCAACTTAATGGATACGTCGTATCGACCCTGTCATCAGAAAGTATAAATACTCATTCAATAGCCACATTCGACACAAATAACAAGGGAGAAAACCAGACGAATTGGCAGCATAAGACACAACCTAAAGGACGAATTCAGAGCAGTATGAAGGTCCTGCTGGTATTTTAATTCATAGAAAAACTCGTTTACTTGTATTAGCAGTCTGTTAATCGTTGAGTTAGCGTCTTTTTCACTATTTGATCGGACTTAATTGTTTCTAGCTTTTATAAAGAGTATTTGATATTTATTTTATTTCTTAATGCATGTGCTTTGATTACATATTGAGTTTATCGCGCCTTGTCAACGTAGGCTCGCGCAATTACTTCATTAACATCGTTTGTATAGTTAATGTAAGCCTGTAAAAGGGATAAATAATACATAAACTTAGTAATCATTAGGTGTTTACATGCCTGTGTTAAGAATTCCACTGAGAGAGAATAGATTTTAGCACTCATCTTATACAGCTAAGTAATTAAACGTGTGTCAAGTTTTCCTACTATCGGCCAGGCCTCTTATCTGTATCTATTTTCTATATGTGTACGTGTGTTCCATTCGTTCCCTTATTTTATTTACTGTTTACTTAATCTACACATTGTGCCAGTCTCTCAGGCTGAAAACCCCCCTTTGCGTTAGATTAGGGCTTTAGAACTAACTTAGGATTAAAATACTGATAGATATCTAGGTGTTAACGTTCCACTCTTAGTGTTCGACACTCTACTTACCAACTACCTACATTGATCGGGTACACTGCTCGTTAATGTGTGTTATAGGATAAGTCGGCTAAATATAAATTTAAAACTTGATAATATAATCTATTCTACAACGATATACGCACGCATCAAGTTTTTGGCGCCACTGCCGGGGAGTGAATTGTTTAATACTTGAATATCTGTTAATATTTTAATTTAGAATTAACTTGATTAGTTTTTAATTTTTAGTTTTTAATTCACTAACTTTGTTGTGTATTTGTATATTTGCATTCATTGTATTTTTCTGCATATTTTCTGTTTTCGTGTTTGTTTGTTTTCTGTAATTCTTGTTTGTCCTATTTGTTTTGTATTTTTGCATTTTTCGTTTTCTGTTCTGCATTTACTTCGATTCCTTCACTTTTCTTTTGCACGAGTAAGTTTTATTTCAGGATTATGGACGAATCAGACATTACGATGAAAGATTATATTCTGAAACTAACAGGAAAGGCTAGAAGGAACAATCGAATTTTCAACAACTGGGAAACTGTTAAGTACGGTAAGATAAGGAGACAACTCAGTGAAGGTAACATTGATTGTCTTCGATTCTTTGAAATTAAATTTCCAGCTATAGTTTATGATGATGCACTAAGCTATAAGGAGGACTCTACACCAAACTCCTCCCCAACATCTAATAATGTATGTGAATCATCTTCACCTCAAACTGAATGTTACATGGTCATGTCTGAAAAGAAAGCTTTTAAGAAAAGATTTGCCAAAAAGGAAAAGTTTAACATCTTGAATATTGATACGGACCTCTTCTCTTATGAAACGCTTACCTTTGAAAACTCAGAATTTAACAACGTTAGTTGTAATTCCGGTGAATTTTTTTTTCCAGACTATGTTCCTTGTAAAACATTACCTGCCAATAAGAATCATAACCTTGATCTCTAAGCCTAAAACAATAGCTATTTCAAATTTTGGAATATTTCCATATTTATATTCAAAAGGAACTCGTAATTGGATTATGATTCTATGGCACTTTAAAATGGATATACCCATAGATGCAATTAAGAATTTATATATACCATATGGTATACCATTTGACCCCAAGTTAGTGTATAAGGAAAGATGTTGCTGATGCCAAGGTACGTCTCCCTTTTAATTTTATTCACTCTTAATTATTATATTCATAAAAACCCCGATACGGCGCATTTAATTAATTTGTTGCGCCGTATCTCAGCATAATTAACCCCTTTGACCGGTCAATCTTTATTTATTAATATGGCGCATATTAAGTTTCGTGATACGGCGTATCGATTTTACCCTATATACAAACGAGATACGCCGGATTAGGTTTTACCACTTAAAATCACACACAGTTAAACACACACACGAATTCTCACTCGATACGAAATTCGCATACATGTTTGTAATCCCTTCCTTGATTAATCTTGTGCTAATCTACAAAGGTAATAACCCTAATTTTATTTTTTTCATTTATTTTTATTTTCGTAAAAATTAGGGGTTGTATGATTCTATTGATTAGGGAACAAATTGATTTAGGGTTTGTGTTTGGTTAAGGGCTTTATTGATTTCCCCTATAGTTAATTGGATTATGATTGGGTAATTCGCCCCAATTATTCTCGAACGAAATTAGGGTTTAGGTTTGAAATTTTGGGGAAAACGGGGAAGAAGGAGGTAAAATCTTTTGGGGGGTAAAAACTTTGCTAAGAATTTGAAATATCGTAGGTATTATTTGAAATTTTTATTGCGCCACGTTTACGGATTCTTGGGATGCGTAATGTAACCTCTTATCTTATACTAATGTAGAATTAGATACGGCGTATCCATTTATTGGATACGACGTATTAAACACATTTTAATACTAATTCTATCAAACTCTTATTACTGCGTATCACCATACTGGATAAGGCGTATCTCTGATACGCCGTACTTGCCTCCTTAGATACGGCGCATTGAATTAAAATTTTCATATGCTCCGTATCGGTTATAATCATACAGATACGGCGTATTAACTCTCCATACGCCGTATCATCCTCTTATACAGACTGTTTCACTAATTTTCAAACTTTTGCAGATGGAGATCCCGAGTGCTGCAGCTAGACACCAGTTGCTTAGGTTTGAGTTGATGGGTTTTACTCTAGAGATTGAGGCTGAGTATATGAGGAGACTGAGAGATCTGTACTATAGGCAGATTTTTAGGGTACCGACTCTTGATTTTGGTAGTTTGGAGTAGATTGATGGGGGGAATGTTGTGACTGGTATAAGGGATAGGCTAAAGATGATACACAGGGGGATGATGGAGAGATTCTGTTCAGATCTCATGTATGGAGGAGTGTGTTCAGTATTCAGGGGCCGTTGATTAGAGAATTGATGTTGGAGTTTTTCAGTACAGTTCATTATAGGGAGACGGATACTGATATTGGGATCGTGGACACTTTGGTATTTAGGATGGGAGGTGTTGCACTTCAAATGTCTATGCGGGAGTTTATTTTGGCCTTGGATTGCATACCGAGGAGGAGCTAGATTCTGATGGGTTTGCGGCATACTGGGCCGCATGTTTACGTGAGGTTCCTGATAGGGCTGAGCTTGGTGAGTACTGGGAGAGGATCTCATCTGGTGGGGACTCCACTACCTCATCCCCATCCTACATACTTATCAGAGAGCTGATGAGGCGGCTGTGTCACAGGCTCATCGCCTTGACCAATGCTGGGAGGGGTTAGTCACCTGAGAAGGTGACCACTATCGACCTCTTCTTTCTGAGGAGAATGGATGAGGGGGTCATGCTGAATGTCCCCCACTTTTTGGCCCATTATCTACACAGAGTTGCTTCCGGTAGGCAGCCGAGGAGCCAGATGACCGGAGGTCACTTTATCTCTAGGTTAGCGGTGTTCTTCGGGGTGATTACTGATGTTATCCCGGCGGGTTTGGATGTTGAGTTGGTGGAGTCACCTAGGATTGATCCTGATTATTTGGAGAGGAGTCTTAGGGTTTGTTAGTTGGTTATGGGTGGATATTACTAGGCACCTTTGGGTCCACCTCAACCGGTTGTTGTTGATCCAGAGCAGGGGGTTGAGTAGGAGGGCCCGACTGCTGCTCCTGAGGAGGCACCACAACCACCACCACCACCTCCAGCTGCTCCACGTACTACTTGCACAGAGACTGGATAGAGTCGAGGATGAGCCTAGACTGATGAGAGGCAGTATTGATGAGCAGAGGGGTGTTATTCAGAGGATGGCCGCAGAGCAGACGAGGTTAGGTACATGGATGGTGGAGAGGTTGACTGAGATCCTCGAGGAGCGTGGGATGAGATACCAGCGGTATGATGGGCCCATCGTCACAGATACGCATATTAGGCATGATTGACGCAGAGTCCGACAGGGGACTGATGGTGCCAGTACTTCAGCACCACCCACAGACGACCAACCTGCCACCTAGCTTTTGCTATCTTTGGTTTATGGACATGTTATTATACACTTATATTCTTATGGTTATGTACTTGATATTTTTATTATTTTGCTATGCATTTTATGATTTCAGTCCATATTTTGAGATACGTGGTTATCTAAAGTCTGGAATTAAGTTCAGCAAGCTTTTTAAAGGATATACATGTGATGAGCCGGGGGAAGTTGACAATCTGATGCAACCTTTTTCAGTCTATTTGGTAATATGATACGGCGTATCCAGTAAAATGGATACGGCGTATCTCATCTTTTTATTACTTTTAATTCGTATTTTATTCCAGGCTCGATACGGCGTATCCCTTCCCATAGGTGCGGCGTATCGACTGACCTGATGAAATTTCAACATTTTAATTTTTAATTTTTAGGTTTATTTTCTACTAACCATCGATTAACAAGATATGCACTAGCTGTGATTTTTAAATTAACACAGGTTGTTTACGAAGATGTGGTGGTTTACATACATTCTGAATTTTTTGTGTGTTGTAGCCATGTTGGCATTCAGACGCCATTCCACACAGAAAATTGAAAGTTGCTCACAAACGCATAATGGAGGATCATACCGAGCAAATCTCATGGGAGTTTTCCGTTCTAATTCTTTCTATTTCCTGTTTTTAATTTCAATTTTAAACAACGAGGACGTTGTTTATCTTAAGTGGGGGGGGGGGATGGAGAATTAGAACGTTACTTGTCCTTATTTTTCAAAATTTTGCTTAATATGTGCTTAGTATGCTTAAATTAAAAATTTTTCTAGCATGTTTTTGTTAAATCTAAGTTGCATGACCGCACACATAACCCTTATTTCCAAATTGTGAGAATTTAGCCTTATCCGTTTCCCAATATTTTACCCAAATTCCACAAAAATACGAGTGTGCCGGTGACTTGTAGTAAACTTTAGAACTTGGCTTGTATACTATTCGAGACCACCATAATGAGTATTATTGATATAATTGGAGTGACTTGTCTAACTAGGTAAATTTCTAGGATTACACCCAAATAGCCTTTATATGTTATGTGCTATTAACTAATTACACTGGTTAGTTAACCCCCGTATAAACCCTTTTGTTACTCTCATTTTTAGAGTAAGATACCCCTAGAAAAACCCTCAGAGCCATTCCTTTCGTTTCTTACACCAATTTAAATGTTTCGTTACACCTTTACACCTTAGCCTACCCTGTAGATTTAAATCCGTGGTTAGTTGCTTTTGGTAAAAGTGTGTATTCCCCGCGTTTCTTGTGTTCGTGTGCGTAATTATTATCTTTGGTTAGGTCGTGAATTGCACAATGCAATGGAGTGAAAGTAGATATTGTATTTTTGATTTTCGTGTGTTTACTACTTTCACTATTACCTTTATTTCTGAAGTTATGAAAAGTATGGAAATAAATTATCCAGATTTACTGTGATTGTGATGTGGTGAAATTTTACACAATTTAGTATATGTTTAAAAAAAATAAAAAAAAAAGAGAAAAGAAAAAGAAAGAAGATGTTGGTAAGTTTGATAAACCAACGATGTATAGTTATGTACTAGTAGAGATGTCGCTACTGCTTGTTGTATTATATTTATGGATTGCAAGGGAGTTGGCCATTATGGGAACGCCAACTAAGCTTTATTCTCTGAATGAGATATTATTGTGTTTAATTCATGTCTACCTACTAAAGCGTGAGTTTCCGTGTTAAAGCATGAGTTAGTCTATGATGTGTGTCTTATTCATGGGATTGTTGGGAAGTGATTACCCACACTTGTTAGGACTTAATCTATTTGTTTTGTTTATTTTATTTTACACCAATTTATGTATTTCTCAATGTTTAATCCCTACCCTTTACTAAGTTACTAAATTCGTTGTTAGCTTTCGAGCATCCGAATACGGTAATGACTTAGTGAGAATGTCAAAAACATGAATAAGGTAGTGATCATCCGAGTTTTAGACTAATCGAATGACGCGCCAGCGATCTAGAGTATGTCTTGGTGACCATCCGTTATGAAAATAACGCGCCAGCGAACCAGGATACACACTAGTGACCATCCGTTGTTTGAGGAATCGAGAGCTCGCGCTAGCAATCTACTAAGTTTGTGTGGGAGATGTTTAAAAAAAGCTAGGTTTAACCTTAAGCCTTATCATAACCCAATTTACCGCTTTAGACTTGTCACTCCTTAGCTTTAGTGGTGGAGATGTGTATCCTTGCCAAGCTTATGATAGAATATTCGTCACGACCGAGCAATTGAGCGAATTACTTAAATGTTACCACATAGATTAGTTGAGTGATTTGAGTGATTTCATTTTCCTACTTTGTGAGGTGTTTGGTTGTGCAATTATGATTAAAACGAATGAGTGCTTAAAACTATAAAAATAAATCCTAAGCTGTATTTAGGATACATTTTCATAAGTTTAAATCTAAGGTTTACTTGATGTGGTGAAATTTTACACAATTTAGTATATGTTTAAAAAAAATAAAAAAAAGAGAAAAGAAAAAGAAAGAAGATGTTGGTAAGTTTGATAAACCAACGATGTATAGTTATGTACTAGTAGAGATGTCGCTACTGCTTGTTGTATTATATTTATGGATTGCAAGGGAGTTGGCCATTATGGGAACGCCAACTAAGCTTTATTCTCTGAATGAGATATTATTGTGTTTAATTCATGTCTACCTACTAAAGCGTGAGTTTCCGTGTTAAAGCATGAGTTAGTCTATGATGTGTGTCTTATTCATGGGATTGTTGGGAAGTGATTACCCACACTTGTTAGGACTTAATCTATTTGTTTTGTTTATTTTATTTTACACCAATTTATGTATTTCCCAATGTTTAATCCCTACCCTTTACTAAGTTACTAAATTCGTTGTTAGCTTTCGAGCATCCGAATACGGTAATGACTTAGTGAGAATGTCAAAAACATGAATAAGGTAGTGATCATCCGAGTTTTAGACTAATCGAATGACGCGCCAGCGATCTAGAGTATGTCTTGGTGACCATCCGTTATGAAAATAACGCGCCAGCGAACCAGGATACACACTAGTGACCATCCGTTGTTTGAGGAATCGAGAGCTCGCGCTAGCAATCTACTAAGTTTGTGTGGGAGATGTTTAAAAAAAGCTAGGTTTAACCCTTAAGCCTTATCATAACCCAATTTACCGCTTTAGACTTGTCACTCCTTAGCTTTAGTGGTGGAGATGTGTATCCTTGCCAAGCTTATGATAGAATATTCGTCACGACCGAGCAATTGAGCGAATTACTTAAATGTTACCACATAGATTAGTTGAGTGATTTGAGTGATTTCATTTTCCTACTTTGTGAGGTGTTTGGTTGTGCAATTATGATTAAAACGAATGAGTGCTTAAAACTATAAAAATAAATCCTAAGCTGTATTTAGGATACATTTTCATAAGTTTAAATCTAAGGTTTACTTGATGTGGTGAAATTTTACACAATTTAGTATATGTTTAAAAAAAATAAAAAAAAGAGAAAAGAAAAAGAAAGAAGATGTTGGTAAGTTTGATAAACCAACGATGTATAGTTATGTACTAGTAGAGATGTCGCTACTGCTTGTTGTATTATATTTATGGATTGCAAGGGAGTTGGCCGTTATGGGAACGCCAACTAAGCTTTATTCTCTGAATGAGATATTATTTTGTTTAATTCATGTCTACCTACTAAAGCGTGAGTTTCCGTGTTAAAGCATGAGTTAGTCTATGATGTGTGTCTTATTCATGGGATTGTTGGGAAGTGATTAACCACACTTGTTAGGACTTAATCTATTTGTTTTGTTTATTTTATTTTACACCAATTTATGTATTTCCCAATGTTTAATCCCTACCCTTTACTAAGTTACTAAATTCGTTGTTAGCTTTCGAGCATCCGAATACGGTAATGACTTAGTGAGAATGTCAAAAGCATGAATAAGGTAGTGATCATCCGAGTTTTAGACTAATCGAATGACGCGCCAGCGATCTAGAGTATGTCTTGGTGACCATCCGTTATGAAAATAACGCGCCAGCGAACCAGGATACACACTAGTGACCATCCGTTGTTTGAGGAATCGAGAGCTCGCGCTAGCAATCTACTAAGTTTGTGTGGGAGATGTTTAAAAAAAGCTAGGTTTAATCCTTAAGCCATATTATAACCCAATTTACCGCTTTAGACTTGTCACTCCTTAGTTTTAGTGGTGGAGATGTGTATCCTTGCCAAGCTTATGATAGAATATTCGTCACGACCGAGCAATTGAGCGAATTACTTAAATGTTACCACATAGATTAGTTGAGTGATTTGAGTGATTTCATTTTCCTACTTTGTGAGGTGTTTGGTTGTGCAATTATGATTAAAACGAATGAGTGCTTAAAACTATAAAAATAAATCCTAAGCTGTATTTAGGATACATTTTCATAAGTTTAAATCTAAGGTTTACTTGAGGACAAGTAAAGTTCAAATGGAGGGATATTTGATGATATCAAATAAGTACATTTTATTGGCATCATTTATCCTATTTTATTCGCTTGTTTTATATTATTTTATATGAGAATTGATACTTAATCGCTTACTTTTGTAATTCTCAGTTATAAACAAGCATTTGGTGAATGTTAGCTATTTTGAACATAAATTGGAGCAAAATGAATCAAGTTGGAAAAGACTACTAAACTGAAGGAAGATACGCCATATCATTCTAGACAGATACGCCGTACATAAAGACTTAGACGAATATGAATACTATTGCCTGACTTTGAAGCATACGCCGTATGGAATTATCCCATACGCCGTATATGAAACCTTGGTCAACGAGAAGATCTGACTTGTTTTACTCCAGATACGTCGTATTACATACCATATATGCAGCGTATTGCTCTCAAGACTTCACCAAATAATCATAGATTCCGAATGACGATGCGCCGTATGAAGATTGAAGCTGCGCCGCATCTTATGACGGTGTACTAATATTCTAGAATATAATAATCTTGGACCACACGTGAAGTTACCTAGATACGGCGTATCAACTTAATGGATACGCCGTATCGACCCTGTCATCAGAAAGTATAAATACCCATTCGACAGCCACATTCGACACAAATAACAAGGGAGAAAACCAGGCGAATTGGCAGCATAAGACACAGCCTAAAGGACGAATTCAGAGCAGTAAGAAGGTCCTGCTGGTATTTTAATTCATAGGAAAACTCGTTTACTTGTATTAGCAGTGTGTTAATCGTTGAGTTAGCGTCTTTTTCACTATTTGATCGGACTTAATTGTTTCCAGCTTTTATAAAGAGTATTTGATGTTTATTTTGTTTCTTAATGCATGTGCTTTGATTACATATTGAGTTTATCGCGCCTTGTCAATGTAGGCTCGCGCAATTACTTCATTAACATCGTTTGCATAGTTAATGTAAGCCTGTAAAAGGGATAAATAATACATAAACTTAGTAATCATTATGTGTTTACACGCCTGTGTTAAGAATTCCACTGAGAGAGAATAGATTTTAGCACTCATCTTATACAGCTAAGCAATTAAACGTGTGACAAGTTTTCCTACTATTGGTCATGCCTCTTATCTGTATCTATTTTCTATCTGTGTACGTGTGTGCCATTTGTTCCTTTATTTTATTTACTGTTTACTTAATCTACACATTGTGCCAGTCTCTTAGGCTGAAAACCCCCTTTGCGTTAGATTAGGGCTTTAGAACTAACTTAGGATTAAAATGCTGATAGATATCTAGGTGTTAACGTTCCACTCTTAGCGTTCGACACTCTACTTACCAACTAGCTACATTGATCGGGTACACTGCTCGTTAGTGTGTGTTATAGGATAAGTCGGCTAAATATAAATTTAAAACTTGATAATATAATCTATTCTACAATGATATACGCACGTATCACGAACGGTATCCTCCTTAATTAATTTCTGAACACACGCAATGATTTCATCGAAAATATGTGGAAGTGAACAAGCCATTATTTTAGGTAGTATATAAATAAGTTTTTTGTGGGAAAATTGGTAAAATATAAGTGGTATTTATATAGGTGGGTTGTAAAAAAAAAAAAAAAAAAAAAAAAAAAACCTTGAAAACTGTCTGTTTGGATTATCTAACAGTTAAAACATTCAAAAAAATACAAGGCAATCAGCAAATGGCGCGGTGCGAGTATACTTGCATTTTCAATGGCGCCATTGGTCTGTGGTGTGGTGGCATGTTAATGGCGGCGCCATAACGTTGTCCACGTAGGAATGGCACGATGGCTATGTGAACACACCCCTCCCACTTAAAACATCATTTAGATAGGTGTGTATTATATATTTATTATATCTCAACACGAGTATTTTTTTTTTTCTTTTTTTTTTTCAGCCTACTTAGATAATGATAAGTTTAAACTAAACCGACCAAAGGCATAATAAAATGACCAATTTTCATTTTTAAATAAAAATAATGAAGCATGCTCACGATGCAAAATAATATATAAATTTTGTAGATAAATAAACAAAATAAACGGTTCCGTTTCATCGTATAATTTTATAAGAAGAAATGTTTTGGTATTTTATGTTATGGATTAGATGAACCCATTTTACTTGTCTATAAAGTATTGTGTGATGAGTAGCTTTTGACGCATATTAAAATACTTTGAACTAAATCCAGAATAGTAGTTATAATAAGGATGACGTATCATAACTTAAAAGCAGTAAAATAACAATGAAGCATGCATATTATTTAAAAGGTTAGATGATCCGATCTCTAATGTATAAGTTTAGGTCAACCAAAATGTTGAACTAAAAATCATTCTCTAAAGAGTAGATAAACTACAATCGTTGATTCGTTTCTTTCATTTGTTTTTATTATATTAAGGGACAACTAGAGGTTTTCAACATTGCCAATGATAATGGAAAATTAATTACAGTTAATATTGAATAGCAAATTCATGCAAACTCCTTATCCTTAAGTAGGGACGGAACCAAAATACAAAGTTAGAGGATGCATTTAGAAAAAAAATCAAACAAGACTACATCCATAATTTTTTGAGACCTGATGCATTTATAAAAGATCAAGGTTTTGCAATAAAATTAACACTACGACACAAAAATTCATTAATGTTCCAAGACCAATAACTTTACTTGAGATCAACCACAAATATGTGCCTAGTAGGTCCAAACCTTAGATGTCATGTAAGAAGGTTAAGTTTTTGGTCTAGTAACATGTGAATGACTTACTAATCAACAGAAGTTGTGGTTTCAAGTCATGTTAAAGATGTTTGTGTGATATTATGTCATATATGAGATAGGTGGCATATGTATGTAATAAATTGCCGTTTAAAAAAAGGGATAATTATTAGACTGCCCCAGTTGCCCTGGTGCGTTGCTTATCCGACCCGCTCACAGAAAGTTCCGATACTAGACCAGGGCAACTTGTCTGACCAACCACTGGATGACACGTGTCCGACCAAAATACGTAGTGTATTTTGGGCAAGTTTGTAATTTCTTGATCTAAACTGGTTTTTTTGTCATTTTACATGTTATTCACTGTTTACCTCTTTAAACCACACTGTCTAGTCGTATATAACTCCTCCGATTCAACCACTATAACTCCCTCCTCACCCCAATCCCTCCATAGCCGAAACCCCAACACCACCGAATCCCCACCATCGTCGTAACCCTCCACCCGCGCCGTAACCCTCCACCTCCGCGTGTAACCCTCCACAACAGCGATGTACGCGGTTAGGATAACAGCTCCCTGTGTTAGGATAACACATCAAAAACCTAATTCTTCTTCTTCAGGTATTTTTATTCTAATTAATTAATTAATTCAATTATGATTCGATTTGATTTTAATTTCACACGAGTTTAATTTTTCTTTGTATTAGATGACTATCTTTTTGCTATTTGGGACCAGTTTTTATAAAAAAGATAGATTTTTATAAAATTTGGAGATCTGGGTATTGTTTATTGATGTGATATGTATTGAAGTGAGTAAAAAAGATGGCAAATTTAACCCCAGGAGTGCTGTTAAAACTGTTGCAACATATGAACACAGATGTTAAAGTAAGTGGTTCCGAACATAGATCATCTTTATTACAAGTTATTAGTATTGTTCCTGCTTTATCTGGTGATCAATTGTTTCAAAATCATCAAGGCTTTTATTTGAAAGTTTCTGATTCGTCTCATGCCACTTATGTTTCCTTGCCTGATGAGAATGTTGACTTGATTTTAAGCGATAAGATTCAGTTGGGTCAGTATGTTCATGTTGATAAGCTCGAGTCTGCTACTCCTGTCCCGATTTTGCATGTGGTTAGGCCCGTTCCTGGTGGCTGACATCCCTGTGTTGGTACGCCGCAAGATATTGTGGCAACACATTCTTTAGGATTTTTAAATAATGGCAGTAGTACTAGTAGTAGTTAGGGGTGTCAGTAGGGTCGGGTTGACTCGACCCGAACCCGAACCCAATAAGGCTAATCGGGTCGGGTCTAATCAGGTCAAAAAATCTAGTCGTTTTGTTTTGACCCGAACCCGATAACCCGATAGTGTTATCGGGTCGGGTTAGGGTTAAACAAATAATGCTATCGAGTTATCGGGTCAACCCGATAAGACCCGACAATCACTTATTGCTTTTTTATGAAATCAAGAGCGAGAGATGGTGCTAGCGAAACACAGTGAGTTTGAATGATTATTGAGTTATGTTTTGCTGTATTAAATTGTCAAATAATGTTTTGTTGTATTAACTGTGGAAGAAGGAAATTTGCCCCAGAGTCATAGATAGATGGGTTAAGAATTTATAAAGTATGTAAGCGCAAATAATCTTGATAGGTCGCACATGTTGTCGAGGCCTTGCCATACTAGGACTGATCATATATATAGTCCGTCGTTCATCTTGATCTAGGCAGTTCTTTGACAAACCTCCTAGTGCATGCCGTTATGTGCATTTGGTCATTAATCTCTGTTATGTGCATTTGGTCATTAATCTCTGTATTTTAACTAAGGTTTTATTGTTTGTACCTTTTGCATGTAAGAAATCCATGTAAGTTGAAATATATTCATATTTGTATACAATAAGTTTATATAATTAATGGGTGATTTTGTTGCTGGAAAATCAGGTAGAAAAAGTAATTTTCTGTTCTATTATCAGACATGTGTCCACTTGTTTCGGGTATCACGACAAGAGACGCTGCTTTATCCATGGAATTAGGGATGCGGGCGCTTGATTTGGCACTTGGTGGAGCTAAATTACCTAATGAGCCCTTGGAAGATGTTCAACCAAAAAACCAACCCAAGAACGAAGATGATGTTGGTATACTCCAAACTGGAGGGCACCTTATTGTCAAGCTTCTTAAGAGTGAGGATACCAAAGGTAGATTTTGTTTCTTGCCCAAAACAAAGTTCTAAAATTTAACTTCAGTGTTCAGAGCGTCCAATATGATTTTGAAGAATTTGATAAAAGATTAAACACCATGCACATGGATAGAGGGTGGTTGGGTGGGTTGGGTAACGGGTCAAAACATTAACATACTAGTTTCATGTAATTTGTGGAAAACTAGAAGGGGGGTTGAATAGTTTTTACCGTTTTAAAGATTTCTTTGCTTTGTTACTATATGTTAATTTCAAAGGAAACAATCGCAAATAAATAATCACACAATATAAACAAAAGATAAAGAGAGGAAAGATCAAACCACACGACACTGTTGTTTATAGTGGTTCGGCTACAAGGACTCTCTTCCTTGCCCTACTCCACTCCCCGAGTTTCTTACTCGAGAGTTTATCTTTCACTAAGAAACAAACTCCTTTTCCAGGCGGAGGAAACCTTTACACGTAACTTACTTCCTTTTTCGGTACTAAGCTAAACACCGGGTTCTTTTCATAAAGTAGAACCAACCTGACGTCGCCTACTTACTTTACCGACACTAAGCTAGATGTCGAGTTCTTTACACGGGTACAACTACTCCCTACACTCCTTGTGCTTTAAGGACTAAAGCACTAACCACACTCACTGATTACAAATGATAGATATGATGTGTGAAACAAACTACAATATCACACAGTAATGCAACTAAAGGATTACGGTTCTGTAGATCCTTGAATGCTTGATCTCCTTTCTACAAAATGAAAGATCAAAGTGAAATGCAACTATGAATGATGTTAGTAAGATATGTACTGAATGAATATGTGTGTTAAAGCTATATGAGTGATGATAGAGCCAAATGATCAGCTTCCTATTTATAGGCAAGCTGATCTTCAGCTCACGGATCCCACGGATCCCTCAAAAGGGATCCGTCCCTTATGTGATTTGGATCCGTGGGACATGACAGCTAAGGTATAGTTGTCTCTTACCATATCTTAGTTGTATCTTACCAAATCATCCAAGATCTTCAAATGTCAACTATGTATCTTGCAAATCTAACCAAGATATATCAAAGATCTTCTATGTGATGTATGCAATGATGTCATGGAATGGTTTTAGAATTAAAGTTTCCTTTTAAGGAAACAAGTTACTAAACTTGTAATTCTTAGTTAATATGTGAAGTGTAAAGTGTGTACTTAAGAGACTAAGCTAGTATTTATTATTTGCTAAAAGATATTCCTTATATTTGTCATTAACAAAACTAATGAAAGATCAAAGAATATAAATAACGTTTTTGAGACGCTATTTGTATTAACAATCTCCCCCTTTTTGTTGATGACAAAACATAAGGTATATTTTTGAGCAAGAGAATAAATATAGCATGAGTTCTTAAAAATATATATTAAGTTTGTTTATTAAAGAAAAGTTTTGTAAAAAAATGTATGTACTGTGATGAATCACAGTTGATGCAAACTTAGTTCCTTTCTCCCCCTTTTTGTCGAAACAAAAAGAGTAGCGTAGCGGAATGCGATTTTGAGAACTTTAAAGCTCCCCCTTGTTATATACTCCCCCTAGATGGAGTAATCAAGGAAGTGATGCATGAATCTACAAAACAAATGGTTAGTATATGAAATGCTTATGAGATGCTCCCCCTTGATGTATACTCCTCACTACTCGAGTACCAACGTATACTATGAAGGGTATGATATGCTGCAAATGAAGTGTTAGTAATGAATGACTTCAATGAAGAAGTAGAATGCTTGTGAAGTATTCTCCCAAACAAGCCTTTTAATAAGTTTTGACTTGAAAAAGTCAAAGTAAGTGTCTGATCATTATTTGTACCTAATGTAATTATAATCAAGGTATAATATATGCTATAGAAGAATGTTAGTTCACAATGATAATGATAATATGCAATATGTTGATCACTCATAAGCATAAAACATCATATTCATATCAATTGAAAATTTTGTGACAAAAGTCACAAAGAGAAATGATGTTATGATTACAATAAAAAGACATAAAAAGTAAAAAGTCCTAAAACAACAATTTTAAAGGACCTAACAACTAGTCTAAAAACCTCCTATTGAGGAGGATGAGAGATTGCGTTCAAACGTTCAAGAACATGGTTCAAGATGAACCTCATCTCATTTTGAAGCTCATGGACCAAGATGTTGGTCCTTTGGGCCAAGTGAGCCGTTCTTTCACAATTGTGCGCAATCATGACTTGAGAAGCCGGGAGGGAGACTAGGCTCCAAGTTTTGCGGTGGTGGTGGTGGTGGTGGTTGGTTGTTGTTGTTGTTTGATGGTTGTTGTGGTGTTTGGAGGGAGTTCATAAGGATGTTTTGAATGTCCATTGCTTCATGAAGGCGATGGTCAACCATACCCGAGAGAGTGTAGAGACGGTTGAGCTCTTCACTAATCTCTTCTTGGGTTTGAGGCACATTCATCCACATTGCCTCGTCAATGGCAACTAGAGTAGATGTGGGTGATAGAGGTTGTTGTTGAGGTTGGGATGATTGTGCATCATGGTATAAAGGGCCATGGATATCCGGGTAAACCGGGTGAAAAAGCATTGGTTGTTGACCTTCAAAGGTCATGGGTGGAAGATTGGGTAATTTAGGTGAAAGTTCTTCTAAGTCATCAAGATGTGGTGATGTAGGAGGAGTCCTAAATAATTCCAAGGGTTGGAGTTTGGGTGATTTTGGTGGTGATGGTGATCTAACAGGCTGTGATGGAGCCGGTGGTGGAGTAGAGGCTATTGGAGTAATGGTTGGTGGTGGTGTTTGTATAACAACATTTGATGGTGTTGGGGTGGAGAGTGTAAGGAAATTTTCACTAGCAATGGGTGATGATATATTGAGAGGAGAATTTTCCTCAGATGAGGAGTTTGCTAAGTTGATAAAACAACAGGGTTTAACACTAATGCGGGCTGTTCTTCTTGAAGTTCTAGATGTGGAAGAGTTGTGTGACTTAGTCATGGTGAAGTATGATAGCTAAGATGTACAGGAGAGGAAATGGTTGTTGTGTGAAGGGATGATCCTAAAGTGCTAATTTATAGACAGAAGGTTTGTGAGTCTGTGTGTTTGGATTTGATGTGAATCCAATAGAGAATGTTGGTTACTAATGATTTGGAACAAAAATTTGTGCAGGTCATATCAAGGAAGTCAATCCATTGAGCTTTGGTTGAGTAATATGTTGTGGATTTGCAGTTATTACAAGAAGATAGTGGAAAGGATGATGATTTGATATTTCCACGGATATGACGAATCCCTAAAAAGGGTTCCTTCTTTGTATCAGTTTGGTAACTCACACCTATGTTTCAAAATTTTAAATTTTGGTGGGAAATTTTGTTCCTAAGTTTCTAAGAATTCCCTAATGATTCTAGGATGAATTATGATTAGTGAAGGAATCCTAAATGATACTAAACATTTAAGATTTTAAGAATCGGGATAAGTCGAAAAAGTTTTGTAATTTTACTGGGAAACCTGCGGATCCAAATGGTTGCAAATGCGGAACCCTATTTTGGAATCCGCCAAATCCGCAGGATGGCGGTTGGCGGATCCAACGATAAGCCTTGGCGGAACCCTGTTTTGGGATCCGCCGGATCCGTATGTCTAAAACTTAAAAAGTAAACAGAACATATGTCAAATTTGTCGTTTTTCGACGAAAACCCGAAAATTCACCTAGACCTTATTTAGTATCTAATATGTATAGCAAAACAACTAAATATGATTACATTAACACATGATTGCACATAGTTTAATCCGTACTTAGAAACTTACCGTTTTGGGTGTTATGCCAAACACTGGCTATAACCCGGAAAATTGATAACCATGATGGTTATCCACCTGCAAGTGTTAGTTATTACACATACACAACAAGTATTATCAGATAAATTCTAGACACATAGAAGTTTAACAACACAATATCCAACATTGTTTAAAACCAAACACTCCATTAACTCAGCTTCTTCTTCAACTTCTTCATCCCCTTGTGTAATTTCATCATCCAACGACCCAGATTCTTCACCATTCCTTTGATGTTTTCGATACTCAGCAGATTCATGTTGAATTGGAGGAAGATGGCTCAAGTATTCGGGTGGAGGAATCCTAGAATTTGGCATACCATCATCTTCACTCATTGAAGATGATGAGGATGATGTTGGAACACGAGGACGTTTGCCCTTATCAATACTAACCCTAAAGTCACTCAAAGGAACGAAGGTATGTTCAATTTCATTGTAATCCGGAACAAAGCCTAGATGGTTTGGACGAGCGGGTGCAAAGGCTCTATAAAGTCGGGTTAAGAGCATACCATAAGGCATTGCAATCTTGCTTTGAACCGGAATGTCACACATTCTTTTGGCAACATAATAGGCAAGATTGAAGGGTTGACGAGTAGAGATGTTGTACATCATGTGACATAAACAAGCATTGATATGATCACGGTTTCCTATGGTGCACATCACATTTGCCCTTAATACATCCTCCATCTTCTTGAATTCGGGTCTTAGTTCATTAAGTTCCATTGCAAATGGATCTCTAGAAACTTCACGACCACGATACATTCTTGTGGGGTTGTTCTTAGGAATGAAGAGATGTTCCCTAATCACTTCTTTTGATTGGAGAGGAGTGGCATATGGTGCCGTCCTATCAAGATTGGAATCTAAGATTGTTAAGGACCATTTGTCCAAGTAAATACATGTACCTTGACTTGGAATTCCTAAGACCTCACCAAATTGATCAAGAGGGATGTTGACAAGATTTCCATTTAGAGTAAAATGAAGACTTAAGTAACCTTCATCACTCGAGCTAAGACCTACACTAGTATAGAACTCAAGTATGAACCTAGGAATGATTGGTTTATCTATGTCTAAAAGAGAATCAAATTGAATTGCGGCTAATTGTTCCCTAAGTTGAGTTCCTTCATAGAATGATGCATCTACGGCTCTACCCTCATGAACATACTTTTTCTCTAAGGCTTTGAAAATTTCGATTTGGGCATCGGTTAGACCCTTGGTTTTGTGGACTTTGGGTAAATAGTTAACGGTTTTCTTGTGATCGTAGTTGGTTGCGGGAGGCATGATTTTCCTAAGTACAAAAAGTTACATAGTTTAAGTTAAAATGATCAAAGGAAGTGTAAAATTCCTAGTGTGTGCCTACATGGGGACAATGTGGAGGTGCGGTTATCTCGACTCCTTTTGATGCAAGAAAAATTAGTTTATGCAAGTTTTGTTTACAAACGAGAGATAACCCAAACACTCCTATTTCAATGTAGCTACGGTTGAATGTACCCGAAAATACATATTAGTTATGTATTCCCTTTAGCATTCAAGAGACATTATGCAAGTGAAGTCTAAAAGATATCGTTTTTGCATTTGTATGAACAATGTAAGAAAAAAAATCATTTTACCTAGTCGTTAGAAGATTTTAGTGAAAAATTTTCATGGGGTTTTTGTTAAATTAAGACAATGTGCTATGAGATGCAATTCCTAACTAAGAAAAAACATGTTTTTAAGTATAATGCAATAAATATGCTTCATGATTTTTCAAGAATTATGCATATACCCCAAGTTTTGGTTTTGTGCATGAAATGGAAATCCTAGACGCAGATCAGGAGTATAAATATGATAAGAATACTTACAGTGATGTTAGAAGCACAAATTTGTGGAAGAAAATGGTCTAAAATGTGATGGAGATTAAGTGTGTGTCGGATGTAGTAAGGTGATATGTTTTGGAGTGAGGAATGAATAGTAGCTGTTCTTGTTTATTAAATAATAAACTGCACATAGCATGCGACGGATCCGGCGGATCCCAAACAAAGGATCCGTCCTTGTTGTCGATTGGATCCGCGGATTCAGAACGCATGTTTTGGTTTAGTGTCGTGTATATCTAAACTAATGTTAATACTAATGTTTCTCCTAATCACTAGGTTCCATTAATCCTAATCCAAGTCTAAGATAATTGAAAGGTTCTCGTTTAAGTGGTTTAGTGAGAATATCGCAATGTTGTCCTCTGAGGAAACTTTCTCAATTGAGATGATTCCCTTCTGTACATTGTCGCGAAGGAAGTGATGGCGTATTTCAATATGTTTGGTTCTAGCGTGTTGGACTGGATTTTTGCTTAGATCGATAGCACCTTTGTTGTCGCAAAGAATGGGAATGTTGTTGAGTTCAATTCCATAGTCGACGAGAGCTTGTTTCATCCACAGTGCTTGTTGACACGCCTTTCCTGCAGACACATACTCTGCCTCTGTTGTTGAGATTGCGAGGGCAGTTTGTTTCTTAGCGAACCATGATGTTAGACAATATCCTACAAAAGTACAAATACCACTAGTACTTTTCCTATCAACATAATCACCTGCGTGATCTGAGTCAGTATACACTATGGTTTCTACACCCGTTCCTTTGGGATACCATAATCCTAAGTGTGTAGTACCTTTAATATACCTAAAGATTCTTTTAACAGCTTTAAGATGGGAAGATTTTGGATCTTCTTGAAAACGTGCACATAGACAAACACTAAACATAATGTCAGGCCTACTAGCCGTAAGATAGAGTAAACTACCAATCATTCCTCTATATTTAGTGCTATCTACGGATTCATTTTCTTCATCCTTAGTAAGTTTGGTTTCGGAGGACATGGGTGTTCTCATGGGTTTTGAGTCTTCAAGACCAAACTTCTTAAGCATATCTTTGATATACTTTGATTGGTTGAAGAATATCCCATCTTCTAATTGTTTAATTTGGAGACCTAAGAAAAAGTTTAGTTCCCCCATCATACTCATTTCAAACTCGTCATGCATGATTTTTGAGAAATCGTCGCATAACTCTTGACAAGTTGAACCGAATATAATGTCATCCACATATATTTGGACTATAATAATATGTGATCCCTTTTTCTTGGTGAAGATAGTATTGTCTACTAGGCCCATGGTATACTTATGGTCAACTAGGAAAGTCTTAAGTCGATCATACCAAGCCTTTGGTGCTTGCTTAAGTCCGTATAAAGCTTTCTTAAGTTTAAAAACATAATTTGGTTTTTCAAAGTCGGCAAAGCCGGGAGGTTGTGCAACATATACTTCTTCATTAATAAGACCATTTAAGAAAGCACTTTTGACATCCATTTGAAATAACTTAAAATCATGTGCACATGCATATGCAAGTAATATCCTAATAGACTCAAGTCTAGCTACTGGTGCAAAGGTTTCATCGTAATCTATACCTTCTTGTTGATTGTAACCTTGAGCTACTAGCCTAGCTTTGTTTCTAGATATAATACCCTTTTCATCCATTTTATTTCTAAAGACCCATTTGGTGCCTATTATGGTTTGGTTTTTAGGTGGAGGTACCAAAGTCCAAACATCATTTCTAATAAATTGATTATGTTCTTCTTGCATAGCAATTACCCAAGATTCATCTTTTATTGCCTCGTCAATATTTTTAGGTTCAATGGTTGAAATAAAGCAAAAATAATTACTTTCATTTTGAGCTTTGGATCTTAATGTTCTTTCATTAAGTTTTCCTATGACGTTTTCTAATGGATGACTTTTAGTTTCTTTAACATTGACTATTTCTCCTTTTACGGGTTCATTGTCATTTTCAATGTTTTCTATAGTATTAACCATTTGACTTTCAACTAAGTCATCATCTACCAAAGGTGATGTCTTAGAGGGAGGTGGACTTTCGTTGAATGTTACGTTCAACGATTCCTCGACTCTTGATGTTTCCTTGTTTAATACAATGTATGCTTTACTGTTTTGTGAGTACCCAAGGAATACACCTTCATACGACTTTGGGTCGAACTTAGTGAGATAGTCCTTTGTGATTAAAATGAAGCACTTGCTTCCAAAAACTCTAAAATATCCTAATGTAGGCTTTTTGCCTTGATAAATTTCATAAGGAGTTTTATTTAAAAATTGTCTAATCAAAACTCTATTTAGGATATATGTAGAAGTATCTACAGCGTGACACCAAAACTTTTGTGGTATGTTTTGTTCATTTAACATAGTTCTACTCATTTCTTGAATTTTTCTATTTTTACGTTCTACTACACCATTAGATTGAGGTGTACGAGGAGCCGAGAAATTATGAGTTATTCCATTATTATCACAAAAATTTCCAAATTGAATTTCATTGTCAAATTCTCGACCATGGTCAGTTCTAATAGATACTATATTACTTCCTATTTGATTTTGAATTTTCTTGCTTAGAATTTCAAATTTGTCGAATGCCTCATTTTTAGTTTTCAAAAACTTTGTCCATGTATATCTAGAGTAATCATCTACTATAACTAAAGTGTAAAAATTTCCTCCATAACTTTGTATAGCCGACGGGCCAAACAAATCCATATGTAATAATTCTAGGCATCTAGATGTAGATACCATGTTTTTAGCCTTATGGCTACTATGTACTTGTTTTCCAATTTTGCAAGCATCACAAAAGTGTTGGTCATATTTCAACTTGGGTAGGTTCCTAACGAGTTCTTTGGATGACAAAGATTGAATAAGCCTCATATTAGCATGACCTAAGCGTCGATGCCATAGAGTTGAGTTTTCGTCCAAGGAGGTAAGACATAACTTATCTTTAGGTGTTTTATCTAATTTCATAACATAGACATTATTCTTTAAAACACCTTTTCCTACGGTTATGCCATCTTTAAGTATTTTACTTTCATTTTCACTGAAAAGGACGTTATACTTTTTCCGGCATAATTGACTTATACTAAGTAAATTAAAACCTAAATTATCTACATGAGCAACATCATCAATAGATAGAGAGTCATGAGAGATTGTACCTTTTCCGATGATTTTACTTTTAAGCTTGCTACCGAATGTGACATTACCTCCGTCATACACTTGGTAGGTTGAGAAAAGATTTTTGTTTCCCGTCATGTGTCTTGAGCACCCACTATCTTTGATCCACTCATCAGGTTCAAGATCAACTTTCAAGCATACCTAAGTTCATAAAAGACTCAAGCATTTGGTCCCCAATATCTCATGGGTCCGTTTGGGTTAAACATGACATTATCATGGTTTATGTATGTAAATGGTGGACCATTGTTCCATGACATATAGCTAGGACCATGAAAGTTTCTAGGCATGTTTTGGTTCCAATTATTTTGATAAGTATGTTGTGGATTAACTATACTCTTTGGAAATGGGTGTTTGGGAAAACTCATTTGAGGTCTTTGTTGATCCGTTTTAACTCTATATTCATTTCTAGCTTGTCCTCTTCCTAAAGATACTGCTGGTTTATGTTTATTATTGGTTATACCACTGTTAGGTTTCTTAGTAACTTTAACAAATTCGGAACGGTCGACTTTGTGAACCTTCTGTTCAACTTGAGTACCCGCGGATCCTTTGGATACACTTGGCGGATCCAAATTTTTGGATCCGTCGGATCCGTGAGTGTCCAACTTGGTTGAATCAGTTTTATTCACAGTCTGTTCCTTATACTCACTTAAGGTTCTAGTTTCATAAAGCCTAGTCCTGTTTTATCATGAGGTAGCTTTTGCATTTTCATTATTTCATCTGCACAACTTATGTTTTTATCAAACCTTTTAAACTTAGAATTTTGTTTGATCAAATCTTCCTGTGTGGTTCTTAAGGTTTCTAATTCAAGTTTTAGTTCTTGACAAGACACACATGTTTCTTTACTATCTTTACCTTTTTCAATTCGTATTGCTTTTTCTTTAAGCCAAAATACTTCATTTTCTAAAAGTGTTGTCTTAGTTTTCAAAAACTTGTTTTTGTTTATGATTTTTAAAGTAACGTCACACAGTTTGTTATATTCTACTTCTAATGTTTCGTCATCTATAAAGGAGCATGAATCAGAATGTACCTCTTCTGTGTCATTAGCCATAAGTGCCATTTCATTGTTCTTAGGCTCATCATCATCATCTCCTTCACTATCGCTCCAAGCTCCGCTAACAAAGGCTCTTTGAGACTTGGTCTTTGGAGGCTTTGGACATTCTCCTATTAAGTGACTGGAGTCACCACACCTATAGCATTTCCTATCAACCTTACCTTTCTTGTCTTCATGATCTTTCCGAGAGGATTTCTTTTCATCACGAGGTGGTTTCACAAACTTTCCTCGTCTCCTGAAGAATTTCTTGAAATCCCTCACGGCCATTGCATACTCTTCATCATCACTGTTTGAACAAGACTCATCATCACTTGACTCGACTTTGGCTTTCAAGGCAATAGACTTGATCTTCTCCTTTTTGCCTTTGACAATTTCAAAGTCTTTTTCCATAATCATTTCGTGAACTTTTAGGTTTCCTATGAGCTCATCTAGTGTCATGCTTGATAGATCTTTAGATTCTTCAATAGCTGTCACCTTTGCTCTCCATTTCGGATGGAGTGCTCTTAGAAATTTCCTGACAAAATTCTTACTAGAAAAAGATTCATCAAGTGCTTTAAGTGATGTAATAATAGTATTGAACTTAGCAAACGCACTATCAATGGTCTCATCTTCAGAGATAACAAATTGTTCGTATTGTTGGACAAGAAGATCAATTTTGTTATCTTTTACTTGTGAGTTCCCTTGATGTGTGATAATAAGAGATTGCCAAATATCCTTAGCCGTTTTACACATAAAGACTCTTTCATATTCTTTCTTAGGTAAGACATTATAAAGCATCATTTTGGATTCATTATTTTTGGCAATTAGTTTCTTTTGCTCATCACTGTGACGAGTAAGAGAAACTCCTTCATCCCGACCACCCGAAATATTATTACTAATAGGTTTGTAATCACCATCAACTATAATATACCATAGATCTATGTCCTTTGACTTTACATAAGTCTCAAGCGATTTTTCCAATAAATAAAACAATTTGGTTCAAATAGAGGTGGTCTCTGCATAGATTGCCCTTCTTTAAAGTTTTCAAAATCCATGGATCGTTTTAAGTTTTAAAATACAATATATTTTAAAGATCTTAAGTAACGTAGCTCTTGATGCCAATTGTGGAAAACTAGAAGGGGGGTTGAATAGTTTTTACCGTTTTAAAGATTTCTTTGCTTTGTTACTATATGTTAATTTCAAAGGAAACAATCACAAATAAATAATCACACAATATAAACAAAAGATAAAGAGAGGAAGGATCAAACCACACGACACTGTTGTTTATAGTGGTTCGGCTACAAGGACTCTCTTCCTTGCCCTACTCCACTCCCCGAGTTTCTTACTCGAGAGTTTATCTTTCACTAAGAAACAAACTCCTTTTCCAGGCGGAGAAAACCTTTACACGTCGCTTACTTCCTTTTCCGGTACTAAGCTAAACACCGGGTTCTTTTCACAAGGTAGAACCAACCTGACGTCGCCTACTTACTTTACCGACACTAAGCTAGATGTCGAGTTCTTTACACGGGTACAACTACTCCCTACACTCCTTGTGCTTTAAGGACTAAAGCACTAACCACACTCGCTGATTACAAATGATAGATATGATGTGTGAAACAAACTACAATATCACACAGTAATGCAACTAAAGGATTACGGTTCTGTAGATCCTTGAATGCTTGATCTCCTTTCTACAAAATGAAAGATCAAAGTGAAATGCAACTATGAATGATGTTAGTAAGATATGTACTGAATGAATATGTGTGTTAAAGCTATATGAGTGATGATAGAGCCAAATGATCAGCTTCCTATTTATAGGCAAGCTGATCTTCAGCTCACGGATCCCACGGATCCCTCAAAAGGGATCCGTCCCTTATGTGATTTGGATCCGTGGGACATGACAGCTAAGGTATAGTTGTCTCTTACCATATCTTAGTTGTATCTTACCAAATCATCCAAGATCTTCAAATGTCAACTATGTATCTTACAAATCTAACCAAGATATATCAAAGATCTTCTATGTGATGTATGCAATGATGTCATGGAATGGTTTTAGAATTAAAGTTTCCTTTTAAGGAAACAAGTTGCTAAACTTGTAATTCTTAGTTAATATGTGAAGTGTAAAGTGTGTACTTAAGAGACTAAGCTAGTATTTATTATTTGCTAAAAGATATTCCTTATATTTGTCATTAACAAAACTAATGAAAGATCAAAGAATATAAATAACGTTTTTGAGACGCTATTTGTATTAACATAATTTATTTACATGTCAAAACAAGTACCCTGCATAAAGCCATTTAGAAGTTCTATGCTTGCGGCCTCTCTCACTCATTTCACACATCTATTTCTAGATTAAATTTCTGATTTGGCCTATGTAAAGTCTAAAGAATTATCCAAATCAACTCACTATAAAAAAATGCGTAGGTGTTGAAATTGGTACCGTAGCTCATACGACAGATATAAGATGTTCTGGTGCTATACTTGTAACATAATTTATATCAATCTGGATCTTTGGCAACTGACTAAGCTATGTTTATGACATTTACTACTGTTACTTAATCGGGTCACCCGATAACCCGAATCACCCGACCCGACATAACCCGACCCGATTACCACCCGAACCCGATAACCCGATTCCTTATCGGGTCGGGTTGCGGGTGAGTTTTAAAAAAATCAAAACCCGAATCACCCGACCCGATAAGACCTGATAACCCGATAACACCCCTAGTAGTAGTAGTGGTTCTGGTAATAAGATAATCGGTAATGTCAAATTGCCGTCGAAAAAAGATAGTAATGGTAATTTAAGTGTGAGACCTTCAAATGGGGTGTTGGATGGTCAGTTGGCGGGATCTAAGTCGCAGTTGTCAAAATTGATATGACCCCTTTGCTTGGAGGAACAGATGTTGTTTTTTCTTCTCTCTTCCACTCTTTCACTTGGTTAGTTTTTTTCCTCTTTGAAGTACTTATTTGTTAGTTCTATTGCTTTACATGCCAAGTTCTTATTTGTTAGTGATGCAAATAGTTGTATGGTAGGTCATTCCATATATAAAAGTCAAGTTGAAAGGTTTTTCCCAAATCTGTTTGAGCACATAGAGTATCATTATCATCTGTATCTTATAAAAAAGTAGGGTGCTACTGCCATAAACCTTCATTGTAGTATGTCGTAGATATTACACTATAATGTCAACATAGAAAGGGAGATCGGTTTCTTTTATCAAAACAATGTTTCTAATTTCACTAATACCGTTTTAATTTACATCCTTCTTTCCATTTTAGTTTTAGGGGTGAATTATCTTGTGTGTTAAATAGTATACAGAGTGATTATAGTTTACATTATTTATGTTTACTTCAGATAACATGGAAATAGAATTCTAGAAAGATCTGTCGTGTTAAGAATTTCAATTGATTATCGCAGAGGCACCATGTCTAGACAAAACTACTACAATGAATATATTACAGTTATCTCAGGGTTTATTCTGCTAATCAGAAAGCCACTTTTCTTCTATTGCATACCCTGGTTGAAAAAATCCTGGATCCGCCACACTTACAACCCTTTAGACGTTGTAAATTCAATAAAGAGCAATGTATTTGTATTTGCATTGTGGAAAAAGAAGTTGATGCTGCTCATTGTGTGTGGCAAGCTGCACAATCGCAAATTGCAACTCCCAACGAAATGATGGGTCCAAATGTGAATTCACATGCTGCTAGGACTACTTCAGAGGGCACTGATACACCCCGAGATGTATAACAGTCACCTAGAGCTACTTCAAATTGTGTTTCATCCATTTTTTATGTATTTTTTCGAGATTTGTGAATTTTAGAATGAGAATTGTCAATCAAAGGGTATCCTATGGAGGTGTGTAAAATACATTGAAATCAATTAGAAGACTATGTACCCCAACATGTTAACCGAATAAATTGCTATATTTTTTCTTCTTCAAATTGTTCTTTTCAGCATGTAAATTCATGGTGATTTATCTGTATAACAGTCAACTATGACCCATTTTGCTGCTTATGACCCATGGACTTGGAAAAATTGTCACTAAAGTTACCTATGGCTACTGTAATTACTGATTTGGATGTAAGTGTACTGATGTTGTTTATGATTATGGATACTGAGTCTGGTTCGTAAGGTTGAGCATGCTGCTTGATTGACTGTTGGAGTCAGAAGGTTCGGTGGTCGAGAGTATGTCATTCTGCTGCTAACCTTAGCATCATGCTGCTACTACTCAGAGTTCCTACTGCTGAGAATTTAGTACTGCTGCTCGGGTATTTTTACTACTGCTTGCGAGTTCTTTGATTCTACTACTCGACATATGAGACACTATTGCAGCCCTTTGTGATTTTCCTGCTGCTCGTTGTAAGATACTGCTGCTATACGTTTTTAATAGGGATTTTGGGCAACTGCCAAGCGTCACTTTTCTGCAAGTGACAAGTGTCATTTTCTGATTATTTTTTGGGCAACTTTTGTATTTTTTTGGCAACTTGTGTATTTTTTTGGGCAACTTTTGTATTTTTTGGGCAACGTTTTGTATTTTTTGGGCAACTTGTGTTTTTTTTTGGGCAAATTTTGTATTTTTTGGGCAACTTTTGTATTTTTTGGGCAACTGGGGGACACTTGTCATCGTATGTGATTTTCCTGCTGCTCATTGTAAAGTCTTGAAAACAGAGAGGATCATTGAAAGCCAACAAGAACTTGGAGTTAAAATAACTAGAATGAACCAGCAAGAAAAGAAAACGAGCAATGTAATTACGAATTCTTGGCCAAACTACACGATTAGTACATTACGATATTCGAGTACTTAAAAGATCAAAATACAATTTAACAAACATATGAGAAATGAATCCAAGACAGCTTCACGGTAGAAGAACATTGAAATACAGCTAGTATTGTTTATTTTGATCTTGATCACAATATTGAGCAAGCATTTTGAGCCTTTCCCTTCTTTTTCTTTGACTTTGGTGGTGCAAGAACGACTTTAATGGCAGCATCAATTCCAAGGCTTAAGCAAAGTAGCAAGCACCTGGAAAAAAAGACTTTTTATAATCTATACTTTGCATACTACTATCCTATTTTGACCAGTTAACTTATGCTTGGGTTAATTTGTGTTGTGTTTTATCTCAAACGTGCAAGAAAAAATAGCTCAAAGGGGAACATGTAAAATAGGTTGACCATATATATTTTTTAAATTGACGAAAAATTATTTGTGGATCAAACCAACCCAATGCAATCCGTCGTGTTTCCACCTGTACTAAGAACTGGTCTATTTCAACCCAATCCCATTTTTATCCATGACCGATCCACTTGACCCTGTCATCTTGCCACCTTTAATATCAGGAAAAAAAGCTACACAACAAGAACAACTTCTAAAATCGTACCTTTTTATGCAAGCCTTGAGGTAACTTTTGCCTCATGTACCATTTTGCAGGACATGATGACATGTCACTTGAAAAAGGCATCATACGTCTACTCTCATTTTCAAAAGGCATCCGAACTCGATGTCAGCAACACTATGTATGTATAAACCTGCCACACACATAAGGTAGCACTGACTTTAAAGCCCAAATACTTTAGATGCGAATGATGTATTACAGATGTAGTTATAGAACAAAATTAAAAAATAAATGAAAACTTGCATAGTTTTGTGTGAGTAACTTTTTTGAATTATAATTCACTCACGTCAATAAAATGAACATAAGCGTGTAGAAAGGCCATGGGGTTGTATCTTGGAAAGCATATAAGCGAGAATGATTCTGATGTCCTGCATCAAAAAGATATCATTGCAGTATCAGAACCCAATATATTTCAGTATTTCGCATATACTGTTTCTACAATTCCCAAAAATGGAACAATGCACTTGCCTAAAAGATTTTAGTATTTCGCATAAGAGTGGAAGAGAGAAGAAAAAACAGCATCTGTTCCTCCAAGCAAAGGGGTCATATCAATTTTGACAACTGCGACTTAGATCCCGCCAACTTACCATCCAACACCCCACTTGAAGGTCTCACACTTAAATTACCATTACTATCTTTTTTCGACGGCAATTTGACATTACCGATTATCTTATTACCAGAACCACTACTACTACTAGGGGTGTTATCGGGTCGGGTTATCAGGTTATCGGGTCTTATCGGGTCAGGTGATCGGGTTTTATTTTTTAAAAACTCACCAGCAACCCGACCCGATAAGGAATCGGGTTATCGGGTTCGGGTGGTAATCGGGTCGGGTTATGTCGGGTCGGGTGATTCGGGTTATCGGGTGACTCGATTAAGTAACAGTAGTAAATGTCATAAACATAGCTTAGTCAGTTGCCAAAGATCCAGATTGATATAAATTATGTTACAAGTATAGCACCAGAACATCTTATATCTGTCGTATGAGCTACGGTACCAATTTCAACACCTACGCATTTTTTTATAGTGAGTTGATTTGGATAATTCTTTAGACTTTACATGGGCCAAATCAGAAATTTAATCTAGAAATAGATGTGTGAAATGAGTGAGAGAGGCCGCAAGCATAGAACTTCTAAATGGCTTTATGCAGGGTACTTGTTTTGACATGTAAATAAATTACATGAAACTAGTATGTTAATGTTTTGACCCGTTACCCAACCACCCTCTATCCATGTGCATGGTGTTTAACCTTTTATTAAATTCTTCAAAATCATACTGGACGCTCTGAACACTGAAGTTAAATTTTAGAACTTTGTTTTGGGCAAAAAACAAAATCTACCTTTGGTATCCTCACTCTCAAGAAGCTTGATAATAAGGTGCCCTCCAGTTTGGAGTATACCAACATCATCTTCGTTCTTGGGTTGGTTTTCTGGTTGAACATCTTCCAAGGGCTCATTAGGTAATTTAGCTCCACCAAGTGCCAAATCAAGCGCCCGCATCCCTAATTCCATGGATAAAGCAGCGTCTCTTGTCGTGATACCCGAAACAAGTGGACACATGTCTGATAATAGAACAGAAAATCCCTTTTTCTACCTGATTTTCCAGCAACAAAATCACCCATTATTTATATAAACTTATTGTATACAAATATGAATATATTTCAACTTACATGGATTTCTTACATGCAAAAGGTACAAACAATAAAACCTCAGTTAAAATACAGAGATTAATGACCAAATGCACATAACGGCATGCACTAGGAGGTTTGTCAAAGAACTGCCTAGATCAAGTTGAACGACGGACTATATATATGATCAGTCCTAGTATGGCAAGGCCTCGACAACATGTGCGACCTATCAAGATTATTTGCGCTTACATACTTTATAACTTCTTAACCCATCTATCTATGACTCTTGGGCAAATTTCCTTCTTCCACAGTTAATACAGCAAAACATTATTTGACAATTTGATACAACAAAACATAACTCAATAATCATTCAAACTCACTGTGTTTCGCTAGCACCATCTCTCGCTCTTGATTTCATAAAAAAGCAATAAGTGATTGTCGGGTCTTATCGGGTTGACCCGATAACCCGATAGCATTAATTATTTAACCCTAACCCGACCCGATAACACTATCGGGTTATCGGGTTCTGGTCAAAACAAACCGACTAGATTTTTTGACCCGATTAGACCCGACCCGATTAGCCTTATCGGGTTCGGTTCGGGTCAACCCGACCCTACTGACACCCCTAACTACTACTAGTACTACTGCCATTATTTAAAAATCCTAAAGAATGTGTTGCCACAATATCTTGCGGCGTACCAACACAGGGATGTCGGCCAACAGGAACGGGCCTAACCACATGCAAAATGGGGACAGGAGTAGCAGACTCGAGCTTATCAACATGAACATACTGACCCAACTGAATCTTATCGCTTAAAATCAAGTCAACATTCTCATCAGGCAAGGAAACATAAGTGGCATGAGACGAATCAGAAACTTTCAAATAAAAGCCTTGATGATTTTGAAACAATTGATCACCAGATAAAGCAGGAACAATACTAATAACTTGTAATAAAGATGATCTATGTTCAGAACCACTTACTTTAACATCTGTGTTCATATGTTGCAGCAGTTTTAACAGCATTCCTGGGGTTAAATTTGCCATCTTTTTTACTCACTTCAATACATATCACATCAATAAACAATACCCAGATCTCCAAATTTTATAAAAATCAACCTTTTTTATAAAAACTGGTCCCAAATAGCAAAAAGATAGTCATCTAATACAAAGAAAAATTAAACTCGTGTGAAATTAAAATCAAATCGAATCATAATTGAATTAATTAATTAGAATAAAAATACCTGAAGAAGAAGAATTAGGTTTTTGATGTGTTATCCTAACACAGGGAGCTGTTATCCTAACCGCGTACAACGCTGTTGTGGAGGGTTACGGCGGCGGTGGAGGGTTACGACTATGGTGGGGATTCGGTGGTAATGGGGTTTCGGCTATGGAGGGATTGGGGTGAGGAGGGAGTTATAGTGGTTGAATCGGAGGAGTTATATACGACTAGACAATGTGGTTTAAAGAGGTAAACAGTGAATAACATGTAAAATGATAAAAAAAAACTAGTTTAGATCAAGAAATTACAAACTTGCCCAAAATACACTACGTATTTTGGTCGGACACGTGTCATCCAGTGGTTGGTCAGACAAGTTGCCCTGGTCTAGTATCGGAACTTTCTGTGAGCGGGTCGGATAAGCAACGCACCAGGGCAACTGGGGCAGTCTAATAATTATCCCTTAAAAAAATTGGGGGTTCGTCAGAAAATCTGTCAGAAATACGAGAGATACCTCGGTAGTCTACGTATATTTGGGTTGAAGACTCGCCCTTTCCAAGCAATATGGATAGGGAAATTTGAAAAATTATAACTGAATATGACACTTATTTCTAACTTGACTCAAATTTGTGGCATATTGCTAAAACTATGACACTGGATCATGTTTTACCATTTTTACCATTCTGTACTCACTGCACAACTATTTCTTACATATTTATTATCACATTTAATATCTTATGACTACCCTAACGTCACATAATCGGGCATATCTCCTCGCACGCACCTCCCTTCTTCCCGAAAATTAAACCATCTTCAACGCCATCTGATGAAAAGTTTGATTTTTATCATATAAATTTGAAGAACAAAACAATGACATGCATACTACTTAATCATAGTTGATGAACAAATCTTCAAGAAAATTATTCCTCGCAACAATGGATTCGTCAAGTCTCTTCAACTGCTTAATATATTCTCCAAAAATAGAGCGCTACACCCCATATTGTCATACAAAAATGCGATAGCTTCCGTGCAGCATTTTGCACGGCTATAATCTAGTTGTTCGATCTCCCTGATTTTTTTTTCTAGTAGTTCGTCCCTTAAAGTACTATCCATTACCAGAAAATCCGTAATCAACTCGTTTTGTTTCTCAACGAAAAGAGATTGTGTTGTAGAACGCAATGGGTCCATATTTTGTAGTTTTGTGTTTAGGATTTTATTTATTTATTTATTTATTTTTTTGAACTGAGATATGAAAGCTTTTATAGGAAGGTGACTTGGGAGAGGTGGAAGAATACAAAAAGTCATCACTAAAATTACAAAATGATTGCGAATGGGAAACGGAACTCGTACTTTTTTCAATTTAAATCAGATTGTGAAACATAAGTTATGAAACATCTATGCATTCTATCTCATCTTTGGATACATTTATCAATAAATGGTTCTTTCACTGCACATTGACTATTTCTATCCAATTTTTTTACCATATAAACCATATTGTTCTACTCCTACATACCCCATGGATCCATCAACTGAAAAAAGGTCATTTATAGACGTTATGAGGAACCTTCGTTCTAATACTCGAAGGTCAACGACAGAGTTTATTGACAACAAGAGGTTTCAGGAACAGTGCTATGAGCTATCCTCGAAATTGGATGTTGTTCTGCTACGAATGAAATCACCTCCATTGAACCAATTTGCATAAATGTGATATGAGACTCCCCTTTGTTACTGATCACATTCATGTAGCTATATATTCTTCTAGACCTCAAAGTGGAGGAGTATATGGGTTGATCAAATTTACTACTAAAAGGTTCACAAGTAACTCTATTACCGTGTTTCAACCTTATTTGATGAAAAATATCAAATGCCCGTAGCGGATAGAAATCGTGCGGCTATTGTCAAACATGTGTTATTTCTTACACAATCAAGTAACATAATATTTTTGCTACTTTTCTTTTGCATCTTACGGCTGGGTGACTTTTTTTTTATGAAAAATAAGGACAAAGAAAATATGAAGTACGTTTCATGCTTAGGACAATAGCATCGTGTTTTCTTTCTTCTTTGGCTACAAAGGGGAAGAAAGCAGTGAAACAAAGAAATGAAGCATATCATGAGAACTTTATATTTTACAACAGATTTGAGACAAGTCAATGAAGCACAACACGAGAAACAAAATATAACACTGAAGTAACTGAAGCACGACACAAAAGTTGCCAAAGTCTATGATTATTATATATTCAGTTGTATTTTTTTTTCTAAAGTGATTGTTGTAAAATTCAATTTAATATAATTACGATTTAATTATGATTGTCATTGCGAATTTAAATACATACACATTACGTTTTACATAGCTTATACAACCTTGATTGTTATAGCGATATAAATCTATCATAGGAAAATTGTCACACGACTTAGATTTATCATGGGGAAATGGATGAGGCGGATATGTATATAAAGCATGAAGATGTAAATCACCAACATAAGTTTCACAAACATGTATTTTAGAATTACTTTTTATTCCCAAAGACGTGTCTTGTTTTCACTAGATGAATCATGATGTAATTTAACGCAACTTCCTTTTATTTATTGCCACGAAATCTATAGACTAACCATGGTGTATTGATGAACTCTGAGTTTGTAATCCGTTGTAGTGACCTAGGCTTTGCTTTAAAAACTTTTTCAAGTAACTGATGATACAACATTTGCGATGAGTTTTTTAGTAGATTTTGGTTGGGTTAATACGGAACACAGATTTTTCGTTCATTATAAACAAGGAAAATGAAATCGTAATACCTCACAATTCAATCGTAAATTTTGTCATATGTGTGCGTCATACATATTGAATTCGTTTTAGGTTAACAATACGATCGTAATTGATCACACTTGATGTTTCCCTTCGAAATAATCTTATAGATAGAAAAAGATTAGATGTGGTAACTTATTGGTAGCTAGTTAAGCTACAAACGTAGCTGCAGTTAGGCCATAGACATTCAATAGATAAAACAGAAGTATTTAATATATAAAAATCTACAGTGCTAAGGGTAATCATGGCATTTAGAAAATAATTTTTTTTAGCAATATGGTACAAAGTAGAGCTAAGTTGAAAATAAGTATCATCTTGAGTGTCATAAATGCAAATTTCCTTATGGTGACAAGTTACAAGATCTCAAAAAGTAGAAGCTGCGGCCTCTACGTCATATAGGTATTTCCCTCTCTACACCGTAGAACTCCCGAATAGAATTTTATTCGAGGCGTAACATTTCTACGCCGTAGAGACAAAAAAACTTTCTACGTCGTAGAGGCATCGTATCCAAAATATTCTTTTATTTGTTTAATTCATTTTTTTTAATTACGTTTCTTTTTCTAAAAAGTCTTACTTCCCTATAAATATAGGGTTTATTATCATTGTATGGAACATCTTGGAAATTTAATATAATTAAGTTTTAGAGTTTCATCTCTTATTTAGGTTTTTTTCCCTTGTGGTGCGCCTCGTTTATCTACCCTCGTTTTAGGGTTTATCAAAATTCACTTCCGTGTCCTGCGTCAGTTGGCATCCGAGCTTGTTAGTATCCTGATGGTGAATAGTTTAGATGATCCAAAAACCCGTACTGTTGGTGGGGTACGGTCGACAGAAGACATGGATCGTGCGATCAACGATCTCACATCCAAATTCGCAAGTATATCCACTATTCTTGAAGAGTTCCAATCCGCGATCGGGGGTGGTGGTGGTAATCACTCAAATCGTCAGGGTAACAATCATGGTAATCATAGATTCCGTCCTAACAATGAGAGTTTCTATGAAAATTATGAGCGTTAACAATCTCCTGAACAAGGTTGGAGACAAGATAATTCGGGTCTTCAAAAGAGGAAAGAGATGATGGCTATGGAGTTTTAGATGGAAAACCTAAAAGATGGTTTAATGGTCATAGGGTTTTGAATAGGAGGATTGAGGGTCGATATGGTTATGAAGATCGACAAAGGTACCGTGTTAAAGCTGAGATTCCTAATTTTCTTAGGAATTTTGAACTTGATGCTGTGTTGGATTGGTTGTATAAGGTTAATAAGTTCTTTAAGATCATGGATGTTCCTTAAAAAGAGCAAGTCAAGATTTAGCTTACAAGTTACGTGGTGGAGCTGGATCTTGGTGGCAAAACGAGCAAACCAACTCTAGGAGGGAAGGAAAATATCCAATCAACACATAGCCAAGAATGAAGAGGATGATCAAAGGTAGGTTTTTACCCCCGAACATTGAACAAATTTTATGTCAACAATATCATAACTCATAAGTGTGTTCAAGGAAAAAGAACCGTGGTGGAGTATACGAGTGAGTTCTTGATGTTACAAGCTAGGTGTAACTTGAAGGAATCTGAAGAACAAACTGCTGCTAGATATATTATTGGGTTGATCAATAAATTCAAAAGGAGTTAAGTTTGTTGTCAATTTGGATTGTTGATGAAGCTCAAACTTTAGCTATGAAGATAGAGAGATCAATGTCCAAACGAGCTTTTAACTTTGGAGAAACATTGGAAGAGGATTCTTATTTGAGTTCTACTCGGGTAAATCAATATAATCAAACTCAATTAACTACTGGAACTAATATATCTTTTAGTTTGACTTCTCCAGTTTTGGCTAGTGGTAGTGGCGTGTTAAAACCGGTTATTGCTAAGAAGTCGGATTCCAATCCATATGAAAAACTTATACCACCTAAGTACTTTAGGTGTGAGTTACCAGGTCATAGGTTGAATACATGTCCTAATAGGAAGTTGAATGCCTATGTTGGAGAAACTCATAAAGGTGATATAGGAATTGGTTTTGGTAATGACTTGGAACATATGGATGAATTTGCTCACGTTGAAGGTGAAGTTGTGAACTTGATGGTGCAACGTACTTTGTGTGCAACGAAGATTGAAGATTTTTCACAAAGAAACAAGTTTTTGAAACTAAGTGTTTGATTGCAGACAATGTTTGTTCATTGATCATTGATGGAGTAAAATCTTGTTTTCGAGGTGAAAGTGAATTAAGTTTGCAACATTCCAATTACTATTGAAAGTTCTTAACGTGATGTGGTGTCTAGTCATGTGTTGATAGGAAGACCGTTAGAACATGATGTAGATGTAAAACATAAGGGTAAAAATAATTTTTATGTGTTTAATTGGTATGGAAAGAACATAGCTATTCTTCTCAATGGTATACGGCCACCGTATTTGCAGACATTGTTCATTCGCCTGTTGATTGAAGATTGTGAGAACTCGAAGGCGAGTTCTTTTCAAGTGAGGGGAAATGATGAGGACAAGTTTCAAGATCTCAAGACGTAGAAGTTGTGACCTCTACGGCTTAGATGTATTTCCTTCTCTACGCCGTATAGCTCTCGAATAGAATTATATTCAAGGCTCCACGTCTCTACGGTATAGACATGCCGTAGAGACAAACACCTCTATACGTTTATGGCGTTTTTTTAGTACTTCCATTCGAATAGAATAGAATTTTGGATACGATGTCTCGAATAGAATTATATATTCAAGGCTTGACGGTTCTGCATCCTGCGTCATTTCTCTATTGATACAAAAGCTTAATCCGTTTATTGAATTGCAAATTCACGCAACATTTATTTTTATGACATTTTCTCGACGGAAAATGTGATATCATACGTCTATGGCGTTTTTTAGTATTTTTCTTTCACTTTCCATATATCTTTGTTTCTTTTTCCAATCTTACATCAACAAAAGCTTAAATATGAAGATAATTATGAAAACAAATCTTTAACAATAGTATCATTTCATATTTATACGACACTTGTTCGCAATATGATAAAAAGTGATACTTTATTAATCATTGTTATTGTCCTAGTATTAATGATTAATGACATGCCGTTTCTTAGTACGGTTGCTTTTCTTTCAAACCTACAAGATAACAACTATTATGTGTAGTGCCTGTCGATCCGGCTTCGATGTAGTTGACAAACTTGAGTAAGAGGTAAAAGGTTTTATGAGACGTTGCGATCAGGGGCGCAGCTATTAAGAGGGGGGGGGGGGGGGGGGGGGGGCCGACCCCCCGAATTTTTTTTTACGATGTAAGGGTATATAGTTTTCGTGTAGAAAAATTTCGGTATATTCGGTTTCGACCCCCCGAAATTTTTTCGGTATATACTAAGCATTATAGAATTTTAGATCCCGACCCTCCGAAGTTTTTTCCCTAGCTTCGCCACTGGTTGCGATAAAATGTTTGTCTTGCATGATGATAGTGTGCAATATTTATGAGTTACCGTCTACTTTTGGACTGTTAGTTCGGCAACCAATGTGTATATTTTCAGTTATTGGTTAGGTAAGGTGGTGCTTGTTATGGGGATTTTGGTCCAATCACATCGAACAAATATTTTATAACAACAAATTGGTTAATCAAACTCGATAGGTTTAACTTTTCAGTTTGGTTAATTTCACAATTCCAGAGCTCAAAGAATTGAAAAGCGACTTACGTATTAGTCGTTTTACCATTACTATATATATTATATAGCATTTAAAACGACGTCGCTATATGAACAGTACCATCGTTTTGATTTTGGGCCGTCTTTTCCGCAGCCCAGTTGCCTTCTCCCGCCCAATTCAGACCTTGCATCTTCTGGATAAATCTATACTTATCTTCCTCGATCTTTCCGCAAATCACAAAACACAAACACACAAAAAAATAACGATTGAAAAGTTATCAGATCCATGGTAACAAATCGATTTCAAGGTGCGGCGTCAGAAGGGATCAGTGAACAAAAAAGATGTGGTCGTGAAGAGACAAGAACAATGGAATCAAGAATGAAGTCTGCGCCGTGTCTTTGGGTTTTCCGGCCAACCTTGCGCCGTCGTCTTAACTCCTACCATCAATAGTAAGTCTGATCATATAATTTTTAAAGTTTTTAATCAGTTAGGGTTTAATTATTTCATCATTAAAAGTGAATTGGGGTTTAATAATTTGACTTTAAATTATTTCCCTTTCATAAGGGGTTAGACACGTTTGGGTTTGTGATGATGGAGGTGGATGCATAAGGGGTTAGACACGTTTGGGTTTGTGTGATTGTTGATGGTGGTTCTTCAATTTGAGGTATCAAGTTTTTTTATTTTTTCATTTTCTTTGGAAAAAAAAAATCTATTTTTGTAGAATTTGTTATTTTATAGGTGATGATGATAGCTTCTTTGTTTACTGGCATTTGTTGTGTTTATAGGCTAAACAAGACACCTTTGATGTTGTAGCTGTCATGAATGGATGCAAGAGAAATGTAAACTTCAATTGTTAAGGTATGAATCTTTGCTCCTATTACTCTAGGTACAATAAATATATGAGAAAATTGACAGCTAATTGTATAATGAAATGAATACATGGATTATATAAGTGTAGATTATTATTATTATTATTATTATTATTATTATTATTATTATTTTTTCTTTTGTATGATGTTTTTTAGAGTAGTCATATATTGTCGAATTCGTCAGCACAAATAAGTGGCTTTTATAATTTTTTTTATTTTTTCCGGTTTTTTAATATTCGGTTTGTAAAATGGTTGTAGCAAGTGATCAAGCGAATGGTTTTTATCAAATTATGGGGTTAAAGAAGGAGTCCATTGATGTTGAGGTCAACCATGCTTATAAGGAATCTTCCGTTGGTATAAATTTCTTACCTTTTATAAATGTGTTGGTTCCTTTGGTATCAAAAGCTCAGAAAACACCAGCTTCTTAAGTGGCGGGTCGGTTAACAAGTCTTAATCAGCACATAGGATATTCTCAACACTTTTCTGTTTTGGAAAGCTACCTTGAAACTAATAACATTTGACTTTTAAACATTCAACTATATATCCAGTTAATGATGAGAAGATAAGTTTGGTTTAATAAAGCGCACACTAAAAAAATACATATTTACTAAGTTTGGCCGGTCTTTTGTTTGTCATTGCAGATGAGGAGAGAAGGTGTTTTGCTTCTACGAGGTCTAGACTCTAAGCTATCTATGGATCTTCCTTCTGATCTTCAAGAGCTTCGATGCAAGGTAAAATGAGTTCATGTGTTGCTGCTGACAAAGATCACCTCATGAAGGTTAATTATCTTAGTTCATAAATTTAGAACTTTTGCAGGTTCCATTTCACGCTTTGAGGTTTGCCCCACCGATTTTGAACTGGGGAACAACCTTACCGAGAAGATGAAAAGCAAAATACCTTATCTTGCTCTTCACCTTAGAATGGAGAAAGATATCTGAGTGAGAACAGGATGTCTTCCCAAGATTATGCATCTAATGCTTCATAACAACTCTGAAAGGTGAACCGTACAAATACAGGTATGAGTCTGCATTATTTTTGTATGCTTTGATTTATATTTATACATGTGCATATTGGGACTGTGATTTTGTTGACAAATATGATGTAACCATTATTGCACATATAATAACTCTTAACTATCTTTTTCTGTTAGAATCGCGAACTCAAAGATGACACTAAGACGCGCAGGAGGTGCACGATCGGGAACTCAAAGATCACACTAAGACCAGCAAGAGACAAGCCTTCGATCCTAACAGCAGGTAACACTCATCACACTACATTATTTTCATATATTTGGTGATTGCTAAGATAGTGTTTAGGGTTGCTTATTAAAACTATAGCTTTCTTTATTGTACTTATTTTCAAGATAGATACTTTGTTGATCATATTAGTTTTAGTCGAATGTGAAAGGTCTTAAGATTAGATGCGGAGCAAAATTTTAAAATCAAAACAAGGGTACAGGTTTTTTAAACTGGATTTGGGACAATGGTCCAACATGTTTCGAGTCAACTTACGAGCTATTATATTAACCCACTGTTGGGATTAATGTTTTATAGCATTATATCCCTTATGTGAAAGTATCAATTTGATGGAATAGTACTTCTAAGTTACTGAGTTTGTAAATTGCAAAACAAGTGAAGAATGCAAAACAACATTTTCAAATTTTTTAGGAACAGTTCGCACTATTATGGTTCATATTTCAACAATGAGTTTCAATAATTTTTTGTGCACTCATAAAATTAAAACAAAAAATTAAATGTTTGTAAATTGCGAGTTGAACAGTTCGCACTATTATGGTTCATATTCATATTACATACCTTCAAGTATTTGTGCACTCATAATAATGAGTTTTTGTGATAATGATCTTACTATCGGATTCTCTTATTTATCTTTATAGTAACATATAGCTCAAAATTTTATATAGGCGTCTGGAGAGATAGGATGTGGCCTGATGGTTGGACTGCTGTTACAGCAGATGGCAAGCACAGTTCTCAGTTTCAACATACTCTTTTGGTATGCTATAAGCTTCATCTTTAATTGTTCTTTGCAAAATCCAACCTGAAGCCAATTTTAACATGTATTATACATACTTTTATATGCTTGCACAATACATTGTTAGACAATCCTATGTGTATACAGTTATGGAGTATATTGTATAATAATGTTGCCTTTTTATATCTGTTAGTTACTTGCATATTGTCCAAACTTTTAGTCATATGTTGTTGCCATAATTTAACAGGTGTAAATATACAAATACTGATTTAGTACATTTTCATAGTTAAACCATTTCACTAACCAGACAAAATATATCATGCAATAGTTTTCCCAACAAAACCCGCAAAAAACCCGCGAGGCCGCAACGCGGCCGACCGTCGCCCGACTCGTTACTTTTAATAAAGAAAGATGCTACCAAAAGGTTCGTAGCTCAACGGTACTAAGCACATAAGGTGTGTTTGACGAAAGTAACGATACCTATGAGCAGTAGCCATGAATAGTAGCAATTAGCAATAGGTGGTTGTTTTATAAAAATGTATGATAATATAATGTAATTTTTAAATGTAAAATAGCGTAAAAAAAAAAAAAAAAAAAATTCTTAAAAGACGAAATTTTAAACGGTAATTAACATTAAAAACTATGCACGACCGAACACGAGCGCGAACAACACGAAGTCATAACTTGAGTAGTGTTTATGTGAATCAAACTCAGGTTTGTGGCATCTCTATCTTTCGATCCACGTGGTGTAAGAATAAAACGTTAAGTTCTCACATTATATTTTAGCTTAGGGTTCTTTGAATAGTGGTTAACAAACTGGAGAGGCAAGGGGTATTAAACTTATCATGGGCTGAATATGCCGAGATATGAGGGATTACCATACGTGACATGATGACTCATTCAAACCCAATATATATTGATAAGGTGCGTTTGGTATGTATATTGGAATGATTATGGATATGGGTATGAGAAATGCCCATTTCCATGGGTTTCATACCATTTTCAAAAACCAAACCCATAAACCAAACAACTATGTTGGTAATAAAAGCATTTCTTCACTCTCATACCTTAAAACCAAACCGGCCCTAAGTAACTTTAATGACTAGTACGGAGTAATTAAGTAATGTCACTCATTCCTATTATTTAAGGAATGCTATATCTTATACTATTTGTCTTTTATGATTATAATAACAAATAATTTAAGCCTTACAAATATAATGGGTATTATATCATTACCTTCTTAAAATAACTTCGTCCTTGAAATCAATGACAAATAAATTTTTTATTTTTACGGGTTATTATGATATAGTCATATTAATTAAAGAAATTATGTCCTCGATATCACATTGGTCTTAGTATAATTATATTGTTAGTTTATAATATTTCTTTTTTAGATTTAATGGGTCAGCCATAGTGCGAGATGGTTTCGAGGTTACGTGTTCAAGTCCCGCTAGCAACAAGAATAGATTGTATACAGTGAGATTTCACTATTAAAAAACTATAAATGTCTAAAATGATTATCATCTCCCTAATTTTATTAAGTATTTAATGTCAAATGTTGTAATGTACAAATCTAAACTTGTATATTCCCTAATGTAGACATTTTACTTCGAACAACCAACCTTAGTTGAAGATTTATTTTTCATTTTGACCCACTTCTCATACTTTTCAGAATTTCCCCTTTTCTCAACTCTTATTCGTAACAGCCTATCATTCATTTGGTCCCAACCCAACTTCTTGTTTCTTGCAATTTAAAGGTTGATTGGCAAGTCGGATTACAGAGAAAGAAAGTTCTACACTGACGCAAAAGGCAGACATGCGACGAGGAGGGTAGGAGGAGGCTCTGGTAAACAGACGAGACACGAGACTAGAAGGAAACAAGTGTTTAGGTCCTGCCTTAAGAATATGACGAAATGTAATATTTGGTCAATCTAGGAAATTAAATATAGGGACCATTTAACTTACCGTGAACACTAGTTGGCATATGATATTTCATAGTATGAGTATTTGTGGAGTATTTTATTAAAGTTGTTTTCCAGTGTCGACTGCTCACTGGACCAAGCTAACTGGATTGTTTAACACAAGCCAAGCAATGGGCTTGTTCGCTAAAATATAATATGGGCTATAAGATGCTAGCAGGTTATAACTTCTCCTTTTTTGAACAACTACTAAGCAATTAGAAATTTAAGCAATTAGTATAATATTGAAAGCTTCAAGAGCAGTGAAAATAACTATCCACACCATGGTTTCGAAGAAATACCCGGATGAACAATGCTATTCAACTAGTCAGCTAGAGGAATGGTAGATCATGGATTCGATAGATTTGTGTGTATTCCCTAATAAAATCAACTAATCAATGGTATACTATATGGCATAAGTCTTGGAAATTTTGGAGTATAGTGTCTCTTATCATAATTTCTTGACTAGACTAATCTAATAGAAAGTTGATGGTAATGCCCATGAAATGGTTCATTTAAGGTCTCACGATGTGAGCTTGTTTTAATTTGTGTCGTACTAAGAGCATATATGAATACCAAAAAGGTATTCTATGCAGTAGTATAGCTAGCACGGGGGCGGACAGAGGGGTTCCCGGGTATGCTTGTGAACCACATGGAGTTTCCCTCCTTAGTGTTAAATTATGTCAAAATACCTCTTTTTGTGAAATGCACCTTGTCCAAAACTTTGTTGTACATGTAGTTTTAAAGAAATGCACATTATAACTATCAGTCTTGGGTCCACCACTGGGATAACATTCATTTTCTGATTCTATCAACGTCACCGCTGTTTCATTATGCTTGTTTGGGGAGATTAGTTTTAGTGATCAGGTTAAAGCTTTGAATGATTCTTGATTTCTCGTACCCCATAGAATAACCATATCATAAAATTACAATATAAGATGACGATCTTTTTATTAGCTAGATACATTACATGCATGTTAGTCGACTTCCTTATATATTTATATACATTCGAATTGAAGTTCTTTTAGACGAAAGCTGGAGATTCCAGAAGACTATTGGTGATTACATTGGCACTGCTTAATTAAGTAAATCACATGACAACTAGAAGGTTGGTGTTTACCACTCATCACTTATGCACATGTCATGCTCCACCATTGTATCATTTTGTTTAATGTTCTGTTTCTTTCGGAAAATAGAAAAAGACAACACAAGACAACTCATAACTTATGCATATTGAGTGGTGTAAACTAGTATGGTTTTCCCAAAACATACCAAAACATTCCTTTATTTTGTGGATGACAATTCTGAATAAATTGACAACACAAGATAAAATTAGAAGGTGGGGATCATATGATTTGATGATTTGTCCCTTGTGCTGCTCTGATATGGATTAACATCAACACTTGTTCTTTCAATGTGCCTATGCCAAACAATTTTGGACCAAAGTTAAATTGAAGTTGGGAATTCAGTGTGCAAATATGGGCTGGAATGAGTTGGTAAGTTGGTTCACTGGTTTGTACACATGAAATTCTATTGGAAGTGTTATTAGAAGACTTGGGCTGGCTGCAAGTGTATACCTTATCTGGCAAGAGAGAAATTGGAGATTGTTTAGAGATCAACAAAGGAGTTCAAGTGAGTTATATGAGCAGTTATGTGAAATAATCAGAATGAGGTTACTAAGTTTAAAAGTTAAACTGTCTAAGGCTATTATCCGAGCTCAACAAGATTGGGATGTTAGCCTGGACATAATTGGAAAATAATCCCTTGAAAACTGTCCTGATGGAGTGTTTGGATTAAGGAAGTATACCAGATGGCTAGTGTTAGTTTTGTGGACATAATTTAGTAGTTGTATGTTAGGATCGAACTTGAGACCACGGGATTGCACACTTTACGTATGAGAATTAAAGAATAATAATTATCTATAAAAAGTTATATTTAATTATTAAATACACAAATACATAACGACCGTTAGTATTTAACAGATAATGACTAACGACCGTTAACTAATAAAAGGAAAGAATTATAGAGTAAATAATTGGAAAGTCGAGAAGGTTCTGGATCCCTCTTTGGGAGCATGGCCGATCGGTGGGGGATTGGGCTTGCCCAATCCTACACCAACTTGTCCTCCAAGTTACTTACACTATATAAACAAATCAAGGGTCATTGGTTTTACAACTCTTGTACACACAATTATCCCTAAATTTGTTTTCTTGTTTTCTTTCTTTTGGGTCGATCGAAACAAACACCCTCTTAGGGATTCGATCGATTTTTTTATCAAAGCAAAGTGTTTGGTTTTATTTGTGTTAGTTTACTAACATAACTTTAATTCGTTATAGTACGTGTGTAAAAGAACGTGGTACAATCACACTATTGATTGTATCTTGGATTGAATTGCAAAAATGGTAAGGGGCAATTCGTGTAATCCATATAAACCCTAATTAGGGTTCTTGATCATTGTATAGAAGAATTGATTCTTGTTTGGCTAGAATCAAAAGATACGATTACTATTTAATTTGGTTAATTAATTTACATATTATATGATCCTATACGCTTCCGCATGTATACTTGATGTTTAATTGTTTATATTTACGATCAGTCATGTTATATAATTTTAACAGTGGCATCAAGAGCCATTATAATGTGTAATTAATTATCAAAACACATAAAAAAATGAATTTTTGATTTGGTTATACATAGTTGGTCGATTTAGGGTTTATGCATATCGAACCCTATTTTTTTAAGGGCCGATTAGCTTTAATTGATTTTTAGGGTTTTGGTTTTGATATTTAATTTGATTAGAAACCCTAGGATTAACATGTTATGTTTATGTGTTATGTATGCGATCTTGTGACAACGTGCTAATAATTGTTATGTAGAATCCATGAAAACGTGCATGTTTGGCATGGATTTATTGTCGATATAATTGTTTAAATTGGGTATATGAATTAATTGTTAAGTTTTTCACATGTTTATTTATTGATAATTCTTGAATTGGGGAAGACCTCAATATAATTAATGAATCAATTACGTGCTATGTAGTATATAATTAATTATGGCTTACGCAATTGATTCGTCAATGCATGTGGTTCACTTCCTTTTGTAAGTGAGGGCCTTAGTTAAATATATACGTTATAAACCTAGATATTGATTATTAATAGGCTTTATCGAATAAAGTATGCATGTGGCTACATGTTTTCACATATTAATTGTTATGTTATGTGTGTTTATTTAGTTTTGTTATTATTATTATTTTATTATTATTTGTTTTTGTTTATTTTTTGTTAGACATGTTTATAAACAAAAAGGGTAATTTTTTGAATAGAAAAATAATATGGACTAAATAATGGTAAAACAATGAATTGTTTTTGAAGAGTTAAATTTTCAATAGTTTAATTGATGATGAGTTTTGTACCAATAGTAAGAACGGCTCACCCAATTGTGACAAACTATAAGAGGGGTATAAGGAGGATTGACATTAAATTGTCAAACCGAAAGAAACGGGTTTTTAATTAGCTTTTTAAGCTGACCTTAGTTTCTCCGCTCCTTTTTGCGTCAAATTGGAGCTACCAAGTACGACTATTTCTTTTGGTACAAAATCATCTTAAGGGTGAATTAGCTTTAATTTCATGCGCCACTTTGTAGTAATTATCCGAAACACTAAGTCTTTGGACTTATGCAAAAGTACGATATAATGGACGATAATTAAAGGTAAATTCTTTTATTGGTGAACTCAATACCTCAATCAAAACTTTGTTAATTTAATCTTAGTGAATTGATTAATAAAAAGGTTTTTATTAAAGCTTATGATATGAAGTTGTATGCATGCTTCTTCGTACATATTTTTGATTATACACATAAAAAACTAGTACCCTTAAAATTAAGTTAATGCCATCTAATTAAAAGAACACTTGAAGTTGTGATTTACGTCATGTGAGAGCTTGGACTAGATTGCAATGGAAAGGTTAATTCATACTTTCATTACTAGCAGATTAACTGATGTAATGGAACTATGTTAATTTGCAGTTCTTTAAATTAGACGACTTAATTGAGTTGTAAGTGAGAGCTTGGACTCAAGGCATAAGATGGGGATAAAACATGCTTACATTGCAATATTGTTTGGCAATGTAAATCCCATAATGATCTAGGAATTGGAAATTGTTTGGCAATTATTGTTCGACAGATTACCTTATTTTATACTTTCATTACTAGCAGATCAACTGATGTAATGGAACTATGTTAATTTGGATCCTAGCTTTAAGAAAAATCTATGGTTCATGTGAATATAAATCAATGGGCATTTAATTTTCTTAAAGATTGTATTATCGAAAATACTAAAAGTGAATTTTTTAAATGTATTAATGCAACATTAAACCGTAAACGTGGGATATTCTTTTATTGGTAAATTGATCTACACCCGTAGGGGTTTTTGGCTAGAGTCAACTTTACTAAAAGGATAAACCTAGTCTCCTTTCCATGAGAGAAGCGTGAAACTTAATCCTATTCCTTTTCATGAATGAGAAAGGTATGATAGAAAAATTAGAATTGTCTAAATTCTAAATACATAACTCATAGCAAACTTTAATAGTTAAGATTATTGCACATTTTATGAGTTATTAAATTAGAAGCTAGAGCTAATTACTACAAAATGGTAAAAGACAAACTAGTATCTAGTTCCTTTTGTTTTGACCATTGAAAGGTACTACATACAATTGTTGGAATGGTAGACCTATTAAGGAAGAAATTGCATTTTTCAAGTTAATGGCATTAATGGATAGTCCATTATTTACATAGTAGAATACACTCTTTTAATACCTAAGTAACTGTTACGTATGGGTGTCTTAAAGATGTAGGAAAGTAAATAGTACACTATTTGGTTTCACTGGTTATGAAACACTTATAATGTTGTCAAATCCAGTGGGAGTATTGTGTGTATTACTGAATAAGGAATTATTGTAATGATCTGTAATTCAGTGGGAGTTACAAGCTTTGTCATCTTAATAGTAATTCAGATTATCTCTAGAGTGTCTCAAGATAATTACTTTCAAATTGTAGACACTTATGTTTTTAAGGATAGTCATGTACGTTTCCTTACTAGACAATGAAGTGGTTCGACATCTACTAATTATGCTAATATCTATGACACAATCATATTGATCACATAAACAAACATCTGTCGTGTTGTTTATCTGCTACATGATGTTGTTCCATGCACAAGTGAGAGAAATCTTTATTGTGTGTAAGGTACAACACATAGGAATATGATTTAAAGGATTCTCTTGACTGCAAGGTAAGAGACTAACATTCTAACACATCTAATCCAAGAAACACTTGGTATTGCAATTTATGTTATGTGAGAGCTTAGCCAGATTACTTCAATTTGAATATTTATGAATTCTTGGAATGACATAAATGAATGAAGTAATCTAATACTACTTCAATTTGGATATTTATGTATTCTTGGAATGACATAAATAAATGAAGTGATAAATTAACTTGAAATATAACACCCCAACCCGAGAAAGGTCAAAATGTAACATTATTGTGTCAATCAGAACATAAACGCAAGCGAAAGACTTTTATAAATACTAAGGTTACAAAAGTTCAAAATGAAACTAAGGACATAATAAGTCTAAATAATAATGACTATCAAACTAGAGTACAAATCTAAATGGAAGATAACTCCAAAGTCTAATCCATATGCAAACGGGGTCTATCGCCAGGGTGGTCCACTAAGAGCTTCTATGCACACTTCACTCAATCCCCAGCTTCCAACCTAAACCTGCCGCAGGAAAAGAAATGCGGCTGAGCTTAAAAAGCCCAGTGAACAGATATAAACAAATTAAAGTTAATAAGTGTATATGAAATGAATAAGCGAATGAATCCAAGAGAACCTGCTAAACAAGATGTCAAACAGAATATGGAACATGTGAAAGAAATCAAAGCATAATGATAAACATAAAGTGGATATCAATATCAAGGGAATGCACAACAAATCATATAACAAATTGTACATGGAGTAGCTAGCTCGATGTACCAAATAGTGAAATAGGGTGTATTGCACACACACAAGTCCATTCACAATCATATATCAAATCATAACTGAACAAATACCTAGGATGCATCCATACGCTCCCTTCAAAACAGATATACATATGCCAATTCTAGACTAAACATACATACAATATACATGGGCCAGGTGCGCTATATATAGCAATATAATCAAATGGGAACGCAGTGGACAAAAACCCGCCTCCACTGAAAGCGTCATTACCATTGGTGCATCAATGACACGGTCATGGACTCCCCATGACTGGCTACAAATATGGGCAACATAAATAGGCATAACACATGCAATATAATGATAAGGGATAAATACAGCTCAGATAATAGCTATATAAATAGAATATAGCATGAAATGAATAATCAAACGAATAGTAAACAAATATGGATCATATCAAACGGAATCATATCAGACGGGTCATTGCAAATGGATCATAGCATAGCAAACGAATTAAAGTCAAGGATCAAGAAGTCATGAGAAATCCCTACGGAAAAGGGATAGAATATCTGTACCTTAAACCGCAAATGAAACCATATCACAAAGATCGGAAGTTACTCCTTCTTCAGCGAATCTATACGAATTAATGATCACATATTACTTATAAGCTCATTTTACAAGTTTACTGCTTATAGTTATTCATATTCCATATTTAGGGTTTCTTTCTATTTTTAGAAACTTTCCATTTTTAGTAACTTTCTATTTTTAGTAACTTGCCATATTTAGAAGGTTTCCATATTTAGAACTTCCCAGATTAAGTAAGTTTCCATAATTAGTAAGTTTCTCGATTAATAACTTTTAAGGTTATAAATGACAATTAAGTAAACTTAAAGACTTAGTATGACCAATATTATAGTTTAGGGTTTAAAATGTCATTTTAGCAAAGTTCAAGGTCTAAAATATAAATTGTAAATATATGATTAATTCTAACGTTTGTAGATTTCATGCATCTTATTAGACACACCCATGCAACTTATTCCACCTTATTCATTTTAAAGACCCTAATTCGACAACAAACACAACTCCATAACCCTCTTTGTGCACTTTCTCTTAATCGACCCATTTTACATCTCATTTAGCCGAGCACTCCACACTAACATACCTTCTTATACACGACCTATACAACTTCATTTTTCCCTTTATAAAACCGAATCAAACTTGACCCTTTTTTACCCTTTCCATTTGCTATATCATGCGAGACCAAAACCACTCTTGACAACCCAATTTCGCCCAAAACAATTAACCATATTTGGCCCATGTTTCCCCGTGTTTAAAACCCTTAAACCCGACATCAAACACCCTCTCGAACAATTCTCAGTGATTCCCATATCAGTTAAGTACCTTCACAAATTTTTATATATTTTATTTCCAAGTACAAGTACTGATTTAAAAATCATCTTTCTAGACCTGTTCAGAAAATTAACTGCAGATATAGACAAAAAGTTTGCCTTTGGTTAACCCATTTAAACACTTCAAAAAAATTCACAAAAATTCCAAGAAGTCACAAATAACTTAAATATGATCATCCCAGTAAAAGGAGAGCTCTTAACTCCTTGTGGTTTGAAAATTAAAAATGAAAAACATCGACTGATTTTCAGACTCGATTTCTCAGCTTTGACACTTAATCTCCTAAAAATCAAAAGACTACTCTCCCGACTTCCAATGACCACGAAATTTATATTTCCAGAAAGTACACTGATTAAACTTATGTTTAGACTCAAAAATCACCCAAAAACACTTTGGCAATATCAGTTTAGACGTCCATCAATCCGACCCAATTTCTGGACAGCATCACAAACAAAACCCTAACCCTAACCAACACAAGATAAAACCTCTAACAAATCCCTAATTATGTTTTAATGATCAAACATGTTTAATTACTGGAATTTTAATAAACCCTAATCATATCCATCAATTATAGTTACATGAAAAAATTAAAAACAAAAGATGTTTAAGAAAATAGGTGTTTAATCATACCAAACCTTTACGGGATTATCACAAATCATGATCTTGAGTTTCTTGATGACTAACAATTTTGGAGGCAAGGGTTTTCTTCCTTTTTTTTTTGCTGTATTTCGTTTTATGGGAGGGGGAAAAAAACCGTACTTTTTTTTTTTTTTTTTTTTTTGGTTTAATGGGTTTATCAAATTCTAGTTGGGTTTGGGGTGTATGGGTTTAAATAAGAAAACTAAGCCCAAAACAATATATATTTTTTTAACCAATTTGCCCAATGTTATATTTATATTACTATTTATTTATTTAACTTATCGTATAATTAAAGTAGATAATTAAAATGTTAATCCGAATTCTAGGGCGTTATATGAAATTACTATTGAAACCAAGAAGTGGTGTTCATGATTGCTTTAGTTATACATGTTTATGATTTCTTTGTAAAGTCGCAAATATGAAGACTTTTAATTATTACAAGACTTATAATATAAAGTAAGACGTTAACTTGTTATGTCTTTTATTAAAACATATACATGAAGTCATTGAAAAATGACTTATAACATATAGTGGGATTATAGCTGTTTATGTCGTCTTGATGAGACATGGACATGAAGTGACTTGGTGAAAAAGTACTTGGGTTGTAATGCATGTAATTGGCTTGGAAATTATATTATACCATTAAGATGTGTTAGCCTTGCTTTTTTTTATAAAGATATCGTCTTACACGTGAATTGGACTAGATTTGTAGTAAGTAGTACCCGCAGAGACTACTACTGTTTAAGTGGCAAACTAGTAATGTAATAGGGCTATAAATACCCCTCATGACTCTCCATGAGGGGTATGGGAAATCATTGTGTATTCATTCATTCTTTAATCTAATATACATTGTGTGTTTCTTCACCTTTCTCTCTCTAGAACGATGATGTATTTCGATCAACCTCGACTTCCAGAACGTGTATCTTGTTCATAACAAGATGACTTAGTTGGTAAATAAATAAGCCGAAAGATATATGTTTATCTTACATATTGTTAAATTATCTTACAATATTAATTCTAATGAAATACCACATGTTTATGGATTGTTTAGTTAGGAGAATCAAACTCTTGCAGCGTTTGATTAAAGATAACTATATCTTATTTTCTTCCAAAAGTTATCAAGGTTAGAATATTGAGTATGGATTGGACATACTTAATAAGACTCCAATCTAAAAGATTAATAAGACATCATTAAATTATGGAATGTGATGAATCACATTAAGTCTTAAAATGAAATTCTGAATTTGTTAAACTTCTGTTGAAGTAGGTTATTAACAAACTAATGTCAGGAATTGTCATTGTGCTTTGTAATGTCCCAAAAGAGAACATTGTATTGTTGCTCTATTTGCTGAGTATTTATAGATAGTCTATAAATTACAAAAGGCAAGTGGGAGTTTTTATATCTTATAAAGATAAAATTACAAAATACAAAATCTTCTAAAATACACTAGTAAATATCATAATGAGGTTAAATGATAGACCTCAAAATGATGGAATTTTCATTCATAGATCTGCAAGGATATCTCAGATATTTGATTAATATGCTGAGGATTATGAGTTACATGATTATGGTAAACTTGATGATCATTTTGATGCATTACCAAATATTGAATTGGGTAAATTACTCATACTATGAATGTTAAGATGCTGTCCATGAAGATAATCAATTTTGGAATCTTGGTTTATCTTGAACTCTATAGTTAGACTAGATAAAGGAGATGAGTTTCTTCAAAGAGAAGGAAAACCCTAGTGGTTTAATTCCTTATGGAAAAATCATATACATAATATTGTACGCATATTTAATGCATGTCTTGTGATGAGATTATTAATCACACTTAAGCAATTAATTGTGATTGAATATTCTATCCTATGCACATTAAATATATATAAAGATTATGATTGTCATACTTATTTTCATTAATTTGAAAAATGACAATGGAATATCAAAACTCTTTCTTGAGTGATTACTTGAGCAAGGACGGTAAGTAATTGAAAGGAGTTTATGAATTCAACTAATCTTTGAAAGTGTACAAAGTGCAATAATTCATGAATGGATTAATGCATGCATCTAGGAGATAAAACTTATGTTTAATTATTAAATTCAAGTTTTGATTTATAATTAAAATAAGATAATCTCTAAGTATTACTGAAAGCTAGTGGGAGTATTATGTTTATTTCTTAAATCATATATGTTGTATAACATATAGGAAGTAACATTCCATATAAGTTAAATGTTAAGTCTTAGACTGGAATGAAACTTCACTTGAAAGATTTAGAAAATATAACATACAACCTTGGAACAAATGTTTATTATTATTAAACATGTGCGGTAAATGAATCTAATAGAACATGATATATCATTTAGATAGTCTAAATGGATATGTATCTTTTGGAAAGATAGAACATGAACAAAATCTAAGTCTGACTCAAAGATTTTCATGTACATCATGTTATTGTTGTATTATGCTTGATTGCAAGATGATTTGACAGCATTGATATCATATTGAAAGTTATTAGATAACTAGTGTAATGAATATTCTATTAGAATATGTTTGGATATAGAATTACATCCTCAGCCTGGAGTTGCTCCTAGATTCTATGGATGAACAATATGTCAATTGTTGTGCAAATTGTCATCGCCTACAAACTTGAAAGTTTGGAAGGCATCAAACATTACACAATAGATATTAAAGTTTACGGAGTTTTAAAGAGCATTTTGTTGTTTGTATACAATAATGCTGTTTTAATTGAGATGACACTCAATAATAGTCATGGTAGGATTTTATCTTTGTTAATGGCCATGTGAACTAGTTGTACTTTCCTAAGAGCATTGTTGCATTATACATTAAAGAAAAAGAATACTTTGAACTTTAAAAATGTTTGAAAGTTTGATTATCATAAATTGGTGGTAGAGGATATCACACACTTTATGAAGTATTATGTGGCAATATCAAATTATTTGAATGCACACATACAAGAACTTCACTAGTTGAATTCTTGAAATAAGTATTCTCAAAATTCTGATAGATCAAAGTTGGTTGATTTATGCCTTGTCAACAACTATGATTATCATCACTTGAGGCATAATTCATCAACTAGAGATATCATACATTGATCTATTTAGTATTTGGATAAATGATGTTAAACATTTATTATTTGTAATGAATTTAAGTACTTGGTACGTTTATTTTCATTAATAATAAATTGTGTCATATATTTGCATGTTTAATCCGTGAATAATTTAGTTATTCTAAATCGTCCGTTGTCAATTAATGATATGGGAATATCATTAAATTAAGACAAATTTGAGTTTTGGTATAATATACTTGATAGTATATTGATGCGCTGACATGCCAAATTCAAATGATATTCAATGAATTGAATATATGACTTATCCCAAACTACATGATTGTACTTTATGGATCTTGTCATTAAGTAAATCATGAATTGTTAACCTCAGACTTGAGATACCAGATAACTGTCATGAATGTAGTGCATTTCTGTGGAATAATTTAACGCTATACGTAACTGGTAGTCATAAGGATTGTTTTCAGAAGTGTTGCAAAGTTCGTGAGTTTTACTTGTAGTCAATATAGAATTTGTTCCTCCAAATTTATTTTGGAGTTTAATACTGCTGGGCCCATCGTAGGGTTGACAAGATGTTTGCGTGGCCACGCCCAAAATCTCTCCTGAATATGTTCAGAAGATTTGGTAATCTTGCTCAATCACAAACAACGAGAAACATAATAGTTAAATAAAGAGTGACTTAGATCCATATTTTTATTTAACATGGTATTAGTAACAAAAGGATAATAATAATGATTAATCATTAAAGGTTTTTCCAAGAGACCTCACTCGAGTTGTACTAGAGGCATCAAAGTGTTGCTAGACGCTAACCGATGTGATTACACTATTAAAATATGTCCAAGTGGGAGCTGTTAGTTTTGTGGACATAATTTAGTAGTTGTATGTTAGGATCGAACTCGAGACCACGAGATTGCACACTTTACGTATGAGAATTAAAGAATAATAATTATATATAAAAAGTTATATTTAATTATTAAATACACAAATACATAACGACCGTTAGTATTTAACGGATAATGACTAACGACCGGTGGGGGATTGGGCTTGCCCAATCCTACACCAACTTGTCCTCCAAGTTACTTACACTATATAAAAAAATCAAGGGTCCTTGGTTTTACAACTCTTGTACACACAATTATCCCTAAATTTGTTTTCTTGTTTTCTTTCTTTTGGGTCGATCGAAACAAACACCCTCTTAGGGATTCGATCGATTTTTTTGATCAAAGCAAAGTGTTTGGTTTTGTTTGTGTTAGTTTGCTAGCATAACTTTAATTCGTTATAGTACGTGTGTACAAGAATTAGGTACAATCACACTATTGATTGTATCTTGGATTGAATTGCATAAATGGTAAGGGGCAATTTGTGTAATCCTTATAAACCCTAATTAGGGTTCTTGATCATTGTATAGAAGAATTTATTCTTGTTTGGCTAAAATCAAAAGGTACACTTACTATTTAATTTGGTTAATTAATTTACATATTATATGATCCTATACGCTTCCACATGTATACTTGATGTTTAATTATTTATATTTATGATTAGTCATGTTATATAATTCTAACAACTAGTATCAAGAGGTTGTGTGATTGATCATTTCTAACACTTCCTTGATTATGAGGTTGTAGCTATAATCTTGGGTGGTAAAAGAATGTGAATCATATGGGCCTCTTAATGTAGTTTCCTGCTAAAACACTCTATCTTGGGATTATGCAGACTGTGAATTGAATGAGCTGCAACAATTTGGTGATTACCATTCCCCTCATACTCTGTAACACTTACAGAATGAGGATGATGTATTAGCTCCTCAAATAGATGGCCTTGTAACTTGATAGTTAGCCTATCTTGTCATGGTGTAACAAACTATTTTAGCATTTGGCCTTGGGAGGGAGAGCCTAAGTAGTTTGTAGCATTGTGATAATGTTGTGTTATACTATCATAAAGTAGGTTTCCTATTTGGAAGGGTATGTGAGCTATGGTGGGGTAGTGTATGAAGTATGGAATAGTGAGGAGTGAAAGATGAATCTACTTGGTCCATACTATACACTACCCATAGGAGGTTAGGTTGGTCCTCCCTCAAGGTGTGTGTTCCCAACTGTATGAAGCCATTGTAGTAGATGGAAATGTAGTACAGTTGGTATAGCCCTTGACTTGGAGGGGTAATGGGTTCCTAGTGATGCCACTCATCTAGCTTGTCATGGTTATTGTGGTGGCAGGTTGAATGACCATGATAGGTAGATGTGGTGGAAATGTAGCTAGATGGTTATTGGTGCATATAAGGTGAATTGGAAAGCTGCAGAAAATATTACAAACTGTTGATAGTTTGCCTGCAGACTTGTGTGGAAGTGAAGGCTGAATGTAGCTATTCTGTATTGTTGAGATTCTTAGTTGTCTGAGATAACTTCATGTTATCTGATGTATGTTCTGTTTTGTTATAATCATGAGTATAGGCATATCTATAGCTCTAATCCATTGATTTTATGAATCACTGTTATTAATAAAAGAGTTAATTTCAAAAATGGTCCCTATACTCGACCGGGTTTAACACTTTTGGTCCCCTTACTTTTTTTTAACGGATCTGCTCCCCAAATTTGCAACCCATAACGGGTTTAGTTCCTTGACCATAAATTCCATCAGTTTGATCGTAACCTGGGTTAAGTTAGTAAAGATTGAGGGGTAATTAGGTCCTTTTATTATTATTATTATTATTATTATTATTATATTATTATTATTATTATTATTATATTAATATTATTATTTAAAAACAAAAACACAAAACATAATCCAAACACCTCTACAAATAGATCCAGGTTTTTTTTCCTTCATCTTTTTCATTTTCATATCAACACCACCATCAAATCAAAAATCATAATCCCCATCCCCATCCGATCCATTTTGACCCAACGCCATCCATCAACACCACCATCAAAATCTAACTTTAACCACAGGGACCAAAAATCCATCTTTTTTTTTTTCAACAAAATCATAACCACAGGGACCAAAAATCCCATAAACAGTTTCAAACCAAGAAAATAGAATCCTACAATCCATAAACCTGATTTTGCTAAAGAGTTCCGAAGGTGAGACCTTTGAGCTAGATGAGATGGTAGCAGTTGGGTTTAGTTTTGGTGTGTCCTTGGTTAGATTTGAGAGTAGCAGTTGGGTTTAGTTTTGGTGTGTTCTTGGTTGTATATTAGAGCAGCAGTTGATGATTCTTTGAGGCGTTGGATCTGTATGAACTCTTGGATGGCGTTGATGATTCTGTTGATGGTGGTGTTGATGATTCTGTTGATGGTGTGTTCTTGGTTGTATATTAGAGCAGCAGCAGTTGATGATTCTGTTGAATGTGAGATCTCATTTTGTTAGAACCAAAAGATTCAATCTTTTGTTAAATAAAGAAAGAATTGTGTTTGTGTTTCGTGATTTAAGAAAGAAAGAAAGGTGTTTGTGTTTGTGTTTGTGTTTGTGTATGAGATTTAAGAAGAAAGGTTAAAAAAAAGTAGATAGTGTTGTGGTGGTTGTTATAAAGAAGAACGGATATGCAAATGACCTAATTACCCCTCAATCTTTACTAACTTAACTCAGGTTACGGTCAAACTGAGGGAATTTATGGTCAAGGGACTAAACCCGTTATGGGTTGCAAGTTTGGGGAGCAGATCCGCTAAAAAAAAGTAAAGGGACTAAAAGTGTTAAACCCGATCGAGTATAGGGACCATTTTTGAAATTAACTCTTAATAAAATATGTTCACCTTTTGCGCAAAAAATATGTCTTTATTTCTCACTTTGCTGCATAACAATATCTGATCTACTGTTTTTGTCAACTGCTGTTTGTTGCTGTTACAAACATACTCAAGAAAATTAAAGGGATAATCGGTTTGATCTATTTGTTAATTTGTTTAAGAGAATGCGTATTCCAACTTCTCCAAGCTAAAATATTTTTAATAATGTGTCGTTGGGCTATTTTGTTGACTGTACTTTCTTACATGAATTGATGAATAATATCTTCAAAGTGACCAATATCTTCATGTGCAATTCCCTTTTCATGACTACCTCATAAATCCTTAGAATTATTGAAATAGTAAATCAAAAAAGAAAAGGTGAATTGACAACACTCACTCGTGTTGCTAAAATGTTCCTTTATTCTCTATATATGTGATGGGGAACCAGAATTGATTGAACGAGACTGTGTCTTGAGGTAAAGTGGGAACCAGATCGAACTTGTGGCTCCATTGCAGTGTGGGTTAGCGTTGGTCAATAAGAATAGAAATGAGCAATGTTTGGGGCAATAAGAAACCAACAACAAAGGCACGAAAGGTTTTTTCTTGAGTAGCATTCGTTGACACCTATTACTCAATATGATTCGATTTAGTCTATCATCACACACGCCCTTTCTGTCGATTTTGTCCATCAGCAATGCATCATTCTTCGTTGCTTTGGTTGAATATATACCCTCTGATCAAACCGGTGGAAGTATACGTTGGAGGAGCTTTGTTGCAATTTTTTTTTTGCCTGTTTAAAATTCGACCATTGGTATTGAAAAAAAGAAAAAAAAAAAAAAAAATCTCCTCCTTGGTTCTCAAGAAGTATCCTTACCGTTTCTGCACATATTTGGGTGGTTTTGATAAAGAAAAAAAAATAGATGGGTGTTTGGATCTTGTTCCAGTGAGAGATGTTGTTGTCGTTGTTCTTGTTGGATCTATGTTATGGCTGTTTTTGCTCCAGTGAGAGATGGTGTTTTTTGATCGCGTGAAAGATGTGTTGAAAAGATGAAAGAAGATGAAACAGTGGGTCTTATCTCTCAACTAATGGCCAAGAATAAATGAATGGGTGTAAATAAATTGTGTAGTTTATTTAGTCCGTAGTGTGTATATCTAATTTTCTTTATTACCTTTCTTTGTTAATTTTTAATGAAATGTTATGTGTTTTAGTTATAAATTGTGTAGTTTAATAGTTTAGGGGGAAAAAATAAAAAATTTGGGAGAGCTGGAAAATCATGGGCGCGAGTGAAATTGGTTAAGAGGGCTGGTTGAGAGGGCTTGAGGGTTGAACTGAGTTGGCATAATTTTATTGGTCCAATTTGGGAGGGCTGAATATTTGGGAGGGCTGCACTCCGCCTGCTCTAAGATGTACTTATGTACAATTTCCAGTAACTAGAACTTGTCCAAACCACAAAATTTGACCAAGTTTTTTCCAATTTTTTTCACCTCTAAACTCGAAATAATCTTTTATTACACTCCTCCAAAGTGGTTCGAATCTACCACAAACTTGCTTTTAGAAAATCGGGCATATTGCATAAAAAGTAACTACTTTTTTTTTTTTTTTTGATTTCTGTATTTTACAATCACAAATCGGGCATTTTGACCTAAGTGGATCGGATTACCTTAAATAACTTTTTTTTTTTATTATTTTTTTATTTTTTTTTTATTATTTTTTTTATTTTTTTAATTAAAAGTTTGAGGTTTTATCGTCGAAAATCATAAGAGTTGATTACCTTGTTATTATGGGTAAAAAAGAAAAATGGTTAAGTTTTATGCAATTTGCTCTTTAATTATTTAGAAGCATTAACTATACGAGACGCTGACATGAATTTGCATCTCATAGACTTACATATCATATGGTGGATACTCATATCTTCCTCACACATGAAACAATAATAGTATGAAAACCGAAAAACTGAAATCCAACTATTTCTCTTACAAGTTGTAACAAAAGGCTGAGGTTTACGGTCTGATCTAGCTAGGAACTAGACGTACTTACAGTAATTATCTAATTTGATGCATATACATAGCCATATGATAACACGCTCACACAACTGATACAAAATTGTATTTCCACTAAGAAGATGATCTAAGAAGAAATATACTAAGTTCTTGCCCATCACTATGACTATTAGACGATGACCGTCCATCATGTTCAGGGTTTATCATATGAAACGACTCAGAATTTGGTGATCCAATGATTCTATTAAAACTAGCTCGTAGGTACATGATCCCATCGGTTCCATGATCATTTTCTTGAGGTAAAACCCCTGCTCCAACAGAAACAGATTGCATACGCGTAAGAATAGCTGTTTCAGCAGCTGTTGTCTTACGTCTAGTGGCATAACCAACTTTACGCCCATTGCAATACATGGACCAAACGGGTACTTCAAATATCCCACAACCACCTTTTATTGGTTCTAGTTGGCGGTTAGTACTCTCTTCCTCCACTAGAGCTATGCGTAAGAGACCATGTTGCATTTCTTTCGCTAAATAAGATGTAGGAACAGAAAATTCCAGAAGTAGTAGGGGCTTCGTGAATGATGACATGGAAGTATTCGTCGTCATTCTTCTTGATGGGGTCCGCTTATGGTGGTGATGGTTGTCGTCTTGGAGACAAAAGCTGACTCGCCCGTTTCTTTGTCCAAAGAATGTACCTTTCATTGTAGTGGAGGATGATGGTAACGTAAGATTCTACAAAAAAATGGCTTTTCGATCAGTAAATTTGCATACTTAAGGAAAGATTTTGGATTAGTAAGAGTGATGATATTCTTACATTAGTAAATGATGAAGATGGTGTAGGAGAATCTGTGTCACTTGAAAAGGCCGACGACGAAGAAGAAGAATTCGGAGAACAGTTTTCATCCTCAGAATGTTCAAAGCCAGCATTACAACAGTTTGGGACGATGAAATCAAGTAGGGACCGGAGAGAGCGGCGTAGCCCAACGTCCCTGCTGCTGCAGTCGACAGTTGTTGCTGAGGTAATTATATGCATTCCGATAGGTCCTCTTTCCCTTCCCAAATCTACCATTGTCCTCATTTTGAACCAAAATTTGTTCTATAAAATTAAGAGAGAGTGTGTAGGGGTAATATGAAGAAGCTAGAGAACTCACTATATATAGATACTTTTGGGGTTTTGTCTGTTCAATTTTTTTTGGGTAAAGGGTTATCCCGGTAAAGTATATTAATCACAGAAAGTTTAAGAACAATGGAATGTGGTAGAAATGCCACATTAACCTCAAGTAAAGCTTGAACAACCACTAATCATTTGTGATATGCCACAAAACGATAAAAGACTAACTAGACATAAACATCAAAAACATTATTAATCAACCTACAAAACATGGACCATCCCTACGCTTTGCCAACCACAAAAAGGGAGAATAATGATATCACATGACTGTCTCCTTAAAAACCTTCCCAAGAAAAACTCAATGGAAAAATTTTGGCGAAAGAAAAAAGAATACAACTCTCGTGGAACTCCAATCTTGGACCATAATCTCAGACAAGAACTTCCAACAAAACCACTAAACGCTGAATTTGATTCTATGTAATATGGCGTAATTGTAATCTGAATTTGATTCTAATTGTGTTCGGTTTACTTAAAGGAAGAAATTGTAATTCAGATTACATTATATTTATTTTAAAATTTAATGTATGGACGTATAAGAATTTGTTCATGTTTAATGTTTTGTAATTCTTATATAAGTACAACTAAACTAATTATTATGTAGGGTTTTTACTTAAACTTTTTCATTATGTATTAATATCAATCACAATAAAGTTTTATAAATTTTTTTGTTGGATGAAAGATTTAACCTTATTTAATTGATATGGGTGTTGAGCTTGATGATTTTGTTTAAATTTAACTATTGATATCATGTTGTACACAATATGCGAGTTTAATAACACATAATAAAACCGTTGATGAAGTTAAAATATAAAGTATTTTAAATATATTTTTTCGGATATCCTTATATAAACTTTAAATATGAATTACACCTATATTTTTATTTTTTTTCTCGACCAATTTATCAAAGTTTGACATTTTTTTTCTTCAGTTTTGATTTTCAATTGGCCCATAAGAATGCTCAACTTTGCCACGTGTCAAAATAGAGCAACTTGATTAGCCATTTTTTTTTCAAAGGGATTCTTTTAGTAAAATACTTCCGAAATGATGTAAAAATTTTCTTATATAAAAGACATACACTGTTTAGTGTGTAACGTAATTGTAATGTAATTCACTCCAATTACATTCAATGAAGGAACTCAGATTACATGGCAAATTGATTAGAAAGATTTGAATTACGTCGTAATTTAAGATTTTATATTTTTAATTATCAGTATTTATAGATTTAGATTATTATTATTATTATTATTATTATTATTATTATTATTATTATTATTATTATTATTATTATTATTATTATTATTATTATTATTATTATTATTATTATTATTATTAATATTTTCAACAAACATTATATTGTATTATTTTCACTATTGCCATTATTATTATATATTAATATAATACTTTATAGTATATTAATATATTATATTTAAAAATAATTATTTAAACTTTTATTACTATTTATAAATATAAAATATTATTATTATATTCTATTATAATATTAATTATGATAAGGATTTAAAACATACCTTTTTAAGGGGTCATTTAGTCCCTAAAGTCGTATATATTTTATCAAATATTGTTGTAAATCGTTTCTTTTTGCATTTTAGGTACTTTGGACGCAAAAGATGAAAACCGGCAAGTTTGAGGCTAATTTGGACAAGAAAGTGAAGAAAACGACCAAGTCGCAAATCTATCTGGAAAAGGGAACCTGACGGCGTCACAACTTAACAAGTGACGCCGTCAGTTGTATTTGAAGACCAAGATTCCGAGTGAAATTTACACAAGACGGCTAAGACTTTTTGTGAAGATTGATAAGCTGACGGCGTCACTAACTTTGCACAGTCCATGACGACGTCACAGTCATAGAGCGACGACGTCACAACGGCGATTTAGCAACAGACGAAACCCTAATGAAGGCGGGCTGACGGCGTCACAACACATAACGTGACGCCATCACAACCATAACATGACGCCATCACACTTGTAATACTATATATATTTTCGCATGTTTTTCATAGTTCGTGTAACACTTTGGAGAGGCAAACCCTAGACGAATTTTAAGCTTTTGTAAGGCTTTTACAGCACCCAAAACTCATGTTTCATTGAAGTTAAGTTATCCCTCTTTAATCATTCAATATGTCTATGTGTTGTTTGATTATATGCTTTTCTTTTCTTCACTTTAACATGCTAGGCTAGATTTATTAGTGTTTGCTTAGATTGAATGAAACCTAGTTATTGATTATTGATTGTCGTCTCTTGTTTAATTGGTTGCCTCGCGTTAGGAATAAGAAAACTGGCTTAACTCTTATATGTACTAGCTTGTCCATCTTATTAAACGCAACCCTAGAGTGCGCTAGTGGTTTTTCTCGTTGTATTTATTGCATGATAATCTAAGTGAACACATTTTCCTATCATAAGAGTTACCACCAATTTACTTTTCGTTTATTAGTTTAATTTAGTTTTAATTAGTTTAATTAGTAGTTAAAACACCTACTCTTCAAACCCCAAGATTTTACTTGCTTTTATTAAAGTTATAAAAATACAAAAAGAATCTTACCTCACCTTTATACCTATCTCGAAATACAATTCGGCCTTCACAACATTATTCCCCTAGAGAACAATCAATACCACGTGTCTTGCCTATACTACACTACAACGGTTATGTACACTGCCTAGGAGGATTGTAAAACTTCTTGAGGTTTACAATATCCGCATCAAATTACTATTATTTTTATATTTTTATTTTATAATATTATTATGTAAGTAGTTATTTTTATTATTGTATTAATGATTTTTGTTAATATACTATATTTTAATTATTAATAAGTTATTAGTATTATTATCCGATTATAATTTTAATTACCAATTTTTTATTAAATTATTATTATCATTAGTTTATATTATTTTCATTATTCTATTATTATTATATATTAATATAATACTTTTATAGTATATTAATATATTATATTAAAAAAATAATTTATTTGAATTTTTATTACTATTTAATAAATACAAAATGTTATTATTATATTTTTTTATAATATTAATTATTATTATTTTTATATTATTATATTATAATAAAAGTAGTTATTTTAATTATTCTATTAATGATTTTTATTAATATACATATTTTTTTAATTATTATTAAGTTATTAGTATTATTATCCGATTATAATTTTAATTAATAATTTTTTATTAAATTATTATTATCATTAGTAATATTATTAGTTTCATAATAGTTTAGTAATTTTCAGATTTTTTTTATTTATCTTTTATTTTTTAAATTACATTACGTCGTCGCTCAACCAAACATGGTAACAGATTTTGTCAGTTACAATTCAACACATTACAATTTCATCACATTTCAATTCTTTAAATTAAAATTTATTCAAATTAAAATTCTTTGACATATTATAATTCTCACAAAAACATTCTGCGAACCAAACGCCCACTTATAAAATGAAGATGTGGACCAAGTTTAACACATAATAGTAGGGTTATAAGATGTACAACTTTTGGGATGTTTGGATTTCTTATTAATAAAACTGTTTATTTACTTATTTCACTCGTGAATAATCAACTAAGCAGTTTGGATAAGCAATAACACTCTCGTAACTCTACTAATTGTTGTATTAATACGTAATACGTAGATAAGCAGTTTTAATATGCAATCCCAAACACTCCTTTTGTATGCATGACCAATAAGTAATTATAACAATTGATTTAAAGAGTAATTACGTGTAAAGGAATGAAGGGAATGATAGAGAATAATTGTTTAATGGACATAAGAAGGTGAAGGGGACCATTCATGTTTGTGGTTTGAGGAAGGTATCCAACCATGATTGACTGATTGATCATTCATGATGTATAAAAAGTTCATTGCTTTGCATATGTCTTCTTGTTTCACTTTTCATATGTACCAAGCATGCTTAAAGTGTGAGCTATCGCGAGGTGTTACAGGTTGGAAGGTAAAGATTTTGGTTAGAACATCAACATACATGACCAACATTTTGAGCATTTCTTTTAAGAACTTATGCAAGATTACAAGAATCATATTGTTAATAATGACTTGTATATTATGTGTTATAAGTTGTATATTGTTAAAAGTTGTTATGGCTTTTTGGGCAGAAGAAAAGTGAAAATATGTTGGCTGAACACTAATTAAGACCAACCAAGCATGCACGGAGTGATGAGTGAGTATGAGCACTTTTAGGAAAAGCATGAACAACTTGAATGATTGGACACCCACCCACCCTTCATATGAATCAAACTTCTGAAACCAATATTTAGCCTTTGAAATAGAGGATGATCCTAGTATAGAAAGAGCATCTAACTTTCAATCTCATCAATGCTATATATATGTTACACTATTCTTATACATCTATATGTGCCTTGAGTTAAGTAAAATGAATTGATTGTATTTATGATTATGGTTTTGAACACCATTAGCAACTTTATATAAATAATTTGTGATGTTTGCTTTAGTTTGATGGGTCCATGACACCACTAAGTCACATAAATTTAAAAGGTTGATGATGAATTTGCTTTATCTTGAAGTACCACCAAGTTAAGTGTATACTAATGGATGCTTTTAAGTAATAAATTTGAATGCTTTTGTGGTCAACAATCATCAAAAGATTGGGTTGGGGTTTATTTAGGAAAGCAATTAAGTAGTAGTTGATTGCAATGATGGGGTGGAGTCATTAGTGAATATAAGAGAGCCATTTGATCTTGTGTTGGTGCCCTTTTTGCCTTCACCAAGGCTTTTTTTCCAACCAAGGGAATATGATTTGTTTTTTAATTAGTGGTGAATGTCTACTTTTGTGCTAAAACATTTGTGACAAAGCATTTGTGAGATGTTTGTATTTTCATAATGATATTAGAAGCGAACCTAAAGTATCTTGTAACATCGACTAATTTATCACATATTTGACTGAGTAGTGGTCAAGCTGGCAAACTCGGAGTGAATAAAAACGATCTAAAGTATTTGTTATATTTGTTAAATTCGCATATCACCTTTTTTAGTTACATAGTCCAATAGAAAAGTTTTCTACCATCATAATCAATTGAATTACTTGCAATAACTTTTTAAAAGCATTGATAGAGTTTAAGATTCTTTGTTTTCTTGTTCCAAACCAGTCATTTGTGGATTCCAGTTCTAGAAAGTCTTTTTAATATCATAATTAACTAAATTATAGAACATTAGTTCTAAAAAGTGTTAATTCGACCCCTTTCTTAGTTTCTTGTAAAGAGAACGTTTTCCATTTTACTCATTTTGATCAATAAAGTTGACAGCTAATAATCATCCAGTTGTTAATAGATAGCTAGCCCATGAGAAACTGGGAGTGCCGGAGTGGGAACAATGTATAGCCCATTTAAAATCTTTTTGGGCCAAATTTATGTATATCCTAGTGTGTTCGATCTTAACTTTTAAAAGCAGCAATAGGTGTTCGATCTTAACTTTTAACTAAAATATCATTAAAACAGTTGCTTATTGTTTGGAGATGGGTTCTTAGGAAAGGCTGGTCGGCACCTAAAACAAGTGCACGAATTTAGAGTTTCCTCGCCGATTTAAACATTGTTTAGTAGTACAGATAGTATTTGAAAACTAACGATCTGAACGTGGAAATGGTTTAAAAAGGCACGGTACTGCAAAATCTTATACGATAACAAGTGATTAATGATAATTATTTGTCTTATAGAAAGGCCGTACTATGATGATGTTTTAGTAGAACGAAAGTTCTCATATATAACAAGACACAATACTTTTTACATTTCTTTACATGACGAGTGTGTTTGGCAAAAGTAGCTGTAGCAGCAAGCAGCAAATAGTAAACAGTAGCAATGAGTAGTAAATGTAAGGAGAAATTATGAGAAGTAGCTATTGGTTTCTATAAAAAAGTTTGGTAAAGTAGTTGTAGGTGTAATCGTAATGTGTAAAAGAACTCCTAAATGCTCAACGCTCCAAATGCTACTTCATGGAGTGTTGGAACATGAACATTCCGAAAAAAAGATAAAGCTACTTGTTGCTGGCCAAACGAGCATTAAATCACAACGCTAAACGCTCCCCGTTAACCGCTCCTAAATGCTCTTAAACACCCTACACCAAACACGCATTTAACATTATTAAACATATAAGCATCCTATTTAATTATATATGTGATATTATAACGATTGATTTGTCATAATGTAATATTATCAATGTTAATCGAGATAGAATATAATGTTTAATATATCCTTAGCGAGCAAGGAAAAGCAATCAACTTAACGCAGTGTATTTGGCATTTTGCATCACACATGACGTGGTCAAATGTAGCTTTAACACAGGCATGCAATGATGCAATGCAACGAAGAAAAAGATGTTTGTTTTATATTTTATTGTTTGATGAAATAATGAAGGAACAATTGTAAAATACACTTTTGCGTTGTCTTTAGACGTTAATTTAGTTTTGTAGACAACTGTCAGTTTGGTTTTGTTTGAACAACGTAGGCCTACTACGGCCACATGATCAAGACAAAAAAAGCTATTAGTATAGGTGGTTGTGTTCTCATTTTATTTGAATAAGTATTACTCGTAAAAGATCGTAAGACCATCCGTAATGGCCCGGTCACATCAATGGAGACGCCTACTACGCCCTTCCAAGAACGCATTCTCTAGTGAAAATAGGAGGATTTCGTCATGTTATCGACCGAGTTGTTTGGAAAAAAACACCCAAATGGCTTAATTTTTGACAGTTTGAAACATTTAATAAAATAAATCTTTAAAAATTTATATAAACTTACTTTATAAATACTTCAATACTTCTCTATTTTTATACACATTTTCAAACCAAATTTTTATATACATACTCTAATCTTCTTAACTCAAACAACTGGATTCCGATCAAATTTTTTTTACATCCTCGGATGACGAAAACGAAGTTAGTAGTATCGATCTAAAGTTTTTAAAAAAGACAGTTATGCTTGTTCAAGTTTCCAAGTTTCCACATCTACAATCCCAAAAACCCCACGAAACACGATAGATAGAGATCGCTACGGTGGTAATGATCGTGTAGTGGCCACTTACTTCACTGAAAACTCATTGTATGACGAAAAATTATTCTGTAAACAGTTTCGAATGAGCCGATCACTATTCACACGCATTGTTCGGGAATTAACTGATAATACCTCGTATTTTTAACAAAGTAGTGATTGTACGGGAAAAGTTGGCATTTCCCCAGTGATAAAGTGTACCTCTGCAATGTCAGTTGACATACGGTACCGTTCCTGATGCTCTAGAAGAATATCTGCAAATGGGTGAGAAAACTTCCCCCGTGATTCTCTCCAAGCTTTTTGTAACGCTATTATGGACTTATATGGAGACGAGTTTTTACGAATGCCTACTTATACTAATGTCAAAAACTCTATGCTTTTTAAGAGGAGAAATATGGATTTCCTAAAATGTTAAGAAGCATTGATTGTACGGGTTGGCCGTGAGCTAATTACCTAAATGCATATCATGCTTAATATTGCAGGGTTATCACGGGCCACATCACTTCATTTTATTGGAAGCGCTTGCCTCACAAGTCTTGTGGATCTGGCATGCGTTCTTTGGTTTTTATGGGGTAAACAACGACGTTATACATCAATCGCCTATTTTCAACGATTTCAAAGTCGAGAAAGCACCAGAGGTTCTGTTTATGGCTAACGACGTGACTTATAAATGAGAATATTACCTTATTCACGACATATATCCGGAATGGTCTGTTCTTGTTGAGTTTATTTCACAGACAGGCTCGAATGATACAAAGCGAATAAGATATAAGCAATCGCATGAAGTAGCAAGAAAAGATATGGAACGAGCGTTTGGCGTGCTAAAAAGTAGTGGGCCATAATAAAAACTCCCGCACGACCGATGTTTCTTAAAAAATAACGGATATAATGTACACATGCATCATATTATTTAATATGATTAAAAGACAAATAGAGGACAATCTCTCCCGACTTTTATCCAGAGTAGCAATATCGTGATGATGATCTCGTACGAACGCATGAAGAAACGTTACAAGTTGTTAGAGATTTAGTCTTCAAGGAAACTCATCTAAGCCTTAAAGCCGATTTAGTATAACACATTTAGCGTCGAATAAATGAACACTAATTTGTAGTTTCATTTTATTGGAATTTTAATTTTATTTAAATTATTAATGTAATGTTTTTTTAATTATTAATGAAATTTTACTTTTAGTGGTTAAGAAAATGAAAAATAAAAGTGACGGCTGCGGTCGCTTTACTACAATCACTTAGTCATGAAAAAATTTATAAAAAGAAAAAACTAAGTTTGCGTTGATATGACACTGGTGATTGCAGTCATCCAAGTAGGGGTGTTCATCGGTTCGGTTAAAAAAAAAATTCTGGGTCAAACAGAAAACCGAACCGAACCAAATTCAAATTTGATTCAACCAAACTGAAAACCGAACCGAATAACCGAATACCGAACCGAATAACCCAAATTACATAATTTTAATTATTTTTTCATTTAATAATATATATTTTTAACACAAAATGTTTTTTCAAGCTTAAATAATGTTATATTTATACTAAGAAAGAGTTTTAGTATTCTTTTTTCATATAAATACATAGAAAAAATATATATTTATATGAATTCGGTTTTCGGTTTTCATTGCCAAAACCATATCCAAACCGATAACCGAATATTTAGTTCGGTTCGGTTCAGTTTTGACCAATTCGGTTTGGTTACAAATTCGGTTCAATTTTTTTCGGTTCAGTTCGGTTTTGGTTTTCGATTACTGTGGATATTACCCAATCCATGAACACCCCTACATCCAAGATCCCCATTACACTTGGTGTAACATTATTAATTTAAAATATGGACCCTTTTAATACAGCCCGGTCCGAGAATGCCAAAACTTACATTAGGTTTGATGAGTACAAGAAAAGGTAATGAACGAAAAAGATTTACACATATCTTTTTTCCTCATGACAATTTTTTTTGGCATGTGTTATCCTAACACCCCCTATAGGGGGTGTTTCTAATGATTGGACGCTGCCCCCGGTGGTACTGTCTGCTTTAAAAGTTGTACATTTTGAATAAAATAAGAGGGACCCACATAATAGGGGGTGTTCCCTTAACACAACCTTTTTTTTTCATGACAATTTTTCTTAGCCTGATGTTATCCTGACACCCCCTATAGGGGGTGTTTGCAATCATTGGATGCATCAGGCTGTTGTACTGCCTGCTTTAAGGGTTATACATTTGACTAATATAGTGTAGGTCCCATATAGTAGGGGGTGTTAGGATAACACAACCCTTTTTCTTAACGATCTTAATGATTTGTGTCTCATTTATTATTTAAAAAATAAAAATAAATACATGTTTTGTGCGCACTATTTTAAGGCTTGTTACTAAAAGCATGTGTCTCAATCTACTTGCGTTATGATTTTTTTCATAAATTAATTTTCTTTATAGATCCTGACCCGTAGATATCATTAAATCCTTGTTAAGAGCCTTGTAAGGGTGAGCATGCTTCGGTTTGCTTCGGTTTCAGGTTAAAACCGAAATCGAAACGAAATTTTTTGGTTTTTGCTTCCTTAAAACCGTCCGGTTTCGGTTTTATCTAGGTTCAGTTTTTGGGTTTTTGGTTTCTTTTCAGTTTTCGATTTCTAATTGATTTATTGAGGTATGGTCTTTCCAAAGTCGAATTTGCAATGCATCATAAATAGTATTCTAAGATTATATGTATTTGTTTGGTTCGATTTTTTTTCGGATTTGCATTTTATGCTAAAACCAAACCAAACCGAACTAACCACTCAAGGGTGGCTTAGTGGCAAAAGGGGTTGTGGCTATCACTATAAAATGTGTGATGTCTCAAGTTCAATTCCTGCTAAGTGCAAACAACCTTGAAGTGGTCACGCCAATCTCCTGAGAATGGAGGGTTCCGAAACCGTTTAAAATGTGGATGAGCAATCTTTGACATCCTTCTCAGAGTAATGGTTTATTTTGGTACATGGTGAACACGGACAGAGGATTCATGATCATAACTCCCACATACATCACATCTAGGGTAGTATAAACACTCATCTGAGTGATAATCATTGAAGCCACATTACTTGCAAGCAAGGTTGTAAAAATCGCTGGGTGGTAGTTAGGCGGACGGGTACCGCCTAGCGATTAATCGGTTAGGCGGGGATTAATCGAGGATTAATCGGATTGGATTTTTTATATATGAAATTATGAAAATTTGAAACTATATGCCCGATTTGGCCGATCTAGCCGATTTTTTCTGATTTATGCTTGATTTGGCCGATTTCTATACGTAACTGAGTTGACCGATTTATCTGATTTTTGTCCGATTTGGCCGATTTATGCCTGATTTGGCCGATTTTTATCTGATCAATCGGTATGTTGACTGATTTTTTACCAAACCGATTAATAAGGCCGATTAGTGAAAATCGGGGCGGTTAATCCCCGCCCAGCGATTAATCGGCCGCCTCGGCCGATTTTTGCAACACTGCTTGCAAGTCTTAGAGTGTTTTGGAATGATCAAGGCATTACTTGATGAAATTGATTGAGAAGCTTGTGCCTTGTAATGGTTTAGGTTTCTCAACATAATGACATGTTGAGAGTATTCTTTGGTCAGGTGGTCTGTTCCATTGCACATGGGGTCTTTGTAGAAGTCCTCTGATAGATGATTCTTGTATCCACAGTGAATACAAGGATTGTACTTTATTTTTTGTTTGGGTTTAACAGATTTTGAACTCCGTGGCTGAGACTTAGAGGTCGAACTAGCTGATAGAGGTTTTATTTGTTTTTTGAGTCCCTTTACTTCTTTGAGCAAGGACATCCGAGGTTTTTTTAAAGATAAACTCGGTTTTCTTCTCAGGGCCTTTATCAAGCACATAAGTTGACTTGGTAGTGGGCTTCTTCTTATTAGGCTTGCTGAATTCCCTTAACGGGTGGAGACTGTAACAATTCGTATTTTCTGGGTCATTATTTAACCACTTTCTTTCACTTATTATTTTAATTTAGCGGAAATTGACTGTTTCGAGTAACTTGTTAGATTAGCTCGCGTACGTCGTTAAATGAACAATTAACTGGAACCGACCCTAGACTGTGCTCAGTCTACATGTTTTAGACATTTTTATTTCACTTCATACATATTTCAAAAGTCATATTGTTATTTTTCAATTATTATGTAAACTTTGCACTTTTTACGTTTTACGCGTTTTCGGTTCGCGTTTTAAGTTTTAACGACATTATAACTCCCCGGAAGGCTCGGGAAATACATGAAACACCAAATTTAGTCATTTTAAGTTAAATGTGTTATTTTTATGAAAATATTATTTATATGGCATTTATTTTTACAATGATGCCTAAAACAGTATTGGTATATCTCCGTTGGTCTTTAAATTACACTCCGTGACTAATAACCTTGTACAAAATTTAAATAAAACCGTTCAAACCCCCTTCCCCCTCCTTTTGGCTGTTCATGGGGACCCACACCACCACCCTCTTTGTCTAATAGTGTGGAAACCGTAGAGGGGGAGAGGGGGGTGAATACGTTTCCATTTAAAAACTTAAAAACTTTTTGTATCAAACACCCGATCAAGTGTGACGTAATATGAAAAGTGTCAACAATGATCATACAACATCTAGAGATGGTATAAAGTAAACTACAGCACAAACACAATCAAACATGACACAAACATAATCAACATAATATAAGCAACAAACCACACAAACATAAACACAATGCAAATATAAATATAAAGCGATAAAGACTAAAATAAAATTAAAGAGATAAGTAAAGAAGGCGCAAACCGGACACGATGATTTATAGTGGTTCGGTCACGAAGCTCCTCTTCGCCCTACTCCACTCCCCGAGTACCCAACTCGAGAGTTGCTTCACTAATCAACAAGCTCCCTTCAGGCGGAGAAAACCGTACAACATCGCTTATCCTTATTTCCGACACTAAGCTAAATGTCGAGTACTAATCTTAGCTAGTACCAATCTACCACGATCCACATGATCTACTCACGATCTACCTGATCTACCCTTGATCCACTTGATCAACACACAAGCCCACAAGCTACAAGAGATCTCCAAGATCTCAACAAGATCACAATGATCTACTCCCACTTGACTCGATCTACCCTTGATCCACTTGATCAATACACAAGCCCACAAGCTACAAGAGATCTCCAAGATCTCAATAAGATCACAATGATCTACTCTCACTTGACTCGATCTACCCTTGATCCACTTGATCAGTACACAAGCTACAAGAGATCTCCAAGATCTCAACAAGATCACAATGATCTACTCTCACAAACTCTCAAAATAAAAATGAACTTGATGTATGCAAGGATACAACAAGTATGTAACAAGTGTTACAAGTGCACTAACTATAACTACAACACTTTGTATCTTTGTGATACTATGTGTTCTTCTCTTGCACTAGTAGAGGAATGAAGGTGATCTCTTGGTTGAATGAAAGGATCACTCTTAAACAAACTAAGACTCTCTAAATGATCAAAGAAAGTGATCTAAATAAAAAGGGATTAGACCAGAGAAAACTAACTAGAAAAATCAAGTTGGAAGTGTAAAATGGTCCACTATTTATAGGCAAAGAAAAAACTAGCCGTTACGTACGGACGGTACCACTAAATACCCGACGGTACCACTAAATTTAGTGGTACCTTGGTACCGTCCCAGATAGGGACGCTTCAAATTTTGTTTTTAGTGGTGAAAGTTTATTTGAGGAAGTTTGGAGCTGATTTGGGGGGAAAAATAGCTGTTGGTGATTTTAAACTTATTTTTCAAAATAAAACATTTCTTTTTTATTCAAAAAAAATTTGTAAAATGTATTTTTGAAAAAATGTTTTGTCACATTAAAAATGTGAAGTTTAGAACAAAAAATTCATTTCTTTGATCATCTGTCAAGTTTAAATTTGTTTGTTCATACCTTGAGTGATTAACGTCGGGATGAGAATCTACGACTCTGTTGAGGCATACTTGATACGTTGAGAGATGTTGATGTAAGTATGCGTTGATGATTTGTGTTTACAAGTAACTTGCGCATTTTACGTTATGCATTACATGTTACATGTTTGTCATTATTAAAACCGAAGAAACCGTTTAGTTTTAATATCGTAATATTTGCACTAACAATCTCCCCCTTTTTGATGATGACAAATATGTAAACCGTAATACTCAGTAAAATGTAAAAGTTACCTGTTTACACTCCATTCTCCCCCTTTTGTCGAAGCAAAAAGGTAGTTGCCTCGAGCTCTCCCTTGAATTCACTCCCTACTACCCCTTATTACACTACTCTCTTTTCTTCCCAAAAAGGCGAGCTTGCATCATCGCAGTGAAATCTTATATCACCACTTGTAAAGTCGACTCCATGCTATGTATTTAAATACCCTCGAGCTCCCCCTAGCTCAATGCTCCCCTATGGTGATTGAATCCCCGTATTTATTTACCTTAGTATCTAGCGGATCTATGGATCAAATTCTTACAAAGGCTTTTCCTACATCAAGGGTTAGCTTCATGCAACATAATATATAAAAGAATATGAGCAACATTATAGGTGATTCACGAAAATCAACGCATATTTTTCTCCAAGGATTTACAAAGGAAAAATGTAAACCCGAGTCGTTATCCCCAACGAAGGTTTGAATGGAATTCGTGATTCGGTTCGTGATACGTGTCGTGAATAAGGAAAACAAAAAGATTTTTGGTTTTTAAACTAAAATAATGAAATATTAACTAAAAACAATTAAATAAACTAGGAAACAATTAATCTAGGACACACAAGGCCAAAAATGAAAAGAAAAACTAAACACGCGTTTAAACCGGAAAATCCCGAGCCTAAAACGTGGGATCTAAGAAATTTGAACTCTACGGGTACAAATCTATTTTTCCTAAATTCTAAATAATAAAAGAAAATTTAAAAAAAAATGAATTATATTTTTCTGATTAATATTTAATTAAATACGAATTAAAAACTAAATTTAAAAGAAAAATGAATTAAAAATACTAAATGTAAATGGAAAATTATGAAAAATTAAAGGAAAGTGCTACAAGTTGTTCTAATCCTAAGAAAAATAAAAGGGACTTAACAACTTAATGGAATAAGTTGAAATAAGCAGAACAAAGGAAATAAGCTAAAGAGAAAATAAACTGGTTAAATAGAAAACTTGGAAAAGATAAACCAGACAAAGACCCAAGGGCAGTTGGTTATCTGTGTGTGGTGTGAAGCTTTGGGATGCCAGAGACCAGGGTTCGAACCCTGGTCTTGGTATTTTTGCTACTTATTTATTTTTTTGATTTTTTTCTTTACAAACTTGAAAAGCACATTGAAATAAGCAATATTAACAAAACAACTATTTCTAGAAAACTTGAAATAAGCTGAGAAACAACAAAGGGAAACAGAGCAGTGGCTTAATAAAGGGAAAACAAGCAAAATGAAATAAGCAATTGACTGATTAAGCATAAAATTAAGCTAGATTAAGCTGAACTAATGGAAGTGACTAAGAACAAGTTAAAATGAAACTAGGGAACTGAATAAGCTACAAAATAATCAAATAAGCACTGATCTAAATAAACTAAAAGGCTACTGATAAGCAGTCCTAACTATGGGCTGCTGATGTGATGGAAATCAGTCCACTAGGGTGATTTACAGACCAATATAAGGTAATAAAATAAGCTCTAGAGCCCCTATTAAGCTCAGAATCCTTAAGTTAGTACTATAAGCTATTCAAAAAAAGTAAAAGCAAACAATAAGCATAAGAGCATAAGCAGAAAATAAGCTGAGAAAAGGGGCTGGTAACTGATGTAGGCTGCAAGATGTGCAGGGTAGCCTGCTGAGGCTTATTTGCAGACCTTAAATAAGCTCTCAAATGAGCTCTAAATTCCACAAAAATCTCAAACAGATAAATATTATCCTATAAGCTACTTATGCTAAAAAGATCAAGAACTAAAACTAACTTTAACTAGATTAAAACTGAGATTGAAATGGGCTATAAGGGACTGATTTAGGCTAATGCAGGGCTGATAACACTTTGACCATTAAAGCTTAAAACCTATTGAACTTGATACCCACTTGAGATAATCCACTACACTAACTGACTTGGCTAGAAAAATACCAAAAGCTATTATAGAAATAGCTTTTGGCTATAATAAGCTGCACTGATAAGAAACTGGGGTTAAACCTATAGCAACTGAACCATTACCATGAAAATCTTCAAATAAGCTCTAATCTTCTAACCAACACCTAATATAAGCTACACTAGGGAAGATCAAAACTGACCCAAGAGCACATGAACAGTACCTCATTGACTTTTGTTGACTTTTTGGAAATCTTGGAATAGGACTGAGTAATTCTATCATAAGCTCACAATAAGCTACAAAGAGCTTATATGAGCTTATATAAATGATACTGAGGCTTGAGAAAAATGTAACAATAACTATCTTCCTAATTCGAATTAATGAGAAAACTTGAACTTCAATTAATACTCAAAATGATTACAAAGCTGTTTGAAATTAGAAAACTTGAGCTAAAATTAACTTGACTTGATAACTGAAAACTGAAAACTACTGATGAAACATTAAAAATACAAGAACGACTTAAAATAAAATTACATCTAATTAACTAAACTAAAATCTACTACATTAACTACTGCCTTTTCTGTGAGCTGAGGAGGACTTTTATATCACTCAAAATGCTTCCCTGGTCTCTCTCCTCATATCCCATCCATTGGATTAGCTTAAAGTCATCCCAGTCGTTAATTCCGGAAAATTGGGGTGAGTGGATTTCCTGCTTGGACTTAGCACGTGAAAAGGTTGTACTGTGTCTAGAGCTAAGTAGGGGGGGGGGGGGAGATAGCGTGTAGCAGAGGAGAGAAAAGTGGTGTGGGTTTCAGGGAGAGGGTGAGGTTCAGCTTTTGCAATGGCGGTAAAAAGGTTGAAGATGAGGGTTGACTGGGTATTAGCTAATAAAGGTGGGTTTGGTTATTGGTGGATCCGGGTTGGGTATTGATTGGGCCGGATTGGATTGTGGTAATATTGGTTGGTTGGGTTGGTTATTTTTAGTTTTAGGTAATTAGGTTTAGGTTTAGGATATTTAGGTTTAGGGTATGTGGAAAACTAGAAGGGGGGTTGAATAGTTTTTACCATTTTAAAGTTTTATTTGCTTTGTTACTATATGTTAATTTCAAAGGAAACAATCACAAATAAATAATCACACAATGTAAACAAAAGATAAAGAGAGGAAAGATCAAACCACACGACACTGTTGTTTATAGTGGTTCGGCTACAAGGACTCTCTTCCTTGCCCTACTCCATTCCTCGAGTTTCCTACTCGAGAGTTTATCTTTCACTAAGAAACAAACTCCTTTTCTAGGCGGAGAAAACCTTTACACGTCGCTTACTTCCTTTTCCGGTACTAAGCTAAACACCGGGTTCTTTCACAAGGTAGAACCAACCTGACGTCGCCTATTTACTTTACCGACACTAAGCTAGATGTCGAGTTCTTTACACGGGTACAACTACTCCCAACACTCTTTGTGCTTTAAGGACTAAAGCACTAACCACACTCACTGATTACAAATGAAAGATATGATGTGTGAAACAAACTACAATATCACACAGTAATGCAACTAAAGGATTACGGTTCTGTAGATCCTTGAATGCTTGATCTCTTTTCTACAAAATGAAAGATCAAAGTAAAATGCAACTATGAATGATGTTAGTAAGATATGTACTGAATGAATATGTGTGTTAAAGCTATATGAGTGATGAGAGAGCCAAATGATCAGCTTCCTATTTATAGGCAAGCTGATCTTCAGCTCACGGATCCCACGGATCCCTCACAAGGGATCCGTCCTTTATATGATTTGGATCCGTGGGACGTGACAACTAAGGTTTAGTTGTCTCTTACCATATCTTAGTTGTATCTTACCAAATCATCCAAGATCTTCAAATGTCAACTATGTATCTTGCAAATCTATCCAAGATATATCAAAGATATTGTATGTGATGCATGCAATGATGTCATGGAATGGTTTAAGAATTAAAGTTTCCTTTTAAGGAAACAAGTTACTAAACTTGTAATTCTTGGTTATTATGTGAAGTGTAAAATGTGTACTTAAGAGACTTAAGCTAGTATTTATTATTTGCTAAAAGATATTCCTTTTATTTGTCATTAACAAAACTAATGAAAGATCAAAGAATATAAATAACGTTTTTGAGACGCTATTTGTATTAACAGGGTAAATGGTGAAAAGTGATTTTTGATGTCGGGTTCGTTTTTCCATACTCATTCCGCTGCTCTACCCCGGGATTGACCTTGACTTTTTTTTTCTTCATTAAATGCTCAAATGGTGTCAAGTTGATCCCAAAAATGTCCGTTTTTGCTCTTTTTCCCATCCAAGCTCGGTTTTGTCCGCTTTTGCCTTGTTTTCAATCCTTTTGTACCTGAAACACATAAAAACACAAACCACGAATATTTGCAACAATATTTGATCTATTTGGGTGTTTTTGGTCGTTTTTGTGTCTTAAATGGGTATAAAATGATGAGTATTTACACACTCATCACATAGCAAGACATGCAAGGGTTAAACTATGTTAAAAACATAGCAGAATAATAATAATAATATGACAAGTCATGCCATAAAGTAGACTCGATTGAAAAAAATAAGAATGAGAACGACACGCACTAATATTCGAATGGAAATAATTCCATAAGATGGGAGAGTGTTGGTTTTGACCTTTGAGGAAAGGTGGGAAAAGATGGTTTATATTAATATATCATTTGCACTGACAATGAGATGCATGATATATTTCAAAAGAGAAAAAGAAAATGTGCATGTGATCCTAACAGGATTGTGGGTGGATATCTCTAACGGGGTTGAGGCAACGAAGTTCTAGATTTCTAGTTTGGATGATCCTAGTTGTGTGTTAGAGATAATTTGGTGCATGAAGGGTTTCATGTGATTGTGAGAATTGAATGTTATGGAACTAACTATCACTATCCAAAGTGAGGAATAGTTGTAAGGTTTGAGTGTAATGATCGATGGGTTGAAGCTTCTTAGACTAACTATCACTGTCAAGAGTGAAGTGTAGCTAAAAGGGTTGAAGGTTTTGAACCTAAATATCACTGTCAAGAGTGAAGTTTAGTTATAAGGGTTGAGTGTGAAGATGAGATGTAAGATAAGCTTCCAATGGTGAGGCCTTATATAGGCAAGAGTTGTGGGATTCGAATTAAAGTTGGTGGTAGTGTCTTATGGTGTAGTGAGGGAATCTTAGGGTGTATGTGAGTTTGCAAAATTTTGCAGGTTTGAGGTTAGGGATGCAGGGATCTAGAGGAAACAGTGAAAATTCGTCAAACAAGGGCACGGTACCACTAAATACCACACGGTACCGTTAAATTTAACGATACCGTGGCCTATTTAACGGTACCGTGTCCTGGAAGTCATGAATTTTCCTGTGCAGCCTAGTTCTGGGCAAATAAAGGGAAGTTTTCTAGGGAATAAGAACCACATTTGTGTGTTCTTAAGAGTGTTTGTTGAAAGACTATATGAGTGTGTTTTCGCTCCCCCTTAATCAATAACCATCCGGACAAGATGTGTTAAAAAAAATAAAGAGGAAAACAAACGTTGACGGAAGCGATGAGCTTAGTAACGTCATGACAAGTGGTGGATAGCATACAATAAACTTCACCTTTTAAGTCACATAGCTCTTCTCAATCATTGTGAATATTCATAGAACATTCATATGATGAGGCATGTGATTACGTGGAAATATGCTAAGGGTTAAGAAGATAAAATCTTCAAGGTTGTGGGGTTAGTGATAAGGTTCTAGTGGGGTTATCTATGTTGATGAAGAAGGGTTATCTCAACTTATCCTAGCGGTTCTTCGCTTGAAGTGTGTGGAAGATGAGTGGGATGCGGAAGCATTGGTAGTGTAGAACAAAGGTTGTTAATTGTAGATAAGTTGAGAAGATAATGGATACAGAAGTAACCAAACATATCGTATGTTTAGTACCATGCGGAAATGAAAGGGGAAAAAGCTAAGGAATCAGAAGATAGGCAGAATCTATTCTGATAGGAGACGGTTCTGGTTCAAGACTACAGCGAGTGGGTTTTGATAGAGCTTTTGAAACTGTGAGAATAAAATAAACTGTCTCAGCAGACAACGTTCCGACGGTACCGTTAAATTTAGCGATACCGTCCCCTATTTAAGGGTACCGTGACCTGCTGAGGCCAGTTTTGACCCAGAATTAGATTTCTGACAAAGAAATTTCACATATGTTGTGATTTTTCTGGACCTTAGATTAAAGGAATTTATACCAAATAAATTATTATATGAATGAATCCAACCGGATTCGATGAATGTTGATCGAGAACGAGAGATGACATTTAATTGCATTTTGCAAATTAAATATACTTTAAATATTTTGGATGAAATATTTAAGTTGTCATTGGAATTTAAGAGGATTTTATGAATAAATCTCGCTGATTTAGTGAGACTTTTCGACACGATGAGAGAATTTATACCTAATAAATTCTTTTTACGAGATGAACGGTACTAGACGAGAAGAAATGACTTTTATATTTCCGAGGAAATACATAGGTAGTCATTAGAGCGATATGAAGGATGACTCAATATTTCCATTGAAATATTCAAGTAGTCATAAGAGGGATGTGAAGGATGACTTAATATTTCCAGTGAAATATTTAAAAAGTCATGAGATGAGACATGAGAGATGACTTCAATATTTCCAGCGAAATATTCAAGTAGTCATAAGAGGAATGTGAAGGATGACTTAATATTTCCAGTGAAATATTTAAAAAGTCATGAGACGAGACACAAGATATGACTTCAATATTTCCAGTGAAATATTCAAATAGTCATAAGAGGGATGTGAATGATGACTTAATATTTCCAGTGAAATATTTAAAAAGTCATGAGATGAGACATGAGAGATGACTTCAATATTTCCAGTGAAATATTCAAGTAGTCATAAGAGGAATGTGAATGATGACTTAATATTTCCTGTGAGATATTTAAAAAGACACGAGACGAGACGTAAGGGATGACTTCAATATTTCTAGTGAAATATTTAAGTTGTCATGAGAGGGATTTAAAGGACGCATTTGAACACATGGGAATTGTGAAATTCACGGAATGTGTTCCATCATCCCTAGACCTAGGCGAAGATGGTTAGAAGATTCTCGTTTGAGTGGTTTGGTTGATTTACGGATTTCGATGTGCTTCGAACGCGAGTGTTTCACGGGGTTTTGAAAGACGTAAAGCAAGGTCTATGGTGCTGATTTGCAGCAGGGTTTGAGATCTTAAGAAGTGTATATTCACACGAGGATGAAAGGAACTACTGCTCACTTATATAGTAACTCGTGATTCCTTTGTCACCCGAAGGTTGATGTTAGCTTTTAGCTTTTGGATGAGCGTTTTAACATATGTTGTTAAAAGGCTTGAATACGATGTTTCGGATATCACATTTAACAATTGCGATCGCAAGTTAAACTTACTTGAATATTTTGGATGAAATATTTAAGTTGTCAAACCTACTCCGAGTTCTACTGGGTTCGTATCTAACCTCCCCATGACAAAAGGGTGTATTACTTGGAAGAAAGCAAAATGATGACCAAGGAGCTAGGACAATTTCGCGACTACTCTAACTTATAGGCTTTGACACTAGTGTATGACTATATGACGTCTAAGAGTTCATAGTGATAGGCATACCTAATTCATTATGTGTTAAAAGGACATAGTGTGGGTGCAAAATTTACAAGCAAATCATGTAAAATGCACATAAGGAATAAATGCAAACATCATGCAAAACATGATAATCATTTAGCATTTAAGATCATGAAGACATTCAATCATATCTTACGAGAACAAGTTACCATTTTGAAACACATATGTGGGATGCAAGTAATCTAGGTTCGCTAAGGAGGATCCTAATTACTACTTGTTCAAAATGAAATCCTAATGGGAGATAAAGTTCACCAATGTAAACTATCTTTAGTCAAATGTAGGAATGAAAAATTTTCAAGTTAGAGAATGAGTATGAGACTATCACTAGTGGTGCTCAATTCAGGCTAAACACGACAATTTTTACGGGTTATACCACGAACCCAACTTCTCTCTTGGAAACAATTTAACTGTTAGGTCAAATTGAATTTATAGTGCGATAGGTTCTCCAGTAGTCATTCTCATGTTATAAAAATTCAAATTCCTATATTTGCCTATCGAAGTATAGCAAAAATGATATTAGCTTATTTCGCTAATACATGGCCTAATATGACTCAACTAACCATATTTTGAAAGTCGGTTAAGAAGATGACATGTCTTACACAACTCCTAACAAAGGCAAGCAAAATGTTTTAATATCGTGTTTGAGATTTAGAGGTTATTTGGTGTAGATGGTGCATTTTATGATCTCTTGGATAACACCTTTGTTTGTTGAGTTGTTGCATGTTATTTTAACATGATTTGGTTTCCTAGAACCAAGAGATGCTCTAATGTGATACAATGTAGAATCTACTAAATCGAGAGTGTTTCAAGAATGCTCCTTTGCATATCTTGAGAAAAGAATCTAGTAAAGGTTACTTACCTCAATAGATCTTGTGAGTATTATACTTGAAATGAGACATATTGTATATTTCAACAAATATGCTTTTCTAAGAGGAAACTTATCACTCTTACGAATGCTTAGTAAAACAAGTATTTTAGTGTATGATCAATTTTACTTGTTTATGCAATGACACATGTTGTATTGGGTTATCACTCAAATCTAATATCCTATATTTGTTAAAAAAAGATGCAGTGTATTCTCTTGTAACATAACCATTCATGTTATAAAGAAAATAAGATGCATAAGATATAAGTTATCCTTTGTCAATCTTTTGATAAGAGAAATACATGTGATATTCTCTAAGATTGATGACGTACATAATAGTTAATAACATAGTATATGTGACACTTTTACTAGACATGTGATTTGAGTGTTGAGTCGTTCATGAGCAAAGTTTACATATGTTGTTTATTTGCTCGTGTTTGGTTTTTCGGAAATGACACATTTACTAATTGTATTGCAATGTAAATTACTTGTATATTTCGGATGAAACATCCAAGTTGTCAATCCTACCTAGTTGTGTATTTTATGCATCTTTTAAACATATTAGTTTAATATTTGGAACACAACCATTGGACAAGAAGACTCAATATGGCATCTTCAACACAAGTGTGAGTTATGATCCGATGCGTATTATTTTCGTCTTGAGAGGAATTCATTATTTTATAACAACCGAGTGTGATTGAGTATGTAGATTCAAGATAATATATTTCGTTATATTTTGATGTTATCTTGAAGCTAGACAAATAAAGACTCCAATTTCATGTCCATACTCGAAAACTTGTCAATTAGATTCGATGATGATATCAATCATAATTTGAACAATGAATTGATATGTACTCGTAATCTTTCTTGACCCTCACGATCACTCATTTTAAAAAGAAAGTAAAAATTTAAGGAATGTGTTCCATTTATTCTAATACTGGTTGTATGTGTGAGGTTAATGACATATTAACTTACTACTTCGAGATTGTCATTTATTTTTATGTCCGAAAAACTATTTATTATTAAGTATAATATTCTTAATTTTTGACATATCATGAGTATAAAAATAATTATCTTAACTATTTTTATACAACATACGTAAAATACTAAATGTTTAAAACATTTTGTGTGTGTGTTAGATCAATGCAAGTTTAATACATTTTCTTTTACTTAAATACTAATGTATTAATATGATCTTTTGTCTTGTTTAGACAACCCATGGTCAAGCAAGACAAAAGGATGTAATGTTTTAGAGATAATGTTACGGATTTAATGAAAATGTTAAATATTTTGAGGTGATATATTTATTACACTAAAAATTTTGGAAAAATAATTGTGTAAGACAATATCTTTCGACACACATGATCAACCAACTTAGTTTTCATTCCTAAGAAGGTTACTAAAGCATCTTAAAACTTGCAAGATGTCGAAAACACATATGCAAGAAAACTGGTCTATGCCTATATGTAATGCAAAATCAATTAAGCAACTTAGTGCAAGAAGTCTTGTCTAAGTCCTATTGACGCATAAACCGGAAAACTAATAATCAACACATAGCAACAACGCATGTAAAACGCATGTGATTATAGATATAATTAGCTCAACTAAAGATAACTATAAACACTCAAAAAATATTAACTAACAATACTAGGACACAAAGAAAAACAAATAACCACTTAGCATGACACACAAAAATACTTATCGTCATTTTGTGGATTAAGTATAACAATGTATACCCAGCTTGAATTTATTTATTTTCTTTTAAATGAATTGGTTTCCTCCTCATTTCAAAGATTTTTATCAAGTCACTTTGAAAATACAACAATGTTCAAAAGTTGAAACACCCTTTTTCATTTTGGCAAAAAATTTGCGCAAACGGCATAACAAAAAAGATCTTTTGTTTCAAATCAAGGACTCTAATATACTTTCATTTAGAACTAATTCATAAAAGTATTTTTCAAATGAAAGTAGACTCAACTTCGTTTACAATGATGGGTGACACGACTCCTACAGACTTATGGTTGATTTTATATGAATTTATGAAAATGATCCAATACTGAAAACAGACAGACAGATGCACGGTACCGTTAAATACCCCACGGTACCGTTAAATATAACGGTATCGTCCTATATTTAGTGGTACTGTGACCTGTTTCCTGATTCAGTTTATTATTTTAGTGCGGCGACTCGACGGAAAGATGTAAAATTTAATAAACTAGATACCGAACATATAAAATATATATTAAGCATCATTTCCACGTTTAGGACTAAGAAAGACATTTACGATAATACTTTTACTACAAAATAATGGTATGTCCCAAACACTCCTTTCAAAATCGCGTGACTTTACGACTCGTTCTAAAGACATGATCGGACACTTACAAACTCTATTCTTTTATTGGTTTAAGAAAACCTTCAAGCTAGTATGACAAAGTATACTTAACAACAAAACTTGTACGTATTAAGCAAGTAAATACTTTTCATATTAAATCCCCCTTCATGGGTAATTTGATACATGGATCGTACTCAATTTTGAAAACCATTTGTTTTAAAAATTTGAGCGACGTGGCTCTGGTACCAATTGTGGAAACCGGTGGGGGGGGGGGTGAATACGTTTCCATTTAAAAACTTAAAAACTTTTTGTATCAAACACCCGATCAAGTGTGACGTAATATGAAAAGTGTCAACAATGATTATACAACATCTAGAGATGGTATAAAATAAACTACAACACAAACACAATCAAACCATGACACAAACATAATCAACATAATATAAGCAACAAACAACAGAAACATAAACGCAATGCAAATATAAATATAAAGCGATAAAGACTAAAATAAAAGTAAACAGATAAGTAAAGAAGGCTCAAACCGGACACGATGATTTATAGTGGTTCGGTCACGAAGCTCCTCTTCGCCCTACTCCACTCCCCGAGTACCCAACTCGAGAGTTGCTTCACTAATCCACAAGCTCCCTTCAGGCGGAGAAAACCGTACAACGTCGCTTATCCTTATTTCTGACACTAAGCTAAATATCGAGTACTAATCTTAGCTAGTACCAATCTACCACGATCCACACGATCTACTTACGATCTACCCGATCTACCTTTGATCCACTTGATCAACACATAAGCCCACAAGCTACAAGAGATCTCCAAGATCTCAATAAGATCACAATGATGATCTACTCCCACTTGACTCAATCTACCCTTGATCTACTTGATCAATACACAAGCCCACAAGCTACAAGAGATCTCCAAGATCACAATGATCTACTCTAACTTGACTCGATCTACCCGATCTACCCTTAATCCACTTGATCAGTACACAAGCCCACAAGCTACAAGAGATCTCCAAGATCTCAACAAGATCACGATGATCTACTCTCACAAACTCTCAAAAGAAAAATGAACTTGATGTATGCAAGGATACAACAAGTATGTAACAAGTGTTACAAGTGCACTAACTATAACTACAACACTTTGTATCTTTGTGATACTATGTGTTCTTCTCTTGCACTAGTAGAGGAATGAAGGTGATCTCTTGGTTGAATGAAAGGATCACTCTTAAACAAACTAAGACTCTCTAAATGATCAAAGAAAGTGATCTAAATAAAAAGGGATTAGACCAGAGAAAACTAACTAGAAAAATCAAGTTGAAAGTGTAAAATGGTCCACTATTTATAGGCAAAGCAAAAACTAGCCGTTACGTACGGACAGTACCACTAAATACCCGACGGTACCACTAAATTTAGTGGTACCTTGGTACCGTCCCAGACAGGGACGCTCCAAATTTTGTTTTTAGTGGTGAAAGTTTATTTGGGGAAGTTTGGAGCTGATTTGGGGGGGGGGGGAATAGCTGTTGGTGATTCTAAACTTAATTTTCAAAATAAAACATTTCTTTTTAATTCAAAAATAATTTGTAAAATATATTTTTGAAAAAATGTTTTGTCACGTTAAAAATGTGAAGTTTATAACAAAAAATTTATTTATTTGATCATCCGTCAAGTTTAAATTTGTTTGTTCATACCTTGAATGATTAACGTTGGGATGAGAATCTATGACTCTGTTGAGGCATACTTGATACGTTGAGAGATGTTGATGTAAGTATGCGTTGATGATTTGTGTTTACATGTAACTTTCGCATTTTACATTATGCATTACATTTTACATGTTTGTCATTATTAAAACTGAAAAAACCGTTTAGTTTAAATATCGTAATATTTGTACTAACAAATAGAATTTGAGGCTTCCAAACACAATTATAATACTTCATTTCCCTATACATTACTCCCTCACTCAACCCCTTCTCCCACACTCCTCCTCATTTCATTTTCACATAAAAATCTGAAAATCTCTCCTCTCCTTGGTGCACTCTTGCTGCCGTACCATAGCCACACCAACACCATCACCATCAAAGTTTTTCTAAGCTCCAATCTTGTGTTACTTGGTTACTCATTCGTCCTAGTAAGTTTCCCTAATTTCTTTTGGTCGCATTCCTATGTTTTTATAGATTCTCGTTGGCTAAATAAACAACTCTTGCATGTGTGATTTTGAAGGATTGGATTAAGTTTTCATAGAAAAATAGGGTGTTAGATAGGTAGTTAGGATTGATTTTGATAGAGAATGCAAGAGTTGATTTGAGTAAATTTTGATGTAATAATCTTGATTTCAATATTGTTTTTACTATCAAATTAGTTTAGATCTATAATAAAAATCTTGAAATTCCTGGACATATTGAGTTTTTGAACTAATAAAAAGGTTGCAATGATTAAATCTTGGCATGCATGGGGTTTAGACTCATTTAATAGACATAAAGTAACTTTTGTGATTGGTCAATAAGCAGCCCAGATTTTTAGAGCAAAACACGAGTTCACCACTTTGTCCTCAGTGAGTTTTGAGCTAAACTAAAAATATGGTGACTTAGCCACATGTCTTAGGGTCCTTTAGCTGAAAGCCTTGCATCATAAAATGTCACGATAATGTTTTTGAGAAAATGTACACCGAAATGTGTCCAGAAATACATGTCTGTCTTGTAAGGGCCAATGCTCCAATAATTTGCATAACACCACCTGTTGTTCAAAACATAAAAGTTTTAGCTAAGACATGAAGAAAATGTTTCCTGATGGTTTCATGTCCGTTGGACCGGTAGATCAAAAGTTCTACTCAATTTGGTAAGCTTAATTAGATGCTGGAACTTTCTGCATTGAGACACAGGGGTAAAATAGTCATTTTACCCTAGTTTTGTAGTTCCCATTAAAGTGAGGCCATGATTTTTGAAATGTAAAGAGTCATACCTTTCAAAGAATATAAAATTCACATTTTTATCACGTACGGTTTAGAAATGGCAACCCGATTAGTGCGGTATTTTTATCAAAATTCCACCAATATTGTGTTTTAACTCATATAAGCACATATGAACATCATTTTTGACCCATGACTTGTTATAAACCTTACAACAAACTTATATTATGACTAAATAAATATAAGAGAATAAATAAAACTTAATTATAAACGTTTAATAGTGCAAATATTACGATATTTAATCTATACAGTCTCGTTTGTTTTGATTGATAACAAACTTGTAACTTGATACATAACGTTAAATGTACAAGTTACACGTAATCATATTTTGTCTCAACATACATTCAATACCTCTCGACCGCTCAAGTCCTCGTATGCTACAACACAGGTTCGTACATGTTTGTTATGTGGCATTCTGATCAAACCCCTTAACAAAACATTTAAAATGTTTAAAATACTTTTAGAGTCTTTAAGTATTTTATAGGTTTATCATTCTATTTCAAACCTCACTTTACATTTCGCATATACAAGTATTTTTACTTGTACATCATGTTTCCTAAGTTGTATTCATGTCAAAATATAATAAGTGTCACATTAGGTGTCAAAATAGGATAAGTGCCACATCAGGTGTCAAAGTGCACTTTAGGTGTCAAACTAAGAAAAATGTGTTTACGTACTTCTAAAAATGATATTAATGACATAATAACTTAAGTCCTATAATAGCATAAGTAGTTTAACATTTTTAGTAACACATAAACTAACATGGTACAACTTGTTAAAAATATATTAACTAGTTAAGTAATACATTTTACAAACAAACTTTTGTATACATTTTAATCAAAATGAAAATGTATTGTAACATCACTACATGCATCATCCTAACCTAGAGAAATCAAAGAAAATATCTTTGTAGGATACTAGTAAGATCATGTAAATATTTTGGAAAGATTTGAACAAGATTTGCAAAGATTTTGGAAGATTTTCTGTCAGGCCCCTAAGGAACCCTTTTCTATAAAGGGCGAAACCCTTTTTTTGGTTCCGTGGTCTGCTGACCTTTTTGGCTATAAAATCAGTCCATTGTGCACCCATTTCCTCACCACTTGAACACACATTCTCTCTACTATGTTTTCATACATTTAGATCAGTAGTAACATACATTAATCACCCTCATTATCATGATCATAATGCTTCTAACTTTCATTATGTTGTAAGCATACTCCCAAAATGATACTGTGAAGCAAGCTCAGAGATCTTGAGTCATCATCCACCACAAGCATACATATATGAAGATCTATCACAACAAGCTTTGGGAACTTGTGGTCTTCATCCATTGAAGGCTTCCTATCAATGGAAGTTCATTTAGATTAGTCATTCATATCAATTAAACATTTGTGCCATGGATCATCATTGTAAACGTCACTGTATCATCACAATTTATTCACCAAACTAGATTAGATGGTTTATGTGTTTGTGCCATAAAACACAAGGTTTGTTATGTTGGTCCATAAAACATAACGGGTTTGGTTGTACCCGAATAAGAACTCGACATCTAGCTTAGTGTCAGAAATATTATATAGGCGACGTCAGGTTGGTTCTACCTCGAACTAGAACCTGGTATTTACCTTTGTACAGGAAAAAGTGTAAGCGACGTTTGTAAGGTTTTCTCCGCCAAGAAGGGAGCTTGTTGATTTAGTGAAGTAACTCTCGAGTTGGGTACTCGGGGAGTAGAGTAGGGCGAAGAGGAGCTCCGTGACCGAACCATTATAAATTATCGTGTCCGGTTTGCACTTACTTTTACTTATTGCTTTACTTTTATAGTTGCACCATATTATTGTTTGTGTTGTGGCTTGATGTTTATGTTTGTGTGACAACTTGTTTTACTATATGTTTTATATTAGTCATAAGACTATAATTGGATTTTTCATATTATGGCAAGCTTGATTGGATATTTGATACAAAAGATTTAAACTTTTTTTAAATAGTAACGTATTCACCCCCCCCCTCTACATTTTAACAATTGTTATCAGAGCCTCGTGGCTCTTATTTTCAAAACAAATGGTTTTTAAAATGGAGTACGATCCATGTATCCAATTACCATTGAAGCGGAATATAATATGAAAAATATTTCGCTAATTATACTTAGAAATTTTGTAGTTAAATGTTGCTTTGTATACAAGCTTGAATGTATCCTTGAAAAATAAAAGAAAATATTTCTTAAAAGAATTTGTAAGTGTCAAATTATTCGCTTTGAGCAAATTTACGAAAAATATGGTTTTAAAAGGAGTGTTTGAGATAACTACAAATTTAGTTGAAAAATCATCTTCGTAAATGATTAGATATGTTACATAAGTAGAAATGATGTTAAAATAGGTGTATTATATGTTTACTATCAAATCTAGTAAGACCTACACATTCTCGCTATGCGAAAATAAATGTTTTTAGCATTCTGTGACATTTTGTCTCAGAGAGACACGGATCAGACGGAACCTTGTAAAGGGTTCCTTACCCTTTGGAGAAGGGATCCTTGGTCTGCACAATATGCAATTTTTGCCAACTTCAAAAATTTATAACTAATTAACCGTAAGTCCGTAGGAGTCGTGCCACCTATCAATTTAAAGAGAATTGAGTATACTTTTATTTAAAAATACTCTCATGGCCTGAGTCTAATTTTAAATGAGTAAAATAAACCAAATGCTTCAGCATGTCAAAAATATTAAGTTTTATTTTGACATAGAAACTCAAACTTTTGAGTCGGGCAATTTAAGTTGGTATCCTTTGAACATTGATATAATTTATTTTGAAACAAAAGAATTTGATGATATTTATATATATAAAGGAAACTAATTAAGCTTGGTATACATCATCATATTTAAATGCAAAGTGACGAAAAGTATCTTTCTTTTTATGCTATGCTAAATGACTACTTGTTTTAGTTTATGTTGGTTGCATATATGTTACTTACTTATTGCAAATTGTTGTTTATACTTGTTTGTTTGTATAACATAAGTATCAATCTTGCCTTGTGTTAGGATTTATTAAAAGTGATGGTCATTATTGTTGTAATATTTATAATTAAGTGTGTCGTTGTATGAATTAGTTTATGTAAATTAGGGCTTGGACTTAAACCTATAGATTAAATGTTATGAGCATTAGTCCATGTAATAGGCCCAAGTTTAGTCCAAGCCCACCCAACTCATGAAATGTATAAATACCACCTTCCATCCTCATTTGGAAGGTTGGTGCTCTCAGGTTATCATTAGTCATTCTAGGTTTGTATCAAGAACAAGTGTGTGATTAATATAGTTTCTATTCAAGTTCCACTCTTATTCTTTGATCTAATCTAGTGATATAGTTGTAGGTTAGGATTGATAATAGGCTTTAACAAGTGGTATCAAGAGCAAAAAAAAAAGATCAAGGAATTTTTTTGGGAGTCGTTACTGTTCACCAGAAACCCTAATCGAGTTTCTTGTCACTTGATTGAGTTTCTCACTAATATCATCGAGTTTCTGTCACTTGCTTTCGAGTTAGAAAGTTGGTGGCTAGAAGGATACTAGAGTTTCTCTAACTTGATCGAGTTTCTAGTCAAGTTTCAATCAGCTTGATCGAGTTTCTGAATCACCTAATCGAGTTACTGAAGACATAGTCGAGTTTCTGTCTCACTTGATCGAGTTTCTAAGAACCTAGTCGAGTTTCTGCATACATTGATCGAGCTTCTGAGAACATAGTCGAGTTTTTGCATAACTTGATCGAGTTTCTGGATAAAATAGTCGAGTTTCTGGACTAACATAGTCGAGTTTCTGTGGTTATAATCAAGTTTCTTCATCATGTTTCTTCATCAAGTTTCTTAATCAAGTTTCTTCATCAAGTTTCTTCATCAAGTTTCTTCATCAAGTTTCTTCATCAAGTTTCTTCATCAAGTTTCTTAAGTACTCATCAAGTTTCTCAAGTTTTCTCAAGTTTCTGAAATTTGCTCAAGTTTCTCAAGTTAGATCAAGTTTCTGAAGTTTGCTCAAGTTTCTCAAGTTTGTGAACAGTAACCAACCCACTCCTAGTTCTTTAACCGATCCAACGTCATCTTAACGATACAACTTTATCAATGGCTACTCAACAAGACATCCATGCAGCTAGTGCTGAAAACCGTCCTCAAATGCTAGAAAAAGGTGGTTATCTTCCATGGACAAGCCGTATGATCCGATACATCAAAACCAAACCTAATGGTCAAGGTAGACTCTTGCTTAACTCCATCCAAAAAGGACCATTCAAGCCTCGTCAGATTCAAGAACCGGGTAATCCAAATGCAACACCTCCCGTTCCACCATCCTTTCGTGATAAAAAAAAAGAGGAATACACAGCAAAGGATTGGAAACAAATAGAAGCTGATGACTTGGCAACGCACTTCATCCAACTTGGTTTACCACGAGAAATATTTTGTGCTGTGGACAGTTGTGAAACTGCTTATGATATGTGGGAACGAGTTAGAAGGCTTTGTCATGGCACTGAAATTGGTCAGCAAGACATTGAAAACAAGCTTCTAACTGAATGGGAGAAATTCACATCCACTCCAGCTGAACCAATTAAATCTTACTACACAAGGTTTTGCACTCTCATGAATGAGCTCATCAGGAACAAGTTGACACCAAGGCCAATTGTACAAAACATCAAGTTCATCAACAACCTACCAGAGGAATGGGGACGATATGTCACAATCGTTAACCAAACAAAGAACCTTCATGAGGTGAACTATGATCAGCTCTATGACTTTTTGAAACAAAACCAGAAAGAGGCAGATGAAGTTAGGAAAAGAAGCTAGCCAAACAACATGATCCTCTAGCATTGATTGCTCAAGCACCAACACCTACAACAGTGAATACACAACCATCATCATCAACTTCCACTCAGAACTACATGCAACAACAATATGTTAGGAATATGAATAGTCAGTTGAAGACTCGGTCACCCCGAGTACTTATTAGCACATCATAGCTCGTAGGATAACTAGTAATATTAGTAGTAGCTTAGTTATTATTATTAGTATTGTGGAGTGGGTCGGGTCTTTACCCACTGTCAGCTCGCTCTACAGCCCACTAGGGGCATATTATGTAAGATCTATAAATACCCTTTCCCACACAAGGGAAAGGGTAGAACTGTTGGAGTATGCTCGTGTCATAATCACTAATTATATGGCTAGACATATGTGAGCCTATGGGGTCACACACTTATACACAGAGACACCATTTTATAGATTGTATTTATCGTATTTACAATATATAAACGACTACGTAACTCAAGATCAATAACGGGCCATTAAATACTAAGTTAGACTTAGTGTTTTAGGACCGGGCCAACAACGGGCAAGCCCATTGTGGGCCCTTAATGTGGCCGGCCATATGGAAGGATCAAAGAGGATAATGGAGCTAGTTAAGGGGCCTAAATGTAAGATAATAATTGATAAGATCAAAGTGATTTGATCAAATCAATGATTAAATACAATTAAAGGCTAATTGAAACTCTCTCCTCCTTTCTCTCCCTCCCTTACCCACGGCACAAACACAACCCTCTTAGGGTTTTGTGTTTTTGATCTTTTCTTGATATTATCTATTGTAGGTTATAGCAAGAATCATTGTTACGGGGTTTAGACTAGCATCGGGTGGTGATCAAGGACGTGTAGTGTGGACATATCATAGAGTTGATCTATTTTGATCACTTGGGTTTCATATTGTGGTCGACACATTGGTTTTGTTGGTGACTCCCGGATCACGCTACAAAGGTATAAATTATGTGTTTATTTATTTGATTGATCATATGGCACTATGGATCCTTGTATGGTGATGTTCTTCCGCTGAGTTTTATATTAATTAATTGTTAATTCATGTTTACATCACCTATAGTGGTATCACGAGCCATCATATGTTGTCGTATGATCATCTTGTATGCGTAAAAATGGCTAAAAACGTTGTTTTTTAATGGATTTAAAAGTGTGATTTTAAAACAGCCCCTAGGGCTTGAATATTCTGAATATGTTGACTTTATTAAGGTCTTAAGATCTGGACTTTTTGATCCTATGGCCATTTGTTATGTATACGTTGTTTGTTTACTTGATCGGTACCCGTAAAATGGCCTAAAAACGCGGTTTTTGGAAGATTTTTAACCCGATTTCAAATCAGCCCATGAGGCTTATTTTTCTGTGCTAAAATGGTGTTAAGAAGGTCCTAACATCAGTGGGGTTTGAGTCTTTGGCCATTTGTCACGCGTACCATTCGGGGTTTTAATTCTTGTTAATTATTTCTTCGATTCGTTGGCTAACAATTTAATTCTTGTTATTTATTTTGTTTTCCATGGCAAATACATGCATGTTTGTCCATGAAGTTAGCCAACACCATGTAATAATCTTTATTTGAATGTATTATTATGTGTTCATATGCAAAGCCGATGAAAACCTAGACCACTTGTGCGTTGTGATTGTGATTGTTGGTTGCATTTTTTGTTTTGGGGTTTTGCCATTGTTTCGGCACTTTTGTAATGTATTTCAATTTTGGTTTTGCCAATGTTTGGGCATTTTACAGTAGATACAAAGTAGATTAGTTGTATTTTACTTTATATGTATTGTAAACAAGAACTTGGAAGCAAATGGCGAAAGATTGAAGAGTTGTAGACTGAAAGTTGCTGCTGGACACCTGTTGGGAAAACGTGATTACCTGCTGATTGGTAAGGTATTTTTTTCTAAAAGTTTTGGTGCAGGTCCACAAGACATAGGGCTACAACTTTGTCAACTGGGCCGAATCATGAGGAGGTGATCTTCCTGGGCATTTGGGCCTTGTAAAACAGAAAAACTGGGCTGACAGAAACTGAAGTTCATGTGCATTATGGGCTTTTTACTTGCTCATGATTGTCTTGGAGCAAGTGGGAGCCCTCCATGTGGTTGTGATATATGTCCCTAGTTAACTCTTGGTTCTTGTGATGGCTCACAAGACCAATCATAGGATTTTCATCGGTTGAGGCTTTGCATATTGTGGTTGTATGTTTGTTTGGTTGTTTTTTGTATGGTTGTGACTACATGAAAAACGAAAATTGTTTTCATAAAACTTAAAACGAAACATAAACCATTTTGAACTAAGTCTTATGATTTAGTTTAACTAAGTTTAAATATGATTTGAAACTTAAAATCATTGTTTTCCTAAATAACACTTAAACTAGTTAAGTTGTTTATTTATTTATTTATTGTATTGTCCAAACTTAATAATCCACTTAGGATTTATATTAGTCTTGAAAATGGACAACTTGACACACATAAATTAAAACAATGATTAGACTTAAGTTAAGAAATGTTTTTAACTTGTGCTACAAAGAATGAATGCATGCTTCTTTCGTACACGTTTTTTATTCACATCAAAATATTTTACCCGCCAAAATTTAAGTCGTGCCGTCCAATTTTGAGGACACTTGCAATTACTTTTTGCCTATGCGTGGGACCTAGGTTGAATTGTAACCCAAGGTGACTATTCTCTATGCGTGAGACCTAGATATATTATCACACGTTTTCAAATTGGATGACTTAATCGAGTTAAGCGGTTAGACCTTGACCCGAGGCAAAGATGGGACTAAACATGCCTACATGACACTAGTTGTTTGACACTAGATGCCATGAGTCCCATAAGGATCTAAGAGTTGTACATGTAATACAATTGGTGATCGTCGCCTACCAATTGAATCTACTATTGCTAGCAGATCAACTGATGTAATAGTAGAAGCACAATGTGGATCTTAGCCTTTTCGTAAATTAATTGTTTTATATTATAAACATGGGGTAGTTAATTTATAAAAGGATAATTATCGAAAATACTAAAAATGAACTTTGTAAATTCAATTAATGAATTAATGCAACTCAACCGTAAATGAAAGTTTGTTCTTTTCTTGTTAAAAGTACGAACTGAGTCGCTCTTTCCTTGTAAGAAAGAGATTTGTTCCAATCCTTTTTCTTTATGAGGAAAAGCCAGAATAGGAATATTTGTATTTCCCTAATTCTAATTATAACTCAAAGAACACCTACTCTAGAAATCGTGATGTCTTGTAAAAGACAAAACGGTTAAGTATGGTTACACATCTTATTCTTTCAAGATTGTTTTATAACCCTAGTTTCGGTTTTGAAACATTGATGAAATATAAGATATTTGGATAACTAGAGAACACGTTTTCTATAGCTACCAAAATAAAATGAGTTTAAATAATTAGAAGATGGAAGTCAATAAACCGCAAAGAGGTAAAGACAATTACTAGCATGATTACCTAGCAGTTTGTCTTCACCCAATAAATCTACTGTGGTACTACATACCCTTGTGGTATAGTAGACCAAGTATGGAGGAAATGCATGCCTATTTTCAAGTTAAAATAGCAATGATGGCTAGCCCATCATCTATATGTTAGAACTTGATGCACTGCCTTGAATACCTAAGTACATGTTTACTAGTCAAAGTGACTCACATTAGCGATAATGTGTAGATATTCAATGAAAGAAGGAAAGTATCTAATCGCCGCTCACTCTCCACTGGTGACGAAACACATGTAATGTTGTCTAATCCAGTGGGAGCTACGTGATTATATTACTGGTGAAGAAACACATGTAATGTTGTCTAATCCAGTGGGAGCTGTAAGCTTTATTACCTTGCAAGTTGCCCATCTTATTTCCAGATTGTCTTGAAATAAAACATTACCTTCCACATGTTAAGCGTCATAGTTTATATAAGAACCATTGCATAAATGTTATGAGATAACTTGTCGCGTTTCTGATGTTGCTTCCTGAAATGTTATCTATAAAATCATTATGCATGATTCATTATTAAAACGATAAAGTTCTACATATCTATATTTTGATTTTGACTAAAAATCATATGTTATCTTAGACATTGTCATATTGTTCATACAAACACACGAGCGTAGTGGTGCTTGTATACTCTCATGATGTTGTGCCGTGCACAAGTGGGAGAAATCTTAATTGTGTGCAAGGTACAACATATAACAATATGACTAATGGTTTTTCTTGACTGCAAGGTAAGAAACCAAGATTCTACTAGGACTTCTACACATAAAATGTATGTTGCCCTAATTAGAACAAATATCTAGATAACATGAAAAGCTACTTCAACATATTCACTGAATTGTTTAGTAAATATGATTATGTTTTCTTGTAAAGTCATAATCATGAAGTATGAAATTAACTTGAATTTACTATTGAGGCCATGTGTCGGCACTCGTAATTACTTTAGTTAAATATGTTTAGGTCTCTTGTAAAGACACAAACATAACTTCCGTTAATTGTTGAAAGACTTATAACGTAAAGTAAGACGTTGATTTATTATGTCTTCTTGTTAAGACATGTACACTTACGACGTATAATATTAAATGTTTATGTTTTATAGTCAAAACATGCACATGATGTAAAGTATGCAGTAGGCTAAAATTACTATTGATGTCATCTGGTTTGACTTGGTTGGCAGATATGTAAGCCAAAAAGTATAAGTTCATCTAATGAGTTGTGTGATAGTCTCACAACATCAGTCCTCATGGAATACCACAACTTTATGGTATGTCCATCATGGAAAATCAAACACTATTGATATTGTTTGATCTTTGATGACTTAAACAGTTTTTTACCTCCAAAACTATCAAGGTTAGAAATTGGATGTGCCATGTGTACACTCAATATGATTCCAACCCAGAAGGAGTTTAAGACACCATTGTATTATGGCATGGGATGAATCTCATTAAGTCTTAATTGAAGTTCTGAATTTGTTAACTACCTAAGAGTAAGTAATTAACAAACTAGAGTCAAGAACTAACGATGTATTTTGGATGTCCCACTCGAAAACAATTTATTGTTACTCAAGATGCTGAGTATCTGGAGATTAGTCTCTACATTAAAAAAAAAGCAAGTGGGAGCACCTTTAGACCTTGAAGTTATTCAAGAACTAAATACACAACCTTCTGAGTACATTTGCTAATGTCACACTAAGGTTGAACATGCATATGTTAAACCATAGATTGATATCTCTCATTCATAAATCTGCAAGGATACCTCTTGCACCTGAATGATATAGTTTTTATATCAATGCTGACGAACATAAGTTAGAGGATCATGGTGAACCTGCTAACTACTGAGATGCACTATCAGATATTGTATCTGATGAGTAGCTCAAAACTATGAATGTTAAGATGCAGTCCTTGAAAGACAATCACTCATGGAGTTTCATTGATCTCTTACCAATCAGTTAGACTGTGAGGTTAAGAATGAGTTTCTTGATAAGAAGACTCAAAAGGGAAAACTTGTACACACATTTAATGCACGACTAGTAAAAGGAGTTTACTCGTACTCAAGAAATTGACTATGAATAAATCTTTCTACCTAGAAACATTAAATGCATAAAGATGATTAATAGTCATACCTATTTTCATGTAAATGAAACATGACAATAGGATATCAAAACACTTTTCTTGTTGATTACCTTTGCGAGGACGATGAGTAATCAAAAGGGTTTATGAATCCATATAATCTTTATTAAGTGTACAAGATAAAAGAATCCATGTGTGGATTAGATCATGCATCTAGGAGCAAAGATCTTAAGTTAATTATAAAATCATTAATTTGATTTTGATTAATAAGATTACTCCTAAGTACACTGAGAGCAAGTTGGAGCACTGTATTTATTTTCTTAAATCTCATATGTCATTAACATATTAGAAACAATATTCCATCTAAGCTAGACTTTAATCCTTAGCTTGGAATGAAGTTTCTCTTGAGGGATTCATAAAATAAGACATACAACCTTGTTATGTATATGTTTATTAGAATAAACATAAGCGGTTATTAAGTCTAAACATAATATGACACGTTATTGAGGGGAGTCTCAATGATCAATCTCACTTGATGAGATTGAACACATGAGTGGAAATCTTAAGTTCGACTAAAGGATTCATCACGTAAGTCGTATTACGCATTGGGCTATATTTATCATTTGCATGAATGCAAAGATGAGTTGATAACAACAAATATCTAAGTGAACGTCACTAGATAATTGTTAAACGAACATTATAATGGACCTACGAAGGACCACAGATATGTTCAAACGTTTACGGATATTTGAGGAACTCTGTTTTGTTTGCATACGCTGATGCTTATTTAACTGAGATGATACTCAACCATAGTCGTTGTAGGATGTCATCATGAATGATGACATTGCTGACTAGATGTGCTCGACTGAGAGCATTAATGCGTTATACATTAAAAGAATAAGAATACTTTATAGTTTGAGAAACTATTCAGATGACTGTCTAAAGTAGGTGTCTTGCTAGCTTCAAACACCTATGGAATGTATTGTTGCAACACTCGTCTTGTACTTGAATGCACACATACAAAGGACAATCATCATTCAAACCTTTCATGAATTTTGAAAGAAGTATTCTCAAAGTTTACTCAGATGACTACTTGTTTCCTTGTACAAAATGATTCGATCATGGTGGGAACATCGGATTCCGACCTATGAGTAGTCTTATGCATATCTGTTTTTAGTATTTGGATAATGGAATTGTAAGCAGTCGTATTATATAATGAATTGATATACCTGGTATGATCGTCTTCATTTATACTACTGTGTTCTATATTTGCATGTTTAATCCATGAATAATTTATTTATTCTAAAATTATCCATTGTCGGTTGACGATACGGGAGTATCATCAAATTAAGACAAATGTGAGCGTGTTGGTGATTTATTTGCCACACTCACATGTTGTTCATTGTGATGAACATTGGATTGACCCAACCTACGAGTATTCACTACATGGATCGTCGTCAATAGTGAATCTCGCAAGAGGTTATGTCTCTTATCCTTAGACTTGAGATGCAAGCAGGTTTTGCATGTGTGGAATTTCATTCCTTGATATGGTTAAACGCTATCCTGAATAAGGTAGTTATAAAAACCATTATCAGGAGTGATATGAAGCATGTGAATGACACGTGTAGTCAAAACAGGATTTGTTCCTCCACTTGTTTTGGAGTTAGATACTATTGGGCCCCTCGATGAATTGAACAGATGTTTGTATGGCCGTACCCAAATGAGATTAAGATGAATCTTAATTCACTTGGTAATCTAGTTCAATATCTATATCGAGAAACATAATAGTTGAACTATTAGAATGACTTTTGATCCATGTTTAATATTCAACAAGGTGTCTGCAACAAAAGGATAGATGACATGTAAACCATCTGAAATGAGACGTTTAAGAAACTACCCTCACATATTTCTAGGGGCTTTGGCGTGTTGCTAGACGCTAACCATTGCTTGTACAATTACTTGATCATTATGACGTCGCAAGTGGGAGCTGTTGGAGTATGCTCGTGTCATAATCACTAATTATATGGCTAGACATATGTGAGCCTATGGGGTCACACACTTATACACAGAGACACCATTTTATAGATTGTATTTATCGTATTTACAATATATAAATGACTACGTAACTCAAGATCAATAACGGGCCATTAAATACTAAGTTAGACTTAGTGTTTTAGGACCGGGCCAACAACGGGCAAGCCCATTGTGGGCCCTTAATGTGGCCGGCCATATGGAAGGATCAAAGAGGATAATGGAGCTAGTTAAGGGGCCTAAATGTAAGATAATAATTGATAAGATCAAAGTGATTTGATCAAATCAATGATTAAATACAATTAAAGGCTAATTGAAACTCTCTCCTCCTTTCTCTCCCTCCCTTACCCACGGCACAAACACAACCCTCTTAGGGTTTTGTGTTTTTGATCTTTTCTTGATATTATCTATTGTAGGTTATAGCAAGAATCATTGTTACGGGGTTTAGACTAGCATCGGGTGGTGATCAAGGACGTGTAGTGTGGACATATCATAGAGTTGATCTATTTTGATCACTTGGGTTTCATATTGTGGTCGACACATTGGTTTTGTTGGTGACTCCCGGATCACGCTACAAAGGTATAAATTATGTGTTTATTTATTTGATTGATCATATGGCACTATGGATCCTTGTATGGTGATGCTCTTCCGCTGCGTTTTATATTAATTAATTGTTAGTTCATGTTTACATCACCTATAAGAACTTCTCATTATTTTCAATCTAATACACACATCTTTCTCTCTCTAAAGTTCCCACTTTCTCTCTCTACACTTCTTATATCATTCGATCCATATAAGCTCTAATCTTGTGTTTATTTGTTAGTGAATATCCTACAATTGGTATCAAGAGCCATAGTTAGGTTCACATAAGGGTATACTCACTGATTCGTGGTGATTTAGGGCATATTTGGTTCGAATAGTTTATCTCTTAAATATCCATTTTGTGCTTTGGTTTGTTGGTAAAAAGTGTTAGATCTTGTACTTTCTAGCTTAGGGATAGTATAAGAGTAGTGTTTGGTGCTTGGAATCACAGATTTAGGCTTTGTGTGGTGATTTTTGGGTGAATCGTGTGTTGGTGAAAAAAGTATTCATCGGTGGGGTTTGTCTCTCGGAGTTAAATTCTAAGTTGCGGTTTGTTTATTTTTGTACAAGTAAAAGGTGCGGTTTGTGTTACCTTGAAGAAGCGGTTTGTCCTATTACCGGATTTGGCAATAAATGACAAAACGCTTAGAAAGCGACGTGTTTGGCAGTTTGTGTTGTGCGGTTTGTGTCATGCGGTCTGTCTAAGACAGTGACAGCTTTGTCTTCTTGTGACTTGCGGCTTGTCTCTTGCTGCTTGTATCCTCAAAGTTGCGGTTTGTCTGTGCGGTTTGTGTTGTGCGGTTTGTCTGTGCGGTTTGTTCTATTTGTTGCTGTTTGTGTCTTGCGGCTTGTATCCACAGAGGTGCTATTTGTCCGTTGCGGTTTGTGTCCTTGAGTTGCGGCTTGTCTCTTGCAGTTTGTATCCTCAAGGTTGCTATTTGCCCATTGCGGTTTGTGTCTTGGTGATTTTAGAAATTCCCACGAAAGATTCGATTTCTCGGTTAAATCACAAGATCAGTAAAATCCCGTATTTATTATGGCCACCATATCAAACACCGCATCAGATGATATTCAAGCAGCAGGGTCTGATACTCGTCCACCTATGTTAGATAGGACGGACTATGAGTCTTGGGCACAACGAATTCGACTTTACTGCTTGGGAAAAGAAAATGGAGCAAACATCCTTAAGTCCATTGATGAAGGACCATTTCAGATGGGTACCACTAGAGATGCTGTTACTACTGGTGAAGATGGCACAGTCACATTTTGAATTGACAGACCCCGCGAGTACAATGATCTTAATAAAGAAGAAAAGAAAAGGTATGATGCTGATATTAGAGCTTCAAACATTGTCATTCAAGAACTGCCAAAGGATGTCTACAAACTCATCAATTTCAACACTAAAGCTAAAGCTGTGTGGGACAATGTTAAGATGTTGTTAGCTGGGTCAGAACTCACAAAGGAAGACCGTGAATCACAGCTGTATGATGAGTTCGAGCATTTCAAAATGAACCCAGGAGAGAATATCACAGACTACTATGTGAGATTTCTTAAGTTGGTGAATGATATGAGGATGATCAGAATGACTATGCCCAACATCCAACTAAACTCAAAGTTTGTGAACAACATGACTCCTGAATGGGACAGATTTGTTACTGCTGTCAAACTCAACAAAGGTTTAAGGGATACCAACTATGAACAGCTGTATGCCTACCTGCAACAACATGAGAAGCATGCTGCCTACGATCGGGTGCTGAGAGAAAAGTTAAATCCTTCAACTCCAAATGATCCACTGGATTTTATGACAAATGTTCTACCAACAACCCAATCATCATCCAACCCAAGCTATCATCAACTTCACTCACCAGTACCTGCTATGAATTCTTAACTTGACTCAGGCTACTCTCAGACCGACAAAATGATTGACAACCTCACCAATCAAGTATCATTACTGGTTCAATAGTATAAAACATCACTCCCTCAGACCAACAATCAGTTAAGGAATTCTTCCAACCCACGCAATCTAGCAATGGTGGAGGATGGGAAAATTGTGGTTCAGAATGTGCAAGGGAGAGCTGGAAGAAACAGGGGTCGAGGTTATGTGCAAAATAGAGCCGGGAATGCCAATTAGGGGCAAGGGAAACAGATCAAGTGTTATAATTGTGGGGGGCTAGGACATATTGCCAGAAACTGCAATCAACCTAAACGTCCTCAGAACTCAGATTACTTCAAAGACAAGATGCTGTTAATGCAAGCTCAAGAGAATGGAGCTGTATTGGATGAGGAAGAGTTATTGTTCTTGGCTGGTGATGGGGGAAATACGTTTGATGAAGATGTGGATGAGCAACCAGTTCAGGATCTAGCTCTTAACGACCCCAACATCTTCAAAGCGGATGATTGTGATGCATTTGACTCAGATGTAGATGATGAACCTACTGCTCAAACCATCTTCATGGCCAACTTGTCTTCCTTGGCTTCATCACCTCGACAAGCTGGTTCCTCTAGTGCATCTGTGATATCTGAGGTACTAAAAATTTATGACACATATGATATAGTTGATGGACAAAAGAATCCCAAAGAAGTACAACAGGCAGATGTTTCTGATTCAAATAATGTTGACATGGAAAATAGCAATATTATTTCATATGAGCAGTATTTGAATCACAACAACTTGCCTGATGTACCAAATGGTGAATCTTCTGTAAATAATAATGCTTGTGTTATAAGTAATGTGTGTGCCTTAGATAATGCGTGTAACATAGATAATGCATGTGAGTGCCATGAGAACAACTTGCCTGTCCCTGATGATAACTTGATCACTAGACTAAACATTTATAAAGAACAAGTGGCTATGTATGAACAGCGTGCTAAGTTTGAACTTAATAAACGCGAGCAGAAATTAGAAGGACAAATGAGTACACTTATTAAAGAGTCTAGAGTAAGAGAAGAAACATTAAAACAAGAGTTGAATTCTTTGAAAAATCAGCTAGAACAGTCTGTCAAACAGAAACAGGAAGTACAAAATTGTATAACTACACTTAAGCTAGAATTCAAAGAAAAAGAAAAGGAACTCTTAAATGATTTTTCTAGACTCAAAACCTTAAAGAATAAGCTTGAGGATAAGTTGTACACACAAGACCAAACGAGACAGACTGCCCAAATGATGTATAAGCACAGAAAGTTAAGTGACAAGCATAGTGAAAGCAATGTAGGTGAATCTAAAATAGCTATTCATGAGATTGCTAAGGTAGCCCAACCTGCATTAAATGATTCCAATGTGATGTTTATGCCTAATCATGACCTGCCTGAGCATATCTACACTAAAGAGGAGGATGAGATAAGTGAGAGAACAAGGGAAAGAATGAATGAGAAAATGAGGGATCTCGAGTGCATAGCCAGACGAATAATAGTCAAGCCCCATGACTATAGTGAGGAAAATCGTTTGATTGTGTTTGCTCCTCAAAAGAAGTTAACACCTGAATAGATATTCTGGAAACAAGATAATGAAAAACTTAAGGAAGAAAAACTTAAGGCCAACACCCCTCTCATTAGAAAAGTTGTGTCCATAACGGTGTATCCTCCCAATACACCTAGGAATTTGGTGCCTTTGTCTCTTCCCACTGATTGCAAAACCTTAATTAGCTTATATGTGCTTTGGCAACTGTTTGCTGATTTCGATAAAACATGTAAGAAGAGAATCACACCAACCGGCATTACTGAGGGGGAAAGGTGTTTTGAACATGCAAAAAGGTGTTACTTAACTGAGGTCATGCCATTCTTTAAACTACTTAAAGAACATTTTGAAGGGTTGCAAACTGCCCTTAACACAGAAATAAAAGAAATGAAAGTAGTGTTTAAAGACATGGAAAATGAGGTGAATGAATATGCAATAGAACTTAAGAGTCGTGAGATTGAAAGAAAAAACATACTCATCACTAATGACAACTTGATTGCTAAATGTATTGCACAAGATATATTTTACACTGCTACTGATTCTGCATTGTCTGCTTGTCAATTTCATGAGTATGCTATTGCGTTAAATGTCACCCAGAATTGTGTTGTTGAGCTTGAGGGGGAGAATTTAAAATTGCTTGAAAAAATTCAAAATGATGACCATGATAATATGGTTAAACGTTTTTCAAAACTAGAAGTTGATTATCTAAATTTGCAAATGAAACATCAACATTTAAATGAAAAACACAAAATATCAAATGACAAGACATCCTTGGATGCTCTTGAATTTGATACTTATTTTGAATTAAGCAAACGAGATGAGAAAATTCAAGCTCACACGAACACTATTCGACTGCTGAGGGCCCAAATTGCCCAATTGAAATCCAACAAGTGTGATGAGTATGGCTCCAATAAACCTCTGCCTTTAGATTCTCAGTATTTTCAATATCAAAACACCATAAATAAGTTACATCATGAAAATGAGTGTTTTCGAGAAGAAAATTCTAAAATCAAACAACATTTCAAAGAGTTATATGATTCTATTAAAGTTACAAGAAGCAATCACAATGATCAAATAACCTCTTTGACAAATGAAATTGAGAATCTTAAGGCTCAGGTGAAAGGTAAAATGCCATGCACCACTTGTAATTGTGATGCACCAAAGGCTACTGCTAGTAAAAAGTATGATGTTGATGTTGGGCGTATTCCATTTAACCTAAGAAATAATAGCTTTGCCCATCAAACATATCTCGATCATCTTAGAGAGGGCCTTGACACATTTCGTAAGGTAGTTGAAGAGGATAGAACTGAAAAGCCACTTGATAGGGCAGTTGTTTATGCCTGCAAACTCACGAAAAGGATTCAGGAAAACTTAGAATACGCCATAGGCTCAGTTCCTAAGTTTAACAACCATAGAGATAGATTTGATGCATCATCATCCACTGTTAAGAACAAGCATGTGGCCTTTGATTTACCATGTACAACATCAGAACCCAGCACATCAAAATCAGGAAAACATGTGTTAGTGAAACAAACTAATGTTCCTATCGTTAATTCTACAGGAGTGAAAAGTGACACCCAAGCTAGCGGGTCAAAGCCTAAAGGCAATACAAAGAATGATAGGACTGCGCCAGCTAAGAGTGATCACAAGAAGAGTGTAGAAGCCCAACCTAGGAACAATAAGTTTGCAAAGACTAGATTGAATCGTGTTGATTCTAGTATTAAAAGTACTGTAATTAATTCGAATTCTAATGCGGTCTGTAAAACATGTGACAAATGCTTAATTTTTGCTAATCATGATGAATTTGTTGTGTCATTTCTGATGTCTCATGCACCACCCCATGTTAATTATGTTAGAAAAACTGAAAGAAGTAAGAAAGTTTGGAAGGCAACAGGAAAAACTTTTGCAAATGTTGGGTATCAATGGAGACCCACTGGAAAGAAATTTGCTTTAGGAAATAAACATCCATTACCTAAGGTGAATAAACATAAGAATGTAAAAGTTAAGGAATGGAGACCAACAGGTCGAATTTTGCCCTTAGGATCACAATGCCTTCATCATAAGTCATCTGCTGAACCTAGGGTAGATTCCACTATAGTAACCTCAGTGATTGATACTTCTGTTGCTCCTGAATTTGTGTGTGCTAACCAAACGGACCCCAACTGCACGTGAGGATCCACATATTTCAGTTATCCATCATTATCTGTCTTCAAATGCAGGTCGTACAAATCATCCTTTCGTATTTGGACTCAGGCTGCTCTAAACATATGACTGGGGATCGCTCACGGCTCAAGAACTTCGTGAAAAAGTTTATCGGGACAGTTAGATTCGGGAACGACCACTTTGGTGCGATTATGGGTTATGGAGATTATGTGTTCGGTGACAGTGTAATCTCAAGGGTATATTATGTGGAAGGATTAGGGCACAATCTGTTTTCTGTGGGTCAATTTTGTGATTCAGATCTGGAAGTGGCTTTCAGAAAACATACATGTTTCGTCAGAGAATTGGATGGTATAGATCTCCTCAAGGGCAGTCGGGGCACCAATCTATACACCATATCGATTGAAGAAATGTTGAAGTCCTCTCCCATATGCTTGCTTTCAAAAGCCTCTAAAACAAAATCATGGCTGTGGCATCGTCGTTTGAACCACTTGAACTTCGGTACCATAAATAATCTTTCCCGTAAAGATCTTGTTAGAGGGATGCCCAGACTAAAATATGAGAAAGATCATCTCTGCTCTGCATGTCAACTGGGCGAAAAGCAAGAAACAAACCCACAAGCCTAAAACCATTAACACCAACTTGGAAGTTCTTCATACCCTCCACATGACTTGTGCGGTCCAATGAGAATACAAACCATAAATGGAAAGAAATATGTTCTGGTGATAGTAGATGATTATTCTCGGTTCACATGGGTAAAGTTTTTGAGAACCAAGGACGAAACTCCAGAGGTTATCATTAAACTGATAAAACAGCTGCAAGTAAGGCTCGATAAAACTGTCAGAATCATCCGCACTGATAATGGTACTGAGTTTGTTAACCAACAACTCCGTAATTTCTATGAAAGTATTGGCATCACGCATCAGAAAAGTATCCCTCGCACTCCTCAATAGAACGGAGTTGTTGAACGAAGGAACCGTACTCTGGTGGAAGCTGCAAGAACCATGCTTATATTTTCAAAGGCACCGATGTTTCTCTGGGCAGAGGCTATTGCAACAACGTGTTACACCCAAAACCGATCTCTAATTCATCCCGTTCATGAAAAGACTCCATTCGAGTTAATTCATAACAAGAAACCAGATCTTTCCTTTCTCCGTGTGTTTGGCGCACTTTGCTATCCTACTAATGATAGTCAAGACTTAGGAAAGTTAAGAGCTAAAGCAGACGTAGGTATTTTTGTTGGATACGCACCAGACAGTAAAGGGTATAGAATCTATAATAAGAGAACCCGTAAAATCATGGAAACCATTCATGTCACGTTCGATGAGCTGAGTGAGCAACCTGCTTCAGGACAAATTAGTTCTAGACCCAATCTTAAATTTTTGACACCTGGACCCATTAGTTCAGGACTTGTACAAAATTCCACGCCTGCGGATTCTTATGTACCACCTACATGTGAGGAGTTGAAGAAGTTATTTGATCCTATGTTTAATGAATACTTTGAGCCAACGAATGGAACCATCCCAAGTGCACCAGCTGTACTTCCTATGGCTGAGGCTCAAGGTCCGCAAGGTACAGAAGGCCCAACAGCTTCAGTATCAGTCAGTCTCAATGCTCCAGCTGCTAGTCAATCGCCTTCATCATCAAACACTCAATCCTCTCCAGTACTTCAAGAATCTGCAGATAACCATTCTTTGGAAGTTAATCATTTTGCTCCTGTTGATGAGGTTCCTTTTGAAAACATATTTGCTCCTGAACATTCATTAGACACATCTTCTCTTGAAGAACACAGCATTGCTACATCAGTTCAAAACCCTCAACCTCACGACCATCTCAGAAAATGGACCAGCGATCATCCAATCGACAACATCATAGGCAATCCCTCACGTCCAGTATCCACACGTAATCAACTAGCCACTGATGCACTATGGTGCTTCTTCAATTCCGTACTGTCCAAAGTCGAACCAAAAGATGCCAAAGAAGCAATGACTAAAGATTGCTGGTTCCAGGCTATGCAGGATGAAATTCATGAATTTGATCGACTTGAAGTATGGGAATTAGTGCCTCCTCCAGAGCTTGCAATGATCATTGCTTTAAAGTGGATCTTCAAAGTGAAACTTGATGAGCATGGTGATGTGGTAAAGAACAAGGCATGGCTAGTTGCAAAAGGATTCAGACAAGAAGAGGGCATTGATTTTGAAGAGTCGTTTTCTCCGGTTGCTAGAATTGAAGCCATAAGAATCCTCCTTGCAAATGCTGCTAGTCAGAATATGATAATCTACCAGATGGATGTCAAAACAGCCTTCTTAAATGGTGACTTAAAGGAAGAAGTTTATGTGAGCCAACCCGAAGGATTCGTGGATGATGAACATCCTACTCATGTCTACCACTTGAAGAAGGCTCTGTATGGGTTGAAGCAGGCGCCAAGGGCATGGTACGATACATTGTCCAAGTTCCTTCTAGTGAACGGGTTCTCCAAGGGTGTTGTTGATCCCACACTATTTACCAGGAAATCAAGAAAACATCTACTACTTGTACAGATTTATGTAGATGATATCATCTTTGCTTCAACAGATCCTAGTGAATGTGATAGATTTTCAAAAGAGATGAATTCCAAGTTCCAAATGTCCATGATGGGACAAATGTCATTCTTCTTAGGATTACAAGTTTCTCAAAGTCCCGGAGGCATATTCATTAATCAATCCAAATACGCCAATGAGATCTTGAAAAAGTTTGGATTCGATTCAAGTGAGCCTGTTGACACTCCCATGGTTGATGGAACAAAGCTGGATGAAGATCCTTCAGGGATTCCAGTGGATAAAACAAAGTATCGAAGCATGATTGGATCTTTGATGTACATCACTGCAAGTAGACCAGATCTTCTGTTTGCTGTGTGTATGTGTGCTCGGTATCAATCCAAGCCAAGCAAAAAGCATGTTGAAGCGGTGAAAAGGATCTTCCGATATCTTCAAGGCATAGTTCATATGGGTCTCTGGTATCCTAAGGACACAGCAATGGAGTTAATGGCTTATGCTGATGCTGATCATGCGGGATGTCAAGACACTCGTCGTAGTACTTCAGGAGGAGCTCAGTTTTTAGGGGAAAAGTTGGTTAGTTGGTCTTCTAAGAAGCAGAGGAGTACTTCCATATCATCCACTGAAGCTGAGTACATTGCCATGTCTGCTTGCTGTGCACAAATCCTTTGGATGCGATCACAACTTTCAGATTATGGATTCTCATACAACAAAATTCCCATATATTGTGACAACGAAAGCGCCATTGCTCTTTGTTGTAACAATGTTCAGCACTCCAGGTCAAAACACATCGACATCAGGCATCACTTCATCAGGGAACAAGTGGAAAAGGGAATTGTGGAACTATATTTTGTGAGGACGGAGTTTCAGTTAGCTGACATCTTCACCAAGGCTCTCCTAAGAGAAAGGTTTCAGTTTATTCTCCTACGCCTTGGTATGAAGAGCATGACACCTGAAACCCTAAAGTGTCTTCAGGAAGAAAAGGAGGAGTAAAGGATTGTCTTTTTATATCCTTGTACATAGTTGTATAAATCTTAAAACAAAAAGAAAATACAAAAATATAAAACCTATAAAAACCATAAAAAAATCAAAAAATCAGAAAATACCAAAAATAGTCCTACCTAGGCATGTCTTCTGTTTATCGATAACATTTACGGATCTAGAAATGTCATTCAACAATGACACGGATCTTTAAATGAAGCTCGAGCAGAAGTTATACTAATCAGTTAAAACATGTCTTAATGGCTTGCTATTACTTCAGATAGCAACCCACGCTATACATTGGGGAAAGCTTGTCGCCAAAAAGACAGCTGTTCCTCCAACTGGGTGATGTTCATCTGGGCATAGATTACTTTATATCCATGTTTCTTCGATCTGATGTACGTTTCAGTGCGTCATTTCGTGTATGAGAAGAGAAGTCTTCTCTGCTCAAATATCAGAACAAATTAAATCAGCCACATTTTCTCCCAAATTTTCTAAACTTATTTAAATCAATTGGGATCACAAATCTCAAATGGTTTGAAATTTTTGATCGGGGGAGAGAATGTGATTTAAATAAGAAATCTGATAAAATGTGATGATTTGGAAGTAAAAGTAAGCTCTCCCGTATGTGCTAAACTGCTTTGTATATCAATGCACATATTGAGGGGAGCAAAATGTTTTGGACGTAAAAGTAAGCTCTCCCATATGTGCTAAACTCTTTCGTATATCGATGCACATATTGAGGGGGAACAAATGGTTTTTAACAAAACATAAAGGATTGGGCATCTAATGCGAGTGTGGCTCAGACATAACAAATGAATTGACGAAACTTGAACTGTCATCAATCGAAAGGATGCGTCTTGGCCGGGTAATAATTTCAAGCTGGTCTAACCAGTGATGTAAGCGTGTCTCGAAAAAGACGTATCTGAGTAGAGTGTACCGTTTCGAGAAACCTTCTGTGGACTTGACCAGGCCGGGTAATAATTTCAATCTGGTCTAACCAGTGATGTAAACGTGTCTCGAATCGGTCATGTTCACTGAAAGTTGATCAATTCAAAAAATGCGAGCTCTACCTAACATGTGCAAATTTATAAAACAGTCACTCGAGCACATGTTGAGGGGGAGCATTTGAAAATTTTAAAACTCTCAAAGTGTCAGTAAAATGTGTTTCTTAATCATGAACACTTTGAGAGACTTTTCAAAGATTTGGTTTATGGCAATTGTGGAAGAACACCAAAGACCGACCATTTTAATTAATGTATGGAGTTACAAGGATGGTAAGGTTAGACTCAAGTTCCCACGATCCCGCCAGAGCCGGAGGGATCTACCCAGGGACAATCCACTAGTTAGTGTAGAAGTCCTTAGGTATGATTAAAAAGGAGAAAAGTGAATAAGGGAAGAGTGCCGACTGAGATGGAGCTAGCACTGGAACAAACCCAACAAGGTGCTAGTTATGAAGTCTCGGTAAGCACTGAAGGGGTTGAAGAATGAAAAAGAAATGTAAAGATAAAGGGTGAAAAGAAAGAAGCCCTCCTTACACTTTAGGCAGAAACCGGGTCAATACATATGCTGTCAGAATCACTTAAGTTGATTGCTGGCATTGAAGACAAAGTATCATGGACCCAGTGATACGCTGCACAACCCTCCCTAGCCACTCAAGGTCCCTCAAAGGACTCTTGTTTCACTTGTCACGGAGATCAATACGTTTCTATCGTCTCTCTCACTCCGAGTTAGATGATATTGAAAAGGTGGCAGTCCTCTCCAGCCTCCGATCACCAAATCAAAACGCACAATCGAGTCTAGAGCCACGAGATGCATAATAAGATCTCATAGGAACACGAATTATTTCTACACTGGTTGTTCAACATTAAGGACACCAGTTGTAAACTCATGAGTCCTACGCAGATCTTAGCAATCTGCCAGAACATTTATGAGAGAATTTACGAATGTAATTCTCAATGATTGAATGGAAATTCCTGGCAGGGTCAACATCAAACAGCCCTGAAAGCAGGTCACTTCGGTAATTCCCTGTGGATTACGCTTAGTGATCACGACGGTTCCAAACGGTCTACAGTCGTGGAGTGATCTCCAGCGACTCACCTAATCGTTGATTTACTACGGTAAGATCTTAAAAAACCCTCCGTGGGTTTTCGATTTAGGAACGGTCTTGGTAAGGATTAGAGAGAGTTTTCACACTATGCTGTTAACAATCTCGAAGTCCGAACCTGTAAGTACCGGACATTTTATTGCTAACTGTCGTATGCAGGAACATTTGGCGAGTGTAGCTGATTGCTGTTGCAGCTGTTTGCGGTTGTAGCTGATTGATGATGCAGCTGATGCGGTTGTAGCAGATTGCCGAACAAGATGCCAGTCCACCACCACATGTTCATACTACATCAACATTATAATCAAAGAAGTCATGATAAACTAAAAGACCTTCAACACAGCTTCTGCAAACTTTTATGCTGAAAGATCATGACTCTAAATAGTGTGAGCATGTCGGTTCAAAGAATATCTCATCACATTGAAACATACCACTGAAAGATGACATGGAAACACATGGTGGATGATAACTCCAAAGAATCAACAAAGATCATCCAAGACAGAAGAAAAAGTCATCTGAAGATTTGCTGCTGCTCAATGATCTAGGATTGTGAAGAATCATTGTTTAACGAGCTATGAAGTCAAGAGCCATGGATGAAGTGCAAAAATTCAGAACATTACTTCAGGGGTGACCTCCCTTAGGGGGAGACTGTTAGGAATATGAATAGTCAGTTGAAGACTCGGTCACCCCGAGTACTTATTAGCACATCATAGCTCGTAGGATAACTAGTAATATTAGTAGTAGCTTAGTTATTATTATTAGTATTGTGGAGTGGTTCGGGTCTTTACCCACTGTCAGCTCGCTCTACAGCCCACTAGGGGCATATTATGTAAGATCTATAAATACCCTTTCCCACACAAGGGAAAGGGTGGAACTTCTCATTATTTTCAATCTAATACACACATCTTTCTCTCTCTAAAGTTCCCACTTTCTCTCTCTACACTTCTTATATCATTCGATCCATATAAGCTCTAATCTTGTGTTTATTTGTTAGTGAATATCCTACACAATATGTTCCACAAGCTGCTGTCATACCACAACAACCATTCTACCTACAATAACAACAAGTCATTCCACAACCACAATATCCACAATACCCAGACCCAGAATACGATGAAAATGATGACAGTGCTGCTTTAACTCAAGCATTTACTCTTCTATCGAAGGTATTCCAAGGATGCTATTCCACACCTACTAATAACAACCAAAGGATTTCATCGAACACTCGTAACAGGCAGATTGCACAGCCGAGTTTCAACATGGGTCAGCAAGGACAAATGGTTGGAGGTTATGGGAATCAGCAGGGATATGCTCCTAGATATTAGATGGGTAATCAGAATGCAAGGCAGTATATTGGAAATCAGATGGGTAATCAGTGGGGTCAAGTTTTTGGAAATTGGAGAGGTCAGAATATGGGAAATCAGTTTAGGAATGTTGCTGCGCCAGTTGCTGGGAATGTTGGGAATATGAATCAGGTTAATTTGCTAAAGTGTTTTAACTGTCAAGGAATTGGTCACATGGCAAGGAACTGTCCCACCAAGCCTAAAAAGAAAGATCCAGCTTATCTTCAAAAAGCATTGATGTTGGCACAAAAGGAAATAGACGGGCTACAGTTGAGTGCAGGGGAAAATGATTTTATGGCACTGATGGATGATATGGAAGACCTTGAGGATATTGATGCCAACTACATTTTCATGGCCAATCTTCAGGAGGTTAAATATGACACGGATTCTAAAGCACCTCCTGCTTATGACGTCAATGCAGTATCTGAGGTACCACCATATGCTACATGTCACAATAATGAAATGTTTGAAATGTCACCTCAGAATGAACAGCATCCTGCGATTCCTGCACCCAATTACGATACATACATGGACTCCCCAAGTTGTAGCAATACTAATTTGGCAACTCCAGATATGGATCCTAATGGAGGCTTCGAGTCTCAGCAGACTGAGAATGATGAGGATACACGTGCTTTATTTGAATCATTATTGAATAACTGTAGTATTGAAATTGAAAAGGTCAAAAAGATCAATCGCGATGTTAAGGCCGCAAATAAAAAGTTGACCGCTGAGCTTGAGAGATATAAGGTGAATGAACAAGCTTTTGAATTTAATAACAAACGACAGTCAGAACTTGAAATTGGTTATAGAGATTCGGTTTTAAGAGAAAAACATTTTCAAATCAAATATGACACACTTGATGTTAAGTTAAACATGCAAATAAAATCTTTAAACAAGGAAATTTCTGAATTAACCAACCAGCTTTCTCAACAAAAATCAACTTGTTCTAATCTTGAAAAAGAAAAGAAAGAGTTGAATGCAAGGTTTTCAAAACGTGAAAATGATCTTCTTGATGAAATCATTGACAAACAAGAAACCATTAAAAAGTTGGAAGAGTTGCTTGTAAAAACGGGTCACTCTACACAAACAATCAATATGCTAATTAACGATCCAAACCCGATTTTACATACAATGAAGAAAATGGCTATTGGTTGTGAAAACCCTTCTATTCTCAAGAAAGCTCAGAAGGAGCAGAATGTGTTATATAATGGTAGTGTGCTTAATGATAAACATGATCCTCCCGAGGTTCGGGATTCGTATGAAACGATTGAGCTTGCTGAAGAGAGTCGTGTTAAAATGAGACAAATGAAGCCAGAAATCAGACCAATTGATTATAATAAGCTTAACACAATTTCTGGCGTTCATCTTGTTTAAAAAGAGTCACCAATGTTTTTCAAAAAACCAGTGGCTGTCGCAAAACGAAAAGTTGTTTCAAAACATCTTTCTAACATCAAAAAAATGTCCTCTAAGAACACTTGTAACACAAGTGAAACTAGACGATTTTTGGATGATCTTAAAAAGAGAGTTGAAACGCTTCAAACGATTGTGGCATCCAAAACAAATAGTAACTACAATGACTGGTTTTCAAGTTTTCATACTGAACAGAAAAAGATGTTTGAAACGGAAATCAACCCTACAATTACTGCAATTTATGCGGTAGTTCTTAATGTTGAAAATAATCTTCTGAAAGAATCAGCCGAATTTGTCAAGGACCACAAATCCCTGGTGAAGGAAGCTAATGAAAACATTGAACACATCAAAGTTTTGGAAAAACATAATGACACTCTCTTCGAAGTAGTTCTATCGACTGATATTATGTCCATAATTTACCAAACATATTCTGTGGAAGATGATGAAAGACTGAGAGCTGAGACTTCCAAAATTGTATTAAAATATGAAAATGCGCTTGCTATGCTTGAAAAGGAAAATGTCACATATTTTAAACAACTTGATCGGAAAAAGGAAGAATGCAACTATGACAAATTGTCATATGAGCGTTCTTACAAAAACATGAAAGAACAAATTGATCTCTTGAAGTCTCAGCTTGATAGTCAAAAAAGGCAGGGTGAGGAAACTAAGTTTGCAAAACCATCAACTTCGGACAAAGCGGTTGCAAAACCAAAAATGTCAATTTCTCAAATTATTCCAAAAGTTGATGTGATAACTGATTTTACAAAACCAGCCACTCCAACACCCTTGCCAAAGAAAGTGAAAAAGCAAAAAGTGTTGATAAAGGGAAAGCAATTGTTGAAACACCAAATGTGATAGCACCTGGCCTCTATAGGATTAGCACCATTGTTGCGTCTACCTCTACATCTAAAACATATAGGGAGATAGACAAAAGTGTAAAAGAAAATCCAAAAGAGTCTAGGAATGCTACTATAACTTCAAAGGATAACAAGATAAATTCTAATGAGTGTGCCTTACCTTCTACAGGAATAGAAAGCACCTCTAGGAGCAGCAGACTAAAGCCTAGGAGCAATACAAAGAAGAATAGAGTCTCGCATGTCTCTAAGAGTGAATGCAAGAATAAAACTGAAGAAGTAGAAGAACACCCTAGGAATTTACCGCTTTTGAATAAGAAACATATGTCATCTGAATGTTATGTTAAAAGTACTGATTCTCGTGCATGTAATGACTCTGTTTGTTTAATGTGCGAGAAATCTTTGTCTAAAAATGTTTGTGATGATATTGTTTCTAAATCTGTGAATGTGAATGACATGCCTCAACAGAAAGATGTTCCTCCAGGAACTAGTGCTAAATCTAGATATGTTCAAACAATCATTAAAGCAGCTAGGTCCACTACTAGTAGCATTCTACCTAGGAACTATCTTAAGTTGTGTGTATGGGTTCCAACGGGTAGAGAATTCATTCTAGAAAATGGTAAAATAAAAAAGGCTAAGAAAGAACCAGTAAAAACCGTCTATGAATGTAATTCGTCTGTTACCCCTAACCCAATGGAACCAAATGATAAACGGTTTCCAAACGCACAATCATCTGTTATTGGCAGGTTATCGAAATATGTCTTTGGATCGTCGACTCGGGTTGCTCCAAGCACATGACCGGGAATCTGAAGCTGCTGATCAACTTTGTATGGAAGTTCATGGGAACTGTTCGGTTTGGAAATGATCATGTAGCAGCTATTCTGGGTTATGGAGATCTTTAGTTCGGGAATTTTTTAATCACTCGGGTTTACTACATCGAAGGGTTGGGACACAATCTGTTCTCAGTAGGGCAGTTTTGCGAAGCAGATTTAGAGGTTGCATTTAGGAGAAACACTTGCTTCGTTAGGAATTTGATTGGAGATGATCTCTTAACCGGAAATTGTGGAACCAATCTTTATGCTATCGATATTAACCAAATGGCCTCTTCATCATCAATTTGTCTCATGACAAGAGCTGACGAAACTAAGTCCTGGTTGTGGCACAGACGTTTATCCCATCTCAACTTCGACACCTTAACAAAGCTAGCCAAAGACGACATCGTCACCGGTCTCCCAAAGTTCAAATACACCAAAGAACACTTATGTCCATCATGTGAGCAAGGCAAAAGCAAACGGGCAACATATAAACCCAAAAGCGTACCTAGTTCGGTTGATACGTTACATTTGTTGCATATGGACTTATGTGGCCCAATGAGAGTTGAAAGTATCAATGGGAAGAAGTATATTCTTGTTATCGTCGATGATTATTCAAGATATACATGGGTAAGGTTTTTGAGGTCAAAAGACGAAGCACCAGGCATCATCATCACCTTTCTGAAGCGAATTCAAGTCCTACTTCAATCTCCAGTTAGGATAGTAAGAACAGACAATGGCACGGAATTCACTAATCAGGAGTTAAGAACATACTTTGAAGAGACTGGAATTACTCACCAGACATCAGCTGTTAGAACTCCACAGTAGAATGAGGTAGTTGAAAGAAGAAATCGAACTCTTGTGGAAGCTGCTCGCACAATGCTGATTTATTCCAGTGCACCGTTATTCTTATGGGCTAATGCTGTTGCCACTGCTTGTTTTACTCAGAACCATTCCCTAATGCATCCAAGATTCAATAAAACCCCATATGAATTAGTGAACAATAGAAAACCCGATATCTCTTACCTTCATGTATTTGGCGCTTTGTGCTATCCTACGAACGACAGAGAAGATCTGGGGAAGCTGAAAGCTAAGGGTGATATTGGAATCTTCATTGGTTATTCAGACAACTCGAGGGCATTTAGGGTGTATAATAGAAGAACTAAAAGAGTAATGGAGACGATGAATGTGAAGTTTGATGAGATTTCACAAATGGCTTCTGAGAGACTCGCTCTAGAACCCGCGCTTAACCCAATGGCTTCTAATCATACCGGATTAGGACCCGCACCAAATAGTCAGACTTCTGGACATATTAGTTCAGGACTCGTACCCAAGGAGCTCAGTCAACTACTACTGATAAAACAACAAATCAAGAACTGGACACTCTCTTCGAGTATATGTATGATGAGTATTATGGTGGAGCTTCGATAAATGCATCTCAACAACGTTCCACTGCACCCGCTCAACAACATCAACCACCACCACCACCACCACCACCACTACCACCACCGCAAGATGCATCAATAACAATTGAAGCTGACGCACCAACTCCCTCAACGTCATCAACATCTACTCCAACAACTCCAGTGATTGAGATTGTGTTACCAAGAGTTGATGAGCAACACCACAATTCACCAATTCAAGAAAAACCACAACAAAACGATGATATGTTAGAAGAAGAACCATTCGAGAACCCATTTGCAACGAATTCTGCTGAATCATCTTCAAGGTTACATGAACCATCTATGACGCATTCGTCAAATCCAAGGTACCCTTCAACGTTACAGTGGACTAAAGACCATCCAATAGATCACGTTATTGGTGAACCTTCAAGGCCAGTTCAGACGAGAAGATAACTCGCCACCGATTGCGACATGTGCATCTTTGCCTGCTCAGTCAGTCTAAAAGACCCAAAGAACATTTGGGAAGCGATGGCAGACAATGCATGGATTGAAGCAATGCTGTAAGAACTTCTCCAATATAAATTACATGACACTTGGGATTTAGTGTCGAGACCAATCGACAAACTCGTCATTGATCTTAAGGGGTTATGGAAGAACAAAAAGGATGAAGAGATGACTGTCATTCGCAACAAAGCTCGTCTTGTGGCCAAGAGATTCAGACAGGAAGAGGGAATAGATTTTGAAGAGTCATTCGCGCCAGTAGCAAGGCTTGAGGCAGTCAAGATTTTCTTAGCATACGCGCCACAGAAAGCTATCTATGGTTTGAAACATCACGTCTATCAGATGGATATCAAGACAGTTTCTTGAATGGAACTCTGAAAGAAGAGGTGTACGTGAGTCAGCTAGACGGATTCGTTGACAAGATCATCTGACTACGTCTACAAGCTAAGGAAAGCTATCTATGGTTTGAAACAACGCAAGGGCGTGGTATGACGAACTATCATCTTTCTTGCTGAATAATCATTCCACCAAAGGAACAATTGACCCGACCTTGTTTACTAAAAAATTCAAAGATGACATTTTGATTGTTAAGATTTACGTAGACGACATTATTTTTGGGTCCACTAATCCGAAACATTCAAAACATTTTGAAAATCTCATGAAAAGCAAATTTGAAATGTCCATGTTGGGGGAATTAAAATTCTTTTTGGGTTTACAAATTCATCAAACCCCACGTGGTATTTTTATAAATCAAGCTAAATATACAATTGAGATTTTAAAGAAACATGGAATGGAAAATTGTGATTCTGTTGGAACCCCAATGGTGACCTCACCAAAAATAGGAGCTGACCTATATGGGAAACCCATCGATCCGAAGAAATATCGGAGCATGATTGATTCTCTCATGTATCTAACTGCAAGTCGACCCGATATACATTTTTATGTGTGTTTGTTAGCAAGATTTCAGGCAAAACCTACAAAATTGTACCTCCAAGAGGTCAAACGAATCTTCCGGTATCTACGAAGAACCATCAACATGGGACTTTGGTATTCGAAGGATTCGGAGTTCAATCTCATAGCCTTTTCAGATGCGGATCATGCTGGTTGCCAAGAAACAGCAAAGAGTACATCCGGGGGAGCTCAATTTTTGGGAGAAAAGCTAGTAGGCTGGTCATCAAGGAAACAAGATTGTACGGTATTATCAACCGCTAAAGCCGAGTATGTGTCTCTATCTGCGTGTTGTGCCCAAGTTCTTTAGATGAGGACACAGCTCACAGATTATGGTTTCTCTTTCGACCGCATACTTTGTATTGTGACTCGAAAAGTGCCATAGCCATCTCGTGCAATCCCATGCAACACTCGAAGACCAAGCATATTAGAGTCCGCTATCACTTCATAAAGGAACACGTCGAAGAGGGTACTGTTGAATTATTTTTCGTGAAGACTGAATACCAACTCGCCGATCTATTTACTAAAGCCCTCCCAAAAGAGCGGTTTGATAACTTAGTTCGTCGAATTGGAATGCGAAGCCTAACTCCCGAAGAGTTAGAAAGTCTTCTTGAATCTTCTTGAATTTTATCTCAAAAAGCTTCGCATGTAAATACTTTTGAAAAACAAAATACAAAATTTGAAAAACCAACAAAAACAAAATATAAAAATAGAAAATTTCAAAAAATACAAAAACAGTAAAAAATATAAAAACCAAAAATATTCTTCTCACGACATGTCTCTCGTATAATCGATATTCTGTACGTACCTAGAAATGTCATTCAACAATGATACGGGCATGTACAGATGCTTGAGCGAGAGTTCATTTAAACGTTTTCTAAAACATGTCGTTTCTCAAGCTTTCTTTAACACGGCTTTCATATATTTCAGTACGAAACCCGCGCTACATTGATGACTTCTGATTATTTCAGATCAGGAATCGTAATGTTAATGGCAAAAACAAAGAAAATCCTTGAGCACATGATCAAGATTCCTCAAAAAGATTTTTCAAAATCTTTCTAAAAAATTTGTGCTCAAGAGAAAACTCTCCATCTTAAACCCAAATGTTTAAAGATATGCTTTATTTAAGGGGGAGTATAAAAAGAAAAACAAAAAGTTCCAAATTCATGCTAAAAATCCGTTTTTCTCCTCAAAAAGTTTCATTTTAATCAGTTGATATCGAAAATATCACTAAATGCTATTTTTGAGGGGGAGAAGACGTGATTAAAATGTGATCAAAAAAGTTTAAAGATCGTGGATTGAATCTCAAAAGAGCTCGACTCAAGATTTTAACCCTCGAATTGACGAAAATTAAATGTCCGTAATCGAAAAGACTTGTCCGGGACGGGTAATAATTTCAAGCTGGTTTTCCAGTGATGTAAACGTGTCTCGCAAAGGACTTGTCTGAGTAGAATGTACCAATTCGAGAGATGATCATTGAATATGACCGAGACGGGTAATAATTTCAAGCTAGTTCAACTAGTGATGTAAACGTGTCTCGCGATGGTCATGTTCTTTGAAAGTCAATCAATTCAAAATGTGCAAACTCTACCCAACATGTGCAAAATTTATCTTAAAAATGCAAAAGCACATGTGAAGGGGGAGTATTTCAGAAAATGCAAAACTCTCGAAGTGTTAACAAAAATGTATTTTTCTCATAAACACTTTGAGAGATTTTCATAAAAAGGTTTTATGGCTTTTGATCAATAAATCTAGGATAATCAAGGGGTAATAAGGTGATTATGATTAGGTTTATGTCCAATGATCCGCCAGAGCCGGAGGAATCTACCCAAGGACAATTCCAATAGATTAGAATTAGAAGTCCTTAGGAAAGAATGAAAAAAAGGAGTAAATGAGAAAGGGAAAGAAGGGGTTGAAGAATTAAAAAGAAAAGTTGAATGAAAGAGTGAAAAGAAATAGCCCTCCATGAAAACTTAGGGCGGAAGACGGGTCAATACATCTGCTATCGGTATTCACTAAGGTGATACTGATATTGAAGACAAGACGTCATGGACCCAGTGACGCGCTGCACCACCCCTCCTAGCCACTCAGATATCTCTTAAAAGATATTTGTTTCATTTCTCACGGAGAACACTGCATAATCTATCGGCCTCTCACTCCGAGATGTGTTGATATTGAAAAGGTGGCAATTTGCTCCATGCCTCCGACTACTAAAACTAAAACGCACATTATTGAGTCTAGAGCCATGAGATTCATCAAAAATCTCTTAGGAACACTTCCAATATAATACACTTGTGTTCGCCAAAAAGGACACAAGTTGTAAGAGTCTTAATGAGATCTAAGGATCTTGCCATTTATATCATGATGGTTACGTGCTTCAAACGGTCTACAGTCATGGGGTGATCTCCAGCGACTCACTGAATTGTGGGTGCACTTCGGTGTGTCCGTGTAAGCCCTTTCGGGGGTATCCGGTTCAGAACGGCCTGGGTTAGGATTAGAGAAAGTCTTCACACTATGCTGATGACGATCTAGAAGTCCAAATCTGTAAGTGCTGGATGTATTATTGCTAACTGTTTCATGCAGGTACTACAAAAGTCCATCAACCATCATCTATGTATACAACATCTTCACCTCCACATACTCATACGTACAAAGATCATCCTCAGCAGAACTCAAGTGTAAAAGTTCAAGACCAAAAGATCAAGTGAAAGACAAAGTGTCACAACAAAGTCAAGAAACTAATCAAGACATCAAGAAAAAAGTAATGAATCATGAAAGGATGACAAGTACGAAGATCATGAGGTATGAGTATGTTGGAGGACGCGACACCAAAGTAAAGAAGATATTGATCAAGGCAAGGACCTAAAAAAGACGATACTTTGAAAATCACAATGCATGAAGGAACAAGAACAAAGACTATTCTACATCGACACACAAAGCACAAGATTATGAAGACGAAAGACCACATCACTCAGAGCATCATTTGAATGACCATCCCTTAGGGGGAGATTGTTAGGATTTATTAAAAGCAATGTTGCAAACTCGGCCGATTAATCGCCGATTACAAGGTAATCGGCCCTATACCATGTAGAATTTCAAAAATCGGCCAAAAAATAGGTCAGGCAAAAAAATCGGCCGAAAATCGGCCGAATCGGCCAAATCGGTCAGCTTTGAAAAAATAAAAATTTAGGCATTCTACTTAATTTGGGGATCGTTTATTTCACTTATAACGCACAATGAGCCTCATAATCAGAATTGGAGCATTTTATTGAGGTTTGGAAACATAGTAGGCTTGGAATCAGTTACGATCTTTAGTTTGGTCTCCAGAAATACCCAAAACATGCAAAAAATGCCAATCCGATTAATCACCGATTAATCCCGCCTCGGCTGATTACTCGCTGCAGGGTGGTCGACCGCCCGGCTACCGATTCACGATTTTTGCAACATTGATTAAAAGTGATGGTCATTATTGTTGTAATATTTATAATTAAGTGTGTCGTTGTATGAATTATTTTATGTAAATTAGGGCTTGGACTTAAACCTATAGATTAAATGTTATGAGCATTAGTCCATGTAATAGGCCCAAGTTTAGTCCAAGTCCACCCAACTCATGAAATGTGTAAATACCACCTTCCATCCTCATTTGGAAGGTTGGTGTTCTTAGGTTATCATTAGTCATTCTAGGTTTGTATCAAGAACAAGTGTGTGATTAATATAGTTTCTATTCAAGTTCCACTCTTATTCTTTGATCTAATCTAGTGATATAGTTGTAGGTCAGGATTGATAATAGGCTTTAACACCTTGATATTTATTCGCTTGTTTGTCGATTTCTTGTTTATGCACAATAGGACATTTGCTAGATTTTGTGCACTAAGTTGGAAAATTGTTTTTGCATTACTTATAGACTTAGATAATTTTCTTTGCATATGTTACTTTAAAATCTTGCATAATTCACTTAGGAATGAGAACTAAGTAAAACTAGTCAAGTATTTTGAAAAATGTTGTTTCGCACAAACTCCCACCTAATAGTTCAAGTGTTAAAATGTGTCACTACCTTCAATGATTATCTAAACATATAGTATCCTTGAAAAAGGTGTTTGGTACAATAAATAACAATGATTTATGAACTATTATGTGCTTTATGGGATGATAAGTTTGCTTATAATCTATCATGTGAACTAACGATTTATCTTGCAGGAAGATAACATAGTTATGTTATCAATCTTCATTTTTCACGTTTTTGTGAAATTTCTACCCATTGCATGATCTATACCCATACATGTGTGTTTACTTGTTTTATTGTTGTTTCTCTATTACAACTAATTAATTACACATGTTCCAGGAAAAATTACAAAATTTGAACAAGATTACAAGAGTAAAAAATACCCTCTGTGAACATTTCAGGCACCCACGGATGGGACGAAACCAACAATTCGGTTCCGCCCGTGTAATTTTTTAGCACAGCCAAAGAAATTGGACCACGGTTTGGGCGACACCAATTTTTTGGGTCCGCCCGTTATAACCTTTGGTGCCGACAGTCATCTCAGAATACATCTTAATTTTCGTTTAGATCTCGCACTCTAAATCACTCATTTCTTATCATTAGAATCTTTTTCACTTGTATTTACACACATTAGGATCATATTACTTCATTTGCACCAACAGGATAAGTTTCTGTTATCAAATTTTGAAAATTCACAAAAACCACCCAAGGTACCTTTCTCCATATAGGAAGGAACCCTAAAATTGGTTCCTTGCAATCCGTGGACCACTGTTCACAAAGATTTTGTAATCATTACACACATTAACTACATTCTTCCATCCTTTACTCATCATTCACCTATTAGCTTTACATATTTTGTGACTTGACAACCTCCTAACAAATCCGGACTCATTATTTGCAAAGATTACATACAATATCAAAGTCACAAGTCTAACTTATGACTATAGATATTGTCTTGTATCTACATATGTTGCCTCAATTGGTTAACATGAAAATAATATGTCATACTCCAAAACGATTTACATCGAGTCATAACTCACACTTATGTTAACGATGTATTTTCAAGTTTTGCTATCCTTGAGTGCGACCTAAACTTTATAATCTCAACAAAGTAGGATTGACAACTTAATTATTTCATCCGAAATATTCCAGTAAATTTGACTTACGATTGTAGTCAATAAAAGTCATATCCGAAAAATCAACACCCAAGTATTTTAACAACATATGTTAAAACACTTACCCCACTTTGACACTTATCCTAACACTCTCCCAATCAATAGGAATAAAGCAAATGTCAATAGGTTTTCATCCTTGAACATTTGTCACTTAAGTTCACTTGTTCTCTCACCATCATCCCATCACATTCACCTTTGTGATATATCTCAGCCCCTAAGCTTCACAAACATGACCAAGACTTCAAGCACTTCACCCACTAGTTGTACCAACTAATGGACCACAAGAATTAGTATGCATCCTTGTTGTTTTCAACATCTATGAACAAATAATCAACCTAAGTACTCGCATAGTACAACAAACCTCTACATCACCACATCCTTATTTAGACACACTAGAAGACCTACCACCTAGATCAACCAATCCACAATCCTTACCATCATTTGAATCCATTGAGTGCATTGCTCAAAAATCCCTTTGTCCAACAATCGTACCGAATCAAATGCACGTTGAACTAACTCAAACATACTTTCCTACCTATAAGGACTTAGATGATTCATTATGGCTAGAACCTCCACTATCAAATGAGCATGATGCTCCGGGTCATTTTTATCAATTTCCACTAGGTATAAGTAGTGCTACTTTCACAAGTTATCAAAGTATTATAAATCAAATTAATACTTTGTCGTTAAACCTTTGCATAAGTTTTATTAAACCTTAAATCAACATTTTAACAACATATGTTAAAATGCAATCTCAAAGCCAACATCATGCACCCCGAGTGACAATGCCTCTTGAGGAGTATACATAAGAAACTCGAGTGAATCCCTCTTGTCATCATCTAGTGAATATAATCTTGAGACCGGGTATATTTAGGATAGGACTATCCGATTCAAACATTTTAGCTTCATATATTCATTTAGGAAAACATGATATTTTGTAAAACATTATACCTAAAGAATCAATGGGTTCATTGTTCCTTTTATTAAAAAGGTAACAAAGGATATTGTATATCCTATGAATCATTCCCTCCTTGTGACATGGACGGTTGTGTTATAAGAAATTTCATTACACCTCAGTTGTGAATTGGTCTTTGGACTAGCATTCATCTTAACTTACCTTCTAATCTGTATTTCATAAGCATAGTGATTTTATCATTGGATCATCTAACCTATTGAAATATACAATCTTTATCTATACCCTTCCAAGCTTGAATCATAACCAAATCTTGCTCACAAGATCTATTGAAGTTGATAACCTTACTTAGATTCTTGTTGAATAAAAATTCCAAAGAGCTTTCTTGGAACATTCTTAATTTAACATATTCCATTGTCACACACAAACACATTCCCTGGTCTTAGACGATCAAATCACATTTAAAGTACACACTCCAACTCAACATAAAAGATGTCATCAATTAGATCATAAAATAAGCTATGTAATATGAACAACCTTAGATATTAAACACAAGATTAAAACATATTGTTTATCAACACACCATTGTTAAAATTCATGTGTATAACATGACATCTTCATCACTTTAGTTATAATGGATTTAGTTGAGTCACATTAAGCCAAGTATTGGTAAACTATCATCTATTTTATACCTCAATAGGCAAAAATAGGAATTCCTATCTTTCTAACATGAGAATGACTACTGGAGAACCTATTACACTAGAAACTCAATTTAACCTGCTTCTAGGAGAGAAGTTGGGTATCACCCGTAAAAATGGTCGTGTTTAGCCTTAATTGAGCACCACTAGTAATAGTCTCATATTCTTTCTCCAACTTGAAAAATCTTTATTCATATACTTGCCTAAAGTAAGTGTTAAAATAAGATATCTTGTATTGCCTTAGGAATATTAATCAAACAAGTAGTAGATATGACTTTTCTTTCTTTTGTTTATTAAAACCACTTGCATTACATATACATGTGTTGATTACATGTTTTTGTCTGATATGATTAAGTGTCTTGACGTTATCATGGTGCTTAATAACTATTTGATTAACCTAATGATTTGTATGATATTTTTCATTCTTTCTTTATATGATGTTTCGCAAGATTAACGTGTTACTTGTTAACCCATGATATGTCATTTTACATGATGTATCTACGTTTGAAAGCTCTTGTCATCTTTTGACATTCATTAAACATTTTTTTGTAGGATAATCTAAATGATACATGCTCCAAAATGTCAAAATTTAAACATGGGTTGCATGAATCTTTCATCTTGCTTCTTTTGTGACTTTGTAACCCTATTTGTTTGTTACGTGTGCACTTATAATTTGTCAAAGTGCTTTTTATATGATAAACTTTTAGAAGTCTTTTCACCCTACAAATTAATCACATAGATTGTCGTATTTACTTATAGCTAAGTATGCTTAAATGTCTAAGCCTAACGATAAAACAATCTCAAAATAAAATGTCTTGAATAATGTCATGATCTTGCATAATATGATTGTTTGTCTTGATGCTATCTTGTTGTGTGGTAAATTTCTGTCTAGTAGCCGAATATGTTGTTTGTATAGGATATTATCTTTTGATTCCTATCATATTGACATCTTTTGTCACTAACAAATTTGTTTTGTAGATTGATAACAAATCACTTGTTATCTCATTTCGTTTTAACTTTTATATGCTCATTTTGCATAATTGTAATTCCTTTATTGCTACGTAGATTAGTAATATGTTTTATGGGACCCCTACACTTGCATATAGTTTTAAAGCATAAAGAATTAAGTTTTAGAGGCATGGCTTTGCATTTTTTAATCTTTCAACCGACCTTTTTCCAAATCTCATTATTGCTTCCGCTTTACAAAAATCACCTCCATCACTATTTAGTTATAACAATACTCTAATCCTCTACACCTCCTATGAGGAAACCACATGCCTCGTCATGCGATCATCTCGCATTGATAGAGAAGAGCTACGTGACTTCAAGGATGAAGTTCTTTGTATGCTAACCAACATCCGCAAAAACATTACTAAGCTCATCGCTTTCATTAACCTGCAACCTCCTAAACACTTTATCGTCATTCTTCATTCGATGCATTACACATTATGTTGGATGTCCACTGATTAAGACGGAAAGAAATTCATTCACATAATTGTGTTTTGTCAAAATGTATTAAAGAACACTTACTCATGTTTCTTACACCCTAAAATACCAACACATAGGTACACACCATTTAGTTAAAATTGGTTCACAAAACCACAAGTGTTTCAAGCCTTTTTAACCCAACATCACAAGTTTTCACCAATACTTCATCAAGTGAAAAACACATCAAGTGTTTGACAAACTTCTTCATCTCCACAACCAACAACTAATTTAAATGGAGTCTATGATTTTTCTTAAACCAGGACCTCACAACTTCATTGTCTAGAACACCATCATAGGATCTCATCCTTTTCTTCCTCGATGTCATGCACGTCATTGTCAGTACAAACGATATATTAATCAAAACTGTCATTCCCAACACTTTCTCAACACGTTGGCCTAACCAACACTCTCCCATCATATGATGACATTCTCATCCTCATATAGGTATTTAGTATTCTTTATTCTTTCATATGGAATTTCTGTTCCTAGGTGCTTCTTGTCTACACTTCCTTTTAATTCCATTCAAGCGTATATTATGGCATGATACATCATCTTTTAATCGTTATAGCATTAGCTATACATACGAGTTTCTAATTTGTTTTTGTTGCCTAAGTTATCACCACCACCTTCCATCACCTCTTTCACTAATCATCACCACCATGGATTAGCGGAAAAAAACCCTATTTTTATCGATCTTGAGTCATCTACCGAGTTATCACCACATGAATCCTACTAGTAAACCGACACCAACACTAGCACCACTCACTTTAACTCTTAATATTCCAACTTCACTTCATATCTTCTTTCTAGGCATTATTTTATAGGCTTTTATAATATTATATTCTCATTTTTCTTATGATTGTAATTCTTATTAGAAGACTACACTTCATGAGATCGTTGATTTCATAATCATGGTTCTCTACTTTGAGTTGCTTGTAATTATATCATTTATATATTGCATCATATATACACACACACACACACACACACACACACACACACACACACACACATCTTATTTTTCTTTGTTAAAAGATGAAATATATTGCACTAACTCTTTCATTGTAGGTTCATCATCATATACTCTCGATTGTATATAACATACTCATCTAAGTATGAATTTTGCATCGATTATTTTCATTCTTTTATTGTCTGGTGCTTCTTGACACTCTTGAACAAGGGGGAATATCCATCAAGCACTCATATTGCATCGTCTATTCACTTGGTTGCATCTGACATATTTGTCTAAAGATAAAACTTCTATTGAACTAATTTTTGTTTTGTAGGTTCATCTTGACGCCCTAGATCAAGGGGGAGCTTCCGTCAAGCATTTATAGAATGCATCTTATTCACACTTTGTTGTATATCACTTACGCATATAGTTTTGCACTAATATTTTTTTTGTAGCTTTTCAATCATACCTTGACGCCTCAAACAAGTGGGAATCATCATTCTCACTCTTCGACACACCTTTGTGTTTCGACAAAAAGGAGGAGAAGATAGTCTAGCATAGCTTACCCACGTGTATCGTTTGCTATGTGCATTTTCTTCATCATGCATTTCTCATTATATATATATATATATATATATATATATATATATATATATATATATATATATATATATATATATATATATATATATATATATCTTTACATTATATATAACAGGAGGCGTTACACGTAGATAATGCCACATAAATGCCACCTCAATGCCACATAATCAATTTTAATGCCACCTAAGCAAGCCTTTTCCATTAACAGAAATTTGTTTAAAAAATATGACACAAATGAGAATCGAACCCTGGTCTTGCACAAGAACAACCAACACTCCAACCGGTGGACCAAGCCATTTTTTGTGTTAAACATTGGAAAACAAAGATGTCATGCTTAAAGATTCAGCACAACATCTAAACAAAGGAAATAAAACATAAATCATTCGACCTCTAATTTTTGCCCTACCCGCCATTTTCGCCGCCTCCAAAAAAAAACAAACGGATATTCAAGATCTCTCATCAAATCCTTAAACACAAGTCCACCGAATGATCATTGTTTCACTAAATCGCATAAACCTCAGTTTCCTTCACTATTTTACTGCAACTTTGAACATCAAGCATGAACCCTCTCACAGAAAATCAATCAAAGAATATCTTTCACTGGGATTAAGATCCCTAACTTATTCAAAACACACACACATAAACACACACCAATAGTTTCAAATGTTTCACACCATGAAGGTAAGATTTGAGTGCAAATACGATTTTTATTTATTTTTTTATAGAATCTTGAAACCGAACTTATTTTTTTAAAGATTTTAGGTGAAGATTAGTATAAATTTTTTATTTTTATTGATGGGTTTGTTGAATTTCAATAGGTTTTTTTTATGGATTAATTTGATTGTATTAATGATAGGTTGCTATGATTAATATTACTTTGATTGTGTTAATGATAGAGCAATGGCAGCAAGATATGAAGTCCAAGGCTGAAGAAGGAACAAAGCTGCAACCATGGTTCAAGTACTACATTTGAAATAATATCTGTATTTCCAGAATACTCACACAGATATGTAAGTGTAATAGACTACATTGCATAAATATGTGGTTTTTATGTTAGTGCCAATTTTGCTTTTATGAAAATAATAATGATACTATCTGAATCCAAAAAATAAGGTGGATAACAGGTCTACGATTTTAGTTTATTGGAAGGTGTTTGTTTAAGCTTATCTTAGGGCTTCCGAGCTTATTTGATCTATGGTTTTAATTGAAGGCAGGCAAAAAGTTCATCTTCGTCTTTCAAATATCGGCGAACCACACCTACGAGGTAAATTGACAGAAGCTGCAGGAATGCTACCTGCTGAGACATTTTTTTTAAATCGGAAATGAATGTTGAAGCTATCTTATTGTATATTCATGAACCGATAAAGGTTGTCTGCTATTTTTTTGGTATTTTTTAAGCAGGTCACATGACACTTGACCAAGGGAGTGACGAATGAGGTTTGGCAATGGTTACTGGGGATTATGCTTTAGTTTCTCACAATGATCGCAAGAACCCATACGTAAGTTATTTTAAATGTGTCTTATTTTAAGCTAATTATTAAACGTGTTTAACCCATTAAAGATAAAAAAAAAAAAAAAGGTTTTCTGAATTGGCCCATTAATTCCAAAGAATTATGGAAGAAACCCGAAGTGAACAAAAGCAGGGCGCCAATGCTTCAGCCCATATGTTATATGTATACCTGTGCTAATCTCGATACATAAAATGGTACCAATTTTATAACCCATATTGTTCTATATATTACTTGAATTTCTGTGACCCTTTTTTGGTAGCTCATATTCCTTTGGAACGTCAGTTAACACCAGGTATAAAAACCATCAAATGTTATGGGGAATGTGGGTGTTTAATACTCCATGAGATGTGAAGCATCTCAATATTCAGTAAACACCAGGTAGAAACCATAAAATTTCAAAGATTCAAGTTGTCGAACTGTTATATTCACAAACAAACATGTGGACCCTGATGCTACATATGTTTGCATCATGTTAGATCTTTTGAGTAAGGTTACTTCAGTTCATGATTGATTATTGGCTTTTTGAAGGCTGAGATAGCACTCGACCCTGTTACTGAGTTAATAAGTCTTGCAAATGGATATGGTTTTAAACATTTTTTTTCTAAATTATTCAGGCGGTGTTATTTTATTTATTTATTTATTTATTTTTGTGTGTGCAGGTAATGCAACGGTAATGCCACATCCGAACTTAGGACAAATGCATTTGTGTATGTGTGTTAAAAAGTTCAGCCTCACAACGGATGCCTTAAAATGTACACTCTACAAGTATCCGTTATAAAATTATAATGTAGTATTGCAGTACCTAAACTTATGACAAATGCATTTGCGTGTATGTAGACTCTACGAGTAGGGTCTGAGGTGGTTTTAGAAATTTCGCTTCCTTCGGTATATCCAAGGCACACAATTCTCAGGATTTACTGAATGTTAGTTTCTCTTAAACTGAATCATAGGTTTTTTACTTTGATATTCTGAAATTGAGTTGACAGAAGAAATCAGTCTTAGTTTTTTTTTGCTATATAACTTATCCATTGTTCATTTAACTACAGGGTGATGATGAATCAACAACCTTTTTCAACGCGCACGCTGAATGCTCATACCACGCCCGGCAATGGTTAAATCTTGACTATTGTATCGATTACATATGTGCTTTACCACATTCATTTTTGGTGATATTGACATATCGTATTATTTTTTTTTGTTTTTTACAAACAGTTTGAGGCCTGATGCTAATCAGCGCCATGTTGATGAAAATAAGCCTTCTGAGGTTAGTCCTAATACTATATGGGGAAGATCAATAGTTAGTTCCTTAACGATTGGCAATCACATAGAGAATCTCAGTTTGTAGGTAACAAAAATGATAACACCATAGTTAGTTATAAGTTTAAGGAGGTAAATTGGGTGGGTTGGGTAACGGGTCAAAATGGGAAGTTCATTGGTATGGTTTGAAACAAGTCAGGTTAGGTCGCCCGAAATATTTTTTTTCCTTTTTTTGATGAATGATTACTGAGTCAACTATTACAAACTTATTTCTTTCTGAGATTCAGGTTAGAAGCTGTTCATCTGGTAAGCAAAGGAGGACCCGTTTCCCCTCAAAATTCACCGACAAAAAGTTTATCCCTAGAATGCCCCTTCTAGCTGAAGAGGGATCTGAATCTCCTTCTATTAGGAGATCCATATCCACAGATAGAGGAACCCACCAAAAAACCAGAATCAAGCCTGATATACCCGACAATCCTGCAATCACAAAATCACAATATCCTACACGAGCTTTCATCAACAGATCACTAGCCACATTACCTGTTTTACCCTCAACTGAGAATAAAAAAGGTTATTTGAGCTCACATGATAACTTTTCTGAAGCATTACATAATCATCCGAGGATTAATTCTAGGAAAGCTAATCATGAGCAAGAAGAAGAGCAATTTAAGCAAATGCTTAACGTTAGACATGGAGGCATAGGAAAAGTTAAGCTTGAGAATAATCAAGTGAAGGCAAAGAGTCAAGCGCCGGTTAAGATCCACAAGTCTGATCTTATACGGACTGTGTATTCTGATATGGATGCTGGTGAAACCATTGAAGAAGGTCGAAGAAGTGACTTTTCAGAGACGGAGAATGAGAATGGATCGACTAAGTTGCACATTCCAAATGGGATGAAAAAGCTTCAATGCAGCTCGTCAAAAAGCTCTCATAATGTGGAAGTCAGGTATTTTAAATCTCTTAGTTGTGGCTAACTATAGTCATTCTCACTCATGCTTATAATTATAAAAGTGTTGTTTGGGGTTGTTTTTGTATCTGAAAGGGGTTTTAATGGGTCAAATCGATATACGTCAACTGAAGGGATAATGGGTTAAACAGGTTGAAGGGCGCCCATGGTCTATATTTAAATGCATTTTTTAGCTGCCAATATTTTATGCATACGACTTCATAAATCACTTTACTAAAAAACTCAACCTGGGCGGTTTAACCAATACTAAAGAAGACCAGTTTCAACTTAACCTTCAAAAATACTACATTGCGACTTAACATCTATAATTCTATATTTCTGATCATCTGTTATAAAGTTTAATGTGGTCATCATCTGCGTGTTTTTACACACATGGAGGAAATAAAATCTCCTGATGTGGACATGTCAGTAATCTCGGATAAGGTATATGGGTTTCTTGCATTCTTAGGATCAGCTAGAGCAAAAAAAAGGGGGGGGCGGGTTGTGTAACAGGTCAAAGTCGATACACTCATTTTCATTTAGGGAGACAATCTTTATTGGGGCTAAACAGGTTGAACATTAGTCATTTGGTTTCAGTATTCGGTTCAAATCATAATTATATTAGAGGATTATTCTCAGTCGAAATATGTATATGTTTGAGGATATAGTTTTCAAACTTCATATGCACTGCTATGTTAATTTTCTTAGACCTTATATGATTTCTTTACATTCTTATGAGTTTTGTATCTGCATATGCACTGATATGCTTTTATTCTGTGACCTGCTATTGTTAATTTTCTTAGACCTGTAGTTGTTTCTAATTTTTGTAATGTGCCTTCATTACTCTACGTGCATAAAATGCAAGATATCCTCATACGATCTAATATATTCTTGACAGAATCGGTCAGGAGACGTTGATGGATGAAAATTTAGCTGATGATAAGATAGAGATTGAGTTGGCACCCGTAGCTGTGCAGTTGGCCTATGTACAGCAGGTAACAAGCACCATTTAAAGTTGAAACTTTTACCAAAACAGAAGGAATAAATCTTATTCACAACTGAATTTTCTTTTTGTAGATTATATATGTAATACCATCATTTTAAGCCTAGAAGAGTTGTAGTCCCGGTTTCGGTATATGGAAAGCCTGAAAAATAGTTTACGACAATTTGCAGATTCAATACAGAAATCCAGATACACTTTACATACCGATGATCGAGGCTAAGAAGGCTAGAGAGGATGTAGTGGTAATTAATCATTTAATAACAACCACTCACACCAACAAAATAGTATGAGCGCAATTGAAATTCCTGGGGAGTTATACATTTGTGTATTGATATGTTTTAAATGATACAGGGAGCTTTGGATAGTGGACTTGACATTCCTCACAGTGAAAAGAGGTTTGTTGGTTTCAGCAATGACAGAAAGAGCCTTGATGCTGATGTTCATCGCAAGTACATCTATGGAGGGCACGGCGCTGCTTACATGAAGGTGAGAACAATCTGTGAACATTATTTATGCTAACTATCTATAGTCGGATGGAGTAATATTCTGCAGGCTATGTTCTATCATCATTTTCTAATAATTTTCATGAATGTAAAACACGCTTTGAATGAAGATGAGCCAGAGAAGTACCAGACCCACTTTTCTGAATACATCAAGGCTGGGGTTGAACCAGACAACATTGAAGAGCTTTACAAGAAGGTTCATGCTGCCATTCGTGCTAACCCTAACCCCACCAGGATTGCAAGATAGCACCTGCAGAGAACAGGAGGTAATTATTTTGAAGATATTTTTTTTAGTTGTTACTCCTTTTGTGAAAAGGGCACCCATTAAAATGCTGGGTCATATATCAGCACGTGGGGCTACCATGAACCTTTCAAGAGTCGATTATCAACTTTACGCAGATTATATATTTACGAGAGTAACTGTTATGTTTTAAGCAATTGATCTTTGAAATAGCAAGCAGAAACTGATAGGGGTCTTTGGAGTCAGTTTTAATTTTTCGATTCTGTGACTATATGATGAAAAGGGGTGTTTGGATTCAATTTTTTAAAATGGGTCTGTCATAGAGGTGTTTGGATTCACTTAAATACTACATATTTCATTTTCTTTTGAAATAGGAAGCATAAATTGATAGGGGTCTTTGGAGTCTGTTTTAATTTTTTGATTATGTGACTATATGATGAAAAGGGGTGTTTGGATTCAATTTTAAAAAATGGGTCTGTCATAGGGGCGTTTGGATTCACTTAAACAACTATAGATTTTTTAATATCGGACCGCTATTTAGAGGAAATACATTTAGACATTTGTTGAGAAGACTGCTAGACTTGAAAAAAGGTATTTAAATGTGTTTTCTTCGTGAGTGAATTCTTACTTGAGACCCCTTAATTGGTTCGTCTTCTTATACTAATATAACATGATTGTTATGTTCGAAAAAGTTACATATAAAATCTCTCATTTTACTCAATATGTAGTCGCAGATTATTAACTAAAAAGGTCAAATTGAGCTGACAAACTAAGGTCATCAAATCCCTCATTTATTGGCAACTTTGTGCAGCCGCATATCTACTCACCGGTTAGTCATGCACGAGTATAGCTTGGACAAGGATGAGCTTAAGAGATGCATGCAGGTATGTGGAAAAATGCTATGCTATGTGAATATAATCAAACAAAACAAATGATGGTTTAGTGAAGTGATTACCATTAAGTTTGATATGTGAATAGAATCAACCAAGACAAATGGGAAATTTTCAGTGTGGAAATAACATATGGAGTGTAGTAACGATATTATCTTGACAAGAGGACTGGCACCTTCATTTATACTACTTTGTTTAAATTATATCTTACTCAAATCCTATAGCCAGCATATTTAAATGAGTGATGCTATATCATTTTCCTATTTAAATACTACATATATTCTACAACTTGGCTCTTTTGATTTTTTAGCCTCTGTTTACTCTTCCCTTAACCCTCACCCTCACAATATGTATATATGTGTGCCCATTTATTAAGTTCACGAGCTACTTACCATTTGTTTTGGTTGATTCTATGATTTCTTTGTATATAAGTCAATGTTAGGGGCGATCACTTCACTGCCTTCTATTCCTATATTTCATATTTGTAGGAGTTTAACCATGCATTAGGTAAACTAACTGTAACTGTAAATGCAGTGGGGACGTTGATGGAGTGATACGGGTCACATGCTCAAGGTACAATGAAAATAAGATGACGCTTCCTATCGTATAGAGACTTTGGTACCATGAAAATGAGGTATATAAAAAATAGATCTTTTATACCTGGATCACATGATTTAGTGACAGAACATACTAACAAACTAATGGTAGTAATAAATTAATGTGAATCTGATCTGACATGCTTGCCTATTGACGATTACCAGCTTCATGTATGTTGTGGAAAACATGACTGATAACTTAAAGCTTGCTTGAGTTGAGGCAACTGATGGTCATCAACGTCGTTGCTGCGATTACATGTATTCATCATCATCCAATCTTTCAGTTCCTTTTCACTTATCTGTCTTTTATTTTTAGATAATACCGTAATGTTTGTGCACTAGAGGCTGTCAATGATGGTTCTTGGACGGGAAACCTATGTTTTAAACTTCAGATGAGATGGCCAATGTGAGAAGGTGTGTATCCACAGATGGTTCAGTGGCTTGGTTCAGCCGTTCAGTGGCTTGGTTCAGTGGCACGCTGAATAACTTCGTCACATAAAACAGATGGGCTGCTCATTCTATATGGAATTCCACTAGATATTATATATGTTAAATATAATACATGCTTTACGATTCAGTGGTTAAAGTATGTTTGTTTTTCTTATGTATTAGACACTGAATATATATCCCCATTTACCATCCTACAACCTTATTTTATTGTCATCACCAACATTTGATTCTAAAACAGCAAGGGGAATTGAGAAAAGGCCCACTACAACGGCGCAACTGTTTCTTAACAACCATCGATACCCGGCCTCCCCGGTTTACCTCTAGCAGCACCATCAACATTAAACTTTAAAGAACCCGCTACGGGACCAATGCAGATTGTGAATTTGTAATCGTTTAGGGAACCTTTATAAAGCTCTAATTATGTAGATATTCATTTCAACTCATTATATTGATTATTTGTTACATAGTTTTTAATTGAGGATAGCTTGACTACAATTTTTGTAGCCAATTGGCTACAATCCTTCACAAAAAATACACAACCAATAAATCAGGGACCACATCACATAAAATACACATCAGGGACCCACAAAAAGAATGAGAGACTCACATTTATAGCACAAAATTGTAGCCAATTGGCTACAAAAAATTGTAGCTAATATATTCCCTTCTTAATTGATTTTGTGACCATATGTTTTGTCCTTCTTATATACTATTGTTATTTATGAAATTCAGTGAATATGATCGGATAATTGTTGCAGCAAATTGACTGTCTTCACAGCCAAACTGTTATGGAACTCATGGGAGGAGTTAGAAGTCAATTGACTAAACTTATAACCGGCATCGGTTCACAAGATTTAGCTCCAATAAGGTTGAGTTTATCTCATAGTTTGTATCGACACAAGCTTATTGAAATTACCTTCTTGCATAATGTTAGTTTATGTATTATTTTTTTACTATGTTAGTAAAAAATAGGCTTATTATTATTTTTTTACTATGTTAGTGAAAATTAGGCTTATTGCTATTTCTTTTTTCTTTAAATGTGTTGCCCTTCTTTTAAATGTGTTATTCACATATCCTAAACCTGATGTTTAAAAATGTAATTTTACAATATTAAATAATATTGAATTGCTTAAGTTCATATTAAAGTTTCTTTGATTATTACCTATGTTTTAAAATGTAATTTTACTACCCTTCTTTCGCTATAGAAAAATATTCCAACGATATTTGTTGTTATTCATTATTTATGTACATAAGCTTAAAATCCGTCAAGTAATATTATGATCGACGTGTTTACAAATGCGTATTAATATAAATGAACGTAAAAAATGATACGAGTGAGACTATATCTTTAGTGGTTTCTCTTCTTACCTGAGAAACTTGATAACATAAGCGCATTTAAGTACTTCATTTCCCTTACACCCGCGTCAAACCAACAGTCGCCTACAATTATTGGCTATGGATACCTTAACAAATAGACACGGACACAATCAAGTTGTAGCTTTGTGAGTATTAAACATCTTTTTTCCGATCAAACAATATACGGGCTGCGGCTAACTAATATGCTGATGGTTGTTGTTGTTCTAGGTATGAATGAAGGAGTTGTTGCGAGTTGTACTAGCTGACACAAAAATGATAGGTGCAACCGTTCTACAGCCCAAGGTTGTGTAACCAATTATTTGTACACATCTTATGGACGGTTCTTTATGCCGTCTTAACCTTTGACACTATATTATTTTTATAGGTACGAGTTACCCATTTGAGAATGTACATCATACCTCACGTGTGGTCGCGGCTTAACAGTAAAATTTTTGCACCACAAATACCCACCATTTTTTTTAATGAACAATGTAGCGGTCGCGGCTTAGTTTATAACATAATAATGGTTGGTGTTTTTTAAGGTATAAATGAACGGGAAGCGGCAGGTTGTAGTGGTCTACATTCCTTACAACATTAAATTAAAAATACAAGTCATGTCCACACGTCGGGTGAATACATAAGAAAAAACTATAAAAGATCACTAATATACGTACATGATTAAATTAAAACGTAAAATTACAAGTCATGCCCGCCCATCGGGCGGGCTTCGAAAACTAGTATATATATATATATATATATATATATATATATATATATATATATATATATATATATATATATATATATATATATATATATGTTGCACAAAACTAACCTTGATGTAGGTTAAGCCTCTAAATTTGATCCATGGATCTGCTACCAAAGAAGGGCAATAACCTAGGAGATGCAACAACCATAGGGGATTGGAGTAGACAATTTAATCTCACTAGGGATGATGCAAGCTCGCCTTTTCGGGGAGAAATGAAGTTTAAAACTCCAAGGACACACCCTTTTTGTTTCGACAAAAGGGGGAGAAGAGTGTAAGCGGAGAAGGTAATGTAGAAGGTAATACGGACACGTGTAACTTTTTACATTTTACTATCTATCACGTTTACATATTTCGTCATCATCAAAAAGGGGGAGATTGTTAGTGCAAATATGTAACTTGATACATAACGTTAAATGTACAAGTTACTCGTAATCATATTTTGTCTCAACATACATTCAACACCTCTCGACGTCTCAAGTACTCGTATGCTACAACACAGGTTCTTACATGTTGTTATGTGGCATTATGATCAAACCCCTTAACAAACCATTTAGAATGTTTAAAATACTTTTAGAGTCTTTAAGTATTTTATAGTTTTATCATTCTATTTCAAACCTCACTTTACATTTTGCATATACAAGTATTTTTACTTGTACATCATGTTTCCTAAGTTGTATTCATGTCAAAATAAAATAAGCAATGTTGCAAAAATCGGCCGTATCGGCCGATTAATCGCCGATATATCACTTATCGGCCTTCGACCTTGTAGAATTTTGCATATCGATAAAAAAATCGGTCTGGGCAAAAAAAAGGCCAAAAATCGGCCGTATCGGCCAGAAATCGGCCGTATCGGCCGATTAATCGGTCGTATCGGTCAGCTTTAAAAAAAATAAAAATTTAGGCATTCTACTTAATTTGGGGATCGTTTATTTCACTTATAACACACAATGAGCCTCATAATCAGAATTGGAGCCTTTTATTGAGGTTTGGAAACATAGTAGGCTTGGAATCAGTTACGATCTTTAGTTTGGTCTCCAGAAATACCCAAAACATGCAAAAAATGCCAATCCGATTAATCACCGATTAATCCCGCCTTGGCCGATTAATCGCTGCAGGGTGGTCGACCGCCACGCTACCGATTCACGATTTTTGCAACATTGAAAATAAGTGCCACATTAGGTGTCAAAGTGCACTTTAGGTGTCAAAATAGGATAAGTGCCACATTAGGTGTCAAAGTGCACTTTAGATGTCAAACTAAGACAAATGTGTTTACATAAATCTAAAAATGATGTTAATGACATAATAACTTAAGTCCTATAATAGCATAAGTAGTTTAACATTTTTAGTAACACATAAACTAACATGGTACAACTTGTTAAACATATATTAAATAGTTAAGTAATACATTTTACAAACAAACTTTTGTATATATTTTAATCAAAATAAAAATGTATTGTTACATCACTACATGCATCATCCTAACATAGAGAAATCTAAGAAAATATCTTTGTAGGATACTAGTAAGATCATGTAAATATTTTGGAAAGATTTGAACAAGATTTGCAAAGATTTTGGAAGATTTTCTGTCAGGCCCCTAAGGAACCCTTTTCTATAAAGGGCGAAACCCTTTTTTTGGTTCCGTGGTCTGCTGACCTTTTTGGCTATAAAATCAGTCCATTGTCCACCCATTTCCTCACCACTTGAACACACATTCTCTCTACTATGTTTTCATACATTTAGATCAGTAGTAACATACATTAATTACCCTCATTATCATGATCATAATGCTTCTAACTTTCATTATGTTGTAAGCATACTCCTAAAATGATACTGTGAAGCAAGCTCAGAGATCTTGAGTCATCATCCACCACAAGCATACATATATGAAGATCTATCACAACAAGCTTAGGGAACTTGTAGTCTTCATCCATTGAAGGCTTCCTATCAATGGAAGTTCATTTAGATTAGTCATTCATATCCATTAGACATTTGTGTCATGGATCATCATTGTAAACATCACTGTATCATCACAATTTATTCACCAAACTTGATTAGATGGTTTGTGTGTTTGTGCTATAAAACACAAGGTTTGTTATGTTAGGCCATAAAACATAATGGGTTTGGTTGTACCCGAAGAAGGACTCGACATCTAGCTTAGTGTCGGAAATATTGTATAGGCGACGTCAGGTTGGTTTTACCTCGAACTAGAACCTGATATTTAGCTTTGTACCAGAAAAAGTGTAACGACGTTTGTAAGGTTTTCTCCGCGAAGAAGGGAGCTTGTTGATTTAGTGAAGTAACTCTCGAGTTGGGTACTCGGGGAGTGGAGTAGGGCGGAGAGGAGCTCCGTGACCGAACCACTATAAATCATCGTGTCCGGTTTGCACTTTCTTTTACTTATTGCTTTACTTTTATACTTGCACCATATTATTGTTTGTGTTGTGGCTTGATGTTTATGCTTGTGTGACAACTTGTTTTACTATATGCTTTATATTAGTCATAAGACTATAATTGGCATTTTTCATATTATGGCAAGTGGTATGTGTTAAATCACATACCTTTTCTTTATCAAAAACGGACTCAAAAGACCAAAAACTGACTATAAATGCCAAATATATGCTTGTTTTTGTGTTTTTGCATGTGCAGATAACGAATATGAGAAAAGGACAAAAAGAGAGACAAAACGGACAAACACGAGCACGGGATTGGAAAGAGCGTGAAAATCCGGAGCCGGGGAGACTTTCTACATTTTGGATCATGCATAAACCTAAAAATACCTGGCTGAACCTTAATGATAAATCATTTTTACCAAATATCCAAAATCATTTTCACCTCAAGTCCTTAAAAGTTTTGCAAAGTTAGCCCCTACTAACTTTTGTTAAAACCCAATTTTATTAAAACATAAAACCTGATGCAGTCCAATCCTTTTACTAAAGCATAAATAAACCAAGCCCAGTCCACTCCTTTAACCTGGATCCAACCCAAGTCAAAACAATTAAACCCGGGTCAACCCTTATAACCAGTCAAGAAAGAGAGCGGGAAAAGGAGTTACGGTTCACCGTCTCCTTCCCCAAACTTTACCCCATTTACCTCGCATCAATTAACCCACCTTAAGTACCATTCCTCTTCTAGAAGCTCTGAAATGTCAGATTATGACACCATCAGGAGGCCACGCTGGTAAAATAGAAGCTATTGATTGGTGGTCGCGATGTGGCACATGATCCAAGGGTGCGAATTGAAGATTATGTCGACATAATGGATTGGATGGTTGTGATTAGAAGGACGAAACCGTAGATGCATCCTCAGCCATCTATAAATAGAGGCCTCTTCACGAAGCACAAGGAGTTTTTTTAGAGTCTTTATTTTAATGTCTTGTATTAGCTTATTTCGTGCTTATTGTCTTTTAATTCTGTCTTAATTTCAAGTATTGTAATAATTTTAAAGTCTTAATAAAATTCATTTTATTTTATTGCACTGTCTCTTTTACTTTATTAATTAAGATGTTTTCATTTGGTTGAATTAAGCTCTAATAAGCTCTCTCCTTAAATATTGTTTAGAACTCAAACAAGCTCCTCAATAGCTTGTTTTGAGCTTCTGCTACTTAAGTTTGATTTACAATTTTGTTTAAGCAATTTGGCTTTAAGGTGAAATAAGCTTTATTTGGACGATAAGCCAGATTTGGATGGGCTTATTGAACTTTACCAGCCTGTTTTAAACAAGCTGGAGCTTGAAGATCAGCTCTTGGAGCATATTTAGTCCTTGTTTGAGCAAAGGACCAAGTAAGTTATACTTTTACATTTTTAGTTTTGAAACTTCTTATTGCTTAAATCTGCTTATTAAGTACTTATTATTTCTTTATTTGTGTTTTATATGCTTATTAGTAGTAGATCTATCTGTTTTATTGCTTATTTCATAGTTTAGAGGTTATTTGTTCTTATTAGTGTTTTAACTGTCAAAATAGCCAACAAGCAATTAACTATTGCTTGAAAACTTTTTAATACACTTAATGATAATCTGTTTTCAATAAAACATGAGATTTATAGCTTAATTCAGTTTTAAAAAGCAAATCAGAATTTTAAAGGGGTGTTTGGCTAGCAGTTTTAACCAATTAGCTTGTTTTGGATAAGTTCTTACTTTGATTTAGCTTTTATATAGTATAATTAGTAGTTTGAGATAAGTTTTAATCAAATTTAGCAAGTTTATTAGGTTATAGTTAAGTTTCCTAAAGTTGGTAGTCTAAAACTGTTTTGATTAGCTTAATTTGTTTAGTTCTTCAAAAGTCATTTAGTTGGTGAATTTTTGTTTCAAAGTCAGTCTTAAATGCAAATTTCAAGTTTCTGGTTAATAGTGTTGAGTCATTTTTAAGTCAAGTTTTTAGTTCTCAAAAAACATCTAACTGCATAGCAATTTTAGCTATGCTTGATTATGAGCATATCAACAGCATAGGCATATAGAGTTAGGGTCTAGCTTATTTTGGTTTCATTATGGTCATTTAAGTTGGTTTCATATCTGTTTTTAGTTTTTCAATCTCAGATTTGAGTCAGTAGTGTAGTTTCTTGTTTTGTCAAAAAGTTTCAAAAAAGCCAAAAATAGAAGTCTAACTGTCCATTTTTTTACAGCTTATTTTTCACCTTATTTCTAGTTTAAATTTCTTAAAAGTTGGGTTTTAATGTTCATTAGTGGTTAGTATTTATCTATTTTTAGGTTTTAAAGTTTAGCTTATTGGTTTGGTGGCTTATTTTTAGTGTCAAAAGTAGCCTCTCAGGCTTGCTAGTTTTATAAAAATCCAAAAATATAGTCTGAGTAGCAGTTTTTATCAGCTTACTTTTAAGCATCTAATAAGCTCTAAATTGCCTTAAATTGATTTTGTGAACTCTTTGTTAGCTTAGCTTAATCTGTTTTGAGTTTTTAGGGTATAACTTATTGATTTAATAGCTTTTATAATAGCTTAAAGTAGCCCTCTTAGGCTGTTTGATTTTCAGATTTAGTAGTGGCTTCACTGAGTTTTTGGCTTTTTAGCTTATTAGGATTGCTTATTTTAGGTTAGAATCTGCTTATTAGTTAGCTTTTAGTATCTTAGTAGCTTATTAGGTCTGCACAAGCTTGTAGAAGCTTGTGCCCCATTTTCAAAGTTAGTTCATTTAGCCTTTTAGTTCTTAACATAACTGTTAGCTTAATTCAACTATTTCCATCTTATTTAACTAAATATAAAAAAAGTTGCTTTCATTAAAAGTGCTTACTTTTAAGTGGTTAAAAAGTTCCATAAAAAGTTTTTGTAAAAAAAAAAAAAAAAAAAAGGGAAGTTGGGAAGCCAAGGGTGAGCAGGGCTCGAACCCCTGACCTCAACCAACCTCAACCATTTAACACACCACACCAATACCAACTGTGCCCTTGGGTCTCTTTCGACTAAGGTTGCACCTTTAATTCACTTAACCAACTTTTTCCCTTTTAGATTAATTTCTCTTTTAGCTTATTCACAGCTTATCTAGATAAGTTGTCGATTCATTTTTATTTTTCCTAAGTTCCTTATAGCTTAAAGTAGTTTTCCAGAATTTTTCATATTTTTTCGTATTAATTTAGTATTTTTAATATTATTTTTAGACTAAAAGTGTTTTTAATTAATAATAAATAAAATAAAAAGCAAAAAAAAATAATTCTTTTTTCTAAAATTATTTTTAGTTATTTAGGACTTTTAGCAATCAAATTTACACATCTAAGGTTAATTTTTTATTTTTAGGTTTTCTTAGGCTCGTTTAATTCCCGTTAAGAGCGCGTTTTTAGTTTAACTTGCGTTTTTGCTTATTTGTGCTTTACTTACTTATTTTATATGCTTATTAGTTGCTTTTTAGTATATGTTTTCTGTTTTTAGTCATAATTCCAAAACATCCTAATTATTCAAATCATCCGATCACGAACCGAATTCAAAGTTCCATTCACACTTCGTCGGGATCTAAAAGACCCGAGAATATCCAATCTTTCCGGTAAAATATTTGGTTGGACTTTCTTTGACCTCTTAGTATATTCACTCTTGGTATATTCACTCTTGGTTAGAGAGAGAATTGACCTTCTGGTCGGGTTATTTTTGCTATAATATATATATATATATATATTATATATATATATATATATATATAATATATATATATATATATATATATATATATATATATATATATATATATATATAGAATATGGATCCGTTCCATGAGAGGCTTTATTTTGAAAGATTGAGAATCTTCGTGAAAAACTGATTCATTTTTGATTTGATTCACAGTAAACATCATTTTATGGTGAATCGAATCTATAATTACAATTTGATTCACAAATCTTGTAAATCGAGTTTGATGATATATTAAATTTGTCAGATGATCAGTTTTCTACATATATCGCAATCGAGAGTTTTTACATTATTCAATTTTTCACATTTTGAATTTTATCACATTAAATGATTTTACGCTGAAAACTGAATCAAGTAAAATCATCGTTTGAAAACTTCTCAATCTTCTCAAATAAATTCTCAATCGATCCAGATCAGGGAATATTTAGCTACAATTATTTGTAGCCAATTGGATAAAATTTGTGCTATAATGTGGGCCCCGATTTTTTTTGGGTCCTGATTTATTGAGTGTGTTTGTGAAGAATTGTAGCCAATTGGCTACATATAATTGTAGCCAAGCTATCCCCATATATATATATATATATATATATATATATATATATATATATATGTATATATATATATATATATATATATATATTATATATATATATATATATATATATATATATATATATATATATATAATATAATAATACAATTTTTATATATATTATATATATTATATATTATATATGTATATACACACAATACACTTTTGCACGAACCAAGTTTTTGGCGCCGCTGCCGGGGAAGTGTGAAACGAATATCGAGTTACGTTTGAAGATTAGTGATTTGAAGATCCTTCCTCGTGAAGTTATCGTTTTATTTTGTAAATATTTTCGTATTTGATAACGCACAAATTGTGCATATTTTTAGTAGCGTTATTCGTACTTTTTGTATATGTTATTTGGTTATATTTATATGCTTTTGTTACTTAATCGCACCAAAGTATGTTTGCAAAGTATATGTAGCCAAGTACAGGAAAAAGGAAGAAAAAGTGAAAGATTATTGAAGAAAACAAGGATTTACGATCGTACGAAGATTCTCATGTCAAGAACCACTCCGAAAAGGCATTTCATAGAAGGATGATTCAAGTATTCAGTATTCCAAGTTCTAAGACAAAGAAAAGATCAAGTTTGGACAAAGAACATAGAGCTATGAGAAAGATACAAGCCGAACACCAAAAGTCCAAGATTGACTCTACAGGTCATCTCCATCCGATCGGACGTAGCCCGCAACCGAATCGGATGGAGGCTGCATCTAGAGGCCAACCGATCGGATGGACGTAATACCTATCGGTTGGAGAGAGTCTGTATTGCTAAACTTCATCACTAAGCATTGTATCTTGCTACCAACGATTCTAGACTCTTCTCATGTGTATTCTAGGTCCTTCTACTCTGCTTGGAGGCCAAGTTGCAGCATTTAACACCCTAGGCCTTGAGATAAGTATAAATAGAACACAACTATTAGAGACATCTATAACAACAACTAAGAAAACAACTCTCTCTAATCATAAACCACTCTCAAAAGCTCTCAAATTCGTCCTTAGAAGTCCAGATAACTTTAGAAGTCCAAGAAGTCAACATTTGGAAGTCAAAACTTCAAGAATTCAACACCAATACTTTGGGTATCATTACCTTATCATTTTTAATCTCATTCCAATCACTTTAAGACTTTTAATCATGATTTCTAATGTTCAAAATTCTGAGTTTATGTTCATGCTTGCTATGAGTGGCTAGTGCCTTTGTACACTTGCTTAGATGATGTATATTACTTAATGATTTGCGCATGATTGTGATAACATGTTTTAATTCAATTTCAAGTTAATTCTAAGATCCAATTGTGCTTAAGTTTCATAGTGACATTTGTTAATCAAGTTTGACTAGTTGTTAGTAATTCTAAAGGTCGAAAGGTTTAATGTTATTTAACTAGTTATAATCATTTGTCTATGAATGATTGTTTTTACCCATTATTCTTGGTTAAACAAAGAAATTTAATTGTTGTTGTAATAAGAATGCTTTTGTCTATCAAATTGGATTGATTGAAAACCACCTCATAGGTCGAAAGATTAGTAGTTTACAATCAATTGTAACCTTTTTGTCTATGATCGGTTACCTTTTGTATTGACCATTTCCTAAGCTTATTTGATAAAACAAAAGATTATTTTTGTGTTTAAGTTTGTTAATCCAAACTTATGAAACTTGAATTGATCTTGAATTGATTGGTTAAACTTAATGCTTGTTTTTATAAACTAAAATCTTGACGAAGGTTTAACTTGTAAGAACAATAGATTAGTTCACCAACTAATTATCATAACCAACATGTTAAGAAAAGTTATCACAATCATGCTTATCTAGAGAAGTATACTAGTCTAAGCAAGTGTAGTTTTAATCATATGAATTATCATATTATCATTATTGCTTGTTTTTTAGATTTACTTTTAGTAGCTTTTATTCTTACAACTCGATTCACTCACAAATCCCTGCGAACGATCCCGACTTACCATCATAATCTTTCTATAACGGACAAGTTCACTTGCTCGTATGTGTTATTTATAGATTCGGTAATTCACCCCTTATAAATTTAAAACTTGTACACACACGTAACACATCAAGTTTTTGGCGCCGCTGCCAGGGATTTTGATTGTGTTTCTGTAAGTTTTAGAAGTCCATCTCTTGCCAAGTTCGTTTTCGAAAAGAAAAAAAATCCGAGCCAACCATCCGATCGGTTAGACTCCCATCCGATTGGTTCCCCAATAATCAATTTTTACCGAGACGTTTATCCGATCGGCATGCCTGTCATCCGATCGGATAGCTTAGACTTTGATCCAACCGATCGGATTCAACCTGTATCCGATTCGGATCATCTGATCTGATCTTTCCAAACTGATTTCATTCTTTGCTCGTGTGTTTAAACGTTGCCTAGATTCTCTTGGGAATTGTATGAACACTCGCTCTACTGGAATAGAACCAATTTCACCTCTTTCAAATCCCGAACATTTAATTCGAAGACCAAGAAGAAGAACACCTTTTGTTCCATTAACCAACCGTGTACCAAGAGTACCAAACCAACCATTTGATAACCTTTTCGAAGCCAAAGTCGTTTATAACCCATTCACTGATCAACCTTTTCCCATGGCTGAAAATCAACCCATGTGGGCCACCAACCGAGCCGTAGCACCCACTCCTGGAGCTGCTATTGTTGCTATTAACCTTGGTGACAATTTCACCATGAAAGGTCGCCATCTTTCTATGATCAAAGACCGTCAATTCGATGGCCGTTCGCGGGCCGATCCGCATAAACACATTTCCGAATTCATCAAAATTTGTGACATGTTCCGATATGGCGACACCGATGTCAATGCCATTAAACTCAAACTTTTTCCATCATCACTTGCCGGAGATGCAAAAGTGTGGTACAACGAATTAACCCCAGGAACTATCAATACTTGGGAGGAGATGAGGCAAGATTTTGTAAGCCGAGTCTTTCCACCTGCCATGTTTGACCGACTCATGGGAGAAATTCGTGCTTTCACACAAAATCCTAACGAATCACTCGTTGAAGCTTGGCTTCGTATGAAAGATTTGCTTCGTAGTTGTCATGGACATGGTTTAGGACGAGGAACCATTATCCAAATCTTCTACCATGGACTTGATGAAACATCTCAAGGAATCCTTGATGCTGGAGGAATTTTTCTCTATAAGACCCCTAACCAGGCATATCAATTGCTTGAAGACCGAGTACTTCTCAAACTCGATTGGTCAAAAGATTCCAAAACCAAACCCTTAAGAAAAACCATTGCTTTTGCTGAAAGTTTCGATACCTCTAAACTCATGGAAAAAATAGAAGCCTTGACTTCCAAAATCGACTCGCAATACAAAGATCTTAAAGGAGAAATGAAAGAAATGCGAGATGGTTGTAACAATTGTGGAGGTAATCATCCATCATCGGAATGTGACGATCAACCAATGGACGGACCTAAAGAAGGAGAAGCTAATTATGTCCAAGGAGGATACCGTAGAGGCGGTTATCGTGGTAACTATTACGGGAGAAATTCTGGAAATTGGCAAGATCGCCAACAAAGGGATAACAACCGTGATTCTCAACCTCGAGCAGACAATCAAACTCCACAAATCTCTGATAAAAATCCGGAAGATACCGATTTCGAAAAAATAATGAGAGAATTCATGACTGCTCAAAAATCAACCAATGAGTTCGTCAAGACCCAATTTTTCAATCTCAAAACCAAAGTTGAGCAAGGTCAGAAAAATCATCAAGCGTCTATTCAGGATCTTGAAAACAAATTCGGTAGAATTTCTGACCAATTCTCTTCCCGACCATCAGGTTCATTACCAAGTAATACCCAATCCAACCCTAAACCAACATCATCTGGATCAAACGATAAAACTTATCGTCCACCACAGACTATAAATGAGCATATCAATGTTGTATTCACAAGAAGTGGTCTCTCTTACGATCCACCACCCAATCCAAATGATACCACGATCATCCATGATTAAAGTGAGGATGAAGCTGAAGAAGAAGAACTTACTAATTACATTAAGTCAAATGAGGCTAACATGAGGGCAATGCAAAATCAAATAACAACTTTGAAAAATGATTTCCAAACTTCAATGTCTAAATAAGGTAATGAGCTTAAGAATGAACTTAGGACCACAAATAACAAAATTGATGAATCCCAAAACAAAATTGAGAACATGTTTGATAGTCTTTTAAATCAAATCCATCAAGCTTCAACTTCGGGATCTCTCCCGGGCAATACCGTTCCCAACCCAAAGGGTTAGTTCACACTTCGTCGGGAGCTAAACGACCCGGGAATATCCAATATTTCCGGAAAAATATTTGGTTGGACTTTCTTTGACCTCTTGGTATATTCACTCTTGGTTAGAGAGAGAATTGACCTTCTGGTCGGGTTTTACTTGCTATAATATATATATATATATATATATATATATATATATATATATATATATATATATATATATATATATAGTGTAACTTTCAAACGAGAACCATTTTAACTGCAAGAACTGCGAAAACCACTTTTTAGCCATTAGATGAGTTGATCAATGGTTAAAATTAAATGTGGCATTTTTTTTAATTTAAAAGAAAGAAAGGCACATTTAATAAGGAGTAAAAGGCTAATATTGTCATTCCATAAATTAGAAACTGTCAATTTATTTTTCTAACCATACGTGATTTTAGGATCTCTCATTCAATTACATGTATTTCTCTCTCTCCCTCAAGCAAAAAACCTAGGCGCCTCATCATTTTTTTTTTCCAAAACCACCATTGAAGCCTCCATCAACAACTAATTCTATTGGTCATCACGATTATTAGCCTCCTCGAAACTCTTCTAAGGATAGTATAAATCCATTGTCGATCAGTTTTGATCAATCGCACGACCCGTCACCATCAACCTCCGACCAGGAAGCACGAGAGTAAATACAAATTGTTTTTTAAGAAATAACTTTCTAAAGGTATGTTTTCTCTTGAATTGAAAGTTGAAATTTTCAATCGAAAATTAAGATTGATGTTTTTTCTATATCTTTGAAAGTTATAGATCCGTGTATTGTATTTTATAGATGTGATGTTTTTTTATATATTTGTAACTTTTTTTTTCGTAGATCTTGCCTTTTTTTCGTAGATATTGCCTTTTGGCGATCGTGATTATCGGTCGAATAAAATTGATATCGTAATGGTTCGGTCTCATCAATTCATTTATTTTAATCAGTTAATTCGTTGCGTTGATTTCGGTGTTATCGTAGTTAGTGTTGATTGATTAATACTAGTTAATTCGTTGCGATTGTGTAGATTTAGGCGTTATAGAGGTTAGTATGAGTTGATGTGTTTGTGATTAGATGATAGTTAGAAGTATGTATTATTGTTAAACTTTAGGTTTAATTGGGATACTGATGGACTATGATGCAGGGATGTGATGCATCTGTGCTTTTGGATCCGACAGAGGTAATGGGAACTGAGAAAACCACGCTACCAAATGAGTCTTTAAAAGGATTTGAACATATCGACTTAATCAAGTCCGAATTAGAAAATGTATGTCCTGGTGTCGTTTCCTGTGCTGATCTTCTTGTCATGGCAGCTCGCGAGAGTGTGGTTTTGGTAACTAGCTGTTTTGTCTTGAATTATTGAAGGGATATGTATTTTGAGTAATGTTTTGATTGATGATATTTGGTTTTGTTTATAGGTTGGAGGACCGTTTTATCCTTTGCATACTGGCAGGAAAGACAGCGATCAATCTTACCCTGTTGATATTGCTCTTCGGGAATTTGTTACTCCAATTGCTGTATAATTCCCCTTTTCCAGTTTATCATGGTGATACTCAGTACTTATTGTAAAAAAACAAATGTGTTTTATAAAAAAAAAACATATGTGTTTTATAAAAAAAACATATATGTTTACGTATAAAACATATATGTTTTGCGTTTGGATTATAGAACATATATGTTTTATGTTTGGATTATATGTTTACGTATAAAACATATATGTTTTGTGTTTGCCAAACAAGTATGTTTCCTAAAACATACATATACTCATGTACATGTATAATTTTTAATAATATTATGGTTGCTAATTTTTGTACTTTTCTTTGTATCAGGTGTAATTACAAGAATGGTCACGGCTACAAGTGTGCATGTATGTCCGACTTTTGAAAAAATGTTGACGGCTATTAGTGCTCACGTGTATAGATCGATTAGATTCATGTATTTATGCTTTTAGAAATTTGTATTTTAATTGTATTTCAATCGATATCGAAGTTTGTATATAACATTTATGTTTTTGGTTTGTTATAAATTTCATTATATTAAAAAAGCTATAAAAATAACAAAATCATATGGAGCATTAAATGATGTACATTGTGTATTATTAGTTGTAAAAAGGTGGTTCTCGCAGTTCTTGTAGATAACATGGTTCTCGTAAGAAAGGGACCCTATATATATATATATATATATATATATATATATATACTTGTGCACGAACCAGCAAGCTTGATTAGATATTTGATACAAAAGATTTAAACTTTTTTAAACGGTAACGTATTCACCCCCCCCCCCCCCCACGTTTTCACAAACGTTACATATTATTTCCCCAAGCCTAAGACGTGTTATATTTTTCTATATAGGTCCTTAGTGGTTTTCGCGGTTTTCCTGTCGTAGTTATATTCCGATCACCATCACTACTTCGTTACTGGTGAGTAATCACAACCCCTCTCTTTTACTATTTTCACTATATTTTTTGGGTGGAATGATTGACTTGTGTTTTATTTAAATTCTCATGACTTGCTTTCAAACTTTTGGTACATTTACTTGAAATTGATTCAGAACTTTTATGGCTTGAATTGATGTAATACCCGAAATTTCAAATGTGCAAAATGACCAAAATACCCTTGTAACTTTAAAATTTAATTAAAGAGTACATAAAGCATCAAATAAATTCCAAACTCTGTGAAATGAGCAACATATGAAGTAAGAATATTTTTATTACAACATTTTAATATTTTGCAATGTGCAAAAATTACTTGTCACACATGAAAATATTATATGGACCGAAAGTTTTATATATACACATTTAATTGTTTGTTAAACTTTGAAATTCAATTAAAAATCAAGATAAACATTGAGATAAATGAGGAAACAAGGCAAATCAGTAAATTGATTTTATCAATCAATCTTGGGCCGAGATTTATGCCATCCCTCCCCCATTTTCACGGTTTCTCATTTATTCCATTTTATTCCTCACGCTAAAACCCTAAAACACACACACAAATTCTCTCTTCATCCCACGATTTTTTTGGAGGCTGTGGTTATTTTTCCTGTGTTCATACATGTCCTAGGAAGGTGGGAAAAATAGTGCTAAGGTTCTGGGTCGCTAGTTGTGATCGTAGGAGTTTTGGTGTTGTCCAATTTTCTAGCCGAGAGAACCAAAACTCTCACGCCTTGTTCACTCGTTCTAAAGTCCATCTGGTATTTTTATGGTACTCCTTACATCACATATGATTCATATAAAATAGTTAGATCGATCCATGCACGTTAAAATAAGTCGTGTTAATTATGAATAGCAAAAACACAAATAAAACCAAAAGTATTGTATACGATTTTTCTGGGTTGAATACATATTTTTATTTGAGTTCTATAGGCATCATATAACTCTGGAAAAATGGTTATTTGAATTGTTAAAGCCTAAATCATCTTTGTTGGGTTTTTGTGTTAAACGGATTCTAAAGAAAAAGAAAAAATAAATGAAAACCCAATCGAATGAGATTAGGGTTAGGGTTTTATGATTGGATCTGAGTAATTAATGAGTTTTTAAGGTTGTATAAATGATTTGGTAATGATTGGCAAAGTAGGGTTAGGGTTTGTTAAATAAAAGTGTTCACCGATTAGAATCTAAAAGTAAAAGGGTGTGTTTTGTAATTATTCAAACATGAGGGTTATGTTTATAAGATGATTTGGACCAGGGGCAATTCGTAAAAATTATAATATGGGGGTATCTTGTGTAAAATTGGTAAGTAAAATGTTTATTTGGTAAATTAGTTAATTATTTTAATTCGGTGTAGAAATAATTAAAATTGAGGGACCTATTTTGTAAATTTTGGAAATTGAAGGTGGTTTCGTATAATAATGATATAAAGGGCGTAATGTGTAATTTTGGATACCTAAAGGTTTAATGTGTAATTATTAATAATTTGGGATCGAATTGTAGTTTTGGAAATTAAAAGGACTTGTTTTGTAATTATGTAAAATTGAAGGGTAATTCGTACCACATATTAAATTGATGGGCAATTGTGTAACTTGGTAAAACTAAGGGATTGATGTGTAAATATAAATATGGTAAGGGTTAAATTGTGATTTAATTAATTATAGGGTTTAATTTGTAATTTAATTAACTAAAGGGGTTTAAATTGTAAATTGTTAAACCTAAAGGGTTAAAAGTGTAATTCTGGATAACTTATGATTTAAAATGAGTAACTTGTGATATTTTCATTTTAAACCTTTAACCTTGGTATATTTATATTTAAAACCCTAAGATATGGATATCTGCTAATTATGGAAATCTGATAAAAATGGAAACTTACTAATTCTGGAAACCTGCTAAAAATGGAAAGTTACTAAATATGGAAAGTTGCTATTTTTGGAAAGTTACCTGAAAAGGAAAGTTACTAAAAATGGAAAGCCGACTAAAATAAGCAATCTGAATTAAATAAGCTAATAATAAGACAGTCATGAATTCGTGTAGATTCGCTGAAGATGGAGTTGCTTCCGACCTTTATATTTCTGTTGTGTTTTTCATTTGCGGTATAAGGTACAGATATTCTGACCTTCTCACAGGTTTCTCATGAACTTTTTCTCTTTCCATCTTGTTTCCCTTGAACCTTGCTATATCCCCCTTGTTTTGTGAACTTTGTTGTGCCCCTTTGATTGTTAACCTTGCTATGATCTCTTTCATATTCTGATCTGTTTAGCTTCTGATTTGATGCCATTGCTATGATTCCCTTTGCTTTGAACTTTTTCTATGATTCCCTTGTTATGAACTCTAATGTGAATCTATGCTGTGGAAACCTTTTTAAATATTGGCAAGGAAATGTTTTGAGAAAAATCATTTGTTTAAAAGGATGTTTATGAGTACGATACGATACTACTTTTATATGAAATTTTACTAACTTTTATGAAAATTATTTTTAAAAGACTATCTTTATGAAAAACCGTTTTGAAAGATCATTTTTATGAAAACTACTTTGAAAGATCATTTTTATTGAAAACCATTATTAAAGGATTGCTTTAAATGAACTTTTGATAGAAACTTCTGAAATGAACTTTTGGTATGAAATTTTGATTTTGAACCTTTGATATACTTTTATGAACCATTTGATATGACCCACTTGATCTGGACCTTGACTTGAAACTTTGATATAAACCTTGATCCGATAAACTCTGATATGAACCTAGTTGATTTGAACCGTTGACATGCACTTCTGAAATACTTGATTATGAACCATCTGTTATGAACCTTTTGAATATGAACCTTTTATGACACTCTGATTTTGATATGATACTTGACCCTGACCCACAGTTTGATACTACGAGCCATTATTTATTTCACTAGGCATGAGGGTTTCATGTCCTTGTCATTGATGCACCGATGACTTGACTCTAGGGTAGGAGAGTGATGACCTATCCCGTCCCTGACTTGACTTGTTATGTAGCGGAAGAATCTGGCCTACTGGGGCGTATGGATGCATCCTAGATTTGATCTGTTTCTGTTATCTGTATCTGTTTATCTGTTATATATATATCTGGTGACTGATGGTGTGTGCGATACACGTCTTTCACATATCTGGGAGCTAGCTACTCCATTTGATACATGAGGACACCCCTCATATTATCTGGTTACTTGAGAGGTATCCCCTCTGGATTGCTTATATGGTTACATGGTTCTGATATTATCTGTTCTGGGCTCGTGGTGGATTACTGTTCCTTTTCTTTTTCCTTTATTCTTATTCATTTACTTATCCCTTAACCCATATTACATCTGCATGACCTTTATTTCTGTTACGTTGCACTTTTCTCCACTACTGCCTTGTTATCGTTATATCTGTTCACTGAGCTCTCGTAGCTCAGCCGTATTTCTTTTCCTGCGGCAGGTTTTAGTAGGAAGCTGGGAATGAGTGGAGAGTACCTTGGACTTAGAAGACTTGATAGCTATTCTGGATTAGAAATGACTAGAAGTTATTATTATGTTAGAATTAGAGTTTATTGGAATTCTCATTTGTAACCTCGTAGTTTCAGTATTTCATTTGTAACCTTTGAATTCTTGTATTACTTTAAATGTATGCTTGTTTTCATCTGATATGAAACCATTATTGTGACATCTTTACCCTTGTCGGGTTGGGGTGTTACAATTTATGGTATCAGAGAGACAGGCTGCGACTCGTAATACATTTACCCTTGACCTTTGAAGTTTGGACCATTAAGTTTCCACTGTATGCGCTCGTAAGACAACCTTTGAAAATTTGCTTTAGGATTTCCCTATAGGAACTTAAGTTTTGACCAGTGAGGAATGGGTAGACTATAAGGAACTTGTTTAAGTATCATTGCTTCTGCATCACTCTGATTCGTGCCTTGCTTTTGAGATCACTTTTGGAAATTGAAAGCTTATGCTTTGCACCACCTGAGATTTGAAACTTAAATAAAACCTTGAAAGCATTGATAATTGCAAAGTAATTGTCTGACACTATTGATCCTTATCTTCAGATTCCGACTCTAACCTCTGATCCCCCTTGTTAATCATTTTGATGCCTCTTCGGGCAATCTGAGAATCTCCATTGCGAGGACGTACTTGATACATTCTGTTATTTGTCTTTTTCTTTTGATAAGCATCTATGAACCTTCCGACGCTATTTGATTTCAACTCAACCATCTCTGTTCCCGTGGGAAGTCTTGTGGTGTTTAACCACGAATTTAAAAATGTTTCCCTCTCATTTTGAACGATAAGATTTGCTTTGTTGATCCATCTTTCTTTGGATAGTTAACCTTGATTTTATTCTGATAAAGGATTGGTTGATTGATCATTCAATATTGACAACTATCCTCCTATGTCTCACTTTTGGCATTTGAAACAATTTTGAACTCCCTACCATGACTTCCAATTATTAAACTTTTGCTACCACTACCTGTTTTTGATCTTTACTTCCGATCTGTTTGATAAATAGTTTGATACTTCTCCAACTATCCCGAAGGTCATTTAACCTTAATGTGTTTGACACATTCTATGAATTCAATTACCCGTGCTGAATATAAATGTATCATCTGATACTACTCTGTCTTGCAAATCCATTACTACTCCTATGAGAACTCTGGTGGTTATTAACCATGGATATAGGAAGTTTGTTCCCTCCCTTTTGAATGATGAATCTTGCCGTCAACTAGTTTCCTTTGGAAGGATATGACGATAATTTTGTCTCGATATGAAATTGTTAACTGAGCTTTTATACGCCTCACTTTTGACAGTTATACGATGTTCATATTACCGATGATTCACAACCTACCTGCCACTTATGCTAAATAGCTAAACAAGACTCCAACACCTTGAATTGTTCGCTTATCTATTTCCACACTTTGATGAACCATGTACTTGACCTTGATATATGAACTATCCGTCTGGCTTGGCGACCGTGCTCATCCTACGAATCCGTTTACTTTTGATATATTCGATTTTGAGGTCTTTAAGTTATGGATTGGCTGGCCCTCATAAGCTGCCAGGGATTACCGTATCTGATATGTGACTTCAGAAATCTATTTGCATCCTACTTTTGTTATGATAACCTTTAACCGCTCAAATCTGTTAAGCTTAATGCTGCTATGGAAACAGTACCTCGATCTCATTTGATTGTCAAATTTCTCCTGACACCTATTAATATCCACCCTTAGAAAGCTTTGGCATTGGAAGTTTTGTTGTACAAATATTCTGATGTTTTCTGATGAAACTCTTGGGTTTCCCTCCTGTTGAGAAGTAAAAATTGACTTTGAACCGACCTTAGTCGACGAACCATGATGCTATAGAAGTTGAGAATTGAAAAAGCTGATGGAATATGATTTTGTTCACCTCAGTGTTTCCTTTTGAATACCCCTACTAATTCATGAAGAAGAAAGAGAAAATTTTGCGTCAGCGTATCGACTATCGTAAACCTAACTGTATCACTACCGTGATCATCTTTCATTTCTGCGTGTCAATGATTGATTTGTTTTATCTTGAAACTCCATATCAGACGGCCTCATTTAATGTTTGAAGGACTAAAGAAGCAACCACAAGAACTTTTAAGGAGGGAGATGACTAACTGAGAGTAACCTCCGTGAAGCATTTCGGTTTATGCATGAAGAGGGAGATTGGTGATGTGAAGTAGATATGAAGTTTTCCCTGAAACGATTCATGAAGCTGTTTTCGTACTCGTTGTGACATTATGAGTTTTAAATAATGCCAATTGTATTGGCTAATAGAACCATGTCTTCGCGAGTATTTGGACAATCATCATAGTATGACAGTGTGTTTGTACCCAGAGACGAAATGAGGAGCATGTAGATCATCTTGTAAAATGACCCTTTATTCTGGAAGAAGTAGATTTGATTGGCGTCCAGAGATTTTAGCAGACAATACTACCCCGTATCCTGTGATGACAGCAGTTTGAGTTGGCGAACTTCGAACTGTGCTAGAAGACCTGTCAAGACACGCAGTCTTGCTCCTCTATTCATTTTAGTTGTACTAGGATGAATTGAGAGCAGAAGTAGACTCGCGAAGGGAAGATGCATAGTGACCATGCCAGAGATTCGTGTTCCACACCACAGTGTCCAGAAGAAGTGCCGAAGACTTGAGGGACCAGACTCAAGTTTATATTTCCTTTCCACTCTACAATCATATGGACAGACGTAGACAGACTACTTAGAAATGGGATCAAAATTCTGAAGCGAACGTTTGTGTTTGGAAGAGTTGATTCTGTGAAGGATGAAGCTATGGATGACGTAATTCACTTCCTCTTGACATACTTAAATTTCCATTACCTGATGATAAGATCCTTTGAATGATTTAGGTTCCCTTCTAATAATTCCGTTTTGTGCTAATTTTGCGTATGTTGGATGATGGGTTGTTATGCGAATTTTTGAAGCAACCATTTATATTGCCTGAGTTGATTTTGGTGAGTGATGAAGGATTGACGCTTTTGGCGACGTATCCAATTCCGATAGACATTCCAGATCTTTTCCGATACTCTTTCGAGTAGTTCGTTCTCCTCTTAGTTATGGTGTTTGATTTTAATGACCTCTGAGACTGTAGAAGGGCTAGGCGGATTAAGATAAGTTGTTTTGTTCACGACTTGAGATAAAGTATGACCATCATGAGGGCATATTTATATGATGCCAGTATTATGATGTCTGGCCAACGTGATAATACTTACATCATATAACGTGCACTTGTTGCGGGCATAGGATATTTCGAGAAGTGCCTTAGAACTTTAGAAACTATGATAACTGTTTGGGATTATCTGCGTTAGTGAGATTTTAAGTTCATTCTACCTATACGCGTAATTTGCTTTCACCGTTATGCGGATTGATACGTCTGGATTCTTGTCACGCATTTTGCTGACCTCTTCACTTCCAATAAGCATCTTAGGTTCTATTGTAGAACTTTCTGCCAATTGATGTTATCGACAATCTATTTCTGTACATTCTCATCTGATTTGTCTAATCAAATTCTGTGGACGGTATATCCATCAAAATCCTATGTATTTCCTGCGTCTCTTCATAGAGAATCCGATTATCATCTATTACGTTGGTATATTATTCTTTGATCTTGAGTCAGTATGAATTGTCTTTTCTGAAGAAACCGAAGCTTGATCAACAAGATAGAGTCATGAGAAACAAGTCTTTCATATTTCTGTTCACAGTCAGTTGTATTTCCGTTTCGTTTCATCTCAATTTTCGAGTACAAAAATTTTTCTTTTAGAGGGGAAGAAGCTGTAATACCCGAAATTTCAAACATGCAAAATGACCAAAATACCCCTGTAACTTTAAGATTTAATTAAAGAGTACATAAAGCATCAAATAAATTCTAAACTCTGTGTAATGAGCAACATATGAAGTAAGAATATTTTTATTACAACATTTTAATATTTTTCAATGTGCAAAAATTACTTGTCACACATGAAAATATTATATGGACCGAAAGTTTTATATATACACATTTAATTGTTTGTTAAACTTTGAAATTCAATTAAAAATCAAGATGAACATTGAGATAAATGAGGAAACAAGGAAAATCAGTAAATTGATTTTATCAATCAACCTTGGGCCGAGATTTATGCCATCCCTCCCCCATTTTCACGGTTTCTCATTTATTCCATTTTATTCCTCATGCTAAAACCCTAAAACACACACAAAAATTCTCTCTTCATCCCATGATTTTTCTGGAGGCTGTGGTTATTTTTCCTATGTTCATACATGTCCAAGGAAGGTGGGAAAAATAGTGCTAAGGTGTTGGGTCGCTAGTTGTGATCGTAGGAGTTTTGGTGTTGTCCAATTTTCTAGCCGAGAGAACCAAAACTCTCACGCCTTGTTCACTCGTTCTAAAGTCCATCTGGTATTTTTCTGGTACTCCTTACATCACATATGATTCATATAAAATAGTTAGATCGATCCATGCACGTTAAAATAAGTCGTGTTAATTATGAATAGCAAAAACACAAATAAAACCTAAAGTAATGTATACGATTTTTCTGGGTTGAATACATATTTTATTTGAGTTCTATATGCATTATATAACTCTGGAAAAATGGTTATTTGAATTGTTAAAGCCTAAATCATCTTTGTTGGGTTTTTGTGTTAAACGGATTCTAAAGAAAAAGAAGAAATAAATGAAAACCCAATCGAATGAGATTAGGGTTTGGGTTTTAGGACTGGATCTGAGTAATTAATGAGTTTTTAAGGTTGTATAAATGATTTGGTAATGATTGGCAAAGTAGGGTTAGGGTTTGTTAAATAAAAATGTTTACCGATTAGAATCTAAAAGTAAAAGGGTGTGTTTTGTAATTATTCAAACATGAGGGTTATTTTTATAAGATGATTTGGACCAGGGGCAATTCGTAAAAATTATAATATGGGGGTATCTTGTGTAAAATTGGTAAGTAAAAGGTTTATTTGGTAAATTAGTTAATTATTTTAATTCGGTGTAGAAATAATTAAAATTGAGGGACCTATTTTGTAAATTCTAGAAATTGAAGGTGGTTTAATTAATTATAGGGTTTAATTTGTAATTTAATTAACTAAAGGGGTATAAATTGTAAATTGTTAAACCTAAAGGGTTAAAAGTGTAATTCTGGATAACTTATGATTTAAAATGAGTAACTTGTGATATTTTCATTTTAAACCTTTAACCTTGGTATATTTATATTTAAAACCCTAAGATATGGAAATCTGCTAATTATGGAAATCTGCTAAAAATGGAAACTTACTAATTCTGGAAACCTGCTAAAAATATAAAGTTACTAAATATGGAAACTTGCTATTTTTGGAAAGTTACCTGAAAAGGAAAGTTACTAAAAATGGAAAGCCGACTAAAATAAGCAATTTGAATTAAATAAGCTAATAATAAGACAGTCATGAATTCATGTAGATTCGCTGAAGATGGAGTTGCTTCCGACCTTTATATTTCTGTTGTGTTTTTCATTTGCGGTATAAGGTACAGATATTCTGACCTTCTCACAGGTTTCTCATGAACTTTTTCTCTTTCCATCTTGTTTCCCTTGAACCTTGCTATATCCCCCTTGTTTTGTGAACTTTGTTGTGCCCCTTTGACTGTTAACCTTGCTATGATCTCTTTCATATTCTGATCTGTTTAGCTTCTGATTTGATGCCATTGCTATGATTCCCTTTGCTTTGAACTTTTTCTATGATTCCCTTGTTATGAACTCTGATGTGAATCTATGCTGTGGAAACCTTTTTAAATATTGGCATGGAAATGCTTTGAGAAAAATCATTTGTTTAAAAGGATGTTTATGAGTACGATACGATACTACTTTTATATGAAATTTTACTAACTTTTATGAAAATTATTTTTAAAAGACTATCTTTATGAAAAACCGTTTTGAAAGATCATTTTTATGAAAACTACTTTGAAAGATCATTTTTATTGAAAACCATTATTAAAGGATTGCTTTAAATGAACTTTTGATAGAAACTTCTGAAATGAACTTTTGGTATGAAATTTTGATTTTGAACCTTTGATATACTTTTATGAACCATTTGATATGATCCACTTGATCTGGACCTTGACTTGAAACTTTGATATAAACCTTGATCTGATAAACTCTGATATGAACCTATTTGATTTGAACCGTTGACATGCACTTCTGAAATACTTGATTATGAACCATCTGTTATGAACCTTCTGAATATGAACCTTTTATGACACTCTGATTTTGATATGATACTTGACCCTGACCCACAGTTTGATACTACAAGCCATTATTTATTTCACTAGGCATGAGGGTTTTATGTCCTTGTCATTGATGCACCGATGACTTGACTCTAGGGTAGGAGAGTGATGACCTATCTCGTCCCTGACTTGACTTGTTATGTAGAGGAAGAATCTGGCCTACTCGGGGGCGTATGGATGCATCTAGATTTGATCTGTTTCTGTTATCTGTATCTGTTTATCTGTTATATATATCTGGTGACTGATGGTGTGTCGATACACGTCTTGTAACACACTAACTCCGCAATGGTGAGCCTAGCTAGCTCCACGTTTATTAATGAGTGACAACCCATCATATTAACTTGGTTACTTGAGAGCAGTATACCCCATACTGATTGCTTACTTATGGAATTTACAAAATGGTTTGACATTATATGTTCATGGGAAATATACGTTCCTTACTATCATACATAATGAACCCTTAAAATTACAGAGATATTCGTACTTCACTTTCTCACTACTGCTGTATCGTTTCTGTTCACAACCCAAGCTCAGCGCATTTCTTTCCTGCGGCAGGAAAAGTAATGATGAGGCTTGGACTTAAAAAGCCTAGTGAAAGACTAGAATATTATAAGAAAGAGTTTATGAACATTTTCTCGAAATTCATTGTAATTGAATTGTATACTAAATGTAGCTTCAATGATATAATACCATAGTGACAAGGGTTTACAAGAATTAAAGGCTTATAGCGACTATAATAACACCCCGAGAAAAATCATTAGCGAAACATATAATTTCAGCAAATAAGGGTTAATGAGTGACACCCAATAATAGAAAAATAAGTGAGTTTAAACCAAATCCATATCTGATCGAAATACCAAGGATAAAAGGCGTGTCAAGACTCAAATGACCTAACAAGTTTCAAGGTTTTGTGAAAACGTAGTAAAATATAGAGCAATATCAGCCACCAAACACATATCAAAACTAGTACATGCAAACATCAACACAAAGGTGGTGAATCATAGTACCAAATAATAGTTGAAACAATTTATAAGCTGGAATATACAATCAACATCGGGTAGCGCGTGTATAATCATGACACGAAACAACGGTATCAATTGTTGATAGAATTCCAGTAACTTATATAGAGCCTAATGGTAGTTCCAAATTATAGGTTCCGAAAGGCAAAGGTTCTATCTGGTCAACAAGGGGTTTCATTATGGCCATATCAATTTGGTCAGAAGTGATTAATGGTTCATGATAAAAGGGATTTTTTTGTTGCAATAGTGGTACTTAGGGTCAATACAATTTTAGTTCAGAATACAGTTTTCAAGCAATTGTGATCATGGAAAAAAGTAGCATGTATCTCACCCCAAGTAGTTTTAAAAACAGTTAAAATAAGTAAGAGTGGGGCTATGAACTCACACCTTAGCAGTAGACGAAACAAGATATCACAATATGATCAGATAGTAGAGCACGGCAGATAAACCTCAGCACAACCTAGTTATTTAAGTAACATGTTTCAGAAAAATGATATTCAAAAGTAATTTATAAAAGTAATGTTTGTGGAATACTCATGTTGTTGATTAAAAGATTTTGTTTCAATGGCGATGAAAAGAAATAACCGTTTATATCTCGTGTGGTTTTTAGAAACTATAGTTTCAAGATCAAATCACGATAAGACGATAAGAGTCGGCGAAACACAATCAAACAAATAAGAAAAGAAAATGATAAAGAAATAAGAAGCAAGAAATAAGAATAAGAAATTAGAAAGAAAACGTCAATAAGTTGTTTCCGTGTTTTACCCTATAGCCCAAATAGTTGATAAAACGTTATGGTTTAGAAAAGAAACATACATTTGATAAAAGGTTTATGAGATTTACAAATCGTAATGGTTTAAGTTATCGAATAGTTGTTATAAAAATTTGGACATGATGCGTCCGTTTATTCAATATTTCCAAGTCGTTATGACTTTTGGATAACAAATCCTATTTATTACAATTCCACAAATTAATACTAGTTTATACAAATTTATACAATTTATACAAGTTTATACAAATGTTAATTGTTTATTCTTCGTTATCTTTCGCGTAAATATTAGTGTCGGGTTTATCGACCATTTTGTGTCCGAAGTACAAAATTGTCCATAAGTCCATCGGCTAATACCGTAAATCCAATATCATCCAAGCATAGGTTTTATGTAACAATGTCCAATATCCAAGTACTCCCAAATAGCATCCGAAACACCATCGACAAATCAACAATATAAATTAAGTTAGTAAGTGTATAATGACATAATTAACAACAACTGAAAATAAATAACACGTATCATTGTGCTTTAGGCCCAATGTTAACACATAACCCAACACACTCACTTGGGTTTATGGGCCCAAGTTTATCCAACACTAGACCCTTATGGGCTCCTTAGCCTAATAGACTAAAATCAAACCCAAAATCCATAAACACAAACGCAAACGCAAAGACACAAATACGCTCTAGTTTAGTTTTAACGAAAAATACGTTTTTAACAATAACGTGACTAGTGTGGCTCAATTTAAGACCACACCTAGCTGTTTTGACCACAACGAGCTCACACCTTCGGGGTGTACCTCGTTAGCATTGATATCACATGACAAAACCATATCAAGGTTTCCAAACCTCATTAACAACTCAAGGTTAACACACGAAAAACCATAAATTCGAAACAAGTCCCCACGACACATTGTGTGTCGTGGTACACATCACGACACACTCATTGTATGTCATTAACAACAATCCACATCCAACTCTACACGACCCTAGTGGTCGTATAGCCTAACACTACCAAAAAAATCTCCCTCGAGGTGGCGTTAGCCATAACCGACGCACATCAAGACTTGGCAAACAAATCAACATCACCACGACCTAACTAAAATACATCAATCCCACGCACCTATGGCTCGACCAAAATAATAAAACATCACGACACAAACACCAAACCGAGACATAATAAGCAACCACATCTTGGTCGTGACTCCCTTGAGTTATGACTCACCCTTATTCGAATAACAATACCAATCGGCCCAAAGAATAAATAACCAAACGAGAATCAAAAAAACAAAATATCCACACACAAGGACTTATAAGCACGAAAATAAATAAAATATACACGAGTCAACTCAACTCGTGAGTTGACAGGGACGAGTCGAGTTAACTCAGTGGTGCGTTGAATGAGTTTAGCCTTATAAAGATAGATCCACATGAGTTTTAACTAGAAAACTTTAGTTTTAATTAGTTTTGTTATAAAACCGTTAGGTTTAATAAAATCGATTAAGGTTTAGTTTAAATGGAAGAAATAAAGGAAAAGGGTTGTGCGTGAGTCTTAACAACGGGAGGGAAAAGAGAGAAAGGCTGGCGGTGAACAGTGGTGCACGGTGGTGAGCGGCGGTGGTCTTCAAAACATGATCAAATGTACTCCTCTTGGCTCGAAACTCTCCAGAAATGACCTTGGGACCTCGATCTACGCGTTCGGCTACAAAATTGAATGATCGAAAGTTGGCCGGAAAATGGGTGGCGGTGCCGGAAAAGTTTTCCGGTGAGGGGTGAGGTGTGGTATCAAAGGGAAACCCTAAAAATGGCTTATATACTCCCTAGAGGGGTTGAACTCGTACAAACGAAACCACAGGGGGCGGCGGTGTAATTTATGACAAGGGGTAGCTTGTGTAATTTTTGAAATCTTTTACAAAATAACAATGTAGGCCCCGTTTGACATAAATTACAGGACTTTCGCCATTGAGTCCGGAATATTTTTTTTTTGATAAAAATAAGTATTCACACGTATAGTTTTTCTCGGATTTAATTTAATTAACAAATTGAATTGTTTTGAGTATTTTAGGTTGTGCCGGCTTGGTTATTGAATAACGCTCACGTTTAAACAGATAGCCTCTGTTTTTCAAGCTCAACAAGTTCAGAGAAGTTCAAAAGCTAAGGGAATTCAAAAATAAATATTTTGGCTAGTAAAACAAGTTTCGGAAAATTACCGGTTGTTACAGCTCCCACATCATATTTTGAAATCCGTCTTGGATTTCAGTTCACGTTACTAGTTTGGTTTAGGAAAATGTGAGGGTACTTGCGTTTGAACTCATCCTCGTGCTCTTAAGTAAACTCGGGACCTCTTTTGGAATTCCAACGGACCTTAATGATAGGGATACGACTTTATTTTAGTTGCTTAACTTCGCGGTCCATGATTTCGACGGGTTCCTCGATGAAGTTTAACTGCTCATCAATCTGAATCTCTTCCAGCGGAAGCACGAGCGGCTCATCTAATAAGCACTTCTTCAGGTTGGAAACATGGAACGTGGGGTGCACATTACTGAGCTCGGGTGGATGTTCAAGTCTATATGCTACTGGACCAACCCTGTTTAAAACCTTAAATGGCCCAATGTATCTCGGGTTCAGCTTTCCTCGCTTACCAAACTGTATCACGCCCATCCAAGGTGAGACTTTCAACATAACCTTATCTCTAACTTGAAACTCCAGGGGTTTGTGCCTAACGTCGACGTAGATTTTCTGTCGGTCTGTTGCAGCTTGTAGTCGGTTCCAAATTTACACGATCTTCTTAGTCGTCTCACGGACAATATATGGTCCCGTGAGCTGGGCTTCTCCCACTTCTGCCCAAAAGACAGGTGATCGGCACTTCCGACCATATAGTGCCTCAAACGGAGCAGCCTTAATGCTCGCATGGTAACTGTTATTGTAAGAAAACTTGATCAAAGGAAAATGTGTGTCCCATCCATTTCCAAAGTCAACAACGCAAGATCGGAGCATGTCTTTTTACGTCTGAATGGTCCTCTCGCGCTGACCGTCGGTTTGAGGGTGATACACAGTGCTCATATCTAGATTGGTTCCAAAGGCATCCTGGAGTGACTGCCAAAAGTTGGAGGTAAACCTCCTGTCTTGGTCAGATATGATAGAGATTGGCACGCCATGTCTCGAGACTACTTCTTTAATGTAGAGTCTAGTTAACTTATCCATACTGTAGGTCTCCTTGATAGGTAGAAAGTGCGCAGATTTGGTAAGTCAGTCGACTATTACCCAGATAGCGTCATATTTGCTTGAAGTTCTAGGAAGCTTAGTGATGAAATCCATGGTAATTCGTTCCCACTTTTACACGGGAATCTCAGATCGTCATAGAAGACCAGATGGTTTCTAATGCTTGGCCTTAACCTTAGAGCATTTAAGATATTTACGGACGTAGTCGGCGATGTCAGCCTTCATGTTTAGCCACCAATACATCTTCTTGAGATCTTGATACATCTTATCGGATCCTGGGTGCACCGAATACTTCGACTTGTGAGACTCGTGCATGATCAAGCCTCGTAGTCCGCCATAGTGTGGTATCCAACTCCGTCCTTTGAAACATAAAGTTCCGTCGGGACGTTTCTCGAACTTTTTCTGTATCATACCGTATAAATTCTCTACTTTGAGATGGATGGTAGACGGATGTGAACGACTGTTTGATTTTTAACCCTTTACAAAAAATTAGGAATACCCCTTCGGCAAATTATTTCAGGTTGTCCGAGATGATGATGTGAGGAACCCCAAATCGACATATGATGTGTTTCCATACAAAATTTTCCATGTGCCTTCCTGTTACGGATGCCAGAGGCTTGGCTTCGACCTACTTTGTGAAATAGTCGATGGCTACAACCAAAAACTTGACTCCTCCTGGAGCTACTACTAGCGGTCCAACTATGTCAATTCCCCATTGACAGAAAGGCCATGCGGACGTGACGGAGGTCATGTCTTGCTTTGGTAGTCATGGAACCTTAGAATAGATCTGACAGGCTTTGCACTTTTTTATTATCTCCACTGCGTCCCTGTGCATCGAAGGCCAGTGGTATCCTAACATTGTTATCTTCGAGACAACAGAGCGAGGTCCTGCGTGCAGGCTGCAAGATCCCTCGTGTATCTCACGAATGATATTCGAATCTTGCTTGGGCCCTACGCAATGGAGCAATGGAGACAAGAAAAACCTTCTGTATAGAGTATCTCCCATAATCCTGTATTGGGGAGCCTTGATTCTGACCTTTCGTGCCAGTTTTGGATCCTCTGGCAAGATACCACATATTAAGTACTCTCTGATCGGAGTCATCCAGTTGGATCCTTCTTCAAGTATTACGTCAGATACTTCATTTCATATGATTGACCTTTTGGCCAACACTTCAACTAAGACCTCCTTCGTTAGATGAGCAAATGCCATTGAAGCTAGTTTGCTCAATGCATTTTCTTTTTTGTTCTGGTTCCGGAGAACATGATCTATGACATAGGACTCGAGCCCTTCGAGCATCTCTTTGGCTTTATCCAAATATTGCTTGATGATAGGCTGCCTTGCTTCGTAGAAGCCCTTGATTTGGTTTGCGACCAGTTATGAATCAACAAAGATAGAAAGGTCACGAACCTCCATGTCATTTGCAAGCCGAAGGCCTGCTAATAATTCTTCGTACTCTGCTTTGTTGTTCGTAGCATCGAACTTAAAACAAAGTGCATAAGTATACTCCTTTCCTTTCGGACTGACCAACATTAATCCTGCCCCAAAGCCATCAGAGCTGGAGGCTCTGTCAGTGTATAATTTCCACCCTACCTTCGTCTTCAAGGGTTTCGTCATTGGGATATCTTTCTCTTTGCTTGGTTCGGAGGGTGTTTCAGCTAGAAAATCCGCAAGTAAATGCCCTTTGATGGAGTTTCTACCCTTATATTCTATTTCGTGCTCTCCTAACTCAATAGCCCATTTGGTTATTCTTCTAGACTTTTCAGGCTTCGACAATATCTACTTGATTGGCCTATCAGTTAATACTGTAATAGGATAAGCTTGACAGAACCTTCAAAGGCGTCTAGCAGCGTGAACTAAAGTTAAAATTAGCTTTTCCAACTCCGGGTAATTTAATTCAGCTCCTTGGAGAACCCTACTAACAAAGTAAATAGGGATTTGCATCTTTTCCCTTTCTACCAACAGTACGGCACTGATGCTTTCGAAGGATGCTACGATATACATGAATAACACTTCGCCTTTGATTGGGGCAGTAAGTGTAGGGAGTACTTCCATGAATTCCTTCAACTTCTGGAAAGTAGCTTTTGCATCTGAACTCCATTGGAAAGTCTTCTTATCTACATAAACCTTGAGTGTCTTAAAGAATGGCAGAGACCGGTCTGCCCCCTTTGACAAAAACCTACTAAGTGCTGCCAACTTTCCATTTAGACTTTGTACATCCTTTAGGGATCTTGGGTCCTGTAGATCTGTTATGGCTTTGACCTTCGAAGGGTTAGCTTTAATCCCCTGCTTTGTAACTAAGTGCCCTAGGAATTGTCCTTCTTCAACACCAAAAGAACTTTTCTTGGGATTTAGCTTCATGTTGATTGCCCTAAGCTGATCGAAGGTTTTTTCCGAAAGCAAATCTTCTTCACTCCTACTTTTGATGACCATATCATCGAGGTAGGCCTCCAAATTTCTTCCTATTTGCTTGCTGAAAGCTTTATCTACTAAACGTTGGTATGTTGCCCCTGCGTTTTTCAAGCCGAAGGGCATTTTCTTGTAACAATAAACACCTTTCCCTGTGTAGAAGGCTGTTTTTTTCTTCATCTTCCTCCGCCATTTGTATTTGATGATACCCTTTGTAGGAATCTAAAAGACATTTCAAACGGAACCCTGAGAGGGATTCGACCTTCCAATCTATCTCTGGAAGAGGGTAACAATCCTTCGGGCAAGCTTTGTTGATATCAGTAAAGTCAACACACATGCGCCACCCTCCATTATGTTTCTTTACCATAACAAGGTTTGCTACCCAAGTTTGGTATTTCACTTCCCTAAGTATTCCTGCTCGTACAAGTTCATCAACCTCCTTGTAGGCGGTTTCGTTCCTTTCAGGTGCTAGGCTTTGTCGCTTCTGCTTTATTGGCTAAATGTGTTTGAACTCATTGAGCTTGTGCTCTGTGCCGAAAGGCTTCCCGTCGATCATTAGTGTCCTTGGAACTCCTGTCATGTCCGGGTATGTCCATGCAAAGACATCTATGTTGGATCTGAGTAATTTCTCCAATTCTGCCTTGAAGCTAGTAGGGAGTTAGTTGCCTTTCAATTACCACCATTTGCTCTGGATAAAGCTCGTTTATAACAATGCGTTCTTCGGCATCTGCGCAGCTTAGAGTGACTTTCGGAGGCTCTTCAGGACTTTCCTTGATTTGTTTGCCAATATCTCTTGCGTTTCTTATGTTGTAGCTGGAAAGCACGGTTCCAATTCCATAAGGTGTCTGGAATTTTACCGTTGCGTGTATGGTGGAAACTACAATACCCATCTTCTGCATGGCGGTTCTTCCTATCAATAAATTGCTAAGATTGCGAAGGTAAGGGTTTCTGTTCTTGCGAGCTTTCCTTCTCCAATTGTTATATCTAGAGGTACTTCTCCCAGAGGCTACGAATGCCTGAAAACCCTACCAAGGGTATCTTTGAATCAACCCGCTTCGATATGATCGAAGGTTTAAGTTATAAGAAGCAATGCTCATATATGATCTTGCAGGAGCTTCCACAGTCCATGTAGACCCTGTTTACTTCCCGGTTGGAGATTAAGACTTTGATGACTACTGGGTTGTTCGAAGGGACTTGACCGGTATTATAGGGAAACGTTACTTCCCCTACCCCACATAACTCCTTCTCCGTCACCTTTCTTTTCAAGTTTGGCTCACCCCAGCGAACCATAAGAATCGGGACTTCGACAGGAGTGGTGTATTTCCCCAATTGAGTATCAGAGATCTTTTCGTTGCCCTTATTTATGCCCTTCACTAAGTGTGCCAACTGCGCGGATCTTACGGCTTCTTCTATTTGTCTCTTTAGCTCTCTGCAACTATTCATTTCATGACCATAATCTTCATGGAAATGACAATACTTGGTTGTATCTCTGTTTCTGCTCTTGCTTGTCATATAAGGGGGTGTTTCGAAGGCCTTGGCAGCCCTCTCCATTGCAAGTATTTCTTTTGGAGATTTAATCAGACCTCATAGTAGCCCATGGTTAGAACTATTGTTGTATGGAGTGAACCTGTCTCTGTTTTTTATTTTGTTCTTCAACCCTTCCCATGAAGACTGCTTCGGGAACTTGTTGTGGCCTTCCTTGTTTTCAATCGGAGCCCCATTTGTAGCTACTTCCTTCGCTTCTATCCAGGTATACATCTTTTCCATTAAGCCCTTATAAGTTGTCGGAAGATCAGTAGACATTAATTCTACCAAGCTTCGGTTTTGTAAGCCATGTACGAAGCCAGAAATGCGTTGATCCTCATGTAGACCCAAGATCTGTAGAGTGTCATCAGTATACCTTGTAACGAAAGCTTTTGTACTTTCATTCTCCTTTTATTTAATATTGTGTACCGTTAAGTGAGTCCTTATGAACTTCTTTTGCTGGGTAAAATGTGATTGAAACTTAGCCTTAAGGTCATCAATGTTTACGATACTGCCTGGTTTCTGCCCAAATACGAGCAGAGTCCCGTAGGTTGTATGTAAACATGTGGCAGGCTACAGGCATGACCCACTTTTGCATCCTAATGGCCTCTTCGAACAAATGTAGGAAATTGCCCGTATCCCCCTTTCCATCATATGTACCTATGCGTGCAGGAATTTTCAACCCATCGGGTAAAGGGTAATCTTCTATCCATCTTACAAAGGGTGTTGCAGAACCCATAGGCTCCGAGTACAAACAATTATAAGGTGGTACATACTTTGGGGTAGCATTATATGGATTATGAGTCGGGGGTATGCCAATAGGAGTTTGATTAGAGTAAGGTGGATAGGCTGCAGGCATACCAAAAGGAGGGTTGTTCCCTACGGGGAACGATGGATACATCATAGGCTATCCGAAGGACACATTCCCATAAGGTTGAGGGAAACTAGGGTTATTGGACTATCCATTTAACGGAGGGTATAAACCTTGAGGATAAGACTAAGTTTGGAACGGGGGGTACATACCATTGGGAGGAAGATTTCCTCCCATATTGATTGGAGGTGGATTGCCTTCTACGCTAGATGCATGAGAAGGCTATAACTGAACCCCTACTTCAGTCCTTCCTAGATGGGCTGCTAACAATGGAGGTAGGTTTACCTCCGTACATTCCCTTCGGTGACTTCTCCCATTAGAACACTCAGCTGCTACTCCCTCTCTTCTAGTCGGAGCCCGTTTAGGAACTTCTTCGAAACCCACAAATATTCTACTTAGCCTTCGACCGATAGGAGACCCTATCCTCAACGCTGAACGTGTTGCCCCATGGGCAGGAGGCCTAGGTTCCATATCGATTTCTTCATCATAATCATCACTAGAGTATTCCAAATCCCTTCGCATCTCTGTATTTCAAGCTTGCCTCCTGTGAGCCCTTAATAGAGATTCCAATGCTTTGAATTAGCTTCAACAAAGGTTGGGCTAATGACCAGTTCTAGGTTGGCCGATGTCGAAGCATGATGATTAGAGGTTACATTTGGATGAGATCGTGTTGTAAAAGTGGAAGCGGTAATTGGGGGAAGGTTGTTAGTGTCATTAACTGGTATTGGTGTTAAGGTTGAGAAACTCGGTGGGGGAGTATCTCCTCTTCCTTGATCTATTCTGGGAATGTAGTGAATGTGGTTGACTAGTTATAAACATGGAAATAATGGGACTAATTGTAGCGGGTCCCACGGATAGCGCCATTGATTGTACAATAATTTGCACGACCAGGCCTTGCGATGGTGATCGAAGGATATAAGGGGTGTTTTGATTACGCCAAGCTTGTTATTAACCTGAAATAAGAAATACGAAGACACTACGTCAAGTGATTGCGCAGGGGTTGGACCCTTAGAACCACCTCCGGCGTGCGAATGAGTATGTGATATGATAAGTTGGTAAGTTTGAAGTAAAGTGAGTGTGTTTTGTGAACATACCATCATCAATGAATAGTCCAATCTATTTATAGGGGAGAAAATAGCCTTGGAGAGTTCTTGCACGAATTTCGAAGATCATGGGGGCGTCCCATGATTTGTGGTAACCGCTAAGGCTTAGTGTCCCACTCTCTCTAACTTGGCGGGAAAGCTAAGGAGAAAGAGGAGACGTGAGTAAGACCAAGTCTTGGTCTTCTCCGTCTTAGTATCTTCGAAGGCTATACCCCGAAGGGCTTAGGCCTTCGATTGGCGAGTTCCCAATTGGTAACCATATCAGAGGTGAATGGTTTGACGCCAATGAAGATTTTAGGAGGCTGACTTAGTCCTTCGAGATGAAGGTTGCGACCAGGTTCGAAGGGGTGTCCTTAGACCTGTTCGGAGGGTACATCATAAGTAACTGAGGGTCTAACGTTCATGAAACAAAGTTAAGAGTATAAAGAACGACCTCTACATGAGTCGTTTTGAAAAGCTACATTCGATTAAGAAAATAAGTTTCAGCAAAACCAAATTTTAAAGTTATACATCACAAATGAAAATGGTAATCCAATTTCAATGTATGACCACTATAACGAATACCATGTGATATAAAAAGTAATACAATTGCCCTAAACTCATGACCCCGAAGCTAAACGTAATATATATGCAATCAAGCACAAGTAACAATATGCCACATTTAAGTGTTTGCCAGACACTTAGTATTATCCAAATGATATGTGTTAGTATATCCAATTGGTGCGACCAACCCGGACATGTGTGTCAACAAAATAGATCTAATCACAACGTTCACGCTTACAAATAATTAACGGTTCATGATATGTAGGGGACTTAATGGCTAATGTGGTAACTTAGGCAATATGTAAATGTTTCACGCACTTGTGTCCGTATGTAAAAGTAAGCATTCTATTCTCACCCCGAGTATTTCAAAATAGTACAAACATGTAAAACAGGGCTATGAAACTTACCTCAAGTTATGAATGTGTTCGAAAAGGTGAAACGTAGAACAATAACCGGGAGATCCTAAACGCCACCTAAAATAATAAGTCGTTTTAGGGAATATGCAACATATACCATATGCGTATGTGTTTTATAAAGTTTTAACACTCTTATGTACTTGTAGTGAGGTTTTATGACTCAAAACGTAGTAAAACGTAAGTTTTACCTTTTACTATTACATTTTCAAAAAGTGCCCAAAATGAGTTCGGCTCAAGTTTCGTGGGTCATAAGTTCTTCGTATCTTATTGGTTTGGTTCGTTCCGAGTTCCGGTGTCTAGTACGTTGTGAGGGCTTTAAAAAGTTCAACTATCGCTCTTAATGGTTCTAAGCCTAAGGTCCTCGTAAATAGGCATGAATGTGGTCTCCCGGGTTTTTGTTCAATACTTTAAAAGAAACCTTATAATTAACTTGTAAACTTTTAAGTTTATCCCGACTTCGTTTGAGTGTATCAAATTCGTTTTAAGCTTTTTTTTCTTCGTTAAACTCACTAAATGAAGACGAACGTATCTAGTTTCATTATTTCAAAGTCCCGATTCAGGAAAATAAGTTTCGTGTGTCATTTTATATTAAAACATTTTACGGGTTGCTGTTACAATTTTGATGAAGCGAAAAGTGTACCGCTTTTAGGGGGTCATTTAAGCCCTAAATCGTATTTATTTGATCAAATAATACCCTAAATCGTTTCTTTTGTCATTTTAGGTACTTTGGAGGAGAAAATTGGAAAAGGAAGCATTTTGGACGTTTTTGGAGCATAAAAGTGAAGAAAACGACAAAGTCTCAAAATCTGCTGGAATAGTACCTTTGACAGCGTCAAGCCCAAGCCTGACGCCGTCAACCCTTGACACGCCAGAGAGGATTTTGGAGGATTAAAAGGGGACGGCGTCAAGAAGGCCATCAAGAAACCCTAACCGCGGCGAGGTGACGGCGTCAGCTCTATAACGTGACGCCGTCAGATCTGTTTTCCTATATATATTTTCATAATTTTTAGTCATTAGTGTGCAACTTTGTGAGGAGAAACCCTAAGACGATTTTTCTGCCATTTTTAAGGGTTTTATACCCTTGGATCTCCCATGTTCAATTGAAGATAAGTAATCAATTAATCATTCAATATGTCTATGTGTTGTTTGATTATATCTTGTTCTTATCTTTTATTTAACATGCTAGGCTAGATTTATCTTGTGTTTGCTTAGATCTAATGAAACCTAACTATTGATTATTGGTTGTTGGTGTGTTATTAATTGTATTAGATGATTGTTTATCGATGTTAGGCTTAAGAAAACTGGCTAACCTCCTATACGGTAACTTGCTTGAACATCTTAAGAAACATGAACCAATGCGTACTAAGGTTATTATGGTTGTAATTAATGCATGAGCGAATTCTAGTGATCCCATGTTAGGAGCTTCTTAGCCGGCTCGACATAGGAGTGAAGTAGGAGCTTGTAGAGTTGGGGAAGTACGTACGCCACCCCACGATTGGTATTAAGGAATACACCCGTCATCCACGCAATTAATACACACTAATCAACCGGTAAAAAATAGTTAGGGAGTAAGGAAATCTAAGTAAACACATTTCTCTCCATATAAGTTCCACAACCTTTTTATTTTCAGTCATTTTATTTTATTTGTAATTGTAGTCATTTGGGTTAGTTGATTAGCAACTAATTCCGCCCACTCCTTCAAACCCGAGATTTTACTTGCTTTAAAAAAATATATAAAAAAATACAAAAAGAATCTTCCCTCACCCTTAGACCTATTAGAGTAGTTTTTCAATCCTAACGACACTATTCCCCTAGAGAACGATCAATCCCCCGGTACTTGCCACTACACTATACTACATCGGGCAGGTACACTGCCTGGTGGGGATTGCAAGCCTCTTGAGATCCCTCGAGAGGTAAAACCTGTTGTAAGGTCGCAAAACCACGCATCAAGTTTTTGGCACCGCTGCCGGGGAATAGTTATTGTTTAGGTTGAATTTTTATTTTATTAGGTCTACTCACTAGATTCCTTTCTGTTGAGATTTTTATTTTAATTTTCTAGGATTTCTTTAGTCTATCTATTTTTCTTTGTGTGTTTGTTCGTAATTTCCATTGACTCTTCCGTTCACCATTATGGAGAACGCCAATCCACCATACTACCAACCACGTAATTCACCCACTCCATATGACATCTTGATGTTTAAACAACATAAAGATGAACCTCTCTATGATGCATGGACTCGTTTTAAATATTTACTCAAAAAAGTCCCTCATCATAACTTCGATTTTTGGTCCTTATCTCAAATCTTTTACAATCATGTCGACCGACATGCCCAAAGGGACATTTACCATTTTGCCGGCAGGGATCTTAGGGAATTAAGTGCTGAGGAAGCATGGGAAGCTATTGAGAATTGTGCCCAATATTATTATATAGTAGACAACCCAACAAACATTAATACAAGTCAATTGACCACAAATTTCAAGGATCATGAAACAAGTTTGTTTGGGGATGAGGGTAGAGTTGAGCCACCTAGTTGCATGTCATGGTTAGGCACTACCATAATACAGGGTGAACACTTAGGTGATCTTGATGTGATGGAGGATCTAGCCGAGCATGATCACATTGATCAAAAAGACCTAGGTTTTATGATCGATGACGATGAATCTCAAGAAACACATGATGAATCTTTTGGGCAATTTGAATATAGCAGTCAGAATATTGAGGATGATCCTTATGATTCAGATATAGAAGTTGAAATGCCTAGAGAAGCACTTGAGATACTAGGGAAAATGTTAGGGTTAGATTCTACTAAAACACATGATGAGGATATAGGTGATCTTGACACAAGGAATGATGAGGTTAGTAACATAAGCCCACTAAGTACCTCACAAGTCCTACTATCATTTGAGGCACACACACCGCCCGTGACTTACCCGGAAGAAGTAGAAGAGACTTTAGGAATCCCGATGGAGGTAGAACCTTTGAACCAAACACAACTAGAGGATATAGGTTTGAATGCTTATAGTGATCACAACCTTACTCTTAGTTCTAGGGGATTTCCTATTTTTGATGAACCGGAGCCTCAACCAAAACCGTTACCTAATCTTCGATCTTTAGATGTGAATTTAGGAATTAAAAAAGGTCCCGATCCACCCATCAAACCATGTAGTCCGGGTAATGTTAAGATTAAGGTAGTAGACTCTAGGCCATGTGGAGTGGAAGCTAATATAGGAATGAACCATGACCTTACATACTTACATCACCCATTCATGATTGATCACAAGAAACATTATGGGTTTAAACCGGGTTTATTAGGTCAAGATGGATTCCCAACTAGGAATCTCTCGAAGTTGATAGAAGATGATCCCTTTTTAGGAGAAAACTTAAATTCACCCATTGACCAAAGTGAACAAGGTAAGGTTATGATGAAAGGAGCACACCCCTTTGAGTATATAATTCATCCACCACTCTTTCCTCACGTGGCATACTTCCACCAAGATGGTGTGTATCGCTACTATCACCCGCACTTAACCCTAAGTGTAGGGAAAACCTCCCCTATTTCCGTTAAATAAGGGTAGAGTCAGGCTCGTGACTCGAACAAAAACAAGCGCTTCTTGGGAGGCAACCCAAGCTTTATTTGCTTTGTGTGTTTATTTATTTGTTTGTTTGATTTTATTTGCTTCCGTATGTATGTTTAATTTTTATTAATATTGATTCATGTTCGAAACTAAATTGTGAAAATGCTTTATCTTGTTTTTAACTTCGTCTTAACTACATATAAAGGTATTTTGCAAAAGATAAGTGTAAGGGAAATCCAAATCGGTTTATTAGAAAAAATGAACATGAATCATAACAATATTAAATTAACATACATATTAGTAATTGTTTGAGTCAAATGCTTGTATCGAGTCATAATGATATTTTGCAGGATTTCCAGGAAATAAGGATTGAGTTTTTCCAGAAATTTTCCGGAAACTTAACATGAAAAATCTGTCAGATCACTTCTGACGGCGTCAGAAACAGTTTTCTGGAATTTTTTTTGAAAGTTTTGTTTTTCTTCCGGAATCATAAAATGCTTTATTAAATCTCTAACTTATAAACTCCAGGAATCTGCAAAATAATCATTCCACAAGCATTATATCCTTATACAGATTTATCCCGCCGATGTTATGCAGGTTTTCGTGTTTGTTTTCTCAAGTTTAACATGTTATTTTGGACAAGGAGATGTATGTGGAATCTAGCTTTTGGCGCTGCTTTAATCTTGAAGCTTCAACATTACCTTGGAAGAAGATCTAACCATGTTATCTCTTTATCCACCGAGCGAATCAGGGGAGTATTTGATTTCATTCTTTTACCTTATTTACTTTTACATCTTGTTATTTGAACATTAGGGACAATGTTCATCTTAAGTGTAAGGGGGGGTAAAGTATGATACCTTAGAGAATGTTATTACGCTTGATTTTTTGTTTGTTTAATGGTAGATGTGTAATAAAACTGAGAGAAATACCTGTTAAGGCAATTTTAGTGCCAAATTTCAAATTTTTTACAACATATAGGAGTGAAACTTTGGTCTTAATGAGCGTCTCACGGATAGGAGTTATATGACTAGCACAAAACCATACCACTAAAAAATTTTCCACCCCCAAATATGTGAGGTTCGCCCCTAGAATTGGTAGGAAAAGCATTTATGCTATGATGAGTGTACCGGTAGCACTTAGATTCTAGAACTTGCGTTAGGACCATTTCGAATCCACAAGTGAGACTACATTCATGTAGTTAGATTTACTACATGATAAGAGGCATTAGGATTAACCCATTGTTTTACACCTGTGTTTTTGTTATAATTAAGTTGGCTACATTGGTCAAGTAATTCTCCCACACCCTTTACGTTGTACTCATTTTTAGTACACGATACCCCTAGTACACCCCTCAGAGCCTATCTTTTCGTTTCTAACTTTAAGCATTTTACTTAAAGTAAGAATTTGTTTACACCCCACTTAAATGTACACCCAAACCGCCTTAGCCTACCTTGTATGCACTCATTTTTAGTGCATTATTGTGACAACATTTGTTTAAACCCCAAGTTAATTATCTAATTGATTACATGGTTGCTAAGTCAATTCATATCCTTGTACATATTGTTTTGGGACGATTGGGACTCATGGGTAAAGTACTAGTGTAATGGAGTAATGGGGAAGAACAACATTATTACCCCCATATGTGCTAAATATTTTAAAAGTACTCCAAGTGTTTCGATTATCTTAATTCGAGTCGATAGAATAGTAATTGTAAAGTTATGTAAAAGTTCAACTGTAAGGGGAGAACCGAGGCCCCTAAAATGTATTATTTTGGATGGTAGGGCAAGAGTGTATACAAAAAAATAAAAAAATAAAAAAAAAAAAAAAAAAAAGTAGAAAAAAAAAACATACGGACTACCATCCCGTTTCATTTTATGTTTATTGTATCTTTTTGTTATTTCTTTCATTAGCTTAAGTCGAGTCTAGTCTTGGCTTAGCAACGCCATATTGTACATGTAATTAATCAAGATCTTTAACTCGCCACCAGTAAAATATCCTTTATCCAACAAAACCGTGTTTATCATATCCCTACACCTAACGTTATAACCCGTTTAAAAGCCCTCTTTGATAGTTTATCTTAGGTGCTTACGCCTAGTGGAGGAGGTTTTTGATCCTTTCCCAAGCCTATGGTAATCTATTTGCTATGACAGGTAGTGAGAGATATTATTCATTTTCATTTATGAGATATACTTTTATGACACTTGAGAGATGTGAGTATCTAAACACTACTTGTGAGGTGCTAGTTTGTAATCTCCATGCTTATTATGATTAAACTGGAACGACTATTTGTTGTAATTACTTTTATATTAGCGTTAAATGACCCCTAACTTGTATTTTGATTAGAATAAAAGCGCATTTGCTTGAGGACAAGCAAATCTCAAGTGTAAGGGTATTTGATGAAGCGAAAAGTGTACCGCTTTTAGGGGGTCATTTAAGCCCTAAATCGTATTTATTTGATCAAATAATACCCTAAATCGTTCCTTTTGTCATTTTAGGTACTTTGGAGGAGAAAATTGGAAAAGGAAGCATTTTGGACGTTTTTAGAGCATAAAAGTGAAGAAAACGACAAAGTCTCAAAATCTGCTGGAATAGTACCTTTGACAGCGTCAAGCCCAAGCCTGACGCCGTCAACCCTTGACGCGCCAGAGAGGATTTTGGAGGATTAAAAGGGGACGGCGTCAAGAAGGCCATCAAGAAACCCTAACCGCGGCGAGGTGACGGCGTCAGCTCTATAACGTGACGCCGTCAGATCTGTTTTCCTATATATATTTTCATAATTTTTAGTCATTAGTGTGCAACTTTGTGAGGAGAAACCCTAAGACGATTTTTCTGCCATTTTTAAGGGTTTTATACCCTTGGATCTCCCATGTTCAATTGAAGATAAGTAATCAATTAATCATTCAATATGTCTATGTGTTGTTTGATTATATCTTGTTCTTGTCTTTTATTTAACATGCTAGGCTAGATTTATCTTGTGTTTGCTTAGATCTAATGAAACCTAACTATTGATTATTGGTTGTTGATGTGTTATTAATTGTATTGGATGATTGTTTATCGATGTTAGGCTTAAGAAAACTGGCTAACCTCCTATACGGTAACTTGCTTGAACGTCTTAAGAAACATGAACCAATGCGTACTAAGGTTATTATGGTTGTATTTAATGCATGAGCGAATTCTAGTGATCCCATGTTAGGAGCTTCTTAGCCGGCTCGACATAGGAGTGAAGTAGGAGCTTTTAGAGTTGGGGAAGTACGTACGCCACCCCACGATTGGTATTAAGGAATACACCCGTCATCCACGCAATTAATACACACTAATCAACCGGTAAAAAATAGTTAGGGAGTAAGGAAATCTAAGTAAACACATTTCTCTCCATATAAGTTCCACAACCTTTTTATTTTCAGTCATTTTATTTTATTTGTAATTGTAGTCATTTGGGTTAGTTGATTAGCAACTAATTCCGCCCACTCCTTCAAACCCGAGATTTTACTTGCTTTAAAAAAATATATAAAAAAATACAAAAAGAATCTTCCCTCACCCTTAGACCTATTAGAGTAGTTTTTCAATCCTAACGACACTATTCCCCTAGAGAACGATCAATCCCCCGGTACTTGCCACTACACTATACTACATCGGTCAGGTACACTGCCTGGTGGGGATTGCAAGCCTCTTGAGATCCCTCGAGAGGTAAAACCTGTTGTAAGGTCGCAAAACCACGCATCAGGTTGCTGTTACAATTTTTCTGAAACTTTCCGTCGTAATCGGGTTATTTCTCACTAGTTTTCTAAAGAAGACACTTGTTTCAAAGGCCTAGGTTCATCGCTTTGAAGTCTACTTTCCAAAAATGCAAGCCACTTGACTTAGTTCCTTACCAATTATTTTATAAAATCAAAAACGTACAAGGGTGTCAAGGCTGGTAAAAATCCGAATATTAGACCTATGGTCTCGGGGCCATAGATCCTTCGTTATTTATCATTATGACTCGATTTTGCCGTCTTCAGAAAGGTCAAAGAGTGCTCTACATTAGCTCTTCACATCATTTTTACATAACCGGGCCTTAGGGGGGTCGTTTTTTCAATTTTCAAATCAAGTCCAATAATTATTAAAAAAATCCAGGGAACATCGTAACACATATATGTAAGTAGACAAAAACTAGCAAGGTCCATAAAAATGTCTAGTTTGGGATTTTATTAAAAATACCAAATCAAGACCAATAATTATTAAAAAATTCAGGGAACATCATAACACATATATGTAAGTAGACAAAAACTAGCAATGTCCATAAAAATGTCTAGTTTGGGATTTTAGGTCGAAACATTCTGCTGTAAAATTAGGACGGATTTTGTGATAATATGTCTAACTTAACTCAAATTTCCGCAACACTGGAAGTATATACAAGAGCTAATACGATTATGGAATGCATATATATGTAATAAAATAAGTATTGAAGAGTTCTTAGATGCTTGCAATGTATTGTGGATGATTTGTCCAAAAGATTACCAAGAACAACTAACTAAAAACCCACTATAACCTTCCAAATCCTAACTTGTCAATACCAATCCTTGAACCAACTTGCAAAATACTTAAACCAAATGAAAACCAAAGTTCTTATGGCCCTTTTTCCCTTGTGTTCCGCCGTGGTATATATGAGAGAAATATAGGATTTTTGTGACTTTGATTTAGTGTGTGAAATGATAGTAGTGGTGTCTTGCTTTAATAAGTACCAAAGTAGTAAGATTGACTAGTCTCCTTTGCATCACAAAACAATGTATAGGCAAACAGAGAAAACAAACATAAGAGGGGAGCCATGTGAAGGCTTTGAGCCGTGTGTTAGCAAAAGGGGAGGAGGATACATGTGACTTTGACTTACTTTATCAAGACTTGATAGAAAAGAATCAATGTAGGTTTTTCAAGAAAAAAAATACTCTTCGACTTATTCTAAATAGTATGTCCGATTCTATGCATAGGGGGAGGTGATTTTATTTTCAAATTTTGATATATAAGAGTGTATATAGGTGTATTAAAATATGACAAAGGTGGTGCATGGTCATTCCATGCATGCATGACGTGAAATTGCAAAAACATAAGTGTTTTACGTAAAGCTTGAAAAATAAAATGCGTAGACTTATAAAATATGATTGTAATAGTCATATGACATGTATTTGACATATACTTAACTTTGTCTAATGTTGGTTACGTTAAATGTTGTTTTCCGGTTTACGCGATTTAAGTTAACGATTACACGTAATAGTAATTATGTAAACTTTCAAAGTGAATAGTTTTGATTTTATAGGTAAGTAATCACCTGAAAAATATGAGTTGCAACAGGGCTGATGTGAGATTTTCAAGACCTCGAAAAGAAGTTTTACAATCCTCTAGGCAGTGTACCTAATCGCTGTAGTGTAGTATAGGTAAGACTTGGAGGAAAGTTCGTTCACTAGGGGAATAGTGTCGTTAGGTCAGGATGTATGACGAGATATGTCTAGAGGTGAGGTATGATTCTTTTTGTGTTTTTTATATTTTATGAAAGCAGTAAAAATCTCGGGTTTTGAAAGAGTAGGCGGAATTAGGTGCTAGCCAACTAACCCAAAACTAATAAAAGACGGGATGGTAGTCCGTATGTTTTTTTCTCTTTTCTTTTTTTACTTTATTTTTTCTTTTTATAATTTTTTCATTTTTTTTCTTTTTCTCTCTGTTTTTCATTTTTTTTTTAATATTTTTTTTATACACTCTTGCCCTACCATCCAAAATAATACATCCAAGGGATTACTTGCCACCTCCCTACACTTGAACTTTTACATGAATAAAACTAACTAACGACCTGAATCAAGAAAATCAAAACACGTGGAGTACCTTAAACATTAACGCACATATGGGGATAATAATTCTTCCCCATTTACTCCATAACAACTATTACTTTACCCATGAGTCCCAATCGTCCCAAAACTGTATTTACAAGATATGACTCGATTAGCAACCATGTAATCAATTAGACAATTAACAACAAGTTTAACATATATGTTGTAACAATAATGCACTAAAGATGAGTGCATACAAGGTAGGCTAAGGCGATTTGGGTGTACATTTGGGGGTGGATTGTAAACAATGTTCTTCATTAATATTTTGGAATCCACCGAAATATCACGAGAACCGCGAAAAGATAGGCTCTGAGGGGTGTACTAGGGGTATCGTGTACTAATTGGCCTTATTGGTCAAGTAACTTGGCTCATTGGTCAAGTAATTATAAAACAGGTTTAAAACAAGGGTTATCCTAATGCCTCTTATCATTTAGTAAATCCTAACTACACGAATGTAGTCTCACTAGCGATCTCGGGATGTATCACAAACGCAAGTTCTATAATCTATATACTACCGGTACACTTATAAGCATTAAAGGTAAATGCTTTTTCCTAAAGATCTAAAGGCGAACCTCACATTTTTGGGGTGAAAATTTTTGAGTGGAAGGGTTTTTGTGCTAGCTATATAATTCCTATCAATGAGACGCTTATTAAGACAGACGCTTATTAAGACTAAAGTTTCACTCCTATATGTTGTAATAAAATAAATAAATTTGGTGCCAAAATTGCCCTAACAAGTATTTCTTTTAGTTTATTACACATTTACTCAAAGGCAAAATAAATATCAAGCGAAGTTATAGTTTCTAAGGTATCCCATTTTACCTTCCCTACACTTAAATTGAACATTGTCCTTAATGTTCTTGAAAAGTATCAAAGTTATGACAAAGGGAAAATAAAATAAATGAAAGAAACTAATACTCCCCTTATTTGCTCGGCATGGACGATGTGAAAACATGGTTAAATCCTCCTCCAAGAAAATAAAAGCAATAAACGCTCATCATACTTCATTTTTATCTTCTTGTCCAATATAACCTTTAATTCACCAAGAAAACAAACATGAAACCTCGCATAAAATCGGCGGTAAACACTATATATATAAAAAAAACTAATTCCTAGAAAGCGAAAAAGATATAATGCTTGCAAAATAAATGTTTACAGATTCCTGGAAATTTAAAATTCTGAAAATTTTCAAAAATTAAGTTCCAGTAGAAAAACAAAATCCTAGAAAACTATGCTGCTACAGTGCCTAACACCGTTGGGTGTTAACCCCGACGACGTTAGGATTGACCTGACAGTATTTTTGCGTTTTGTTTCTGGAGAATTTATGGAAAAACCTAATTATTAACACCTGAAAAACTGCAGAACATTTATTGTGACTCGACACAAGCATTTGACTCCAACAAACACACAAATATACATGCTAATCATAAATTGTTAACTTTCATGTTCGAATTCGTTCTTATAAACCAATATGATCTTCCCTACACTTATCTTTTTGTAAAATACCTTTATATACAATTAAGACGAGGTTAAAAACAAAATAAAGCATTTTCACAAAATTACTAGAAACATGAACGATAAACAATTATGATGGAGCATATATATGTAAAAAACAAAATAAAAACAAACAATCAAACAATAAAACATGGGTTGCCTCCCAAGAAGCGCTTTTCTTTATCAATGAGTCTTGTAGCTAGACTCAAACTCATGGCCTATCTTGTATCGTCTATGCTCACATAACCAAGCGTGAGCCACCTAATTGTTGCCTCATCTTTCTTATATTCATCATTCAACTCTAAACATCCACAATAATATCTCTTATTTTTCTCATGTGGATATTTAATGTTGGGAATTAAATCTTTCAAGATGTTAATACTGCTCAAGATGGATAAAGCTGCTCATGTGATTACAACTGCTCAGGTGATTAAAAGGAAAATGCTCTAAGTATGTTTCTACTGCTGGTATGAATATTACTACTGCTGGTGTATTTTACTACAGTTTGTGATGCTGAAGACTTTCAAGAAAATACACTAAGTAGTTACTGCTGCCAGACTAAAGGTTAATGCTGCTAGTTCAGAGTTTCAACTGCTGCAAGATTACTAGTTCTAGAGTTAAAGTTAAGACTATTGAGTCTTAGTTAAAGCTGTTAATGAGATAAACTTGTATAGTCGGTTAGATAAGTATAGAAAAGATTCTTTAAAGATTTATCTTGTATAGAAAGTAATTGTAAGCCGACTAGGACTCCTTAGTCTATAAAAGGAGGATCTAGGATATAGAGTTCGATACATATTATTCATTGCTTCAAGGTTTTGTAACCCTAATACTTTAAGTCTATAAATTTTAAGAGTATTCGTATTAATATATTGAAGCTGTTGGTTTGTTTACTATTGTGATTTCTGTTCTTCTTAATACTATTGTTTAGATTCCGCATAAAACTTAGTAATTTAACACAGTTTCTATAACTAGTTGTGTTAGTTTATCTAGCATAACTAAACCTTTACAAGCTAAGGGAATTCGATCAAGTACATAGCTGGGATCAACAAGTGGTATCAGAGCTTGTGATCTAGATGCTATGATAAAGAAGAACCTGTTTAAGCTCAAAGTTGCTCAGATCTTGCTGAAGACATGGATTCAGAATCTACACATATGATTACTGCATCAAAGGTTCCAATGCTCAAGCCTAGTGAGTATGAGCTATGGAGAATGAGAATAGAGCAGTACATTTAGATGGTTGATTATTCTCTATGGGAGGTTATAGAGAATGGTAATTCCTTACCAAAAACTAAAGTATCTGTTGCTGGAGTTAAGACTGTTGTGCCTATTAAAACTGCTGAAGAAAAGGCACAAAAAAGATTGGAGGTTAAAGCCTGAAGCACTCTCATGATGGGCATTCCTAATGAACATCAGTTGACTTTCAATCCTATCAAAATGCTAAGTCTTTGTTAGCAGCTATTGAGAAGATGTTTGGAGGGAATGCTGCTACTAAGAAGACTAGGAAGAATCTTTTGAAGCAACAATATGAGAACTTTGCTGCTCCAAGTTCTGAGAATCTTGATCAGACCTTTGACAGACTTCAGAAACTTGTCAGTCAATTAGCACTTGTGGAAGTAATAATTCCCCAGGAGGATATAAATCAGAAGTTTCTAAGAAGCTTGTCACCAGAATGGCATACACATACTGTGGTGTGAAGAAACAAGGATGATCTAGATACAATGAGCATAGATGATCTGTACAACCATCTAAAAGTGTATGAACCTGAAGTCAAAGGGTCATCTAGCTCATCTTCAAGCACACAAAACTTGGCTTTTGTGTCCTCCTCCAATAACAGTTCTGGCAGTACTAATGAAGCAGTTAATACTGCTCATGGAGTTAGTACTGCTGGTACTCAAGTAAATACTGCTAGTTCTACAAACTTTGATAACTTGAGTGATGCTGTTATCTATGCTTTCTTGGCTGGTCATACTAACAGTTCTCAGATTGTACATTAGGACTTAGAATAGTTTCATCCAGATGATCTTGAAGAGATGGATTTAAAGTGGCAGATGGCAATGTTGACGATGAGGGCAAGGAGATTCTTGAAGAAAGCAGGAAGGCAGCTCAAAGTCAATGGATAGGACAACATGGGGCTTGATAAGTCAAAGGTAGAATGCTATAACTATTAAGGAAAGGACACTTTGCAAGAGAGTGCAGGGCACCAAGAAGTCAAGATTACAAGAATGGATAAAGCTCAAGGAAATTTATGTTTGTGGAACCTACAAATTCTGCAGCTTTGGTGTCTTGTGATGGTTTGGGTGGATATGATTGGAGTAACCAAGCAACAGAAGGACCAAACTTTACACTCATGGCCAATTCTTTTTCTTCATCAAGTTGTGACTTTGAGGTATCTAATGATTTTGGTTGTTCTTATAAATCTTGTTTAGATGCTGTTGAGATACTTAAGGCTAGGAATGAAAAATTATTAGAAGATTTTAAGAAGTTTGAGTTAGATAATTTAGGCTATAAAGTAGGTTTAAAGTCTGTTGAGCAAAGACTTGAATTCTTTAAGCAGAATGAGACTAAGTATGTAGAAAATGTTAACGTTTTAGAAAGCAAACTTTATGTTAAAGAGAACATTATTCAGGAACTTACTAAGAGGTTAGAACAGGCTCAAAGAGAAAAGGATGCAGCTCATCAGGAAAAAGAAAAACATCAATGTAAAGTGAATAAGCTTAAGTTTGTATCTGAAGGTGTAAATAAGATAATTGAGTGTCAACATATGAGGAAAGGTAATGGTATAGGTTATAATGAAGTTCCACCTTATATTACAGGCAAATTTCCGCCTCCTTTACCTGAATTGTCATGTTTAATTGAGTCTGATGATAAGTCTGTAGGTGAGAATAGTAAGTGTAATGAGGAGATGCCTAAAGTTGAAAAGAAGAATTCTGATGCACCTATCATTGAAGATTGGGTGTCTGATGATAATGAGGATCAGGTTGAGTCTACACAAAAAGTTGAAAGTAAGACAGTTAAACCTAGTGTAGAAATTATTAAGTTTGTCAAACCTAGGTTTAGTGATAAGTTGTCTAGGAAAATTGTTGATTACATTGAGCAACCTATGAGCAACACACACAGTCCTAGAGGGAATCAGAGGATTGGAATAACATGATATCTCAAAGACTAGGAAGTGATTGGCAATTGTTTAATAAGGCTTGTTATCACTGTGGTAGTTTTGAACATTTACAGGATAATTGTTTTTACTATCAAAAACCTGTCTGGAACTATGCTAGGAGGGTGAATCACCAAAGTTTTCCTAAAAATACTCACCGAAATGCTAAAAGAAATATAGTTCCAAGAGCAGTGTTAATGAAATCTGGGCATTTATCAGTTAATATTGCCAAGCAAAATGTTTCTAAACCAGCAATATTAACTAATACTGCTAGACAAGTTGATACTGCTTCCACCAAAAGAACAATGAATGGTGTTAAATCCAGGTTACACTTTTCAAATACAGCACATTCATCTGTAAGAAGGCCTATTCAAAAGAATACATAATTTAGTGCTGCTAAGGCAAAAGCAGTAGTTTCTACTTCTAAGCCAAAAGCAATAACTGATACTGTTTTGGGAAACCATTTTTATGTTGTTAAGGCCTCAGCTTATTGGGTATGAAAACCAAAAGTTAATGTTTTAGATCACGTCTTCAGACACAACAGTGCATCAATAGTTTTAAAGAAGTATGATTATTTTGATGCACAAGGAAGATCCAAGTCAGTAACGGCTTGGGTCCCCAAAATGAATTGATTTTCTTACTTTATGTGCAGGAAAATCTACAGGTGGAATTAGAGGATAAATGAGTATTTGACAGTGGATGCTCAAGGCACATGACTGGAAACATGTCATATCTCACAGATTTTGAAGAAATTGATGGAGGATATGTTGCCTTTGGGAGTAATATTAAAGGAGGGAAAATCACAGGCAGAGGTACAATAAAAACTGGCAAATTAGATTTTGATAATGTGTACTTTGAAAAAGAGCTTAAGTTTAATCTCTTTAGTGTCTCACAAATATGTGACAAAAAGAACAGTGTTCTTTTTACTGACACAGAATATATTGTCTTGTCTTCTGAATTTAAGTTGACTGATGAAAGAAATGTTTTACTTAAAGTTCCTAGAAAAGACAACATATATAGTGTTGATTTAAATAATATGGTTCCCAAAGGAGGTTTGACTTGTCTCTTTACAAAGGCCACATCTGATGATGTAACACCCCGAATATCGGGACAAGCGAAAGCATACATGTCACTGGGGTGCTACTCAATTGGTATCACAACACAAGTTACCAAGAACGGTTTTACCTCAACCGTTTAGAAAAAAATTCATTATCAAAAGTATTAAATTTACATCATTCGAAAATAGTGCGGAAGTAAGGCCCATAAATAAATAAAGCGGTCCCAAATATAAATATCAGAGTCGTCTATGACCATGCCCCTTGCCAAGCGCCTCCAGAGCTAGCTATCAACTTAAACCTGAAAATACATGCTAAAAGGGTCAGCTTACGCTGGTGAGTGCACAGGTTTTAGTAAACAAAAGTAATATATGGACCACAAGATTTAAAATTGGTTTGACCAGTACACTCGGTTATGTGACCATTTCACTCGGTCATGTGACCAGTACATTCGGTCATGTGACCAGTTCATTCGGCCATGTTACCAGTTCACTCGGTTATGTGACCAGTCCATTCGGTCATGTATGAATAATCGTTCAAAGTGCTTGTGTCCATGAGTAAAAAGAATTAAGTATGAAACATGTAAATATATAACGCATTCGAGTAAACAACAAATTCATAAGTAAAGCAAGTAATGGTTTGAGTAAACAAGTAGCATATTCAAGTAAAACATGTATTGCATTTAGATAAAAACGAGCATGTATTCTCCCCCAAAGGTATTTCAAAACAAGTAAAATAGGGGCCATGAACTCACCTTAAGCAATCAACGTAAATCAAAGATATCGGGAAGTGAAATGAGTTTTCAAACGTGAAAACTCTACGGCAACCTAGAAATATAAAAGTTGTCTTAGGATAATGTAGTGTGTAATGCATGCGTTTTATAAAATAGTTTATCACCCATATATGTTTGCAGAGTAATTTAGTAGTGAAAATATAATTTTACCGAAGTACATTATTTATGGGAAATCATTTTAATAAAACATATGTTTCTAAGTATTCAAGTCTTTAACGTTGACCATCTAATTAATCGTTTACTTGAAAAACTTTTGACTCAATAGTAAAGTGTACATAAAACATTACGTCCTTGATGTAGTACATTTTACATCATTTTGACTCCAAAACACTTAAAATGTTCCAAAAACATTTCCAACATCTTTTAGCGAGAAGCTGTGAATAGTGAAAATAAATATATTCTTAGCATATCGTATTTTGTCTATAGTTTCTTTGTTAATTAGTGTTCTAGAAATTTTCTAAAGCGCCTAACATGTATATACGGGATTCTACCATTTTTGTTTAAGTTGTTTTGGCTAATTCCTCTTCTAAAGTGTCCAAATTCTATTTTCAAGATTTCCATCAGCATTTACTAGTTCAACACAAGCTGTCAAAAATATAAGTTTCGTCTAAAGTTTTGGAGAGCCATAACTTACTTGTTTTAAGTCCGTTTTCTAAGTTCTACCTATCCCCGCGAAGGTAATTAAGTATATTAACATATTTTTAAGGTCTCGACTTGTATAGCTAACCTTTAAAGTCCGGTTTTATCCTTTGAAAAATTTTGACAGCGCACCATATTTTCAGAAAATTAGTCTTCGTCGCTAAACTTAAAACTAACGTATCTTATTCGTTATAAATCCGTTTTAACCATTCAAGCGCCCACTTTTTCGTTATAAAGTATATTTTCTATATTTTTAACCAAATCTTGTATTGCAAAAACTCATTTTTCCGTGGAAATCAATTTAGGACAGCCTATCCTTATATATATTCCAAAATCACAAATTTTACACTTTTAACTATTAGATCTACCTCAAATCAACTCCCAAAAACTATCCTAACTCATCCACCAACTCTTCAACAATTTCTATAGTGTCAAAACAATATTAACAACCTAGTAAAAGTTCCATAACGTCAAGAAATAAATAATCAAGGTGTAGGAAAAATTATAAATCACATATTATTTCTTTTAAACCTTAACTTGTACATATCAAACAAATATAAAGTATGACTAGAATATACACATTTTTTCCAAGAAAATAATTATGTCAAATATGTTTTAACTTCTTTAAAACATGAAAATGTACAAACATATATATAGGGTGATATTTGTAAGTAATGAGTTTAAATAAACATTTAAACATAACAAATGCATAATTAGACATGTCAAGTGCATAAAATATATATGTAAAAGTATGAAAATAGTTTTTAGGCTTACTTGAAGAAGATGAAAATAGGATGTGAGCAAGAACAATAGAACCCCAATGGTTACTCCTAATCGATTTATAGTTAGTATAAAACCCGTACGTGATCAAATAACACTTGAAACCGATCAAACAAGTTTTTCTTCTTTCTTTTTCTTTAGGGCCGATGCATAAGAGGTACAAGAGAAAGTTTCTAGGTGAAAATTTTGCCAAAGAAAATGAGCTAAGTCCCATTTCTATTTATAGTGCAAAAAGGGGCGATTTGGTAATTTAATTAAAAAGGTATTTTGGTAATTTTAAATACTTGGTCAATGGTCTTGGTCTTTGGTCTTGCTTTGACCGAATTTTATGGAGTAGGGGGGGGACAAGGTGGCTAGTCAAGCCACCAAAATGTATTCCATGTGATCATGTTGTCTAGTAATTAAGTGAGTGGAAAATTTGTCTAGAAATTAATATGGTTTAGAGGGGGGGGGGGCAAATATGTCAAATGGGAGTAATTTGTTTTTCTTTGGTATCAAAAATATATATATTGAATGTATTGGGTATTAAAAATGGGTATTGTTTAATAGTTTTTGCGGTTAACGTTTAATACGTATAATTAAGCGAGCTTAATAAAAGAATTATAAAAGTGTAAGAAAATGATTTTTGGCACTTTTGTATTAATTTAGTGAGTGTGAGAGTGTATTAAAAATTATTGTCAGGAGTGTCGGGTGCATTGTTCGTTTAAATCGCGAAAAGCATTTGTTAACTTAATAAACGTAAATAAATAAGAAGGGAATTGTTTTAGGGATTAAAATTTCGAACCGGAGTAGGAGTAAGATATTGGAATGTTGTGGACTAGATATAGCCTAAAGTCCTAGTGCAGGAGAGAGACATTCCTTGTTTTACGTTTATTTAACTAAAGAGTTATACGTAAAAAGTGTTCTTGTAAAATTTTAAAGTAGTAAATTAGAGTTTAAAAATAAATGTTGACGTGGAAAATTACGGGTTGTTACAGTCTTCCCCTGTTAAAGGAATTCAGTCCCTGAATTTTGCTCGTTCGTTCTACAGACGTATGCTCTCACTTTAAGTGATCTCAGGATTTCCTTGAGAATTCTAGCGAGCCTTAATGATAGGAATTCGATTTTGTTGGCTTAGAACGTGATATGAAATGGGATTAGCTTTTCAAGACATGGTTGAGTTAAAGGTAGTGAAATAGAGAGTGTAATGGACGAGGCTTGTCGTATTGCGGCGATAAAAGATAAAACATTCATTAGATAGAAATTCGTAATAGTACATGAAACTTATACGATAGAACTTAAAGTTATACGCAAAAGAAATACAACACTAGAGAGTTTAGGCTTCGGTTTATTATTAAGGCAGGAGTTCTCTTCTTAAACATTGTCATTGTCTGTGATGTCATTGATGTCCTGACGAGCTTCTCCTTCTCCTAGTGCATACGCTCCTTAACGAGCTCTTCCTCCATTCTGGTTCCTCAGCTTTGTGCATTCACTCCTGAAGTGTCCAATTACTCCACACTCATGGCATGTTATCGTGACTTTTTGATCTATTACGAGGGTGGGTGCCTTGCAATACTTGGCTTTGTGCCTGACCTTTTGCCAGTTCCCACATTGAGCGGGGTAAGGTCTATTGTGGTGAAATTGACACTTATTGCACTTGGGTAAAGTCCCTGTATATCCTTTCTTTTCACTTGGTCCAGCAACGTAGGCCCTAACCACTTCCTTTTGTTTGCGTGGCGGCCGAACTTGATCGTTTCCTTTGTTGTCATCCCTTTTTCCTCTTGTTGTCGTTGTTGCTGTGTTTGTTGTTGTTGTCTTCTCGAGCATTCCTTGCTCGAACAAATTGGTCCATCAGACTGTGAGACATTTGAATTGTCTCTTTGAGAGTGTTGGGTTTTGATGAGGTAACATTTCCCTGGATACTGGGTGGAAGTCCCCAGATGTACCTTTCGATCCTCTTACGGGTAGTAGAAACCATTTCCGGGCAAAGAGTAGCCAGTTCATGGTATCGGTCAGTATAAGCTGCAATGTCGACTCCTCTCACTGCTAAGTTCCAAAACTCGACTTCCATCTTTTGAACCTCATTTCTTGGACAATACTCCGCTATTACCATTTCCTTGAAATCAGCCCAAGGTATTTCGAAAGCAGCATCCAGTCCCACTGACTGAGCATAAGCATTCCACCAAGATAAGGCACCATCCAGCAAGGTAGCCGTAGCATATTTCACCTTATAGTCCTCCGCGCAGTTACACATGCGAAGAACCGACTCCGGCTTCTCTAACCATCTAATTAAGCTAACAGCCCCTTCTTTGCCACTGAAATGCTGAGGCTGGAAATACATAAATTCCTTGTAAGTACAACCACGAGCCACGGGTTTAATCCTGGTCTCCGTTCCACTGGCTTCCCTGTCGTTACTACTGTTGCGGAGGGTCTCGTATTCCGCCATAGCAGTGGCAACTTGTGCAGTGACTTGTTGAGCAACGAGTCTATCGATAGCAGCTGCACTCATGCTTTGTTTCTTCGGTGGCATTCTCTTCAAAACAAGAAAAGAAGAGTGAGGCGTAATAAAGACGTTTCCTAAAAGTAGGTGCTCTTAAATGGTTTTTCAAAAAATGAAAACTTGAGGTCGTGTTATGATTAGCTGGCATGCTTCTAGGCGGTGGTTCACGAGGTGATGTAGACATTCTAAATTATGGGACAAGTGTTCAAACTAGCCTTCAGAAATGGTTAGTAAGGTAATCGGTAAATTGGTAGACGGTAACGGGTTTTAAGGTCACGTAAAACGACATTACATATGATTCTGAAAATTTTTCATAGATCATTTGTGTTAATCATGATATCTTGGAAATGTTTAAAGGACCTACAAAAAGTACGAGGGTTCATTTAAAAGAAAAGTACTATCGCGAGAAAGTATTGTGATGCTAATGTGTCAGATGTAGATGTGAATGTTCATGCAACGATTGTATACACACACAGGAATTTTTGAAACCTTTAGAAATCGAGCAGAGAATCAACCTGGACATAATTCTATTATAACTACTCCCAGTATTGCAAAATTCACCTCTGAGTCGGACATAGGTGATCAGGCTATGTCCCACAGTCCCTGGTCGAATATAGGTGATCAGTCTATATTCCACCAAGGTTCAATGAATTTTGAAATACTCAGCTCAGTTATACTAATAATATGTCCCTCACATTTAGAAGCCGTTTTGAAAGACTAAGGCAAGTGACCAAATTCGAGGTCGAATGATGAAATTACGAAAGGAAAAGGCGCAACGTTGTGACGTATATGATACGTGAGCATACTTATGTGGAAGATAATTATAGTAATCAACGAAAATAAGTGAGTATAATTAATCCGATAATAAGACACAAATCTCATCAAATATGTCAGCAAACAAATCACAAGTGAGGCATTAGCTTGGCAGGCAGGCACGTGACGGTCATAGGGTTAAGTTTTCATAAAAGTAGTTATAGTCTAGGTTTTAAAAATACCCAGTTCTCTATAACCAAGGCACTGATACCAATCTATAACACCCCGAAAATCGAGTCCAGCGGAAGCATACATGTCACTGGGGTGCTACTCAATTGGTATCACAATACAAGTTACCAAGAACGGATTTACCTCAATCGTTTAGAAGAAAATTCATTATCAAAAGTATTAAATTTACATCATTCGAAAATAGTGCGGAAGTAAGGCCCATAAATAAATAAAGCGGTCCCAAATATAAATATCAGAGTCGTCTATGACCATGCCCCTTGCCAAGCGATTCCAGAACTAGCTATCACCTTAAACCTGAAAATACATGCTAAAAGGGTCAGATTACACTGGTGAGTTCACAGGTTTTAGTAAACAAAAGTAATATATGGACCACAAGATTTAAAATTGGTTTGACCAGTACACTCGGTTATGTGACCATTTCACTCGGTCATGTGACCAGTACATTCGGTCATGTGACCAGTTCATTCGGTCATGTTGCCAGTTCACTCGGTTATGTGACCAGTCCATTCGGTCATGTATGCATAATCGTTCAAAGTGCTTGTGTCCATGAGTAAAAAGAATTAAGTATGAAACATGTAAATATATAACGCATTCGAGTAAACAACAAGTTCATAAGTAAAGCAAGTAATGGTTTGAGTAAACAAGTAGCATATTCAAGTAAAACAAGTATTGCATTTAGATAAAAACGAGCATGTATTCTCCCCCAAAGGTATTTCAAAACAAGTAAAATAGGGGCCATGAACTCACCTTAAGCAATCAACGTAAATCAAAGATATCGAGAAGTGAAATGAGTTTTCAAACGTGAAAACTCTACGGCAACCTAGAAATATATAAGTTGTCTTAGGATAATGTAGTGTGTAATGCATGCGTTTTATAAAATAGTTTATCACCCATATATGTTTGCAGAGTAATTTAGTAATGAAAATATAATTTTACCGAAGTACATTATTTATAGGAAATCATTTTAATAAACCATATGTTTATAAGTATTCAAGTCCTTAACGTTGACCATCTAATTAATCGTTTACTTGAAAAACTTTCGACTCAATAGTAAAGTGTACATAAAATATTACGTCCTTAATGTAGTCCATGTTACATCATTTTGACTCCAAAACACAACGTTCCAAAAACATTTCCAACATCTTTTAGCGAGAAGCTGTAAATAGTAAAAATAAATATATCCTTAGCATATCGTATTTTTTCCATAGTTTTTTTGTTAATTAATGTTCTAGAAATTTTCAAAAGCGCCTAACATGTATATACGGGATTCTACCATTTTTGTTTAAGTTATTTTGTCTAATTCCGCTTCTAAAGTGTCCAAATTCTATTTTCAAGATTTCCATTAGCATTTACTAGTTCAAAACAAGTTGTCAAAAATATAAGTTTCGTCTAAAGTTTTGGAGAGCCATAACTTACTCGTTTTAAGTCCGTTTTCTAAGTTCTACATATCCCCGCGAAGGTAATTAAGTATACTAATGTATTTTTAAGGCCTCGAGTAGTCTAGCTAACCTTTAAAGTCCGGTTTTATCCATTGAAAAATTCTGACAGCGAACCATATTTTCAGAAAATTAGTTTTCGTTGCTAAACTTAAAACTAACGTATCTTATTCATTATAGATCCGTTTTTAACCATTCAAGCGCCCACGTTTTCGTTATAAAGTATATTTTCTATATTTTTAACCAAATCTTGTATTTCAAAAACTCATTTTTCTGTGGAAATCAATTTAGGACAGCCTATCCTTATATATTCCAAAATCACAAAATTTACACTTTTAACTATTAGATCTACCTCAAATCAACTCCCAAAAACTATCCTAACTCATCCACCAACTCTTCAAAAATTTCTATAGTTTCAAAACATTATTAACAACCTAGTAAAAGTTTCATAACGTCAAGAAACAAATAATCAATGTGTAGGAAAAATTATAAATCACATATTATTTCTTTTAAACCTTAACTTGTACATATCAAACAAATATAAAGTAAGACTAGAATATACACATTTTTCCCAAGAAAATAATTATGTCAAGTATGTTTTAACTTGTTTAAAACATGAAAATGTACAAACATATTTATAGGGTGATATTTGTAAGTAATGAGTTTAAATAAACATTTAAACATAACAAATGCATAATTAGACATGTCAAGTGCATAAAATATATATGTAAAAGTATGAAAATAGTTTTTAGGCTTACTTGAAGAAGATGAAAATAGGATGTGAGCAAGAACAATAGAACCCCAATTGTTACTCCTAATCGATTTATAGTTAGTATAAAACCCGTATGTGATAAAATAACACTTGAAACCGATCAAACAAATTTTTCTTCTTTCTTTTTCTTTAGGGCCGATCCATAAGAGGTACAAGAGAAAGTTTCTAGGTAAAAATTTTGCCAAAGAAAATGAGCTAAGTCCCATTTCTATTTATAGTGCAAAAAGGGGCGATTTGGTAATTTAATTAAAAGGGTATTTTGGTAATTTTAAATACTTGGTCAATGGTCTTGGTCTTTGGTCTTGCTTTGACCGAATTTTATGGAGTAGGGGGGGGACAAGGTGGCCAGTCAAGCCACCAAAATGTATTCCATGTGATCATGTTGTCTAGTAATTAAGTAAGTGGAAAATTTGTCTAGAAACTAATATGGTTTAGGGGGGGGGGGGGGCGGCAAATATGTCAAATGGGAGTAATTTGTTTTTCTTTGGTACCAAAAATATATATATTGAATGTATTGGGTATTAAAAATGGGTATTGGTTAATAGTTTTTGCGGTTAACGTTAAATACGTATAATTAAGCGAGCTTAATAAAAGAATTATAAAAGTGTAAGAAAATTATTTTGGCACTTTTGTATTAATTTAGTGAGTGTGAGAGTATATTAAAAATTATTGTCAGGAGTGTCGGGTGCATTGTTCATTTAAATCGCGAAAAACATTTGTTAACTTAATAAACGTAAATAAATAAAAAGGGAATTGTTTTAGGGATTAAAATTTCGAACCGGAGTAGGAGCAAGGTATTGGAATGTTGTGGACTAGATATAGCCTAAAGTCCTAGTGCAGGAGAGGGACATTCCTTGTTTTATGTTTATTTAACTAAAGAGTTATACGTAAAAAGTGTTCTTGTAAAATTTTAAAGTAGTAAATTAGAGTTTAAAAATAAATGTTGGCGTGGAAAATTACGGGTTGTTACAGATGAATCTAAGCTTTGGCATAGAAGGCTTGGACACATAAATTTTAAAACAATGAATAAATTGGTTAAGGGAAACCTTGTAAGAGGTTTACCTTCAAAAGTTTTTGAAAATGTTGAGACCTGTGTTGCTTGTCAGAAGGGAAAGCAACACAGAGCTTCTTGTAAGACCAAGGCAGTGAATTCAATAAATCAGCCTTTACATATGTTGCACATGGATTTATTTGGACCAACATTTGTGAGAAGTTTAATGAAAAAGATGTATTGCCTAGTTGTCACAGATGATTTTAGCAGGTTTAATTAGGTTTTCTTTTTAGCAACTAAGGATGAAACCAGTGGCATTCTTAAGTCTTTCATAACCAGGATAGAAAACCTAGTTAATCATAAAGCTAAGGTAATAAGATGTGACAATGGAACTGAGTTTAAGAATAGGGATATGAACCAGTTTTGTGAGATGAAAGGTATTATGAGACAGTTTAGTGTAGCTAGAACTCCTCAACAGAATGGTGTTGCTGAGAGGAGGAATAAGACACTAATTGAGGCTGCTAGAACAATGTTAGCTGATTCTAAGTTACCTACTACTTTTTGGGCTGAAGCAGTTAATACTGCTTGCTATGTGCAGAATAGAAGTTTAGTAGTTAAGCCTCATAACAATACCCCTTATGAGCTTATACATGGTAGAAAACCAATGTTAGACTTTTTAAGACCATTTGGGTGTCCTGTTACTATCCTTAATACCGTAGATCACTTAGGCAAGTTTGATGGCAAGGCTGATGAAGGTTTCTTTGTTAGATACACAATGAATAGCAAAGCTTTTAGAGTGTTCAATAGTAGAACCAGGATTGTGGAAGAGAACTTACATGTTAGGTTTAGTGAGAATTCACCTAATGTTGTAAGAAGTGGACCAAACTGGCTGTTTGATATTGATGCACTAACTAAAACAATGAATTATGAGCCAGTTGTTGCAGGTACACAATCTAATGAGTATGCAGGTACAAAAGCTAATATTGATGCAGGTACACAAGATAAGGAGACTGAACCTGCACAGAAGTACATTTTGCTACCCATATGGACTGCTGATCCACCTTTCTCAACCCAAGAGTCAAAGAGTTCACAAGAAGATGATCATGATGAAGATCCAAAAGATGATATAGAAGATGGTGTTAAGTCTTCAAATGAGGAGGAAAGCAGACTGATGAACCTCCAAGCAAAGAAAATGTGTTTGATGAATATGTTCAGGATGATAATATTGGCAGTTCTAATGATGTTAATGCTGCTAGTAATGACAACAGTACTAACAGCACTAACAATGATAAAACTGCTAATAATGCTGACAAGGAAGGCATTGCTGTTAATAAGGATGAATATCCATTTGATCCTAACATGTAACAATCGGCATTTTTAGTTTAATTTTTATTCCCGAAAATTTTACTATTCATGTTACTATTCATTTTTTACTATTCACTGGCACTATTCATTTCCGAGATTTTTATTTCATATCGAAATTTTTATTTTATATTCTGGTAAGATAAATTATTTCTATGACAAGATAAAAGTTTGACGCTTGTTGGGTCATTTTCGCAAAAGTTATTAAGAGATTATACGTTTAGGTTAAACGTCGTTTAAACACCCTGCGCATAACGAAAACCAACTGCGACAATTTTCCTCGCATCAGACTAATGTTTGGTACACTCACAATTAATTGCGGAATTTTTAAAAAATAAAAATTTTAAATTAAAATGTCACCAAATAAGCCTCGTGTCTTACAAAACCAGAAATTGCGTTTTAAGCACTTTTACTTATCCGCAACCTAGCCGTCACCTGCACCACATTTTCTATGACATTTAGAAGCTTTTATATTATTGAAAAAGTCAACATAATTTCCCTCCTCCATTGACCCAAAAATCATTCTTTGATTCTATAAATCATTCCTTGATTTTTAGGCTTCCGGTTTTAGGTCTAAAAGATGTTTAACACCAACCGACACCAGACTGAGCCCAGTCTAGACATTATAGGCTATTCTAATTCATTATCGTCGTATTAGAAAAGTTACATTTTACTTTTCTCAATTTTGCGCAACTTTCGTACGTTTTACGTATTTCGCGTTTTAGACCCGCGTTTTCAGTTTTAACAGGGTTTGAGCAACCCGATGGAACTTATCACTCATTTTATATTTTATTATGGAGTATAATGATAAGTTAAATCATTCCTGCAAGTTTCGTATTTTTACGATACCCGGTTTTACGTTTCGTGACTTAACGGTTTACGGTTAGCGATTAACGGAACCAAAACTCACTCCGTAAACAGGATAACACCAAAATTACCAAGTCCTCCCACCCTAGCCTTATTGCACCGCCAATAGGGGGGAGTCATCCCCTTGGTGGCTTGATCTTGGCCTTTGATTCATAAGATGTTTACATGTGTTAAAACTTATTTACAAAACTATCCTAATTCTTTCTTATAAATACTAGCCTAAAACTTCATTCAAACTTGCACCCTCCTTTCTTATAACCTAAAGTCCTAAACCCTAAAGGCACTTCTTATAGATTTTGAAATAAAAATCTTGTGTTCTTGAAAGAAAACTAGGCTTTGATCCTCTTTTCTGCAAGTTTTCAAGTGAAGTCGTTATAATCTTCGAATAGCTTCGGATTTCCAACAAGACGTCGTTATAATCTTCGAATAGCTTCGGATTTCCAAAAAGACGTCGTTATAATCTTCATTTGGTTCCGGGTTTGTAAGGAGTCCAAAGGAGGAATTGTTCTAGTTCTTGTTCTTAAATCCTTAATTTCCTTTCTTAAGTGAAAGCCAAAAGTTGTAAGAAACCCTAACACATTTTCTTGCTCAATATCATTTTCATGCTTATTATACTTCATTCATGCTATATATGGTCCTTATATTATGTTCATGATTTAAATACTTATGGACTTTGTTAAGTTTATTTATGGTATTTATAAACTCTTAATGTGTCATATAAACAAAGTAAGCAAAATATATTTTTATCAAATACTACAACACTAGGGAGCTTTGTGTGAGGGGCTTCATTTGGGTAAACAGATCGACGAGTTGTGGATTTACGAGTTAAAGTGTCCTGGCTCCTCGAACGTTTGCTACATGACCTCTGAATCATGATGGCCCGAACGGTAGTACGAGATATACAAACTAAAAATGTTTCATAAACCATCTTATTACAACAAACTACCTGACACACTAAGTACTACATCATGAACATTATATGAAACATATATAGGCAAGTCTTCATATTCTTAGACATTATTCCAACCTAAGTCGCAACGTTCTATTGTAGGTTGAACTTAGAGGTTTCCCGACTCATTCATTGAACTCATTAAGGCTTTAAGATACCAACCAAATCACGGTGAGTTCATAGCCCCACTTTCTATTACTTAATTGTTTTACAAACCCTTGGGGGGAATACATGCTATTTTAACCGAACACAATACTTTGAAATTGTATGCTATCTGATTGTTTTATTATCACTAAGTACCATCATTGCCACTCAAAGTCCCCATATCATGAACCATTTAATCACTAGGATAGTGAGCGCGAATATTAGTGAATAGATCTATTGGGATTGACGAATCCCGTTTGTATTGACTGGGTACGGTAATCAAACGCACTATATTTGAGTCTTAGGTATTTGGCAAAGTACCTACAGGGGCAATCAGCCATCGATATTGGCATCACGTTAACGTATTGGTTGCATGAGATTAGTGAATAATAATTGTTTTTCTATGAATGTGAGACTAATTACCTCATATCAACTTTCGGGTGTATAACAACGTAGCCCACTTTCTTGGAAACTTAACATATTGTGTTCAACTACATAAAAAAAACTCTATGAATATCACTCAACCTTTGTGTTGACAGTTTTAAGCATGTATTTCAGGTGCATAATGATCAAGGATGGCACGGAGGGGCACGGACTAAATCAAGAAGGCTATAACATATTTTATCATTCAAAAAGACATCAAATGACTTTATATTGATGTACTTTGTAAACATGGAACCTTATGGGACCTCTTTTGTAAACTCTGATATATTATAATTTGAGTGATAAATCCTTTTTAAAATGACTCAGTTAGAGATCGTTTTCTATTATTATGACTGTTGTACCATCAAGTAACACCCAGTTTGAATTCCGCTGCATCATTGAATTGGGGGTGTTACATAACATGCCTCCATTGGAAGATATATATCCTGATACTGATGATGATGTACTTGGTGCTAAGGCTGACATAAACAACTTGGATGATACTATCCCTGTCAGTCCTATTCCTACTACCAGAACTTACAAGATTCATCCTCAAGAACAAATCATTGGAGATGTAAATTCTGCTGTTCAAACAAGAAAAAATTTGAAGGAACAAGGTTTCTTTGCAAGATCCCTTCATCAAAAAACAGTCATAAAGACCTTCAAAATTGTTTGTTTGCTTGTTTTCTATCACTAGTAGAACCCAAGAATGCACATAAAGCATTGCAGGATCCAAGCTGGGTGGAGGCTATGCAAGAAGACCTTCTACAATTCAAGCTACAAGAAGTTTGGACCTTGGTAGATTTGACAAATGGGAAGAGGGCAATTGGTACTAAATGGGTTTTCAGATGCAAAAAGGATGAATGAGGCATTGTGATTAGAAACAAGGCAAGATTTGTAGCTCAGGGATACACTCAAGAAGAAGGCATTGATTATGATGAAGTCTTTGCCCCAGTTTCAAGAATTGAAGCTATAAGGTTGTTCTTGGCTTATGCTTCATATAAAGACTTTATAGTTTATCAAATGGATGTGAAGAGTGCTTTTCTTTATGTGACAATTGAAGAAGAAGTATATGTCTCTCAATCACCTGGATTTGAAGATCCTAACTTTCCTGATAAGGTATACAAGGTGGAAAAAGCACTTTATGGTTTACATCAAGCTCCTAGAGCTTGGTATGATACATTGTCAACATACATGTTGGACAATGGTTTCAATAGAGAGAAGATTGACAAGACTTTGTTTATCAGAAGACACAAATATGATATCTTGCTAGTTCAAGTTTATGTTGATGATATTATCCTTAGATCAACAAACAAGGAGTTATGTGTTCAATTTGAGAAGCTTATGCATGAAAGATTTCAGATTAGTTCTATGGGTGAACTTACATTCATCTTAGGGTTACAAGTCAAGCAGAAGGAGGATGGCATATTTATCACTCAAGATATGTATGTAGCTGAAATTTTGAAGAAGTTTGGGTTTACTGATGTGAAGCCTGCAAAGACAACAATGGAAACTTCCAAGCCCCTGCTCAAAGATGAAGATGGTGAAGAAGTTGATGTTCACTCATATAGATCAATGATTGGTTCATTGATGTATCTTACAGCTTCAAGACCGGACATTATGTTTGCAGTGTGTGCCTGTGCTAGATATCAAGTTACACCAAAAGTTTCACATCTTAATGCTATGAAAAGAATTTTTAGATACTTGAAAGGTCAACCTAAATTGGGCCTTTGGTATCCAAAAGATTCACCTTTTGATTTAGTAGCATACACTGATAGTGATTATGCTGGAGCTAGCTTGGATAGGAAATCCACAACAGGAGGTTGTGAATTTCTAGGATGCAGGTTGATTTCATGGCAGTGCAAAAAACAAACTGTAGTTGCTAATTTCACAACAGAAGCTGAGTATGTGGCTGCTTCAAGTTGCTGTGGACAAGTGCTCTGGATTCAAAATCAATTACTGCATTATGGGTACAATTTTATTCATACCAAAATATTTATTGATAATAGCAGTACTATGTGCATAATTAAAAATCCTGTTTATCATTCAAAAACAAAGCATATAGAGATAAGACATCATTTTATAAGAGATTTTTATGAAAAAAAAGTTAATTCAAATAGTTAAAATTCATACTGACAAAAATATTGCAGATTTGCTCACAAAAGCTTTTGATGTGCGTAAATTTCAATTTTTGATTGCCAGTATTGGAATGTTAAATATTTGAAAATTCTTATCTCTTTGTATTTTTGTAATGTTTTGTAAGGATTAGTACTGCCATATATGTCAATAATTGTTTTTGTTGCTAAGTGTAATTAGTACTGCTAGTTATACTTAGAACTGCTAGTTTATACTGTTTGTTATACTTAAAACTACTAAGTATAATTGAGTATGTGATTATTGGAGAATGTGTTTTTGTTTGTGTTTTTGTGTTTTTGGACTAATCTTTTGCAGGATAAGCAATGAAAAGTGTTGGAGTGCTGATAATTCAGTTGTTCGGAGTAGAAAACTGACTTAATGCTGCTGGGCATAAGTTAGTGCTGCTAAGCCTAACTTACTACTGTTAGGTTTATGCTGCTATTCTGAGAGTGCATGGACGATTATGTAATTTCTTCACTTAAGGATTAAAATCCCCAATTGGATCACTTAATCAATTTCACGCACTCATGATTCTCTCTAATAACAAACCCTAACTCATTTTTATCATCTAATTTCAAAATCCCCAAATCACAAACCCTAACTCACAATGTCGTCACGCCAATTTGCTGAGAGTCATAACATGGTTGCCTTTCTTGATAAACCTAGAGAGTCTGAAGGGTTCACAGAAATCATTGATTTCTTGAATGCAAACCCTATAAGGTTTGCATTAACTGTGAATCCAGCTATATACATTTCTCACATTAACCAGTTTTGGTCTACTACTAAGGCCATAACTATTAATGTGGAAGTACAGTTAAAGGCTAATGTAGATGGTCAAGAAATACTCATCACTGAATCATCTGTTAGAGAATCACTTCAACTAGCAGATGATAATGATGTTGAGTGCCTCTTAAACTCTGCAATTTTTGATGGTTTTGAAAAAATGGGGTATGAGAAGAAAAATGACTTTTTGAAATTTTACAAAGGACTCTTCTCACGTCAATGGAAATTTTTAATCCATACCTTCTTACATTGTTTAAGCCCAAAAACAACTGGCTGGAATGAGTTTGGCACTAACATGGCTTCTGCTGTAACATGCCTAACTACAGGACAGAAGTTTAATTTTTCTAAAATGATTTTGGAACGTTTGGTTAAGAACTTTGATAAATCAAGAAACTATTTTCTATATCCAAGGTTTTTGCAATGGTTTTTGGATAAACAACTTTCTCAATAGAAGGTTTACAAAAGAACATTTGATGCACCCTTGCTCACAAAGAAACTGTTTGCAAACATGAGAAGGGTGGGTAAAGATTTTTCTAGGAAAATGACACCATTATTTCCTAATATGGTGGCACTTGTCCAACCTTAAAACCATGGTGAAGGTTCAGTCAACCCAACTGTTACCCATCACACACCCACAGTTTTACCATCCACAACCCAACCTAAAAAGACCTATACACGTAGGCTCACACAAAAGGGCACTCAGCTACCTCAGGCTAGTGCTGGTATAAATGCTGATGAGGCTACCCATCAGGAGTTGGGAGGTAGTTTGGAAAGGGCTACCACTACTGTTGCTAGCTTAGATGCAACACAGGCCAGTGGCAACATCACTAAGACCCAATCCAAGGCAACTTCTAATGAATCAAGTTCTCATGGAACTGATTCAAGTGAAGGAATCCCCTGGCGCCCAGAAACCATGGGGGGCTCAAGTGCTCAAACTAGGTTTGGGGCTGAGTCTAGCATTCCTAATGATACACCACTCAGGAGAGGTAACACACTCCGAAGTGCTGAGGGTAATATAGAACTAATTAATGAATTGATGGTTACTTGTACCAACTTGTCACAACAGGTTCTTGACCTTCAACAAACAACTGCTTCTCAGGGTGGTGAAATTATGATGCTGAAGAGAAGAGTTAGGTTTTTAGAAGGGGTACAGAGGTCAAGAATCCACAAGCTTAAAAGAATTCATAAGATGGGGACTGCTAAAAGAGTTTGTTCTTCTAAAGCTACTAGTTTGGGGGAGGATGCTCCCAAACAGGGGAGGAATGAAAGCCATCTTCAGGGGAGGATTTGGTAACTGGGGTTGATAATGAGCAGTTGGAAGACAAGGATATTTATTTTGAGGTTGAAGAGCAGGTTGAGGATCATGATTTTGTTGTTGTTGATATGATGGGTAATGAAGTGGTTTTGGATGAAGCTGCTAAAGTTGTTATAGAAGAGCAGGAGGAACAAGTAGTGGAAGAGCAGGTGGAAACTCAAAGTGTTGGTATTTTGAAGGTTATTGAAGTAGTTAAGACTATGGTTGATGTTGCTGCTAATGAAGAAGTTACTGCTGCTAGTGAGCATGTTACTGCTGCTAGTGAGACAGTTTCTGCTGCTGAGACAAATGTTTCTACTGCTGAGCCACAGATAACTATTGCTGTCAAAGATACTATTTCTACTGTTGCTAGTGAAGATGTTATGGATGATGAGACTGTTTTGGCTCAAGCTATGATTGAGTTAAAGAAGTCAAAACCACCAGTCAAAGGTGTTATTATTAGAGAACCATCTTCAACAACAACAAAAATTCACAACCATCACCACAGGGCAAAGGCAAGGCAATTTTAATTGAAGAGCCTGTGGTGAAACCACTATCAAGAGCAGCATAAATGAAACATGATGCAGAGGTTGCAGAAGCTTTAGCTGCGAAGTTTGCTGAAGAGAATAAGATTGTTGAAGAACAAATAAGAATTGCAGCTGAAAAAGAAGCTAAAAGATTAGCATTGATAACTGAATGGGATGATGAAAGAGCCCAATGTGATGCTGATTGGGAGCTTGCTCAAAAGCTTCAAAAAGAAGAGCAAGTACAGTATTCCATTGATGAAAGGGCCAGGATGCTAAAAGAGTTCTTTGAATAGAAAAGAAAATTTTATGTTGCACAAAGATTAGAGGCTAAGAAGAATAAACCACCCACCAGAGCTTAAAGAAGAAAGGTTATGAGCACTTATCTGAAGAACATGAAGGGCTGGAAACAGAATGTTTTAACTCATTTTGATGATGGCAAGATTCAAGAGCTTTATGATAATACAAAAAGGGAGATAAGTAGCTTTGTACCTATGGAGACAGAGGTGGTGGTGGAAAGAGTACAAGAAAGCTCCAGTTCTAAGAGAGCAGGTGATTTCTTAGAACTTGAAATTGTTAAAAAGCAAAAGGCGGATGAACCTATAGCAGAACCAGAGCAAGAGCAAGTTAATGAGCTAGAGGAGCAAGAGCGAGAGCAAGAAGCTGAAGTTGAAGATGACACAGCAAAAATGCAAGTACTTTCAAAACTTGAAAAAGTTAATGAAGAAGAGGTTATTGATTTTGTTCCTCTAAAGATCAAAGTTCCAATTATTGGTTGGACTTCAGGATTACATGGAAAGACAGCATGATGGGATATTAAAAGAGTTAGTGGAAGTTCTCTGAGATTTATTAGTATTCCACAGATGTTGCATCATTTTGATAGAGAGGATTTGGAGACCCTTTGGAAGCTGTTTAAGGATAAATTTTGTCTTAAAAGCCAGAAAGCATCTTAGATAGGGTCTTCTGGGGATATTTGAAGGTAATGCTCACATAACCAAGCGTAAGCCACCTAATTGTTGCCTCATCTTTCTTATATTCATCATTCAACTCTAAACATCCATGATAATATCTCTTATTTTTCTCATGTGGATATTTAATGTTGGGAATTAAAGCTTCCAAGATGTTAATACTGCTCAAGATGGATAAAGCTGCTCATGTGATTACAACTTCTCAGGTGATTAAAAGGAAAATGCTCTAAGTATGTTTCTACTACTGGTATGAATATTACTACTGCGGGTGTATTTTACTACTGCTGGTGATGCTGAACACTTTCAAGAAAATACACTAAGTAGTTACTGCTGCCAGACTAAAGGTTAATGCTGCTAGTTCAGAGTTTCAACTGCTGCAAGATTACTAATGCTAGAGTTAAAGTTAAGACTGTTGAGTCTTAGTTAAAGTTGTTAATGAGATAAACTTGTATAGTCGGTTAGATAAATATAGAAAAGATTCTTTAAAGATTTATCTTGTATAGAAAGTAATTGTAAGCCGACTAGGACTCCTTAGTCTATAAAAGGAGGATCTAGGGCATAGAGTTCGATACATATTATTCATTGCTTCAAGGTTTTGTAACCCTAATACTTTAAGAGTATTCGTATTAATATATTGAAGCTGTTGGTTTGTTTACTATTGTGATTTATGTTCTTCTTAATACTATTGTTTAGATTCGGCATAAACCTTAGTAATTCAACACAGTTTCTATAACTAGTTGTGTTAGTTTATCTAGCATAACTAAACCTTTATAAACTAAGGGAATTAGATCAAGTACATAGCTGGGATCAACATTTAAGTCCACTACTTTTATCATTCTCGCTCAAAATCTAATGTGGAGCAAATTTATTACATGCCTCAGTTGTAAAATCCTTAAATCTAGGATGCGAACGGGGCATTTGATAGACAAAATCCTCATCTCCATCCGAGAACGTGATTAACCCACCCATAAGTTTTTCATCTAACTTCGTTAGCCTCTTATAGGGTTTTCCAACTATGACTTGGGTCAACTTGTCATCAATAAATTCTCCTAAATTCTCCATGACCATAAAATCTACCAAGTAAACAAAACTTCCGACGAAAACATGCAATGGTTCAACCCTAGCCACAATATTATATCCTTGATATTCTAACTAATTTACCATAATTTTATTATAATTAGCGCGAGAGATTATATTCATTGGCAAAGATGAGTTAAGGAAAGCATCAAAACTCCTATATCCGATTTTACACGGATATTGCATATTAAAAAGGCTATCTTTCTCAATCCTTGTCCTAGGGTAAACATATTTAAGAGGATATACTTCATCCTCTTTGTTAATACAAATAAACCTTCAAAACGTTCATTTATATTTTACGACCTTTCAATGTTTTGTCGATAACAAACGTAAAATCATTTTAACGAGATAAATAAATTACGTAATGCTTTGAGCCAATAGTTTACTAACTCATTTCATTAAACAAGTAAACCTTAAACATATCTAGTTAACATGTTTACATGAAACCAAAACTATTTTATAAAAACACTTAAGTAACATTTGTTACTTACATTTTATAAAATACATGTTATGAAAAAGCTAGTAAACACTTGGACAATCCATGGCCCAAAACCAAGTCCATAAACCATAAACCATGGAGCTTGACCCATAACCCATGACCCATTGCATGACATCATGCGTGACATCGATAATGGGAAAAACCTATGACCCATGACGCAAAGTCCATAACCCATAACCCAAAGTCCATGACCTATGATCCAAGATGTCTTTGACATCAGGCATGACATCATCTATCCATGGATCATAACGCATAACCTGGTTTATAACCCAATATCCGGACTGGTTTACCCAGTTACCCGGATCCCTCGGTTTACACTTGCCGGATCCCTTTGGGAAGGGATCCGGTGGAACCGGGTGAACAGTAGGCAGCTTTGCCTATAAATAGTGAGCCATTTCTCTCTTATCTCTCACCCCTTTTAGAGTTTACTTCTCTCTATACTCTAAACTCTCTAACCTCAGATCCAAGGATCTTTCAATGTAGTTTCTCTTTGTGATTCTCTAGGTTCCTTCCATAAGCCGAGATCACAACCTCTCGAATACGTGCAAGCTCGTGATATGGGTTGCTTTGATTCTTCTCTTCCAAGATCACAGAAGTGATTCTTGTTCTTTCTTTCTTCTCAAAGGGTGTTGTAGATGTGTTGAGTCGATAGGTGTAAAAGGATGTTGGATCCTTTAGTCGATTTGTATTAGGTGTGTTGGTTTGGTCCGCCGTGCTAAGGACCCGGTATCTAGCCTTGTACCGGATAAAGTGTAGGCGACGAAGGTTTGGTCTACCTTGTGTGAAAGACCCAGTATCTAGCTTTTTGACGGATAAAGTGTAAGCGACGTTGTGAAGACTTCTCCGCCATGTGAAAGGAGTTTGTGTTGTGAAGTGGTAACAAACTCTCGAGTGGGTGACTCGGGGAATGGAGTAGGGCAAGGAAGGTGTCCTTGTAGCCGAACCACTATAAATACTTGTGTTGTGGTTGTGTCTCTCTAACTCTATCTCCTAGTTTAGTTTATATGCTTTTATTTCTATCAATATCCAACACGTCAAAACTAGATTGACATAAGTCAATCTATAAGTTTTAATAAGTGATTTTAATAGGTAAAACTATTCAACCCCCCTACTAGTTTTCTACACTTTTTTCTAACCTCATCAATAACTTCTCCATCACCTAAATCCTCATCAAAATCCGTAAAATAGAAAGGGCCATTCTCATGGTGAGTGTCATGATCGGATTCATCAATTTCAAAGTCATTACCAAAGTGGTGGTCGGGTGAAAGGTTTGGTGGGTTCGTGTCCTCCATAACGGGGGCCGGAATAGGTAACAGGAAATTTCTACGAAGAGAAAAACGAATAACAAATATATCTTACGAACAAATGCACAAAGAAAAGATAGACTATAAGAAAGCTAGTAAAAAGAAAATAAAATTCTCACTTGATAGGAATCTAGTGAGTAGACCTAAACGAGATTGAAATTGAACATAAACAATAACTATTCCCCGGCAGCGGCGCCAAAAACTTGATGCAAGATTTGCAAGACCTCAAAAAGAAGTTTTACAATCCTCTTGGCAGTGTACCTAATCGATGTAGTGTAGTATAATTAAGACTCGGAGGAAAGTTCGTTCTCTAGGGGAATAGTGTCGTTAGGTCAAGATGTATGACGAGATAGGTCTAGAGGTGAGGTGATGAGCTCCATCGAAGCTTTAAATTAATAAACAAGAATTAACGATTAACTAGCAACACAGTCGGGCAAGTATACCCTAGTCATATGTAGTATTGGGGTTGGTAAGTCAAGGTCGTCCCAAGAGACTTGGTTGCACTCAAGTGTCGTTTGTTTGTTTAAGCAAGTAACAAGTTGATGGTTATGATTGTCACGGATCAAACCAACAAGAAAATCAATATAAGAACAATCACACAAAGAACATACATGTTTGGACAAATGATCACATGGATATTAGGATGGTCAGTTTGGAAAACATATTATCAAAAGTAATCCTTACGACCTTTAGAACCAATAATAATTTAGTGTTTTATAAATCAAATATGTATAAGTCTCAATCAAATGGTCATGTCCTGAGCCTTATGCCTATAACAAGAAAGAATCCTTTCAAACTTTAGACTTTGATGTTATTAATTCGTGAAGTTCCATTTACTTGAAAACTGATTAGAACACATATTCAAAAGATGCCTTTCGACCCTTAATCTAAATTAAACTTTCACTTGTTATGTTTATTAAGTTTCTCATACAATCGTCACAAAGTACAAGCCCAAAGCATTCATCGACTAATGAATTGAAATCAACCACTATTGAGAACCCTTTCGACATTTAGACTCAACAATGACTAATCAAGACAATAAACAAGACAAGTTCCAATTTAACCAAATATGATATTATCATCATATTCCAAACAAACACTACAAATATCCAAACATCCCTTTATCACAAGTTATCATTGTAATACCTGAATTTCAGATAACTTGTCAAATGACCAAATTACCCCTGAAATAATAAAACCTAAATAAATTATTTATAAAATTCTGAATTGATTCCAAACTTCTGAAAACGAACTGTATATGAAACAAATAAATTTTTGGGACAACATTACATTATTTTTGAATGTCCAAAAATTACATAATATATATACACACTTATATGTATACCGAAATAAATTAAATAAGAATAATTATATTTATTAAATCTTTTGGAATAGGATAAATACAAAATAAATTAGGAAAATATATCAAGTAACAATTCTAATTTATGTGAGATTACAAAACCGAAATTTCTGGATTTTTATCACCTAAAAGTCGGTTCTTATAATTTATTTATACAAATCTTATATTTTTATAAACATATATACCGAAACCCTTATACATCGACAAACAAAAATCCCTAAAAACCTCATTCGACATTCTGGAGCTGAGCCAATAATTTTCTGGTGTTCACTATAATCTTAAGGAGCTACGAAAAATAGGAGTTGGAATTTAGAGGCACTCGTGTGATCGTGGCAAATTGTTTGTTCTTATAATCATACGCAAGAGGTATAAATTCCTACGACCAAACCTTACGTTGTAAACTTAATCTATTATTTTTCTTATGTTCTTGGAATCATATATGTTCCATATAAAATAGATAAGTCGAACCATGCAAGCTATTTTGATCGATTATAATTATGGAGAGTAAAACGTACGTAAAATCTATAATAAGCTATACGATTTTTCTGGGCTTTGCATATAATTTTTATGGGTTCTATACTGATCATATAAGTCTAGAAAAATAACCATTTGATTTATAGAAGCTCAAAATAATTGATCTTGAATTATGATTTAATCAAATTATAAGAAAAATAAGAAAGAATTGGGAAGAAACCCTAGAATGATTAGGGTTAGGATTTTGTGTGATGAATCTGGTCTAATTAATGCACATTAATGATGTGGTGATGATGGTTTAATGATTGGCAACTTTAGGGTTAGGGTTTGGATATTAAAAAGGTAATACGATTTGAAAATTTAACTACAAGGGTTTGTTTTGCCAACTTTGAAACTTAAAGGTTATTTTTATAATGTTAATTAGGTCAGTAAAAATGTAGGAAAAATATAACTTGAGGGTCCTAAGTGTAATTATTGCAAGAAAATGAATTAATGATAATTAAAGGGTACGATTTGTAATTAATTAAAATGGAGGGACTAAAAGTGTAAATTCTGGAAAATTGAAGTTATTTTGAGTGAATAATATTATAAAGGGTGTAATGGGTAATTTTGAGTAATTATGGGTTTGATATGTAATTGTTACTAGATTAGGGTTTGAAATATTAGTTTTGTAAAGTTAAAGGACTAAAGGTGTAAATTATAAAATCTGAAGGACCTGAATCGTAATACATATAATTTTGAGGGTAGGTTCTGTAATTTAGTAAAGTCAGGTATTTGTTTGGTAAAAGTAAATACTATAGGGATTAAAACATGAGTTGTGTAAATGTAGGGTTTGATTTGGAAATATGATAACTAAAGGGGTATAAACTGTAAACTGTGAAACTTAAGATACTAAAATGTCATTCTGAATATGGTGTGTATTAAATCAGTAACTTAAAGTATTTTCCTGATTAAACCTTTGAATTAGATGAATTTGCAATTGAAACCCTAAACTATGTAAAGTTGTTATACTTACTCTTAAACTTTTGTAACCTGATAAAATATATCTTACTTCCATAAAAATCTTAATAAAGACTTAACCTAATCTGTGATATTATTAACTTACTAATGATGGAAATATAACTAAAGACCCTTTGGACTTCTGTCTTCTACTCCCTAGGTTCGAGGAAGGAGTAATCTAATCCTTGTCAGCTTTTAGCTTTGTGTCCTTGCATTCGTAACAAGGTACAGATATTCTGCCCTCTTTCAGTAAGGGTCTTTCATTTCCCTTTTCATTTCAGTCCTTGTCTTCTTATTAGGATTCCCTATACCATTGCTATGTTCCCTGCTTGTTTGTAAACTTTTCATGTGGTCTCTTATTTGTGAACTTTCCATGTGATCTTTTGCTTTGTGAACTTTCATGAACCTTGTATTTGATCTCTTGTCCTGAGCCCTGATTTGTGAACCTTGTTTTGAATCTTAATTTAGTATACTTGCTATAAAACTAAATTGTGTTGATATAAACCTTAATCTGTTAAATCCTTATTTAAACTTAACCGAGTTTGAACCATTTTTAAATTACATATGAAGCGTTTTGGAAAAGCTACTTTAAAATAAGTAATATCACTTTTAATAAAAGTTACTAAAAGTTTTGGAAGACCATTTTGAAGAAAACTGTTTTGTAAGATCAGTGTTAGGAAAACCATTTTGAAGGATGTTTTAAATGGACTTTTAAATAGAAACCTTTAGAGATAAACTGTGGATATGAAACTTTGATTATAAACTTTTGTTACACTCTTTTGAACCATTTGATATAGTTCTTTAATCTGAACTTAAACTTTGATATAAAACTTAACCTGATAAATTCTAAGTTGAACCTATGATATATAATCCTGAACTGGTTGACATGAACCTTTGCCATGTACCCTTAGGATATGACCTTTTGATTATTTGATAGTACGTTTGACCTTTGACCTACAGTTGATATTACGAGCCAATCACTAGACATGAGGGTTTCATGTCCATGTCATTGACGCACCTCTGACATGACTCTAGGGCAGGAGAGTGATGACCTGTTCCGTCCCTTATTTATTATTTGCTATGGCCATTATATTTATGATTATTGATTTGTCTGTGGGGCGTATGGGTGCACTCTAGATTTGACCTGTTATCTGTATATGTTATGTTATATGTTTATTGTCATATTTATCTGGTGACTGATGGTGTGTGCGATACACGTCTTTCACATATCTGGGAGCTAGCTACTCTATTTATTTACATTTGCAATGATATGATATGGCTTGTTTCTGGGCTCGTGATAGATTTCTGTTTTCTTCATTTATTGAACCTCATGAATTTTCCCTATTTCTTGTTCCTTTTCTTTTCTTTAGTCTTATTCCTTATTTATTCCTGTCACCTCATTTCTACGTCTTAAGTTATCGATATGACCTGTATTCCTGATTCTTCTTGATTTTACTATCTACTATTGTTTGTCATCGTTATGTCTGTTCACTGAGCTCTCGTAGCTCAGCCGCATTTCTTTTCCTGCGGCAGGTTTTAGTAGGAAGCTGGGAATGAGAGAAGAGTGTATCTTTGGGCTTAGAAGCTTGGATAGCTATGCTGGATTTAAAATTGAACCGAAGATAATATACTTTAGATATAACGTTGTGGAAGTTTTCATTTGTAACCCTGTAGCTTTAGTATCTCATTTGTATCCTTTAAGATTTTTGTATTAATGAAGATGTATGCTTGGTTTTATTCTGATGTGAATCCATTGTTGTGATATCTTTACCCTTGTCGGGTTGGGGTGTTACAATCATAATATCCAAACAAGTATACAAAACTATTCCATGGTTATTTCAATCAAACACAAAGATTCAACAATCATAGTAATCATAAACATCATGAAATATAAAAGTAACAAGGTTTACCCAAATTATAAATTACAATAGGCAAAGGTAAAGGATTTATAGCAACCTTCAAGCCTCCAATCAACTATACGCTTTCTACCAAGCCGGAAAATAATACCCAACACCTTCTTCCATGTGTTTGACCCTTCTTCTGAAAATGGCAGAGGTTGGTGGTCTTTTAGGAGAGATAAGTTGGTGAAAATTCATCCTTAAGGGTGGAGGGTAGAATTTCACAATGAAAACCAAGCATAAGCACTCAAATATACAGTAGAAATCAACCCTTAGCCTCTAAGTATGAAACTTGGGCACTAAGTGTCATAAAATACCAGAAAATGGAGTAAATGGAGGTAAGTGATCGGGCTTAGGGCTTAATGACACTTAATAATGCATTAAAAATAACTTAGGAAGGTCAAATAGGTCCATCCGATCGGATATGGGACCATACCGATCGGATGGATGAAAAAGTTAGCTCCATCCGAATCGGTTGCGGGCCAATACCAATCGGATGGAGCATTTTCACCAGAAATGATAAACATGAAAGTTGTAGATCCTTCTCTCCCGGTTCCTTGGCCGCTTGAATCATCTAAATCCGAATTTGTATGCTCAAATTATGGCCAAAATGGTGGAGGTGTGTCGGGAACAACGAGTCTTCCATTATTTTTTCGTTTTAGCTTCTTTTCTTCATTTCTTTTCTCGTTTTCCCTCTTGTGCTTTATTTTTGATTCTTTGGAGCGAAAACTTCATGACTTTATCTTCTCGAATATACTCCAAGAGACTCGCTTTTGTCGGGAATTCTTCGTATATGCATAAATCTTCGTTTATTGATCGTTTCTTCGTCTTTTTATTGGTTTTCTTTGTCGTGAGCTTCCATGAACCTAAAATAGAAATTATACTTCCTTAAGTACCATAAGTTCATAAAAGTGATCAATATATATGCATAAAATCCACGATAACGCTCCTAAAAACATGTACAATTTGAACGTTATCAAATTCCTCCGCACTTGAACTTTGCTTGCCCTCAAGCAAATCTAGAAAAAGAAAAATCAAAATTCATACCTAAATGACAAAACGAAAAGAAAATTTTAAAAATTTTGAGATTTTTTTTTTTTTTTTTTTGAAATATCAATAAATATTTTTGTTTTTTTTATTTTTTGTTTTTTTAATAAAACAGAAAATGAGCGCAAACTCCCCCACACTTAAAGGTTTGCTTGCCCTCAAGCAAATATTAAGAAAAATAGATCCCACATGGTGCATGAAAAATGATTATAAAAATTATGATGCAAATCTACCAAGTACAAGTACAAGATACGATTCATCATTTTTAAGCGTTATGGTGAAAAACCGAGATGTATGACAATACCCATAGATTTTCTTGCTTGAGTAACATTTCTAAACACCTCACGAAAAAGAAACGAAGTATAATTCACTCAATCACTCATTTATTTAGGTAGTGGAGTATATATAAGAGAAATCACACTCATTGCTCAGTCATGATTCGTTTATTACCATAGGCTTGTACAAGAAACAAAACTCCACCGACGTGGCGTAAGCGCCAAGTGTAAACATTTAAAGAGATCTTTTATTCGTGTTGTAATGTATAGGCTTCGAGGTTGTACCAGGCTTATGTTTAAATATCTCATACAAGAACATATTAGATCGCTAGCGCGAATTCTTGATTTACTCGAACAACGGATGGTCACTAGGGCATATCTTGGATTGCTGGCGCGTTATTCACATAACGGATGGTCACCAAAATACACACTAGATCGCTGGCGCGTCATTTGATCACTCAAAAATCGGATGGTCACTAAAATATTAATGCACTACATATTTTCACAAAGCCATCACTATATTCGGATGCTCGAAAGCTAACAACGAATAAAGTAATTTGGTAAGAGTAGGGATAAGGCATGGGAGTATTTATGAAATTGGTTTTAAAAGAAAAATAAAGTCATGTCTAAGTCCCATTGTTGCTAGTTACCGAACAAACCGCAAACCCGTAAATGATTATAGTTAACAACTTCCTCTTCTTTGAACTTTCCCATATCGATACATCGATTCGCCATAATAATATTCCTCATATTTAGCTCATTGGCTAACAACATATCACATAACTTTCTTTCTTCATCTTCATATATAGCACATTGGCTATAATTGTCACCTTATAGTTGCGATGACTTATCTTCTTCTTTTTTCCTTTTTTTAATACTTTTTTTTTCTTCTTCATACATACACATCTCCCCCCCCCCCCCACACTTCGTATAAGCATACACCACACGTCTTTGTCGGAATGGCACACACAACTGGCAAAGTGTGGCTAACTATCAATCATCAAAAACAATCCAACATTCCAAGCAACTAGCAACCACCATTTAGACTTCGACTAAGGGTTATGCTAAGGTTTAAAGTGTAAAATATTTTTGTATTTTTCTGGATGTAACACAAATGAAAAGGATTGGTTCGGAGGGTGAACTAAGGGTATCTAGCGCTAAAGATAAACGCTAACAAATGGGTTCCAAATACGAGGTTAACTAACCGATGTGGTTAGCAAAAATTATTTTGTAAACGGATGGCCATTTGGTGTTATTCCTAAGGATGCCTCTTTATCACACGAATACACTTACATCACACGAATGTGATCTTAATGCGGTCTGATAATGATTTACAAGTGCAAGTTCTATAATAAATAAAATCACCGGCACACTCATAGCAAAAGATCCAAGCATAAAAGATGTATGCTATATACGAAACAGGCTCAAATCCTCACATATTAGTGGAAAGGGCTATAATATGTGCTAGCAAATGTTATCGATCCCAGAATGGATTGCAATATTAATCGGGACACATCTCAATTTTTTCAAAATTATAGATTTCACCAGTGGATTGATCCAGTTATTCTAATATATTATCCTAAAAGCGTGAAAACAATTAGATCACAAGGGCAAACAAGTATACAAAATTTTAAATTGGCCCCAAAAATTATAAATTTGAAAAGTAGTTTCATTTTTTCTATTTACTTCCCCCCACACTTAAGTTAAGCATTGTCCAAAATGTAATGAAAAATAACTTCAAAGCATGTAAAATTGAGAAAATAAATAAATAAATAGTCCAAGAGAAACGAAACTTCCCGGGCCAAGAAATCGCGATCGAACTCCATATGATAAGGTGCTAAGCAAATGCTAGCATAAGCTTATGAGATCAATCAATTTCTCATTCAACAAAACATCTCCACACCAAGTATAATATCACCAATAATCCAATCTCCAAGAGCTTATTAAATCTGCAAAAATAAACTAAACTACAAAAAACGCATAAAATTCTAAAACTCACTTTCGTTGGCATCACGATTGCATTTAGCGTATGCAACAAGCCTTTTAAACCCCTCGGTGGCCCGAGCGGACGAGTGAAGTCTCGTGAGGGTTTCCAGTGAACATACCCACAAAGTTCAAAACATTTTTATTTTTAAAACAAGTACTTATTTATTCACAACGTACTAAATTAACAAAATTTAAAATGAAAAAAAACCAAATTTAAGTAGAATAAAAGAAATGATGCTCTTGCAAAAACCAAAATACATTTAAACTTATTCGATCTAAACACAAACACACAAGAACAAAATACGAAAAATGAAAATAACATTTTTTTTTTTTTACCGATTGGTCCATCCGATCGGTCAGAGGATCTAACCGATCGGTTGGGTTGGTTTCCCTTGAGCCAATTTTTACCGAGAGCTCCAACCGATCGGCATGGATTCCATCCGATTCGGTTGGCACTCTGGTGACCAAATTTCTTTTTTTTTTTTTTTTAATAAGTTTCAGTTATAAACTTTTATTGACAAAATAAAACAAAAAGACATAAGGTAACGAATACGAAAATAGACACAAGTAAATAAAACACATAAACACATATGTACTAGAAGAACATCAAGAACATAATACGACACTTAAAACAAAAATAAGCAAATAAAAGCACAATCACAGAAAATGACAAGCACATAGACGCAAGAAAACATAATTAATCACTTAACACAAATCAAAACAAAACAATCTAAAACAAGATAGTCTTATTCAAAATTAATATGAAACTAATCCGAACAAATAACACAGAGACATGCTAGAGATCACATAACATATAAAACATAAAACTCACAAAACAAGAAAAACACAAACTAGAAAAAAAAAATTGGTTCAAAACCCTCCAACCGAATCGGTTACGGGTGGTGACCGATCGGTTGGAGTAATTTGGGTGGTTTTTTCGCAAACACTTTCGAGCACATTTAGCAAACTTTTAAATGCGTATTTTTAAAACACATGAAACGAAATCCCAACATCAAAAAATTTGATTTTTAAGCCAAGATCATTTAAGCAATTAGGAGAAATAAGAAATTTTTTTTAGACAAAGAGCAAGAGAGGCAATTAAGCAATCATCATGAGAAAAAAAGCAAGCAAGCAATCAAACAAGAACAAAGAAACAATCATTTATGAGCAAGAGCAATATAGCATTCGAACAAATTAGCAAACAAGCAATCGATCAATATATCAAGGAAACGAACAAACAAGCAAACAAACAAACACCTAAGAACAAAAACCAAATCCCCGGCAACGGCACCAAAAACTTGATGCGCTCCTTCGAAGCTTTAAATTTATAATCAAGAATTACCGATTAACTAGGAACACATTCGGGCAAGTATACCCTAGTCATATGTAGTATTGGGGTTGGTAAGTCAAGGTCGTCCTAAGAGACTTGGTTGCACTCAAGTGTCGTTTGTTTGTTTAAGCAAGTAACAAGTTGATGGTTATGATTGTCACGGATCAAACCCACAAGAAAAGCAATATAAGAACAATCACACAAAGAACATACATGTTTGGACAAATGATCACATGGATATTAGGATGGTCAGTTTGGAAAACATATTATCAAAAGTAATCCTTACGACCTTTAGAACCAATAATAATTTAGTGTTTTATAAATCAAATATGTATAAGCCTCAATCAAATGGTCATGTCATGAGCCTTATGCCTATAACAAGAAAGAATCCTTTCGAACTTTAGACTTTGATGTTATTAATTCGTGAAGTTCCATTTACTTGAAAATGATTAGAACACATATTCAAAAGATGCCTTTCGACCCTTAATCTAAATTAAACTTTCACTTGTTATGTTTATTAAGTTTCTCATACAATCGTCACAAAGTACAAGACCAAAATATTCGTCGACTAATGAATTGAAATCAACCACTATTGAGAACCCTTTCGACATTTAGACTCAACAATGATTAATCAAGAAAATAAACAAGACAAGTTCCAATTTAACCAAATATGATGTTATCATCATATTCCAAACAAACACTACAAATATCCAAACATCCCTTTATCACAAGTTATCATAATATCCAAACAAGTATACAAAACTATTCCATGGTTATTTCAATCAAACACAAAGATTCAACAATCATAGTAATTATAAACATCATGAAATGTAGTAACAAGGTTTACACAAAGTATGAATTACAATAGGCAAAGGTAAAGGATTTATAGCAACCTTCAAGCCTCCAATCAACTATACGCTTTCTACCAAGCCGAAAAATAATACCCAACACCTTCTTCCATGTGTTTGAGCCTTCTTTTGAAAATGGCAGAGGTTGGTGGTCTTTTGGGAGAGATAAGTTAGTGAAAATTCGTCCTTAAGGGTGGAGGGTAGAATTTCACAATGATACCAAGCCTAAGCACTCATATATATAGTAGAAATCAACCCTTAGCCTCTAAGTATGAAACTTGGGCACTAAGTGTCATAAAATACCAGGAAATGGAGTAAATGGAGGTAAGTGATCGGGCTTGGGGCTTAATGACACTTAATAATGCATTAAAAATAACTTGGGAAGGTCAGATTGGTCCATCCGATCGGATATGAGACCATACCGATCGGATGGATGAAAAAGTTAGCTCCATCCGAATCGGTTGTGGGCCAATACCGATCGGATGGAGCATTTTCGCCAGAAATGATAAGCACGAAAGTTGTAGATCCTTCTCTTCCGGTTCCATGGCTTCTTGAATCATCTAAATCCGAGTTTGTATGCTCAAATTATGGCCAAAATAGTGGAGGTGTGTCGGGAACAACGAGTCTTCCATTATTTCTTCGTTTTAGCTTCTTTTCTTCATTTCTTTTCTTGTTTTCCCTCTTGTGCTTTATTTTTGAGTCTTTGGAGTGACAACTTCATGACTTTATCTTCTCGAATATACTCCAAGAGACTCGCTTTTGGCAGGAATTCTTCGTACATGCATAAATCTTCGTTTATTGATCGTTTCTTCGTCTTTTTCTTGGTTTTCTTTGTCGTCAGCTTCCATGAACCTAAAATAGAAATTATACTTCATTAAGTACCATAAGTTCATAAAAGTGATCAATATATATACACAAAATCCACGATAACGCTCCTAAAAACATGTACAATTTGAGCGTTATCATGAGTGATGATTCTTTTTGTGTTTTTTATATTTTATGAATGCAATAAAAATCTCGGGTTTTGAAAGAGTGGACAGAATTAATTGCTAGCCAACTAACCCAAAACTAATAATAACTTTAAATTAAACTAACTAAAAAGAAAAGGTACAATTGGCGACTTCTTATGATAGGGAAAAGCGTGTTCACTTAGATTAAATTGCTCCCTAGTTATCTCCTACTGATCTATCGAATTGTCACGTCTTTGTTTTAGTTGAAGCATTGTATTCCTTAATATTGGTCATGTGGAGGTGCCGAAGTCCCCAACTCTATGAATCTTAGTCTCCCCTAAAAACCTTAAAGTCTATTAAGTTTTCTAGGATCTACAAGCCGCAATTCATGCAATAAATACAACGAGAAAAACCGATAGTGCACTCTACGGTTGCGTTTCTAAGACGTTCAAGCTAGTTACATATAAGAGGTCAGCCAGTTTTCTTAGCCTAACGCAAAGCAATCAACTAAACAAGAGACGACAAATGAATATTCAACAACTAGGTTTCATTAGATCTAAGCAAACACAAATAAACTTAAGCTAGCATGTTAAAGAGAAGAGAAGATAAACAAGTAATCAAACAACACATAGACATATTGAATGATTAAACGAATAACTTATCTTCAATAAAACATATGTTTTGGGGGCTGAAGAACCCTTACAAAAGCTGCCAAATTCGTCCACAAAACCCTACTCCAAGATGTTACACGAATTAATGAAAACATACGAAAGTATATATAGGATTACAACTCTGACGGCGTCAGCTTATAGGTTCTGACGCCGTCAGCTCGCCATGATTAGGGTTTCATCTTGTGCAAGTCGCCGTTATAACTGCGTTACCTTGTAACCTCTGACGCCGTCACGTTATGTCTGACCCTATCCTTTAGTAAGTGTCTGGGCCGTCTCTTGTTAGCTTAACACGTGACTTTCATCTTCAATTAACACCTGACGCTGTCAGGTTGTAGAGCTTCATAATTCATCTGAGGCGTCTCTTGTTAATCTTGAACCAAAAATCCAGCTTTAGCAACAAGTGACGGCGTCACGTTGTAGCGTGTGACGCCGTCATATCTTCATATCTGACAGAATTTCGCGACTTCGTCATGTTCTTCACTTTTTCGTCCAAATACGGCCAAAAAGTTCTGATTTCCAGATTTTCTGTCCCAAGTAGCTAAAATGCAAAAGAAATGATTTGAGGCAATATTTGATCATATTAATACAATTTTAGGCTTAGATGACCCCTTAAAAAAGTATCAAATAAATCCTTATTAAGGACTGATGTGTGTCAAGAGTACAAGTTTTAAATTTATAAACACGATCTACCAATGATTCAAACGAAACACATATGAGCAAGTATACTCGTCCGTGTGTAGCAAGAGGTGATATGGTAAGGCGAGGTCGTTCACAAGGGTTTGTTTAGTTTTTATGTAACGTGAGTTTGATTATAACAAAGACTTAGTAATGATTCTAAAGCAAGCAAATAATGATGATGATGTAAATTCAATATATTAAAAACTACACTTGCCTAGACTAGTTTGCACAATTCCCTTGATATAATTATGATAATGGTTCAAATCGATTATGATCAAAAAATTAGATGGTGCTCTAATTTGATTAGTTGGTGTACTAATCCTCTTGTTTTCAACACTTTCAATCCTCGTCAAGATTTTAAGATGACAAAAACAATATTAAGTTTTGATCAAACAAGACTAACACAATTCAATCACTTGATTCGCTATCGTTTCACAAGTAATTGACAACTACACTTTTAGTTTTCTAAGTTTAACCAAGTTACATATGAAATGGTCAATACATAAGGTAACACCTTCATAGACAAAGGTTTACAATTGATTAAATAACAATGTCTCTTTCGACCTATTACACCATTAATAATCAACCAAACTTGATAACTCTTTTGTTTATGAAAACTTTGAAAGCACAATTCGATCTTAGTATTATCTTTTCATTGAATTAGAACCATAGAGTCATAATCAATCAACATTCATGTAACAAACATCATCTAGGCAAGTGCACAAGGTACTTAGCCGCTCATAGCAAACAAAGTAATAATCATAGAAATTATATCACTTGAAAACATGATTATAGAGTCTTACAAAAGTTGTAATGATGATTACAAGACTTAGGAACAATTATGAGGTGATCAACAATGATTCCTTTGATGATTACAACGATGGATAATGAATGTAAGTCAACTTCTTCCAGCGTTTTCTTCTTTGTAGCCTTCTTGAGAGAGTATGAGAAATTTGGTAAATGAGTATGTGTTTTCTCTCTATCCAATGCTTCTAATTAATAGAAAACTACTCCTTGGCCAACAAGCAAGTTTCTTGGGCACCAAGTGTCATAAAATTCTGGACTTGAAGTAAATGAAGCATAACGACAACCCACATGAAGAGTTAGATCATTAAAAGTAGTCATTAAGTGTGTCAGGAGTTGCAGCAACCCAAGGTTGAAGTCTCAACCTGAGGTTCAAATTCTAGCCCAAGGTTTGGAGTAAGGTTGGCATGGCAGTTTTAAACCTTGGGTTGAACTTAAGCCTTAGTTGTATTTCTTGAACCTTTGGTTGAGGAAGCAAGCCATAATTCATAGCAAACTTTGCATGTAACTTCTCATTCATTTCATCAACACTTGATCTTTTCTTGAGCTCGGAAATCTTTGTAACTTGATTCTTTATCTTTGATGATCTTCCCGAGGTCTTTATTATGGGTAGAATCTTTCGTTGTGCATAAGCTCTTGATTTAGCGACTTTTCCCCATCTTTTTAGCTATTCCCTTGGACTTGATTGTACCTGAACCTTAATATATCTTTTGTACCTTTTTCGCATAATATGTTTACAAACACAACCAAATACAATGCACAAACATAGAAATAACGCGACTAAAACATGTACGAAATGAGCGTTATCAAATCCCCCCACACTTACACTTTGCTTGCCCTCAAGCAAATCTAGCTTTAAAAATAAATCCACGTCATATAAATGAGAATGATTCTAAAAAAAATGAGATGCAAATCCATCAAGTACAAGTACGAGATAAGATCCATCTTTTTAAGCTTTATAAGTGAAAAGTCGAGATGTTTGACAATACCTTAATGATTCTCTTGCTTGATAACATGTTAAAACACCTCACGAAAAAGGAATGAAGTATAATTCACTCAACACTCATTTGTTTATTGGGTGAGTATATAAGAAAATCACACTCATCTCTCAGTCATGATTTAAATATTACCATAAGCTTGTACAAGAAATAAAACTCCACCGACGTGGCGTAAGCACCAAGTGTAAACATCTAAGAGGACTTTTATTTGGGTTAAAGGGTAATATGGGGTTTATGTTCAGATATCTCTTGTAAAAACATACTAGATCGCTAGTGCGAATTCTTGATTTACTCAAACAACGGATGGTCACTAAAGTAAAATACCTTAGATCGCTGGCGCGTTATTCGATCACTCAAGAACCGGATGGTCAGTAGAATATTCGCACAATTGATATCTTCACAAAATTAAAATGGTAGGGATAAGGCATGGGATATACTTATGAGAGGTGTAAAAAAAAACTTTACAAATAGTGAAAGTCTACAACCAATTGCTACTAGCTACGTCAACCTCTTTCATATGAACTTGAGAATTCATCCTTGATCGATATCATACTTTCATAGCTCATTGGCTATTCTTGTCAGCATACAATTGCGATGACTTATTATATTTTTTTTCTTTTTCTCTTTTTTTTTTCTTCTTTTCTTGGCCACATGTTTCGGCCAACGATCATAATTCCAATAGATCTTCTATGAGATTATCATAGAGTTTGCAACTTTCTCCAAAATTCAAGGATTTCCCACATAACAACCATCTTTCCAAGTAGCTAGTAACCAACCAAGACTTGACCATGGGTAAGGTTAAGGCTAAAAGTGTAAAATATTTTTGTATTTTTCTGGTGTAAGAAAAGAAAAGAATGGCTCAAAGGTTGTACTAATGGTATCTAGCACCAAAATTGAGTGCTAACAAATGGGTCAATGTTGAGAGTTTTAACTAACCGATGTGATTAGCTAATGTATGATTTGCAAACGGATGGCCATTTAGTTGAATCCTAATGTTGCCTCTTATCACACGAATACACTTTCATCACACGAATGTGATCTCACAGCGGTCTAGTAATGATTTGCAAGTACAAGTTCTAGAATAAATAAAATCACCGGCACACTCATAGCAAAAAGATCAAGCATAAAAGATGTATGCTATATAAGAATAGGCTCAAATCCTCACAATTTTTGGTGGAATGGGCTATAATTGTGCTAGCAATGTTATCGATCCCAAAAATGGATTGCAATGTCAATCAGGACACATCTCGAATTTTCAAAAATTACATGTTTTATCAGTGGATTGATCTAGTTATTCTAATATAAATTATCCTAAATGTGCGAAAACAACTAGATCATAAGGGCAAACAATGTAAAACTAGGCTCAAAAATATAGAAAATTTAAAATCTAGTTTCATTTTCCTATTTCCTCCCCCCACACTTAAGTTTGACATTGTCCTCAATGTAAAGAACGATGAACCATAAAAATAGGGAAATGGAACATAAAAGAAAGATACTGCCTGAGCCTTGGAATCTAGATCGAGCTCCAAATGAGATATTGAGATCGAACAATTCCACATCTTCGAGATCAAGCATCGTAACCTGCAGTAATCTTCATATACAAAACAAACAAACACACCAAATGCAAAACATTTTTGGATTTTTTTTTTTTTTTTTTTTTTTTACTTTTTTTTTTGCAAGGCCCCCACACTTATGGTGAAACCATTGGGGCATAAAAATAAATTAACAATTAAAAATAAACGGGTTGCCTCCCGAGAAGCGCTTAATTTATTAACGAGTCATCAGCCTGACTCGATCTTCCTCACTTTCGTGGTTTATGTTTGGGATTCTTTCCCGACTTCTTGGGAATATAAACCACATTTCCTTTCACTATTCCTTTTCTGGTTTTATCGATGTCATATAACTTTGCTGTATCACAAGATCTAGGAAGGACATCATACATAAATCCAGAATCTGCAGTGTATTTCTTTTTATCGAGCAGTTCAAGTGGAATTTCCTCACTTGACATTTCATTCAGTTGCTCCTCATCATGATAAATCTTGATACGATGTCCATTAACAAAGAAACTTCCACCGTGCTTGTCATATAACTCGACATATCCGGATGAAAAACCATGTTTTACCACGAATGGACCATACCATTTGGTTCTTAGCTTAGGAGCTTTGAATTTGTACTTAGAATTGAACAAAAGTACTTTGTCTCTGGCTTTGAATTCTTTCCGGATTCTGAGTTTCTTATCATGGTACGCTTTTGTTTGAGCTTTGTACAACTTGGAATTCTCATACGCTTGGAGTCTTAACTCATCGAGTTCATGCAATTGCAAGAATCATTTTTCTCCAGCGATTTTGAGATCGGGGTTACATTGCCTCAACGCCCAGTATGCGCGGTGTTCAATTTCAAACGGCAAATGACAAGTTTTTCCATATATGAGTCTATACGGAGTTGTGCCAATTGGAGTTTTATATGCCATTCTAAACACCCATAGAGCATCATCAAGTTTCCTTGACCAAATGGAAGGATTATCCTTAACCATTTTTTCAAGTATTCTTTTTAAAGCTCTATTGGTGTTTTCAACTTGACCACTGGTTTGAGGGTGGTATGCTGTTGCGAAACGATGATGGACTCCATATCGTTTCATAGCTTTCTCCATTTGATGGTTACAGAAGTGAGTTCCTCTGTCACTTATCAAAGCTTTTGGAATTCCGAATCGAGAGAAAAGCTTTTTCAGAAAATTTACAACCACTCGTGCATCATTTGTGGGTAAGGCTTCCGCTTCGGCCCATTTAGAAACATTGTCAATTGCAACTAGGGGTGTCTGTAGGGTCGGGTCAACCCGACCTGAACCCGAACCCGATCGGGTCAGGTCTAATCGGGTCAAAAAAATTAGTCGGGTTGATTTGACCCGAACCCGATAACTCGATAGTGTTATCGGGTCGGGTTCGGGTTAAATAAAAAATATTATCGGGTTATCGGGTCAACCCGATAAGACCCGACAATATCAGTAGTATATCACTGCTGCTTAGTGCTGTTGCCTGCCATTGCCAAGTTCGAATGTTTCCTTTCTTCATTTAGTTGCAAACCAAATAGAAGGAGAAATGGTACGTCTTTGAATTTTGACTTATTGAACCGATGTGTTGCCCATGTTTCTTTTGAATCAAATAAAGTTTAAGTTACGTACAAAGCCAGTGAAAGCACCTTGTTTCAAACACTCATTTGAGGCATAGATGAAATTAAGTCCGAAATGCACATTTTGAACCATTATGTTACATCATCAGCAGGCATAATTTAACAACCTATCATATCACCACACCGCCACAGCTTTGCTTACAACTACCACAATTTTTGGTTTTACTTAGATCTGTTTGTTCTTTGTTAGTTTGACTTGCTTTTAATTATTTAAATGGTGAATTAATTTATCTATGGTTGTTGCACCTTGTATAATTAGTTTGTATATGCTAAAAATCTGTTCTCGGCATCTAGTTACTTGTTCGATCTTAGTTTCGATAAGGCTCGTTTGTATTAAACTATAAATGAGGCTTTAACAGATTACTCAATAACCCATAGCAAAAAAATTAAACAAACAACACAGTGGCGACATTTACTATCGGGTCACCCGATAACCCGAATCACCCGACCCGACTACCACCCGAACCCGATAACCCGAATCCTTATCAGGTCGGGTGTCGGGTGAGTTTTTAAAAAATCCAAACCCGACTCAACCCGATAACCCGACAGACCCGATAACCCGACCCGATAACACCCCTAATTGCAACGAGGATGTATTCGAACTTATGAGATTTAGGAAAAGGACCCATGAAGTCAATTCCCCAAATATCAAAGATTTCAGAAACTTGTATGCTCTTTTGTGGCATTTCGTCTCAACGAGAAAGACTACCAGACTTTTAGCAAGCATCACAATTCTGCACAAGCGTATGGGCTTCTTTAAAAATTGTCGGTCAATAAAATCCCGCATCAAAGACTTTTTTCGCGGTTGTAGACGGACCGTAATGTCCTCCTGTTGGGTCGTGATGACATTCATCGAGAATTTTTCTGGTCTCTGAACCGTACACGCATTTTCTAATTATCCCATCGGGACACATTTTAAATAGATACGGTTCATCCTAAAAATAGTGTTTTAGGTCTGCGAAAAATTTACTACGCTGAGTGTGTTAGACCTTTTTGTAACACTCCTCCGACTAAATAATTTGCAAATTCTGCAAACCATGGAACTTCCTTGTTTTCAATTCCCATAAGAGTTTCATCAGGAAAATTATCATCAATCTCATCTTCACCGAATTCATCTAAATTAGGATTTTCTAATCGAGACAAATGGTCTGCTGCAACATTTTCCGCGCCTTTCTTATTTTGGATTTCTATGTCAAATTCTTGAAGCAATAAAATCCATCGGATAAGACGTGGTTTGGCATCTTTTTTGGCAAACAGGTATTTAAGAGTTGAATGATCGGTGAATACAATTGTCTTTGACAAAACGAGATAAGAACGAAATTTGTCAAACGCAAAAACTACAGCCAAAAGTTCTTTTTCAGTGACCGTGTAGTTTTGTTGAGCACTATTCAAGGTTTTGCTAGCAAAGTAAATAGGACGAAAATGTTTTCCATCGCGTTGTCCTAATACTGCTCCAACGGCAAAATCACTTGCATCACACATAAGTTCAAATGGCAGCGACCAATTTGGTGAAACCATAATCAGTGCATTCGTTAATTTATTTTTTAGTGTTTCGAATGCCTTGATGCATTCTTCATTGAAATCAAAAACTGAATCTTTCTCGAGAAGCTTCGTCATAAGACGAGATATTTTCGAAAAATCTTTGATGAATCTGCGGTAGAATCCCACATGCCCCAAGAAACTCCTAACGCCTTTGATGTTAGTCGGGGGTGGTAACTTAGCAATAGCATCTATTTTTGCTTTGTCAACTTCAATTCCCTTGCTAGAAATCTTGTGACCAAGCACAATGCCTTCTGTCACCATAAAGTGACATTTTTCCCAGTTTAGTACGAGATGAGCGGTTTTGCATCTTTCAAGAATTTTATCAAGATTGGAAAGGCATGACTCTAATGAGATTCCAAATACCGAGAAATCATCCATGAAAACTTCCATGGAGGTTTCAAGCATATCTTGAAAAATAGCAATCATGCACCTTTGAAATGTTGCCGGTGCATTACAAAGACCAAAAGGCATATGCCTATAGGCATATGTACCAAAAGGACACGTGAATGTGGTATTTTCTTGATCAGCTGGATCAATTGGAATTTGGAAATAATCGGAAAATCCATCGAGAAAACAAAAGAATTTGTTCCCCGCAAGTCTTTCTAACATTTGATCCATGAACGGTAAAAGAAAATGATCCTTCCTGGTGGCGTCATTTAATTTGCGATAATCAATGCATACTCGCCAACCAGTTATGGTTCTGGTAGGAACAAGTTCATTACGTTCATTAGTTACAACGGTTGTTCCTCCTTTCTTAGGAACACAGTGAACAGGACTCACCCATGAACTATCCTCAATGGGGTAAATAATACCAGCATCAAGAAGTTTGATTATTTCCTTCTTAGCAACTTCCTTCATGTTTGGGTTGAGTCTTCGTTGTCTTTGAACAACGAGTTTGGAATCGTTTTCGAAATTGATTTTGTGTTTGCAAAAGTTTGGACTTATTCCACGAATGTCAGAAGTTTTCCAAGCAAAAGCTTCTTTATGATTTTTGAGCATAGAAACAAGACGTTCTTTTTCGTCGGGTTTGAGTGCTGAAGATATGACAACCGGAAGAAGAGATTTTTCTTCCAAGAATGCATATTCTAGATGATCGGGAAGAGGTTTCAAGACGAGATCCACCGGCGGATCTTCAATTGAGGTTTTGATTCTCATTTCATCATTGAATTCCAACTCCTCAAAGTTGGTTATTTCTTCCTCAGAAATTTCTTTGGTGTTTATCTGCATAAATTCAGCGAATTCTCTGTCGAGATCTTCATCACTTATTTGTCCAGATGTTTTATGAGTCTTAATTCTTTCATCAAGCAACTCATCGAATGTTTCCTCTGTAATTTAATCGATAACATTAATGCTATAACAAGTGTCATCATTCGCATGAGAATATTTCATGGCTTGATTAATTTGAAAAGAGATTATTTCATCTCCAACTCCAAGATTGAGTTCTTTGTTTTTGACTCGAATGATAGCATCGGCGGTGTTTAGGAAAGGTCTTCCTAAGATCAATGGAACTTTGCTATCTTCCTCAATCTCGAGGATCACAAAATCAACGGGAAAAATGAATTGCCCAACTTGAACAAGCATGTTTTTAGCTACTCCAACAGGATATTGGATAGTATGATTTGCTAAACGTATACTCATTCTTGTGGGTTTCAAGGTATCGATCGAAAGCTTCGCATACAATGAGTATGGCATAAGATTGATACTCGCACCGAGATCGGCTAAAGCATCACAAGTGATTGAATTTCCCAAAGTACACGGGATGAGAAAACTTCCAGGATCACCGAGTTTTTTTGGTAGTTTGTTTTCAACAATGGCTGAGCAATCTTCATTCAAGAAGGTAGCGGAAATGTTTTCCATTTTGCTTTTGTTGCTCACAAGTTCTTTCTAAAACTTCCCATAATTGGGCATACCAGCCAGGACATCAACAAGAGGAACGTTGATCCTAACTTCTTTGATTAAGTTAATGAACTTGCCATATTGTTCTTCCATCTTTTCTTTCCTCAAACGTTGAGGATATGGAATTCTTGGTTTCTATGCTTTGAGCTGTGGAGTGGGTTTAACGACTGGTGTAAGAATTGGTTCGTTATCTTTTGGTTCCTCCTCTGCTTCATCCTCACTATCATCATGAATGATAGTGGTTGTTTGGTTTGGGTTTGGTGGTGGATCATAAGATAGACCACTACGAGTGAATACAACATTTACATGCTCATTTCTCGTTTGAGGTGGACGATAAGATCCAGATGATGATGGTTTCGGGTTGGATTGAGTATTGCTTGGCAAAGTACCCGATGGTTTAGCAGCAAATTGATCATAAAGACGACCAAATTTGGTTTCAAGGTCTTGGATAGAAGCTTGATGGTTCTTTTGACCTTGTTCGACTTTGGTTTTGAGGCTGAAGAACTGATTTTTGATAAATTCATTCATTTGCTTTTGAGCATGCACGAATTCACGCATGGTATTTTCGAATTCAGATTCTTCATTTTTCTTTTCAGGTGTTTGTGATGATGAACGGTTATCATCACGAGACGATGTCGGACGGTTGTCGTCACGAGGTTGGGAACTACGATTATCATCCCTCGGTGGACGATCTTTCCAATCTCTAGAATTTCTACTGTAGTAGTTTCCACGATATCCTCCTCCTCGATATCCTCCATAAACATAATTGGCTTCGGCTTCGGGACCTCCCATGGGTTTGTCATCACACTCGGATGATGAATGGTTTCCACCACAATAGTTGCATCCATCGCGCATATTTTTTTATCTCTTTTTGGATACTTTGGAATTTAGAATCGATTTTGGTAGTGAGATCTTTCATCATGTCCATGATTTTGGAATTTTCATTCGTTCCTTCGCCGAATGCAATGGTTTTTCGTTGAGGTTTGGTTTTGGCATCCTTAGACCAATCGAGCTTAAGAAGTACACGGTCTTCTAGTAAAGTATAAGCTTCGTTAGGGGTCTTATAAAGGGAAATTCCTCAGGCATCAAGGATACCTTGAGTTGCATCATCGAGACCATGGTAAAAGATTTGAATGATATTACCACGAGACAAACCATGCCCATGACAACTTCAGAGCATGTTTTTCATTCGAAGCCAAGCTTCGACAAGATTTTCTCCTTCCTTTTGAGTGAAACTACGAATTTCACCTAAGAGACGATTAAACATGGCCGGTGGAAAGAAACGTCCAACAAATGCTTCTCTCATTTGGTTCCAAGTTGTGATCACTCCGGGGCTTAATTCGTTATACCAAATTTTCGCTTCTCCGTTGAGAGACGATGGAAAGAGTTTGAGGAGGATTGCATTTGCTTCGGTAGTTCCATAATGAAACATGTCACAAATTTCAAGAAAATCGGCGATATGTTTGTGTGGATCAGATCTAACTCGATCATCAAATTGATTGTCTTTAATCATCGAAAGATGATGACCTTTGATAGTGAAGTTATCTCCAAGATTAACGGGAACAATGGCGGCCGCGGGTGTAGGAGCTACAACCCTATTGGTGGCCCACATAGGTCGATCGTCGGCCATTGGAAATGGTAATTCAAGAAAAAGATCAACTATTGGATGAACTTCGGAAAGATTATCAAATGATGGGTTAACGGTTCTTGGTTTTCTTCGATTATTTGGAACAAATGGGGTTCTCTTTTTGCGAAATAAACTTTCGGGGTTAGACAATAGTGTACTTAATTCTTCGTTAGAAGAGCGAGTGGTCATACACGAGAAAAACGAGCCAATTGAAAAAGATTATCAACTAAAAAAAGAAAATTAAAAAAAAAAATTAAAAAATTGAACAGTAACTGCCGGCTGAAAAATGAACCGGGCGGTTGGGAACGGTCTGGGTCACAGAAACAAATGAACCGGGCCGGCTGAAGATGAACCGGGCGGCTGAGACAGGTCAGGAACAAACGAACCGGGCGGCTGGGTTTGAACCGGGCAGTTGGGGTAGGTCAGAAGAATCTGAACCGGTCGGTTCAGATATGAACCGGGCGGCTGAGTTTTTTCGGGGTCACAGAAACTTTTGAACCACATGGTTCAAGTTTGAACCGCGATTTCCTGGGTGAAAATTTCAAAGAACTTTTAAAGAACAAGCTTAGGAACAAGAACAAAGCACAAAAATTATAAACAAAAACGTGATCAAATCCCCGGCAGCTGCGCCAAAAACTTGATGGTGACGATGCCGGAATTATCATGCAAGCAAACAAACAATATATCAATCAAGAAGACAATCAAACGAACAAACAAGTGCAAAACAAGTCCCCGGCAGCGGCGCCAAAAACTTGATGTGTGTCGAGAGTGCAAGTTTTAAATTTATAAACACGATCTACCAATGATTCAAACGAAACACTTACGAGCAAGTATACTCGTCCGTGTGTAGCAAGAGGTGATATGGTAAGCCGAGGTCGTTCACAAAGATTTGTTTAGTTTTTATGTAACGTGAGTTTGATTATAACAAAGACTTAGTAATGATTCTAAAGCAAGCAAATAATGATGATGATGTAAATTCAATATATTAAAAACTACACTTGCCTAGACTAATTTGCACAATTCCCTTGATATGATTATGATAATGGTTCAAATCGATTATGATCAATAAATTAGATGGTGCTCTAATTTGATTAGTTGGTGTACTAATCCTCTTGTTTTCAACACTTTCAATCCTCGTCAAGATTTTAAGATGACAAAAATAATATTAAGTTTTGATCAAATAAGACTAACACAATTCAATCACTTGATTCGCTATCTTTTCACAAGTAATTGACAACTACACTTTTGGTTTTTTAAGTTTAACCAAGTTACATATGAAATGGTCAATACATAAGGTAACACCTTTATAGACAAAGGTTTACAATTGATTAAATAACAATGTCTCTTTCGACTTATTACACCATTAATAATCAACCAAATTTGATAGCTCTTTTGTTTATGAAAACTTTGAAAGCACAATTCTCTCTTAGTATTAGCTTTTCATTGAATTGGAACCATAGAGTCATAATCGATCAACATTCATGTAACAAACATCATCTAGGCAAGTGCACAAGGCACTTAGCCGCTCATGGCAAACAAAGTAATAATCACATAAATTATATCACTTGAAAACATGATTAAAGAGTCTTACAAAAGTTGTAATGATGATTACAAGACTTAGGAACAATTATGAGGTGATCAACAATGATTCCTTTGATGATTACAATGATGGATAATGAATGTAAGTCAACTTCTTCCTGCGTTTTCTTCTTTGTAGCCTTCTTGAGAGAGTATGATAAATTTGGTATATGAGTATGTGTTTTCTCTCTAGCCAATGCTTCTAATTAATATAAAACTACTCCTTGGCCAACAAGCAACTTTCTTGGGCACCAAGTGTCATAAAATTCTGGACTTTGAGCCACATGAAGAGTTAGATCATTAAAAGTAGTCATTAAGTGTGCCAGGAGTTGCAGCATGTTGGATCTAGGCCTCCTTGATAGATCTTTGAGCCTTTGTGGATCGGTAGAATGCCTATGTAATCACAAGCACGCTACAAGAGAATCTCTGAAACTAATAAAGAAGAAGAAGTAACTATAAAGACTTTGATCCTCTATGGATCTTTTATTAACTAATAATGTTTTTGATCAATTGATTACAAAACTCATAGCCGCATGTTTCTTTTATACTACAAGAAACCCTAATGCCGCATTACTAAGAAAACGTGTAAAGAGATATGCACTATCTCTTCCTAAATTAACTCTAACAAACTTTCTAAACATACGGTATTACCTGCAGCAATGACAACTAACAGCAGTAACAAAACGTACTACCAGCAGGAACCACTACCAGCAGGAACTACATACCTGCCAGCAGGAACCAATAACACTAACAGCAGCAATGAAATAAATATTATTCTAATAATTCCTAACACAGCAACCTAAGGTTGAAGTCTCAACCTGAGGTTCAGATTCCAGCCCCAAGGTTTGGAGTAAGGTTGGCATGGCAGTTTTGAACCTTGGGTTGAACTTAAGCCTTAGTTGTATTTCTTGAACCTTTGGTTGAGGAAGCAAGCCATAATTCATAGCAAACTTTGCATGTAACTTCTCATTCATTTCATCAACACTTGATCTTTTCTTGAGCTCGGAAATCTTTGTAACTTGATTCTTTATCTTTGATGATCTTCCCGAGGTCTTTATTATGGGTAGAATCTTTCGTTGTGCATAAGCTCTTGATTTAGCGACTTTTCCCCATCTTTCTAGCTATTCCCTTGGACTTGATTGTACCTGAACCTTAATATATCTTTTGTACCTTTTTCGCATAATATGTTCACAAACACAACCAAATACAATGCTCAAACATAGAAATAACGCGACTAAAACATGTACGAAATGAGCGTTATTAGGGACCTTTACAGTCTTATCAAAGACTGATGAGGTTTGGAAATTGCTTTCAGCATGGTCAGATTCCTCTAATTTACTTTTGTGATTAACCCCTTTGAGTTTAGGCAGAGAGGGTAATGGTATGGTATCAACACTCTCTGATTCACAGTTAGATGTGTTGATCTGTCAGTTGATTCATTCCTATTGGGAAAGGTCTCATTACATTGGTGAACTGGACTAATGATTTTTCCTGTGTTCCAGTTGGGCATCTTATCAAGGAGACTCCTTCCCTCTAACCACACAGTGGAAGTACCAACTTACTTTTCATACCCGTTCGTGGCCTTGACAAATTTCACTTCCTTTGATGATTTTTTTTTTTTTTTTTTTTTTTTTTTTGTCTTTTCTTAAGGGTAGATTACCGAAGATTTTCTTGGAATGAGCAAGGATTTGTTCACTTAGACATTTTTCTAGGTTAGGTGAGCTGGTGTCCCATTTTTGCAGAGTTAGAAGTACTTCTCTCATATCTTGATTAGCTTGCACCAACTTGCTATTTTCAAGTTAAAGGGTTAGATAATGAACTTTGACATTTTTAAGGTTTGGCAATTCAAACCTACAGTCAACTACCTCTTTTTGGATGGAGGTAAACTTGCTAAGCAAATTCTTCCTCTGATCTTCCACATAGTGGAGATCAACCGGTGTATAGTCCAGACAATGTTTACTTTTAGTATTATCATCCATATTTAAACGTTTGTGTACCTTTTTCATAGTGATGTTCACCCACTTTTCGGATGTTGCATCACTCTTTCCAACTGATGACTCATCCTCAGCTTGAGCCATAAATGCCTTCATTTGGATGATTTCATTATCTTCTGATGACAGCTCCTCTTCATTGCAATCATAAGACCTAGCAACCAACCCTTGTCCTTGTTTTTGTTGCTGCTTGATGAGGGATTTTGAGTAAAGAATGCTAGTTCAGCCTTCTTGCTTATATATAGAGCTCTGTAATCCTTTTGAGGCTTATCAGAGACTCCACTTTGTTGGTTTGCTGAGAGCCTGAGAGTGATGTGTTGGGTTGATTTTGGGGTTTGTATTGGAATCTAGATGTTGATGGATAGGAGAGGGAAGAGGTTTTATTGTTTGGACAATCCTTTTGGAAACGTCCCTTCCTTTCATAGTTGAAACAAGTTTCCTTGGACTTGTCAGTTGGCACCCTTGCAGTTCCAACTCTCCCTGATCTCTTGTAGAACCTCCTTTGATTGGCCAGAAGAGATCTACCATTAAATTCAGTTGTCAAATCAGGGAGGAACTCTTGGCTGCTCCTAGTGTCTTCCTCTACATCAGAATCACTATCTTAAGGCCGCATAATTGAGTTAGAAAATAAAACAGTGGACATAGAGGTCTGGACATGAACCTTCTTAAATTAAGGTTCATATATCTGGTCAATTAGGTTATCCTCTGGTAACTGCCAAAGAGAGTGGCCAAACTATCATTTTTGATAGCGTTGTTGGCCAGTCTGATTCAAACTCAGCCATTTCCTTGGAAAGTTATTTACAAAAGGGGCATTCACTTCAGCTTGAGGAATTTCAACCCCCTTGTTTTCAAAGTCATTCAGCATGATCTTGAGCCTGGTATAGGTTTGTGGATTCTTTTCTCAAGTGCCTTAAAGGCATTAAATTTCCAACTCAGAGCTGATATCTTGCTGGTTTCAGAGGGTCATGAGGTCAGTCCACATTTCTTTTGCAGTTTTACACCTGATGACAGATTTTATTATGTCATTGGGAAGACTTGAGATAATAATACTTTTCAGCCTCTTATCATGGTTGGCAAGTCTCTTGTCCTCAGTAGTCCATTGGTTCTGTGGCTTAGCCAAAACATTTTCAGGAGTGGAATCAGGGGAATTTGAGATATATGGACCATTTTCCAAGATTTCAAGAAGAAATGGTTCAAGTCCATCAAGATAGACATTAAACATATCTTTCTGATGAGGAATTATTTGGTACCTTTTTAAGGGGTCATTTAAGGCCAAAATCGTATTTATATGATCAAATATTACCCTAAATCGTTTCTTTTTGTATTTTAGGTACTTGGGATGGAAAATCTGGAAATCGGCATGTTTTGGGCTTAAAATGACAAGAAAAGAGAAGAAACGACCAAGTCTCAAAATCTGTCAGGAAAGGAGTCCTGACGGCATCACGCTTTACCAAGTGACACCGTCACTTGTAACTGAAGATGGATTTTTGGTACAAAGTTAACAAGAGACAGCTCAGATAATTTAACAAGGGACGGCGTCAAGACCTTCATGACGGCATCAGAAGATACAAGTGACACTGTCACAAGCTGATCAAGATTATTACAACATGCGCGCGAAGTAGCTGATACTGTTTTGGCCATATCTTTTGCATACGAACTCGGATTTAGGTGATTCAAAAGGCCATGGAATCGGGACGAAAAGATGTACAATTTGATGAAAAAGGCTTCGTGACGCCGTCACTCTCAAAGCTGAAGCCGTCACATCGGTGCGACAGAAAATCTGCTTATAAATATAACCTCAAAACTTCACTTTTTGTAAGCCCCTAACCCTAGGTCCGATTTTAGGGTTAGGTAGGTGATTTTCTAGCAAATTAGAAGACTTGTATCATTAGTTTTTCATCTTTTAATCATTGGTGTGTAACATCTTGAAGTAGGGTTTTGTGAACGATTTTAGCAGCTATTGTGAGCCTTTTACAACCCTTGAACTTCATGTTTTAATAAAGATAAGTTATCCCTTCAATCATTCGATATGTCTATGTATTGTTTGATTAAGTGTTTATCTTTTCTTTGCTTTAACATGCTAGCTTAAATTAATTAGTGTTTGCTTAAATCTAATGAAACCTATTTGTTGATAATTGATTTGTCGTCTCTTGTTTAATTGATTGTCTCGCGTTAGGCTAAGAAAACTGGCTAGTTTCTTATATGTGTTAGCTTGAACGTCTTAGAAAACGCAACCGTAGAGTGCACTACTGGTTTTTCTCGTTGTATTTATAGCATGAATTACGGCTTGTAGATCCTAGAAAACTTAATAGACTTTAAGGGTTTTAGGGGAGACTAATATTCATAGAGTTGGGGACTTCGGCACCTCCCCACGACCAATATTAAGAAATACAGCGCTTCAATTAAAACAAGGACGTGACAATTCGACAAATCAGAAGGAGATAACTAGGGATTAATTAAATCTAGGTGAACACGCTTTTCCCTATCATAAGAAATCACCAAATTTACTTTTTTCTTTTTAATTAGTTTAATTTTAGTTTTATAATTAGTTTTGGGTTAGTTGACTAGCAACTAATTCCGCCCACTCTTCAAAAACCCGAGATTTTTAATTGCTTTCATAAAATATAAAAATACAAAAAGAATTATCCCTCACCTCTAGACCTATCTCGACATACACTTTGACCTTTCCACAACTATTATGAGACTATTCCCCCAGAAAATGATCAATCCCTCGTACTTACCTATACTAAACTACAACAGTTAGGTACACTGCCTAGAGGATTGTAAAATTTCCTTGTGAGGTCTACAAAACTCGCATCACTTTCCAGTTTGAAAAATCGTCCACTTCTATTAAAGGGACATGATTAACATGAGCTCCTCCCCTTAAATCTAGGAGTTGAGGAAGGTCATTCTTATGATTGTTTGCTTTGTTGTTAATGTCAAATTTTGGACTAGCATTATTTCAACAACATTATCAATATTCTTATTGTTCCGAGTCATGGATGGATCTTGGTTTTAAAATATTTTTATAAGTTTTGAGTATTGGGCACTTGTTTTGAAAATGTTTTAAGACCAAACTTGCTTTGATAATAATTGTAGTTCCCAAATCCTTGACTAAATAATGAAACAATGTAAAAATAGTTTATAAGCAAACACAAATTTAACTTTTCCCAAAATTTTGACTTTTCAATTGTGTAAATCTTTATTGAATAAATAAAAAAATTACAAAGTGTTACACAAAAATAATGCTTAATTGAATGAAAATACAAATGCTTTTTAACCAAGCAAACTTATACACAAGATAAGATTGCAAGTGAACTATTAGGGTCGCTGATAGGATCAGGGACCAATTGTGAGTTCAAGAGAGTAAATGCACTTTTTAGATATTTACAATAAAAATGAAGTGGTAAGCATTTACTCAGACCAACATTCTTTTTATAGAGGAGAGTACGAGGATGTCACGTGTGGGGTAGTTGGGACGTTAGTGGAAAAGTACATCTTTCATTAAGTACTTATATTGTTGTCAACTCAATAATCTTGCTTTAGTGAACATTTTTGTCAACTGTTCACTGCCTTTTCACCAACTCGTACTTGATTTGACTTTATCCAAAATGCACTTTATCCCACTCTTTTGCATTTTTGAAAGGTCCCGCCTAAATATCTTAAGATATATTTCGAGCTATGCTCTGTTGGATGATCAGAGAACTCATAGTTTTATCAGGGTATTGTCAACCCCTGATAAACCTTCTTCCTTCAGCTTCAGTTCCTTTTACATACTAACTGACTTCATATCAACTAGCGAGTATGTCTTCAAGTAATCATCGACTTCCTTGATGATGTCTCTGACTTTAACTTTGCTGAAATTGCTCGCTAACTTCATTATCAGCGAGTATTTGTAACTTGGACTAATTTATATTTAAATCTTAACTAGATCATTGGGCATTGAATTAGCTCAACAGAGAAGTATTACACAAGTGTTCGCTTAAAAAACATGAGTATTCTCAAGTCATTTACTAAAAAATGTTATGTGATTTTTAAAATACTTTTTTTGCTTAGAAAAAGTCATTCATCAATGATGAATCTACCATTGAAGATGCTATACAAAGATTCTTGTTCTTTTCATAGTCGAAATTCATGTACCTAAAATTCTTCAAGTAAAGCAATTTTGTACATGTGAATGAACTCTAGACATGGCGTAAATTGTAAAACAATTTGCATTACTCATAACGAACTAACCCATGTGCCTGCTGTTATTCCTTTTTGTTCCTATAAGGTATCGGGTCTATTGCGGGTTATCAGGTCGGGTCTATCAGGTTACATGATAATCTCATCTCACAAATTGCTTCATTTATTAAAACACCATCCAACGTAAATTAACTTGAATATTAGACCACGACGGCACTAAACATGTTGTTTATGCATCATGTAGCAGCATAATTGTAAAATTGAGAAGTCTAAGCTACTGATGCAAATCTACATGGAACTAGAACCAAACTCGAATATGTAGTTTACAATATTTTTATGTAGCAAGCTTGCTGGTTAAAGATTGTGACTAAAAGACTATGTCAAAAAGGATCAGTTAAAAAACTTATCAAAATTTTAGTGGGTCATTATAGCTTATCGGGTCAACTGATAACGACCCTAACCCGACCCTATACGCTATCGGGTTTATCGCATTGACCCCGATAAACCCGATAAGCTAAATTGGAGCCAAATCAACCCGACCCTATAAGGCTTTATCAGGTTCGGATCGAGTCGGGTCGACCCATTTGACACCCCACCACCTCTGCTCGATGCAAAGCAAACACCTTCTTATAACCACTGTCATATTATACTAGATATAATACCCGCGCACGCGCGGGGTTTTTTCTAATCATTTAAATAAATTATTATTTTTAATTTCGGGTTTTAATTATTATAACAGGACCTTCAAAACCATTGTACTTTGATTGAGGTATTGAATTAGTGTTATTTACAAATGTAGTGGGTTTTAATATTAATTAGATTTGGAGGAGATGTTCTTGTGTCAATGATTGTGCGTGAATGAATGATAAGAGACCGAGTTTGATTGATGGAGGAGGAATTTGGGAATGTTGGGACTTCAAATATTTAGTGGGAATGATACTGAATTTTAAATTTCAGCACAAATCTTTGAAAAACTTGCTCCACCGTTTTCAAGTTTTAATTTTTTATATTTTGACACATATATTTTTGTAAGTTTTTATTAAATGATTACAAATCACATTTTTTTTTTTTTTTTTTTTTTTTTTTGTAGAATATGGATAAATTTAGAAGTATTTATGCTTTTCTTATTTAATATTTAAGAAAATAATAATAATAATAATTTGATTATTACTTAAGAATGTATGATTTGATTTTTTTGAAATGTAAAAATCCCAACTAAGGGTTTTGTTTTATTATATAAAAGATTCATCACCAAAACTGAAAGCGAATGATGAAATTAATATTTAATATGTTGTCATAAAAATGATCATGCAAAGTCTCAAATCAGTCTACATCTAATAATTAGGGTCAGTATATCAAAACCTTCTCTGCAGGGAGAGTGTTGACTTTGTACCGCTGCCGTCGCTTGTACTGTCTGCTTTATCAGATTGTACATTCCATCAAAAGTAGGCGGGTCCCATGCATAGGGAGGGTATGGTTAGTAGCACCCAATAATTAAGGCCATCTTGTTTAAGGGATCTACTATCCAAGCCCCCCCTATTATGTCCCATCAGGGGGGATGGTTATTTTCTGTTCCGTACTTTCAGGTTTATAGTTTTTTGATATAAATAAAATTATAAAAATTAAAAAATATATAAATAAATAAAAAAATAAATAAATAAATAAATAAATAAATAAAAAAAACCACAACAGGGACTTGGATAGTATTTTTTGGGGGGCTTGGATAACTTGTCCTAAGAACTATATTGATCACTTTGTTTAATGATGATTGAGATAGTTTTATATTCATATTGTAACTTTTTTTGTAAGAGATCTTTATCGGTTATATAACGCGAAATCAGAACAAAAAATAATAATTAAAAAAAAATAATAATAAAAATAAATAAATAAATAAATGAGAGACCAAACATTTGTGAATCAGAACAACCTCACAGTTGGGATGAAGCATGCTGTCGGATAATTAACTGAACACAAAGTTTGAATTTTCAAATACCCTTCACAAGAGAGCATTTGTAGACCAAAATCTCAAACAATGGAACTAGAGTGAAGTATGACACAAAAGAAACACAGATCTGGTGAAGGAACAGAGAAGAGTTGCTGGCAAACAAGGTCGGGCATAGAAGGTAGCATTACGCGTCGGGTATATAAGTTTGTAACCGTTTAAACAGGTTTATAAGTTTGTAACTGTTCAAACGATATGCAGTACACGTCGACTCGTCATCTTAAATGGCAAACATCCATTTAAGTTGCTACAAACTTCAAAAAAGTAATCGTTCCACCACTACACAAGGCCATTAATGTACAAAACCACACATCATCAACCATGTCGCACAACTGCACGACATGCTAACGCGTCAAAAACAGAAGACAGTCCAAATTTCTAATTAGGAAAATCCAAGGTACCCACGACACTCCACATCCATTTTTACTATTTCTATCGAAACCAAAACGACAAACAGACAATTAACCAAACGTACCCATTAACAATGGGAGTCTAGAGAGTGACATGTATCAGCACAACACAACAAATCCATCATTTTCTAATCTATTCATTCCTTTTTATTATTTGCCACAAAGTACTTCAGATCCTTCACGCCTCTTCCTTATCATCCACATTATGAATTGACCACTCTTGTACAACATTCTTTATACACTTGTACATTTACACACATACTTCATACTTCCCATAAGTTTCAGCAACCATAACCATCATTCACAAACACCCAAATGGCTATCACGATGTATATTATATACACATTAGTCTAACTGTAAAATTCGGCTTTATAAACCGAATACTTGTTATGACATATAAAAACGTTCACGATATTATACATTATAGATTTCAAGTACTATTCCTGTACATTTCATATACAATCTAACTTTCCCCTTTTCCTTTTTCCTAGATGTAACAAAACATATAATGTACAGAACTCAACACAATAGCTTATTCTAACTTATATTAACAAAGTATATATCATATTTTTCACAGCTATACTATATGTCCATATGTATATTCATCTATAGCGTGGGATTTGAACCCACAACCTCCAACGTATGATAATGATATTACCATGTAATGGTAGGAGATGGAGGTCACATTACCATTATACCATACTATCCTCTTTTTTTTCTCCTTTTTGAGTATACCGCGCCATTAAAATGGTGCCCGACGAGGAATGCCCTTTCTCCTGCTGGAATTCCGGTGGTTGAATATTGGTGGGGTCCCTGGAGACATGTTTGTGGCTTCATCTCCGGAATTAGATGAACATGACATGTCGGAATTACCATTGCGCCCATAAAGATTGTATTGAAACATTGGAGTGTCAATAAGTTGATTGAACATAGGTGCCCTTCGCATCTTCTTGGGAGTCATTGGCTCATCTGGTTCATAAGCATCGCGTCCATGTTTCATCTTTTGTGTGAATCTTAACTCTCTATCACCACGCTTCATACCCCCAAGCTATAACAATGTCAAAACAACAACAAATTAGTCATCCCGTTCAAGTAAAACCATGAAAAAATTAGAAACCAATACAAGTCCTGATGTATACACTTTATTGATCCTATACAATGAACATCTAATATACCAAATTATAAAAATGTATATAATGGGGAGTGATTTGTATACCTTACAACCAAGGGAACAAAAGCGAAACGCATCAACAAGACTCCGGCCACAAATTTCGCAATGATTGGTAACTCCTTTACCAGGCCTAGGCTGTGGTCTTTCATTCAAGAACACAATCTTTGCACTATTGATAATGTAAGTTTGGACACATGTAATGTCCAAAAACCTTTGAATCTCATTAACTCTAACCACGTTATGGTATGAAGATCTTCGAATCTAATAATGCACAAAGATCAATCAGAAAATTAACACATTATCACACTATGAAATTGATTTTCTCGAAATTTATAAAAAGCTTACCTGAACAATACGATGATCTTTGTGATGACCCAAACAGTAAGAACATAGAGAGTTACCACAACAATCCAAACAGAACAAATTGCATTCACTTTTATTCGCATCACCATGATATCTACAAGTACTAAAGTAGTCAGCTTTTAGCATTGGTATCAACCATGGTGGACCAAATTCTTGATGCTCCATTTTTCCACTTGAACTCACCTAACCAAAACACACCCACAACCATATATTTAGCATTCAACAAAAATCATAACCAATCAATAAAAATAAAAATAAAATAAAAAAATAAATCCAATCATCAAAGTATATAAACTTACCATGTTTTGATGATATAAGTAGCAAGATTAAATCCTTATGCTGATTCCAAAAAACCCTATTGAGATAAAAGTGATTAGAACAAACCCTTATGACTAATTTGAGCAAAATTAAAGGATAAAGTAATAAACCTACATTCAATACATATAAAGAAAAAACAGTGTTTTTGATGATTTAAGTAGCAAAACTGAAGTTATTGCAAATTAACCAAAAAAATAACCTTTCTGAGATAACAGTGATAGGAATAAAATAAATAAATAAAGTGATAAACATACATTCAATATATATAAAGAAAAACACTGTTTTTTGATGAATAAAGTTGCAAAATTAAAGCTTTGAAAAATAGTGATTAGGACAAACCCTTTTAATTAATTTTAAAAAAAAATAAAAAAATGATAAACCTACATTTAATACATATAAGAAAAACAACAATGTTTTTTGATGAATAAAATTGCAAAACTCATGAGATAAGAGTGATTAGAACAAACCCTTTCGATAAATTTAAGTGAATCAAAATATAAACCTACATTCAATAGTTTAAATATTTATAAAGAAGAAAACAGAGTATGTTTAAAAAACAGAGGATAATAATATAAAAAATAATACCTGGGGATTAATGGAGATGAAGAGAGTTCTGGAGTGTGTGTGTTTGTGTGTGTTTTGGTGTGCGAAAGAATGAGAGGCAAGCAGGCAAGGCAAACGGTGTTGAGGGAAAGACTGGGAAACCTTTGAAAAGGATTGACAGGAATTTGTAAGGCGGTCATCTATGACTATTTATATTTTTATTTTATTTTATTTTATTTAATGCAAGATTTTGTTGACATTTGGGTTAGGTTCTATTTGTAACCCTACACTATGATGCAAAAAGTAAACTTATGGTCTTATGGATTTGGTTTATAAAACAACTTTGTTTTGAGATGATCTTTCTAGTGAATGTTCAATGCTTTCATACAAAAAATTTTCTATTTTTTTTTTATTTTTTTTAAACAGCAATTTAAATTATCTTACGATATTTATACCATAAATCTATCTCACATATTTTAAGCAGGATTTAAACCTACAACCATTTAATTGAGAAGCTTTTCAAACAATGATTCCATACAATTTGTTGTGTTTACCTATCTAAAATATAACCGATGGGGTTTTTTTGATCATGTGATTTTGAGTGAGCAAGTTTTATACTTAGACTGGTTGGCAAGGAGCATACATCTTCATCATACACATCAGTGTCACGTCAGTTTTCTCTCTCCTCTCACTCCCCTTCACCTAACTTCACCATTTACTCGTCAAGGCAAACACATCTTCACATTTCATTAAAATACCCACTTTATACAAATATACCCCACTAAATACCCCACACACACTCACACTCAAAATAAAAAATAATAAATATTGCACCAACTTCGAAATGTTTAATGGTGAAGGATTCACCTAATTGTGTTTTGGGAATCGTGGGCTGCGCGTGAGAAATGGTGGTCGGCAAGGACAAAATGGTGAGAAATGATAATTGTGAATGATCCACGGATCCCTTGCCAAGCAGCCTTAGATGTACATAGTTTATCTAGGGTATTCATTCTGACTTTTTACTCTAATCGCATCCAAGATTTGTACATAATGAGATTTAAACCTGACACCTTTTAGGAGGACATCGTGATTCTCAACCATTAGGTCACTTTGACCATGGTTGATATAAGATGTTTTGACAAAGTTTCGTTTCCTTACAAGCGATGACTAGTAAGGATGAGTACAACAACAATCCCAAACTCTATCGGGAGTGTAGCATGAGAAAGGTAAAATGCAAACTATCACACATTACCCGATAGAGGTACTTGTTACACTTTTAGTCCCACATCGCTATGAAATAGAAGAGATGTTAGGTATTTAATGGTATTGAACATGACCTTGAATTAGTTGACGCGTCTTGGTACAAAGTATAGGCTTCTACCAAGAAAAAAAAAAAAAACGCGTAACAGACATGCTAAAACGGACAATATCCAATCATAATGGGCTGGTGTATATATGTTATTGATCCTTTTTCGGTTCTTAAGTGAACCCTAGAATGAGACATAACAATAGGAATAACATCACGCAAGAATAACTAGCAAGCGCGAGTCTATTCAACAAACAATTAAGTTTTATACAGGGGCGGAGGGAGGGGTGGCTAGCGGGTGCTAGGCCCCCTCCAATAAGCCCAATGATTGTATTAAGATACCATTGTTTGGCCCATAATTTAACATTTAATATACTACGAGCCTCTCCCAACTAGCGACTTTTGTATAATGAAAGAAAAAGAAAACAACCGACATGAAATATCTCCTTTCTATAGATCTAAAATTTGGAGGTAGCCACTTTCTTCCTTAAATGGTTTTTATACTTCTTACTTTATCCTTGAAAATTACTATTAACTTTGATATTTTCTCCCGTATCTTTTGTCGTGTGTTGGTTGTTTATTACTTTACAATTGAAATATGAATTGTGGATTAACTTTTGTATATATTTTATTCATGTTTTTTATTTTGGTTTGAGTTAATTACATAAATGGTCACTGTGGTTTGGTGGTTTTTTCAATTTCAGTCATTGAAGTTTTTTTTTTTTTACTGGTTCAGTCACTGTGGTTTGCATATGTTACGGATCCAATCCATAACCAAATTGACATGACCAAAAAGCCCTTGTCATCTTCTTTTTCAAATCTTTTGACAATTAAGTAATGGCCGTTAGTCCTTTATACTAACAGTCGTTAGTCCTTTGTACGTTTTCGTCCGTTTTTACACCATTTCGTCTGTATTTACATGTTTTCGTCCGTATTTACACGTTTTCGTCCGTATTTACACGTTTTCTTCTGTTTTTACACGTTTTCGTCCGTTTTTACATGTTTTCATCCGTGTTTACACGTTTTCGTCCGTATTCACACGTTTTCATCCATTTGTACACGTTCTCATCCGTATTTACACGTTTTCGTCCGTTTTTACACATTTTCATTCGTATTTACACGTTTTCGTTTGTATTTACACGTTTTCGTCCATATTTACACGTTTTCGCCCATTTTTACACGTTTTCATTCGTTTTTACACGTTTTTGTCCGTATTTAGACGTTTTCGTCAGTTTTTACCTGTTTTCATCCGTATTTACACGTTTTCGTCCGTTTTTACATGTTTTCGTCCGTATTTACACGTTTTAATCCATTTGTACATGTTTTCATCCGTATTTACACGTTTTCGTCCGTTTGTACATGTTTTTATCCGTATTTACACGTTTTCGTCCGTATTTACACGTTTTCGTACGTTTTTACACGTTTTCATCCGTTTTTACACGTTTTCGTCCGTATTTACATGTTTTCGTCCATTTTTACCCGTTTTCATCCGTATTTACATGTTTTCATCTTTTTTTACATGTTTTCGTCCGTATTTACACGTTTTCATCCATTTATACACGTTTTCATCCATATTTATACATTTTCGTCCGTTTTTACACGTTTTCATCTGTATTTACACGTTTTCGTCCGTATTTACACGTTTTTGCCTGTATTTACACGTTTTCACCCGTATTTACATGTTTTCGTCCGTTTTTACACATTTTCAACCGATTTTACATGTTTTCGTCCGTATTTACACGTTTTCGTCTGTTTTTACACATTTTCATCCGTATATACACATTTTTGTCCGTTTTTACATGTTTTCATCCGTATTTACACATGTAAAACGTGTAAATACGGACGAAAACGTGTAAATACGGATGAAAATGTGTAAATCCGAATGAAAACGCGTAAAAATGAACGAAAACGTGTAAATACGAATGAAAATGTGTAAAAACGGATGAAAACGTGTAAATACGGATGAAAACGTGTAAAAACGGACGAAAACGTGTAAATACAGATGAAAACATGTAAAAACGGATAGAAACGTGTTAAAACGGACGAAAACGTGTAAATACGGAGGAAAATGTGTAAAAACGGATGAAAACGTGTAAAAATGGACGAAAACGTGTAAACACGGACAAAAATGTGTAAGTACAGATGAAAACGTATAAATACGGATGAAAATGTGTAAAAACGGACGAAAACTTGTAAATATGGACGAAAACGTGTAAATATGGATGAAAACGTGTAAAAATGGACAAAAACGTGTAAATACGGACGAAAATGTGTAATTACGGACGAAAACGTGTAAATACGGATGAAAACATGTAAAAACGAACGAAAACGTGTAAGTACGGATGAAAACGTGTAAAAACGGACGAAAACGTATAAAGACCGGACGAAAAGGTGTAAAAACGGACGAAAACGTTCGAAAACCAAATTTTCGGTAATTTACTAACGGCCGTTAGACCTTTGTCTAAAGGACTAACGGCCGTTACTTAATTGTCAAAAGATTTGAAAAAGAAGTTAAAAAGGGCTTTCTGGTCATTTCATTCGGATGTGGACTGGATCCGTAACATATGCAAACCACAGTGACTCAAGTAGTAAAAAAAAAACTTCAGTGACTGAAAGTGAAAAAACCGCCAAACCACAGTGACCATTTATGTAATTAACTCTTTTGGTTTTGTGTTCAATTATTCAAACTATATGAGACTAAAGAGTTTAAGTTATATACAGGGGTGAGTATAGGCTGGTATGAGACAGTTTTTGGCTAAAATCAAACCCCGAACTAAAATTTCGGTTTTAAGTTTTTTTAAAACCAAACCCCGCACCAGAAATTCGGTTTGGTTTTTTTTGGTTTTTGGAGTTTAAAATCACGTTCGCAAACAGTTAGCACATAAATTTTGACAAAGTTATCTGAAAGATAAAGATTTGTCAATGAGGTAAATATGATTATGAGTCGTCTCATGGTTATTTGAGGCCTAAAGCGAAAATATGAAATGAGACATTTTTAACAATATTTTTTTGTTGTTAACTTAAATAATTTAAGGGACTTATCAATAACTAGTTATATCATAAATTTGAATATCCAAAATTTGCGATGATGGTTTTATGTTAGACATAGTATTTTATCTAAGTTTTTTTTAATTCGGATATCCGAAATTTCTGATAACAGTTTTATAAATCTGATTATCCAGATGTCTATAATTTTTGGAAAACTTTTATATGAGCTCCAAAACTGTTCTTTTATAAAAGACAACTTTTTAGTAAATTATGATCAAGTTTTCGGATATCCGAATACGAATGTTTTTTGAACACCCACGACCTAAATCAAGAAATCCTAGAAAGTTTCGGCTTTGTTGCTCTCCACTAGTTATATACTCGTAAGCATCAAAATAGATAAAAACGAACTTTATTTTGAGTTTACTATACTTTTCATGCACTAAATATGTTAGAAAAAAACCAGGTTTAGTAATGCATTCGTAAGTTTTTGTGATTGTTTATTTGTGTAAACTAAAGTGAGACATATTTTTTCGGGTTATATAATAAACTTTAGCCCTCCTTAACTATAAATCCTGGCTCCGCCCTGATTTTATATATATATAAAGATGTGATTTATTCTATTTTATATCAATTATAGATATAATGCCCGCGCACGCGCGGGGTTTTTTCTAATCATTTAAATAAATTATTATTTTTAATTTCGGGTTTTAATTATTATAACAGGACCTTCAAAACCATTGTACTTTGATTGAGGTATTGAATTAGTGTTATTTACAAATGTAGTGGGTTTTAATATTAATTAGATTTGAAGGAGATGTTCTTGCGTCAATGATTGTGCGTGAATGAATGATAAAAGATCGAGTTTGATTGATGGAGGAGGAATTTGGGAATGTTGGGACTTCAAATATTTAGTGGGAATCATACTGAATTTTAAGTTTCAGCCCAAATCTTTGAAAAACTTGCTCCACCGTTTTCAAGTATTAATTTTTTATATTTTGACACATATATTTTTGTAAGTTTTTATTGATTGATTACAAATCACATTCTTTTTTTTGTAGAATATGGATAAATTTAGAAGTATTTAAGCTTTTCTTATTTAATATTTAAGAAAATAATAATAATAATAATTTGATTATTACTTAATAAAGTATGATTTGATTTTTTTGAAATGTAAAAGTCCCCACTAAGGGTTTTGCTTTATTATATAAAAGATTATCTCGAAAACAACTATTTATTTACTCAGCTCGTAACATTTACTCAATCTTTTGATCTTTGTGATTTATTCTACTATACATCACGTTTATCCCAAAGTACACGATAAATAGTAAGAATGAATGTATTCGACAGACAATAGTACTTTTGTTTATCAATTTCTATGTTTCTTTTCAAAGTGGCACCTAGCGACTAGCGTGTTGTTTTTGGTTGTAGCTAGCTAACAACTTGTTTTATTTTTTTCTTTATGTGTCTGCCTTAGAGGCTTGAGGTGTTTGTGTTTATTGATCCCTTTTCATTTTTCATGTTTCATGCTGGTTAAGTTGGTTTAATATAATCCTTCGTTGTCGTGGCCAGAAATGAAGTTAATTAAGTCTATAAGAAAATTAAGAACTTAGCTCCATCATAAGGACCTTACTTTTCATATAAAAGAACAAACTCATACGTTAGTAATAAAACGGGTAGATAAAAAATAAACAACTTCACAATATTCTGTAGAATCAGTCAAGTGGTAAACCTACTTACTCCATCGGCAAAAAGAAAACCTTTAGGGTTCTTTAAAAATAGTCATTTATTGGAACCGTTAGATATTTTAAACTTTGTGTAGAAGATAAACGATATTTGTCATATCTACTTATAATGCTAATTAAAGATACATATTAAAGGTTTGACATGAGTAAAATATCTAAGGCTACACGCAGTCGATCGGTCAAGGGACAAGGTCGACTGACTTTGTGCTCGGTCATCCCCACTGTGGGCAAAAGGTCAATATCTGTCGAGGGTCACGATTTTGGAAAGATCGGTTGAAATATAGACCGATATTTTGCACACACAAAAGTTCAAAAAATGTATCCGTTTGATATTTAAAAAAAACTTTACCACTTTACAATCTTATAAATATCAACCTCAAACACACTTCTAAACACACAATTTCAAACAACATTTCTATCAATACCTTCAAACATATTCTCTTAATTATGTCTTACGAGCTATTTTTTGGTTCTTCGTCTTCCGACGATGATGAAGAAGTTATGAGTGAGTTTGCGGAGTTTGCTTGGAACGCGTACCAAGCATCACAGCCAAAAGTTCGACGAAAGTACCTACGTAGGGATCACGAGGGTGCTCATAATCATTTAGTTGCGGCATAATTCTCTGAAAACCGGCAGTTCGACGAAAGAATATTCCGTCGGCGGTTTCGAATGAGCCCAGAACTATTCACACAAATTGTTCGAGAGGTAACCGATTATTCTCCTTATTTTCAACAAACTCTTGATGCTAGAAGCATACCTGGTATTAGCCCATTGGTCAAGTGTACTGCGGCAATTCGTCAATTGAGATACGCGGCCGTTCCTGATTCTCTTGACTAGAATATGCAAGTGGCTGCAACAACATCCCGTGAATGTCTCCGTAAGTTTTGCACGACTATCATGGAGTTATATTGTGCTGAGTTTTTGCGAAAGCTCACGTATTCTGACCTTGAAAGATTATATGCTCATCACGAGCATAAGCATGGGTTTTCTGGAATGATGGGAAGCATTGATTGTACAAGTTGGGAGTGGGAGAATTGCCCAAATGGTTTGAGAGTTCAATATGCTAGGGGTGATCACGGGTCACATCCATTCATTTTATTCGAAGCGTCGCCTCCCAAGATTTATGGATTTGACATGAGTTCTTTGGTGTCTCCGGGATGAATAACGGCGTAAACGTTTTACGTCGTTCCCCTGTTTTCAATGATATCAAATCTGGGAGAGCACCAGACCTTGAATTCGAGGTTAACAATGTACCTTATAAAAGGGGATATTATCTTACTGACGGGATATATCCACAATGGTCCGTTCTTATTAAGTCCATTTCAAATCCTCCCACGGGTGATGATAAAAGAATATTGTACAAGAGAAAGCACGAAGCAGCAAGGAAAGATGTGGAACGAGCTTTTGGTGTGTTGAAGAAGAAGTGGAAAATGCTTAAAGTTCCGGCTCGAGGGCTGTATAAACAGAATCTCGAAGATATTATGTATACATGTATCATATTACATAATATGATCATTCAACACAAGGAGCGGGCGATATGTCCTACATGGTTCAAAAATGAGGGCCACCATGATCTTTATCCCTTAAGATCGCATGAATAATCGTTAGTAGTTACTCGGGAGCTAATGGACTCATCAACTAATCTACACTTAAAATCTGATTTGATCGAACACATTTGAGAAAATCGTAGTAATCAAGTCAATAAAGAGAATGAAGACGAAGACGCAAGTGACAATGACGATGAAGAATTTTTTGTAATCTTTTTAATATTATTTGAATAATTTACGTAATATTTTTAATGTTTATTTGAATAATTTATGTAATTTTTTTATTTTTAATGAATTTTAAATTTTTTGTTTAACATATTTGAATTTAAAAAAAAAAAAAAAAAAAAAAAAAGAAAAAAAGAAAAAAACAAAAAAAAAAAAACACACTTGATTACCGACTGTGGCAATTTGATCGTATATGATCATCGAAGAGAGAGAAAGCTGATTTGGCAGGGTTATGCTGAGTCACGACTCTGCATAGCCTAACAATATCGTAGAACTTGGTATAAAGTAAGATAATAACCATCATTTTTATAATCAAAACTGTAAGTGGGTCTATTTTTTATGTAGTTTATTATATAGTGCGTCCACAATTGAAATGATAATGCATGTTTAGCTATAAAAAAAAAAATAGATGAGTCCTTAACCAAATAAACTCAGGGGTTGGCAGTGGAGCGAGATAGCACATGGTATGGTATCATACCACGTGGTAACACTGCCGCCATCAATGTGGTATGAGGTGTGGTATGAAAATTGTGGTATCTTTTACCGAGTGTGATATGAGAGAGAGAGAGAGTTTGGGCATTTAATATAAGAGAGAATTTATGGGTTTATTTATTTATTTTAGTTTTTTAAAAAACAAAAGAAAAAGAAATTAGAGTGTGGTATGAATTTCAGTGTGGTATGGCATTGCCAATGAAATAAGAGAGTGTGGTATGAAAAAATAAAAGAATGAGGTGGTATAAGAAGATTGGTTAAGGAGTGTGGTATGATATATATCACAACATTCCATTGCCAACCCCCTCACATTCATCTTCCAATACGTACGCGCGTGTATAATTACCACAAAGATAATGAATATTGTTCATACATTAGTAGTAAATCATAAGATTATACAGAGAAAATTTCAATGCTAAAAAAACTCGAAAAAAAATTCTATCAAAAGTATATCGAAGTGTCCGTTTACTGAAAGACAAAAAAATAATAAATAAATAAATAAATAAAAATAAAAAATAAATAAAAAATAAAAAAAATCGTCTTGATTGTGTATTTTTTATCAATTAACAATTTATCGTTTACAAGATATTTTAATTTCAAATAAGGTGAAAAGTATGTTTTTTTGTTTGATTAAAAAATGAATAGCAAGAATTTGCCTGTTTGATATTTAGAAATTTTGTGATTCATTCCTCGAATTATACGACATTACGAAGCTGGTACTTGTTGTGTTGGTAAAATATGATCCTATGAGTAATGTGAGCAGAGACGAAACTAGCGGGGTCCCGCTATGCGACGAGTTTTTAATAGAATTTTGCTTTATAGTATTAATTTTCGTAAAAAAACACTGAATTTTTTATAATGCACTTGGTCCCAATCCTTTTTTTTCGAGTTATTGCTTAGTTAGTCTATCAAGAGGTGAAAATTAAACTTAGTTTTCACTAAACTCAATCATTTTAACCGAAAATCGTATTTTTCCCTTGTGCTAGAGTTATAAGAAATTTGTACACCCGATCACTATTAACTCTGGTTCCGTTTTTAAATGTGAGACGAGAAATATTAAACACATTCCTGGTCATGCTCAAAAATTGGAACTAAGACTCTACAAAGTAAACCACTAAGTTTAACCCAGTATTATAATTTATTCGTCTATTAATAAGTGTTCACTTTTAACATGCACAAAGTTTTTGAAAAGTCCACTAATTACACTTTTTATCAATCAAATATTATTTCTTTTACACTAAAACCACTTTTCATTAGTTGAAATGCAAAAATAAACACTTACTTTAACATTATAAAATAAAAATATAAACACTTAATATAGGACGAAAAGAGTAGTTCACGTATTGTTGTCCGGGAGCGTTAGGAACTCAACGCTACCGGTTATCGACATTTGAAAACAAGTGTAAGGTTTAGTTATGAAATCAAGTTTAGCAAAAGGGTTAGATTATAAATTATTTACATTCAACGTAAGGGGTGATCAAGAATAACCAGAATAGTACAAGAGTTTAACTGCAAAATAAAAAGCAATAATAGAAAGATTACGAGTGGCACTACGATCTACGGTTAAACATGCAGAAAGAAGATTTGGTATTGAATGACAACCATGCGATCGTATAAAGGCTTTTTTGGTAACCTAATTCTTGATGATTCGGTCAAGTGGGCCCACTTAATCTTAACCGTTCGATCAGAATCATATTCCGCCGCCCGCACCTAGTCATTCTAGTCATCGTGTAATGCTTCCTCATCGTTGAAACAAAATAACATTAGTATATTAGTATATCCATTCATAAATAAAAAAAATAAGTAAGTTAGAAATGATCGATAGTATTTTATGTTGCGTGAAAAGCTCATTTTAAATGCAATAATCTGCACTCGAGATATGGAGAAGAAGTTAGGGTTTTCAAGGATGTTCGGATCTACTGACGTGCACCGAACCTCGAAGAACTTCGTACCTCCCGCTAAGTCTTGAACTGTGATAAGACAAGTAACACATGTTAGCCTTGCCTCGGGTGTTTAGTCCGAAACCGAGATCCAATGTGAGTAAAGTACATAGTAACAATGATAATATAAGTGCTCATTTGGTTCGAAGTAATTAATCCCGCGAATATCATGCCCCTCAATTCTGAATAATTGAGGCTATTTATACTACTTACCTATTTTCAAAATTAACCATGGGCTTGATGGGCCAGTCCGTACACCCAATTGCTTAGGACATCGACTTGGAGCTTGTCAGCTAGTGACGAGCCTTTGGTTTGTCCTTCTCGTTATTACTTGGTATCGTCCTTTTAGATCGTCCTTTTAAATCGCCCATTTGTGTCATTCTTTTAGATCGTCTTTTTGTATCGTCAAGTGGATCACGTATTGGTTCGTCAGTAGATCACATTATGGTTCGTCATTGGAAGCGGGTCTTTAGAGACTCGATACATCGTCACTCCCCAACCAAATGATTGTATGTTCAAGTTCTGCTTAGGACGAGTGAGATAGATTATGTAAAATTGATTGTGGTATATATTGTGTAAGATAAATAGTTGACGTTTTAAAAAAGTTGTAATTTGTGTTTCAAAATTTAAATGCTTTTCTCTGATAACCATGGTTTCAACATATGGTCGACTTATCTACACAAGTTTTAAACTAGTCATGATAGGGACTTAAATCAAGTAAAATGCTTTCTTTTAAAAGAGCTGCACGCATGTTTCAAATTGTCTATATCAAAGGAGAACTTATAACTATATAGTTGTATCATAATTGTATAGGATTGTGATTAGTTATTCAAGTCCTGCATTTTCTTCATTTGGACGACAATTTTCTAAGTGTGAATGTACTCGTGAGGACGAGAAGTGAGCGGATTTTGTAAAATCAGTTCAAGTTTGATCATGCTTCACTCCAGTTCGGAGGGTACTAGTGAACGCAGCTGTGTTGAGTCCAAGATGAATCACGAGATGGGGTTACTTGTCGAATTATTTTGTGAATACGGGTTTTGAGCATACCGCTTAATTGAATGTCACTGCTGCACCTGAATCACTATTAAAAAAATAATAATAATAATTAAAAAAAAAAAAAATCTTAAGGTTAATGATATATTTCAAGGGTTGTTCATGTTTAGAAGCATTTAATGCCCGGAATATATTCTTCTTAAAACTTGTAATGTCATGAATATTCTTTTGAAATTGTAAATTTATATATTTAAAAAAAATAATAATAATCCATTCATCCCATATTAAGTGTCCACTTTTTAAATGCACAAAGTTTTAAGAAATTCCACTAACTACACTCTCCACCAATCAAATATCATTATTACCCACTAAAGTCTCTTCTCATTGGTTGTAATACAATATGGACACTTAATTTATGAGATCCCAAGATTCCATTGTGAACACTTTATATGTGACAGAGGGAGTATTCAAAACATTAAATGCTTCATGACAAGTTTAAAAAAAATACTCCCTCCGTCCTATATTAAGTGTTCATAATGAAATATTTGGATGTCCCAAATTAAGTGTCCATATTGTATTTCAAGCAATGAGATGAGAATTTAGTGGGTAAAAATTATATTTGATTGGTGGAGAGTGTAGTTAGTGGGATCTTCTAAAACTTTATGCATTTTAAAAGTGGACACTTAATATGAGACGGAGGGAGTATTCAGAGCATTCGGGGCATTAAATGATTCTAAACATGTGTTTCTGAAAGACAAGTTAGAAAAACTCATATTCTAATTAGAAATTAATGTTTATTTGTTTGGTTTTAATATGCTTAGCAAATTTTCAACTTCCCTCAATAATGTAGGTTGAATTGAAAGAGTTAGAAGTAAATATCAATGAATTTTAGTCTCGTAATCAAATTAGCTAATTTTGAATACATATTGCTTTTAGCGAATGAGATATTAGAAGAAAAAGAAAATTATTTATACTGAAATATTTCAAAAAATATGAGCTGTGTGACGGTAAAAATTACTATCTCTGTCTCATATTTATTGTTCATATTTTTTTTTTCGGTTGTACCAAATTAATTGTCCACTTTCATAAATAGATAGGGAATATAAATCAAGTTTAAGATATTACCCTTATTTGAGTTTATTATTACAAACTTTACAGAAGTTGAAAATTAATTGGTTAAAGGTAAAATTGTCTTTGTGCAAAAAGTAATAAAGAAAAAACTATAATGATAATGTTTTTCTTAAACTGTGTATTTTTGTCTGTAGACAATAATTTTGAGATGAAGGTAATAATTCAAAAACTCGTACTATTGTAAAAATAAATAAATAAATAACTAAATAAACAATTAATAGTTTAATACCTTTATTATAAGGCTTTTAATATTTTTTTAAAGAAAAAAAGGTAGGATAAAGTAATAGAAGTCGACTAAATTTGTGTTGATTTTGGGACGGTCCACGTGTATCGGTGGCGACAACTCCTTTCATTTTCTGTCTTATCTTCTTCTTCTTCTTTTATTTATTTATTTATTTTTTTCATAATATTTTTCTTATTTATTCCATCTTTTTCTTTCTTTTTAATAATCTTGTTCTCGTTTATTCCTTCTTTTAATCCTGATTTTTATATGGTTTTCCTATTTCTAAAATGTATTTATATTTAATAGGTACACATTAAAAGAACTCGGTATATTTAGTTCCTATTTTTTAGCCAATTGCATTTCTAGTACATTTGATTAGCAGCTAAAATTATATTTATTTCCTTTTTTAGCAAAATTGTGTTTCTAGTATATTTATTTTCTTTTTCGTAGTTGTATATTTTGAAATAAATAGTTGTCATTCTAAAAAAAATAAAAATAAAAGAAGATAAAATTAACTCAAAATATTTCAAGTTTGTAAATTCTAAATTTTATAACGTATTATTGTTTCTGAATTTATTTTATTTCAAATCAAGGTACAATCATTACAGACCTAGGGGGTTCTCGGAGGTTTGTAGATTCCCGAAGAATGTTTTCCGCATAGTGTTAACTTTCGTTAAAACTTTTGATTTTTTCGAAATAAATCTGGTTTCAAATTTTGTGTCACAAAAATAGATATAGTTTAGTTATTCCACTAATATATTAAAATAATATACATTTTTTAAACTTATATATATATATATATATATATATATATATATATATATATATATATACAGTGTTGCAAAAAAAGTCTACAAGGCCGATTAATCGCCGATTAGGTGCTACAAGGCTACCGACCTTGCCGATTTATGTAACTGGGTCAAACAAATAGGTCAACCGTGGTCAACGGCGACCAACTGCGGTCAATGGTGGTCAAACTTTCCGGAAACCTATAAATCTTGCCAGAAGTACCCAAAACTCACTGTAAACTTATTTTGATCACTTATAGTAACTGTTTAAGTCTATTACAAGTTGTTTTTTAGAAAATACCTTGCTGGAAATACCTAAAACTCACCGAAAATACACAAAACTTGCTGGAAATAACTAAAATTTGTCAATAATGCCAATCCGATTAATCACCGATTAATCCCGCCTAGACCGATTACAAGCTACAAGGTGGTCAACCGCCCGACTACCGATTCGCGATTTTTGCAACCTTGTATATATATATATATATATATATATATATACTCGTATATTATATATATATATAAATATATATATATATATATATATTTCATTATACTCGTAAAACAAATTTACGCATCTCAATTACGTTATGGTTCCGCCGCCCATGGGAACAATTGTACACACGCCATTGCAATAATCCGTACAGAACTCACGTCCCATGCACAAAGGATAATATACAGAACTCACGTCCCATGCACAAAGGATAATTACTCAATATATAATGTAGCGTCACGGTTTGCTACAGTTGTTGCTACAGTTGTTGTAGCAGTGTTGGGCTCCGTTTTGGGTCGTGGGCTCCGCTTTTTCCCTTCCGTTATCTTGGTCCAGTACATTCTTCTCATCAATTAATACCGTCTAATGTACTCCTTCCATAACATTCCAGCGTCTTCCAAATCACACACCACCATCACTATCCACTCTCCCCAAGATCTGTTGCCAGCGTTAGTTTGGGGGTGTGGACCTTGAGGGAAGCGGTTAGATCGGCTAAATCAAGTAAGATTATCTGAATTTTTTTTCACTTAGTTTGTGTTTTCTATTAATTTTATTGATTATGCTTCTAATGTCTGATTTTACTCCTTCCATCTGTTGCCGTCGTTGGTTTGGGGCTGTCGACCTTGAGGGAAGCGGTTAGATTGGGTAAATCAGGTAAGATTATCTTTTGTGTTTTCTATTAATTTTATTGATTATGCTAAACACTTCTATAAAAAAATTCTAAACAAACCCTAAAAAAAATTGGGCAAAATCACCCAGGAAACCCTAAAAAAAATTGTCTAAAATCACCCTGATGCATTAATTATTAGCTATAAATTTTATGTTATTGTATTTAGTTTATCAATAATCAAACAAATTCTGCTTATTGTAATTTAGAGATTTTTTTGTTTTTTGTGTTATCTGTTATGGCTCTTTTGTAACAGGAAAGATGAGGGCTTTGAAAGACTTTCAATGTGTAGGGGAGGGACTCAGCTTTTTATATATTTCTGATTATCATTCACCACTATAGGTTGCTCCAAAGTTTGCAAAGAAGGCAGAAATGGTCACGCAAAGCTACCAGGTTGTTTGATTGGGGTGCTTGGTTAGTTTCCTTCAAACAGTTTAGTATCGTTTTTTTGCCGTCATTATAATATCATTTTTTTTTCATCTTATTTTGATATGTGGTAGACTTGGATGCACTCAACCAAGACGTTTGGCAGCAATTAGCGTCACTAAATGAGTGACTGAAACGAATGAAGCAGAGGGTTGGTAACTCAGACATTTAGCAGGTTGTTAAAACTTAGCCACAGATGATAAGGCAAAACACATGAGCTGCACGGTGAATTTTTCAGAAGGTGTGAAGGCATGTGCATTTAAATCTCATATTTCATCTTTCTTTTGGATAATTTTTTTTCCAAATTAATGTTTGTTTTTTGTTGTGCAGCATATTCTTTTATCTGGGTTTGTGTTTATCGGTACTAAAACCAAAACATGATCATCGGTTTTGGGTGTAGCCTAGGTATGTGTATTTTTTGAAGCTAATTCCTTTTCTGCTTTTATCAAATACCATTTTCATTATTGCTATGCCCAATCAGTACTTGGTGTGTGTTGCTTCTGTTGACTTTGATTCTTTGAAAAATCTTTCTCCACCTCCATTTGATATCTCACGGATTGACAGTCGGAAACTGCAGTTGAAGGTGTTAACGGGGTTTGGAACTACGTTACTGAAACGGTTTTGTGGGAAGTCAAACTCAGGTTTAAGATATGCTCAGTCACACATCAGGGATACCATTAATGATGATCGGGTCAGACTTGAAGTATCTGTTGACCACAGTAAAGTCAACATATTCACAACATCTGAACACATGGAACAGGTTTCCGAGTTGGTAAATCTGATTTTGGAGCGTGAAGCAAAGTGGTTACGTAATGAATGTTTGGAGAAATATTTGTATCCTGGCAGACATGTCTCGCAACCTGTAGCTCTTTTTGGTGCTGGTGTAGAAATAAAGCATTTGGAACTTGAAAAGAAATGTCTAACAGTTGATATATTTCTTCATGGTCCAAATGATGTTGAAGAGAAAGATCTTTTATGTTTTTTGGAGAAACACACATCTGGCAACATATGTACAGTCCATAGGCTCAATGGGGCTGGTCAAGATAATGAAAAGTGGGGCGCCAAAAAACTCTAAGCGCCCTGCTGAAATGAGTCATTTTAGGGGCAACAATGCTTGACACTTGCCCCTACTTCAGATGAGGATCTTTAAATGACAACCTGTCCGCGGATATGGAATTCACCAACCAAGATTTGACCAACTTCGTAAGTTCGAACTTATATTCTGATGTACTACAACTGTGTGATATCTTCATGTGTGTCCTTTTACATTATTATCTTTTCCGTCGATTATGAATTCAGGCCTCTTGGTTGGACGGATCATATGTTGCTGCATCCGAGCCATTGACTGGAGAGTTGACTATTTCCTTGGCTAACGATGTTCAGTTAGAGCTTCATATGTCAAAGGTTGCTTTTACATTTCTTTATATGCTATCAGTTCTTAATAGTCTTGATCTATTTTTAGTATGTGTGAAGTTTTTGTCGATCATCATCACTAGACATGAGTTCTTTTATTCTCGCAGAAAGCAGACAGACAGTTTATCAGAAGCATCATTTATCTTATCCACAACGTCCACAGGGCAGTGCAACTGCACGAAGATTTATCTGGAAGCACTCCAGCAGAATTGATCAAAGGACAGACCAATTTTTTGTTTCTTTGATTCTGCTTATTGGTTTTGGTAATTTTGATGTTTTCTTAGTTTTTATTTAAATTCATTTTGCAGCTGAGTTTTGAGATAACCGGAAACTCAATGGAGATTCAGAACAATAACTACAATTATGGATAGTAAAACACAAGTATGACGAACACTTGACTGTTTTTTTTTCTTCCAGTTATTTATCATAGTTATCGTAGATTATTGAATCAATAACCACATATTACTTTTTCTTGCAGACGACATTTGAATGTGTCAACATAAGAGAGCGTCAGAGATTATACAGCTACAAATAAAGCCGAAAAGCCGAGTGAATTGGAAGCCTATAATTCCAAGGTTCAGCCTCCAATCCGAGTATAAATTCTACGTCTTTTTCTGTTTTCAATTTGATATGCTTTCTTAGTTTTACTGTTATTTTCAGTTGTAAATTTATAGGACGATGCCGATTCTCTGAATTGTGTCTGTTTGAGTGCTCAAATGGGTTCGGTTTGGGGATGAAATGGGTCAGCTTTTTCTGTTTTCAATTTGATATGCTTTCTTAGTTTTACTGTTATTTTCAGTTGTCAAAATATTCGTCAGTTTAAACATGGGTAGAAGGGGAAGTGCGCGTTGCTTCAGCCTCTGCAATGTTATCCAGACGGAATGGGAGCACAGAGAAGCTTGCATCAGCTTTAGTGAAGCCGTTTATGACTCAGCCTGCTGCGACTTCATCTACATATAAATCTGGTGCGTTCCAAAATTCGAGTAAACAATATCTGAATTTGTATAGTTTCGAAAGGTAGAAACCATATATCATTGCGATTGATCAAAGCTGGTAAGATGCGCGTATTGGGAGAGATGAGTAACGGGTTTGAACGTCAGGTTAAGATGGGTCATTTTACTTGAGTTGAAACTGGACTTGAGAAGCTGGCAGAGTATATTATTTTGTGCTAATTAAAATATAATTATATAGTTATAAACTCTCTTGCCAGCTTCTCAACTATATAATTATTCGGTCCTGTTTCTAAATCCATTTGACAGTGTGCTTTATTCTTGCTGACTAAATCCATTTGAAATCTTTAATTTATTCGGTTCTGTTTTTTTGACAATTATGCAGAACCGCCGCTAAAGTAGATGTACCTCGGAGGCTATGATCAGGTATGCCAGCATTGTGGCGCACTCTTTTGGTATGAAGAACATATTAACGATTATGCCAGAAACCCGAGGCTACGGTATCATCGATGCTCTTTGTGTGTATTTGGGCTGCCGTCTTGATTATACCATTAGATTATTGAATTAATCTAAAAAAATATGACTTGCCGTTTACTATGTTATGGAATGGAAAGAATATCTATTTAAAAGTGTATTGATACATTATTATTTGGTGTATTTAAAAGTGTATTCATACGTTACAGGCTGAGAAAAAACCACCCTTCTGACCATAGGCAAAAAGCGAAAGATTTTAAAGACTCACATGTACAATCTCACATACGGCCATTTGAACGTCAAGGTAATAATACTTTTCTAAATTTTAGCTTTTCTTTTTGATGATACTTTTCTTTTCAACGCTATAAAATTTCAAGCCAAATTCGACGACGACAATGGCTCAGTTTAAGGTTTTTTTTTTTTTTTTTTTTTTTAAATTGATTTAAAATTATGTTTATCAGATATCAAATTGAGGCTTATGTTAACTTTACAAAATCAGTTACTTAATAAAATGAGCTATAATATGGTAAGGGTAAAACAGAATCATGTTAAGTTGACCCTTCTACTGTTGTTGACAAATGGACCAGTCACGACATCGCTATTAGTATTGTTCACGTGCTTAGCTTTCTTTTCTCTTCTTTTTTGTCTGCCTGTTTACCTTTTCATCTGCTGATTAATGATGTATTATACGGTCAAATTCTTATGAACTTAAATGACTGTTGCAGCCAAAAAGCATGTACCCAGTATACTAGATTTTGATGTTGGTGCTGTTCTTGAGGCTGCCGATCTGTATTCAGGTATTGCTACATACCACACATACGCATATATATTGTAAATTGCCATTTTAAAAAAATTAGGAATCTATTTTATTTCTTTCTTGGTTTATACAGTTTTTAATATATAGTGTTTGCTGTTTTATAGAGTACTTGAAGTTATCAGTTTCAAACAAAAGATTGGTTTTCGCCTTCGGCTGCTATTGTCGGCAGAAATTCGGAACGTGGTGCCCGACTTATTATTTCACTTGGCCTGCCTTTCCCATAACTTTCCGGACCAACCAACTTGGATTTGTCCTCGCACCTTTGTCTGTATTTTGGAAGCGGAGAGCAGATCAGAAGTCGTCAGGGGAAGGAGAGGGAGACTTGCCGAGATCAGTAGACAGACACACGCAGAAGCAGGTACAACTGTTGCCTATTGGTCTTTACACTTGACTGCTTATTACGATATGTTCATGCAGAGTGAATTAGCAATGTAATTGCATATGTACCTGTTGTTTAGTAATCCTTCATCTTGGGCTCTTCGATGAAGTTCGAGAAACTGAGATTTCGTTGTATCATTTGTTTTTCAGGTTTGCCTTTCGCCAGAATACTACAGTCAGTTACCTATAAAGCAGTCAAGATTATGGTATCACCCATGAAAGACAGTTGTGATTGCGCTTTCACCCATGATGGGAATCTGTGAGGTAAATATAACCATAGAGTTTACTGCTATGTTTGGCAAGTTTAAAAATTTTTAGGTTTTTAGTTGTTAGCTGTAGTGGTAATTATAAAGACAATTGATAACAACCGTAGTTGTAACTAAAGATATGGCTAACTGTTAGAAGTTAAACACTAAATGCTTCTTTCATGAAATTTTATTAAGAGCAATCTCAATAAGAACAAAAATCTAAAACTTTTATGGAATAGGTAAACTTTTATGGAATAGCAGCAACCAATAACTTTGAGCTTATGAATTCTTAGCACAGGTTCTACAAGTGTGACTTATGACCTTATGTGGTTCCTGCTAATAATTCATAAGCTCAAAGTTATTGGTATATGATTATATGAAACATAATCCGAAATCACATATAAACTCATAAGCCAAAAAGTACGCTTAAACAAACACCCCTGATTGCTACCTTGAGTTTTAGGCTCGAGCTTGCTGCTGCATTTCATCAAATTAAGAACATGAAGTTGTTGGTTTTAACCTTTTAGGAACACACCAGTGATTTACGGAACTTGAAAGTCACCATTTTTGAAGAATTGGTTTGTTTAGTAACATGAGAATATTTCATTGTTAGAGCTCCACGCAACTACTGTGATACATTAAGTATAAGATCAGGTGCACCATGTTGGTCATTAGGGCTTCAGGTAGGGTGTGTAAGAAGTCTTCATTATAGTATTAGTTTATTCTGAAGTAAGTACACTCAACGGCATTATTGGAAATAAATATACGGACATCCTCACTTATATTGGTTACTGCTGCTTGCTGCGTGGATTCAAATGTGATAAGAATTGGAAATAAATATACAGACATCCTCACTCCTATACTGTCTTTGTTTTTTTTTTCCAGCAGATGCACAGGTTATTACTGGTAAAAGAACAAAGCAACAACAACAATGATGTGTCTGCTCCTCAAATAAGTCATCTGTATATACAAGAACTTTACCAGGATCATAGAAGTTACTAATGGTGTGGCTTATTGGTATTGTTGTTAAAAGTACCATTATCATTATTGCTTATGTATTAGGACCGTACAAGCTTTTGCTTTTGTAAATTAAATTAATGATAACGCATGGATCAGATTATGGCCCAAAGATACGAGCCTTTTTTACATTTTTTATATCACGTGCGAATACGAAGAAAGAATCGCTGCCACGCCGCAACACGGCGTTTCGCAGCACATCTCGTATAAGTAAATTGTTGGGATAATGTATCGAGACGCCATTCAAATTTTTACCTTTTTAACAAATTGGTCATTTATTTATTGAAATTAACTTGTAGGCCATTCAATCATATGTATGTTTTCGTTTACACTAATTATGGTCAAATTTATGTTCGAAAATTGTAATGTATAAATAACGAACCAACCTATAACTTATTCTATAACTTATTAAAGACAAGTTTAGTGTAAAAGTATCAATTATACCATCATTTTAAATGTGACTATACATAGCCAAAAATAATTTAGAAAAATAAAAATAAAATTTTGCGACTATATTTTTGTTCGTATAATATTAATATATTAGTGTTAAGTTCATTCTTATCGTTTGATAGTTACCCGAATTGAATTTAACCGAGATTAGTGTAAACGAAAGTAAACATATAGTTTGATGACCGATAAGTTAGTTTCAATAAATGAACCACATACGTGTTAAAAACTTAATACTTTGATGGCCTCCTCATATATTATCCCTAAATTGTTTTACTCACTTTGTCACTAAATTCTTGTGTATTTTACAATGCACTGGATATTTAATCATTTATAATACAAATTCATATTTTTAGCCATGTGAGTCATTTGCCTAATTATGTAACATAAATTGTTTATTCATGATTCATATTAAGCAAAGCACTTACGTGGTATTCATAAAGATTGCTTATCAATCAAAATGTTGTGTCTTATGACACGATATAGCTTTTAAATGTATATATATTAATATAATATATATGAACTTTTCTTTTGCTAAAGCAGCTGCCTAGCGCAGTTGGCCACCAGCTACCTTAAAAGTCTGCGCTCAGCCATATGATGTCTTGATCCAACGAAGGACGCGAGTTCGAATTCGTTCTGCAGCATGGTTGGGTATTGGGTGTAGGTATTTCATAGGCATCAAACCTTTGTTGGGTAGGGTTGATGGGTACCATTATGGTACACAGGGTTGAGGTGTTTCTGCCAATCTACACTTTTTTATCCAACTTTTCTTTTGCTGAAAGAAATTTAACAACTTAAGAGAAAAACTTGACAAAGTAACTAATCCTATCATAAATGATATGATGGATCAAAATATTTACTAGTTTTAACTAGCATTACACACATCAATGAATTAAGGGCCCGTTTGGTTTGTAAAGGGTTTAGGAATTGGATTTGGATTTAGTTTCGGATTTAATATTGGATTAAAATTAATGTTAAAGAGAGAAATTTTAAATGAAACAAGAATTGAAGAGAGGGATAAGAGAGAGATAGAGAGAAAAGTATGTTACTAATTGAAAGAATATCAAAAACTACCTAATAAGATAGAATTCACTTTTGATAGTTTGAATCAATTCTTGTTATCTAAACCATGTACCAAACGCATTTTTTTTATTGTGGAGCCCACACTTATCATTCAACACCCAAGAAACAAACAACACCTAAAATATATATGTTTATCAACTTCATTTATAATGTTCATGGTCATCTTACACAACATATCAAATGTTCCCTTTGAATATTGACTTCTATTTATAGGTAAATGATGTCTTTCGTGGTATTTTTTGTGTAACACCCCAACCCAACAAGGGTAAAGATGTCACGCAAATGGTTTCATATCAGATATAACAAGCATACATTCAAAAGTAATACAAAGATTTTCAAAGGTTACAAAGGAAATACTGAATTAACAAGGTTACAAAGCGAATACAATTTCTAATAACATGATAACTTCTAATCATCTCTAGGCCAAAACTATCAAGTCTTCTAAGTCCAAAATCTCTTCACTCGTACCCATCTTCCAACTAAAACCTGCCGCACACGAAAAGAAAACGTGCGGCTGAGCTTACAAAGCTCAGTGAACAGATACATAATACAAAGCAAAGAATAACGAAACAGAAATATAATATGGGCAATGGGAAAGTCATAAGGTATAAAAGAAGTAAATGGATAATAAGAGAAGAATAGGATAGTCATCTACCACGAGCCCAGAAACAGATCATATCATATAGTAGTCATAAATCTTCATAATCATATAGAGGGGAGACCTCTCAGATAATCAGATACTATGAGGGGTGTCCTCATTCTTCAAAAAGGTGGAGTAGCTAGCTCCCAGAAATATGTGAAAGGCGTGTATTGCACACAGCACCAGTCACCAGACAAGTCATATCATATCAGATTAAATCCACTAAACAGATCAGATCTAGGATTGCAATCCATACGCCCCCCAGAAACATAAATAATCATAATCAAAGTAAATGCGCATATCATAATCAGAATGGGGACGGTGTGAGGAATCACTCACCCACACATGAGTCATGCCAGTGGTGCATCACAGACACGGCCAGGTTACCTTCCTGGCTAGGTAACAGAAAAGTGGCTCGGGTATCAAACTAAGAGTCAAGGTCAAAGGTCAAAGGTTCATATCATAATCAGGGTGTCATATCAGAAGGTTCAATATCAGAAGTTCATAATCAGACCAGTCAAAGTATCAGAAGATCAAGTATCAGAAGTTCATAATCAGAAGGTCAAAATCAAAGTTTCATGGTAACAGTTCATTTAAAAAGGTTTCTAATTAAGAGTCCATTTAAAACTATCTTTTAAATGACGGTTTTCATAAAAAAATGATCCTTCAGAGTAGTTTTCATAAAATGATATTTCAAAAGGTTTTCCGTAAAGATAGTCTTTTAAACTAGTTTTTATAAGGGTTAATAAAATCCCAATTAAAAGAGTATTGTATCAAAATTTGCAGACATCATTTTTAAAATAGCTTTTCCTCAAATCATTTCCAGGTCAGAATTAAAAAGGTTTTCAAGGTTTAGGTTCATATCATAGGTCATAACGAAACGGATCATAGCAAAGGTATCGAATCAGAGACTAAACAGATCAGAACAGAGACCATGAGAAACCTTACAGAGAAGGTCAGAATATCCGTACCTTGTCACAAATGCACATACGAATAGGAAATAGGAGACACAGAAGCGGACCAAAACCTTCTTCTTCACACCTAGAGGAGTGAAAGGGGATTACAAATTGTTCTTAATTAACTCCTTTCCATTTTACGTAACTTTCCATCTTTAGTAAGTTTCCATTTTTAGACGTATGGAGTAACATAATTTAGTCGGATCATTATTACTGGAAATAAGGTATCTTTTACCATGTTTACACATTTGGTCCTTAGGGTTTCACAATTTACACTTTGCACCCCTTTATTTCAAAAGTTACACTTTAAACCTTCAAATATCCATAGTTACACATTAAACCCTTAACTTATTCATTTCACACAATGGTCACTTATTTTATCATATTATATGAATGTATCCTCAAGTATTCATAATTTACACATTAAGTCCCTCTAGTTATCAAAGTTACATATTAAGTCCTTTAATTTACAATTTCCATCTTTAATAATTACTTATTAAGCTATTAACTTACCAAAATAGCACATAACCCCCTGAATATAATAAGCTTCTCAATTCATCCTTAATTTTCCAGAAATTACATATTTGGTCCCTCCATTTATTTATTTTCTAAATTCGATCCATAATTATCACATAAATTCATATCTTGTCAAATTTTACAAATAAGACCCTCATGTTATAATTTTTATATGTTCCCCTTGATCTATAAAACATTACAAAAATATCCCACAAGTTTTAATAATTACAAAACACCCCCTTAACAATTTATTATCCAATCGGTTTACCATTTAATTATCAAAATCGAACCCTAAAATTCCCAAATCATTTCATCATCATTCTATCATCATTATATCTTCCATATATCCAGAATTCATCACATCAAACCCTAGATTAATCGGTTCATGATTTTTTCCATAATTTATTCTTTTATTTTCTAAAATCCGAAATATCCAATATTCCAAAACCCACGAATTCGACCTCCATAAATCAAAGTATCATTTTTCTTATGTTATATGATGTATATATAAGCCACGAAAATTATTTACAAGGTCTCCAAAAATCGTATGAGGGTTTTATAAATTAAACTCGAATTAGGGTTTATAGATTCATAATATTTCGTTCGACCAAAATACAAAGCATGGTTCCATTCTAATAATTTTTACATGTTATATAGGATTAGGAGAGGGCTAGAAAAATACCAAATCAATTATGGGATGGCCGGATTTCATGTTATGGATTATTTCTTCTCGGTTCCACTTAGCGACACCAATAAATTCGCCACCATCAAACGAACGGATCTATGGATGTGTAGCTATTTTTCTCACCTTCTTTGCAACCCAAAGAACTCCAGAAAATTATCCCTTTGATGCAGAAAAATCGCATGAGTGCTTGGTGAATTTTAGAAGTGGCGGCTAGGTTATATTTTAGGGTTTATGGGTAACATAAATTATGGGATTGTGTTTACTTGTGTTTGGTCGAACATAGGGGGAGGGTGGAGGCCAAGAACCGGCCTTGAGGCCCAATAAAAATTCCCTTTTTTATTTTATGCAATTTTCCTCATTTAATTTGTAATATAAATGGTTCAAAAATGAATTTAATTGTGTATTTATATTTTCGGTGCACACAAGGGTGTTTTGGTCATTTCACAACTTGTATAAATATTAATCGAAGTCATAAAATTTATTTTGTATCATACCTTGTTCGTTTCCCGAAGTTTGGGATTAATTCGGAACTTTAATTAAGCTTTAATTAATTTTTAAAGTTTCGAGGGCATTTTGGTCTTTTTACGCGTTTTAGATTTTTAGGGTTTTACATTTTGAACATTCATTCAAAATATATGTGCTCTTATTTCTTCGAGGTCTCTTACTGTTGAAGTAAAACCTTGCAGGCAGGTCCCACTTCTATGTTTTGTCCTTCGGATGGATTCCTTCGGACCTTGTTCGCTCCTACACACAAGAAGAACACGCGTTAGGGTCGCCCCGGGTTTTATCCCAGGACCAACCTCCGGCGTGAGAATGAGTATTGAGCGATTATGATATGAACACTGATATCAGAGTAAAAGTAGTAGGTGTAAAATTGAATGCATATCATAAATGAAGTGTGGGTATTTATACTACCCACACCTACTGTACCTATTTACCTTGGGACCAAGCGAGTTGACCTATGCCTGACCTATTAAGTAGATGTCAGGCCATGTGGGGGACACAATCCCGGGAAATATGGGATGTCAGTGGCTGATGAGACTGTTTACTGTAGGTGGCGGCGGTCCGCGCCGTAGGTGTGTCCGAAGGTGAGATGTCAGTCCGGACAAAACATGACGTCCGGATGTAAGTATGGTCCGGACGGAGCATGGCGTCCGGACACATACGCCAACATGTCCCCCCCCCCAGTATTGTAGCATCGGTTGAAGACTGGTGGTGCAATACTTAAATAATATATCTGCGCTTTTTGGCTTCTTGGTACAGTATCGGTCCGGCATGTGTCCATCCGGACACATACACCAACATGTCCCCCCCAGTATTGCATTACTAGTAGAAGACTAGTAATGTAATACTTGACGAATATCTTGCGGTTTCTCACTTTGTACTCTTCGGATATGTCTTTTATTTCTATGCCCTCGTCCATATTTTGTTTGTACATTTACTCCGGGAGCACAAACTTTCGTTATAAACAATGCATAGTGATGAACTCAAATAAGTACATATTATTACTATCATTTATCCTATTAATTTGACTTGTTTTATTATATTATGTATGAGGATTGATACTTAATCGTTTACTTTTGTAATTCTCAGTTGAAAACAAGCATTTGGTGAAACTTGGCGATTTTGGACTAATTATGGAGCAAAACATGCAAGAAGTTAAGAGTCTACTGAAATGTACGAGATCAAGACTATTCTGCTCCAGATGCGCCGCATCTCACTTATGACATGCGCCACATCACTATCAATATTTCACCAGATACGATCCAAGATACAAGAGGACATGCGCCGCATCCTATTATGGAGTTACGCCACATCTTCTGGCGGTGTACGAATATTCCTGAATATTATAATCTTGGACCCCACGCGAAGTTAAGTACATGCGCCGCATTTACTTACTAGATGCGCCGCATCTTACCCTCAGACAGAAACTATAAATACCCCAAGACCAGACGAATTCCGGAGCTTTGGTGACACATATTATATCCGAAGACCGAAGACCAGAAACCTAGGACGAATTCAGTCAAGGCAGCAGCACAAGACACACCCAAATCAAAGATACAAGAGCTGTAAGAAGGTGCTGCATGTGTTTAATTCATTAAGTAGTTTTGTTTTATTGTGTTAGTAAACTTTAATTCATCAAGATTGGTGGCTTGTGTAATGTGACAACGGAAAGATTGCACTCCCTTAAAACTGCTTTCTCATCAATTAAAGTTTATATGTTAGTGTCTTTGGTGACTTTTATTAGTGCATTGATAACCTCTGTGTCTAGCTGAGCGTTGATCGGGTCGCCATGCCTCTGCCCTCGCCTGTTTATTAGATCGCCTATGCATTCTATGGTCTGTAGAAAAGTAGGAGAAAGATAAACGGGATAGTCATAAGTAATCATTAAGGGTTTACTCGCCGATAAGATTAGAACCAACGAGAAAGGACTTAATCTCGGTGCGTTGCATCGAACTATACACTTCATATAACACTAGCAATAAAACAAGTGACAAACTACTTATCATAAGGACAACCCTCTTATTGTCTCGAGTATTTATCTGTGTACGTGTGTGCTACTTGCTGATTCGTGCCTATTGGTTTAGTTTATTATTTAATTACAACCAAATCGTGCCAGTCTCTCAAGTTGAACCCCCTTGCGTTAGAATAGGTTGTATAGCTAACTTAATATATTAAAATACTGATTAGAATAACGAGATAATACGTTCCACTCTTAGTGATCGACACTCTACTTACCATTATATTCATACTGACCGGGTACACTGCTCGTTAAGTGTGTGTGTTATTGATAAGTCGGCTAAATATAAATTTAAAACTTGAGTAGGCATTAAAACTGCTAAACCGCAACGACACATCACGCGCATCAAGTTTTTGGCGCTGCTGCCGGGGAGTGAATTGTTATTATCTGTTAATTTGATTAGTATTTTAATTAGGTTTTTAATTTTTTTATCTAACCGCTAACTTTGTTGTGTATTAATTTAATTTGCATTCATTGTACTATTTTGCATATTTTCTGTTTTTGTGTGTTATTTGTTTTATTTGTGTTTATTTTCGTTTGTGTTTTTATTTGTTTTTATTTTTCGTATTTTCTGCATACTGCTATCGTTGTACTGAGCTAAATCGAATGATACGGCGCATCTGATCTCTCAGATACGGCGTATTGCGTTTAATTTTTATAAAATACAACGCGTTTAATTAATTCGATACGACACATCTTTTCCCCAAGATACGGCGTATCTGTTTTTGATAAAAAATTTTCTAAACGTTAACGCCATACGACGCATCTGCTTTAGCAGATACGGCGTATCTATTATTTTAATTGAAAACAGTTTTCGAATTATTAAACAGATACGGCGTATTGATTTTTATCGATACGGCGCATATTCTGAATAAAAAATCTTGTATTTTGAAACATAACGAAAATACGGCGCATTAACTTTTGTTAATACGACGCATTTAATTTTAAATAAATATCGATTTTTGATAATTAAAACTGATACGGCGCATTCTGATTTATAAGCGGCGTATCTATTTTCTGAATAAAAGTCTGATTTATTTTTAACGTATTAAGATACGGCGTATCCCATTTATAGGATACGGCGCATCAACAGCGGATATCAGCAACTTTTATTTTACTTTGATTGTTTCACTCTTCTTTTGCACGAGTAAGTTTTATTTCAGGAAGATGGACGATCCGGATATTACAATGGAAAAATACTTGTTACTGGAAATGGTCAAGTCAAAGAATGAAAGAAATAGGTTGCCGTTTCAACACACTTGGTGTATGTCAAATGATGATGAAGAAGATTCATATACCGTGCAACCAATTCCGGCAGTTGTTCTTGATAGTACTTTTTCTCCTGAGATTGCACAAGATGATGTGTATACGGAACCTTACGTTGAAGAATATTCTGCAATCGTATTACCACCATTAGACAATCAATCGGATGAAGATGAAAAGTATTCTAATTTTGATTTCGAACCATTTGATGCCATTGTTTATGATGACATACCTCAACCAGATTTTGACCCAACGAGGGATTTTGAAGAAATCTGGGATTACTTATTTAAGGATGAAATTCGGGACGATGCTGAAGTTGCAAGACCACTGGTTGAAGATGGAGATTCACAAGATGAATTGGAGTCACCTAAAACACAAAGTGGTACAAATTTATTTAATATTATTAATCCCGTTACTAATAATCTTGCTAGTTTTCCTAAACAGGTTGCAAAACAAAAGAATGATGAGGTCAAATCCATTACACTACCTATTGAAACACATGAAGCACCTGTGATCAACCCGTATTTGGTGGAGCTCGAAGAAGAATTTGGTGATGAGCTCTTAAACATTGCTATGATTGATGAAGATGATGATTCCGACCCTATGAAGTATGTAGAGGAACTCGAACTTTTACTTGCCAAAGACCCTTTCTCATCTTCTGCGGAAGTTAAGGGACGCCTTACTACCAAAGAGACTAACCAAGAAGAAAGGAGACTCATTTTTCCTCAACATACTACTCTTTCTGATGAAGTGGTCAAGTCATCCAATTTATCAACCAAACCGGGTAAGAATAGGGAAGATGTGCATATATTGCCAAGGTATGATCTTTATGTATTTCTTCCATCTTTACTAGCAAATTTACACTCTTTTCGTGTTTATTGCTATTATCACCCGCACTTGATCCCAAGTGGGGGGAACAACACCCTATTACACGGTAAATAAGGGTGGAGTCAGGCTCGTGACTCGAACAAAAACAAGCGCTTCGTGGGAGGCAACCCATGCTTATCTTTTATTTTATTTTCTGATTTTGTATCGAGTCAGTCAGGCCGCAGAGGATACGGCGCATCTCAATCCTGAGATGCGACGCATCTCCTGCAATGGTCATAACTTACTTTATTTTATTTTTCCGCATTTTTTATTTTCAGACTTTAAAACTTTTTATCAGTTTATTTTAATGCGGCGCATCCCTGGTTAAGGATGCGGCGCATCTTTTATTCTGATCCGTATTTATTCCAGGCTCGATACGGCGTATCTTCTTCCATAAGATACGGCGCATCGACTGACCTGATGATTTTCATTTTTAATTTTTATGTTTTATTTTTACCTAACTACTAATGTGTTATGCGAGTTTGAACCTTTCTTATCTTAGGTGTGTTTTGAAGCCTTGGTGGTATTATAGATTCCTGCATTTCCTGTGGATACATCGAATATGAAGCTTAAACGTTCTAATCCACAAGAAAGATGATTTTTGCTCTTATACAAATGGAGGATCATACCGAGCAAATCTCAGGGGAGTTTTTCTGTTCTAATTCTTTTATTTTTCAGTTTTTAACCTTTGATACAAACAACGAGGACGTTGTTTAACTTAAGTGGGGGGATTGGAGAATTAGAACACTTAACATTTACTTGTCCTAAACTTTTCAAAATATGCTTAAAATGTGCTTAATATATCAAAACTTTAAAATTTTTAGCATGTTTTTGTTTAAAGTCTAAGTTGCATAGCTGCACACATGACGTTATTTTCAAAAATTGTGATTTTTCAAAATTCACAAATCTATGAGTGTGCCGGTGACTTGTAAACTTTAGAACTTGGCTTGTACACTATTCGAGACCACCATAATAAGTATTATTTTATATAATTGGAATGACTTGTCTAAATTGGTAAATTCTAGGATTACACCCAAATAGCCTTATATGTTATGTGATATTAGCTAACTACACTGGTTAGTTAACCCCCGTATAACCCTTTTGTTACTCTCATTTTTAGAGTAAGATACCCCTAGAAAAACACTCAGATCCATTCCTTTCGTTTCTTACACCTTTGTTAAAATGTTTCGTTACACCTTAAACCTTAGCCTACCCTGTAGATTAGAATCCGTGGTTGGTTAATTGCTTTAGGTAAAGTGTGTTTCCTTACATTACCTGTGTTCGCGTGCGTAATTCATTATCTATGGTTAGGTCGGGAAATAGCACAATGCAATTGGAGTGAAAGTAAATATTGTATATCTTTGAGTTTATTTTTCGTGTGTTTACTACTTTCACTATTACCATTATTTCTGAAGTTATGAAAAATATGGAAAAATTATCCAGATTTATTGTTATAGTGATGTGGTGAAATTTTACACATCTATGTTTATGTTTAAAAAAAAAAAAAAAAAAAGAAAAAAATGAGAAAAGAAAAAGAAAAAAAAAAAGAAAAGAAAAAAGTTGGATGTTTGATTTAAACCAACGATGTAAAGTTATGTAAGTGGTCGATATCACCACTATTTGTTGTATATTATATCTATGGATTGAATGGGAGTTGGCAGTTATGGGAACTTCAACTAAGGTTTATTCTTTGATTAAGATCTTGTTGAGTATAATTCGTGTCTACCTAAAGCGTGTGTTTCAAGTGTTAAAGCGTGAGTTATTCAATGATATGAGTCTTATTCATGGGATGGTTGGGATAGTGATTAACCACACTTAGGATTTTAATTTATTTGTTTTGTTTATTTTTTTTCGTTTTACACCAATTTATATCCCAAATATTATCCATACCCTTTATTATTCTTTATCCAACCAAACCTTTGATTTATTGAGATTAGGGATTTGAGCAATCTTAAGTATCGTAGTCGTGGATTCGGCTATGTATTTATGATTTTGTCGCCCTTTTTGATATATTATTATTGGTGAAGTTTGGACCTATCTTTAGCCTATTCGAGTTAAGGATTTGAGCAATTGCAAGTATCGTGTTCGTGGATTCGATCATGTATTTGTGATTTTGTCGCCTTTTCTGGAATTTGAGATCGATAGAGATTAAGAATAATTAACCCTTAAGCCTAAAAACCCTTTTTACCGCTTAAGACTTGTTTATTCCTTAGCTTTAGTGGAGGAGATGTGTATACTTGCCAAGCTTATGATAGAATATTCGTCGCGACTGGACAGTTAAACGATTAGATTTGCTTTTATCGAAATATTTTTATTTTACTTCTAATTCGTTAAGTGTTTAGTTGTGTGATTATGACAAAAACGAATACATGCTTAAATATAAAAATAAATCCTAATATCTTTTAGGATACATTTTCATAAGATTAATTCTAAGGTTTACTTGGGGACAAATAAAGTTCAAGTGGGGGGATATTTGATGAACTCAAATAAGTACATATTATTACTATCATTTATCCTATTAATTTGACTTGTTTTATTATATTATGTATGAGGATTGATACTTAATCGTTTACTTTTGTAATTCTCAGTTGAAAACAAGCATTTGGTGAAACTTGGCGATTTTGGACTAATTATGGAGCAAAACATGCAAGAAGTTAAGAGTCTACTGAAATGTACGAGATCAAGACTATTCTGCTCCAGATGCGCCGCATCTCACTTATGACATGCGCCGCATCACTATCAATATTTCACCAGATACGATCCAAGATACAAGAGGACATGCGCCGCATCCTATTATGGAGTTAAGCCGCATCTTCTGGCGGTATACGAATATTCCTGAATATTATAATCTTGGCCCCACGCGAAGTTAAGTACATGCACCGCATTTACTTACTAGATGCGCCGCATCTTACCCTCAGACAGAAACTATAAATACCCCAAGACCAGACGAATTCCGGAGCTTTGGTGACACATATTATATCCGAAGACCGAAGACCAGAAACCTAGGACGAATTCAGTCAAGGCAGCAGCACAAGACACACCCAAATCAAAGATACAAGAGCTGTAAGAAGGTGCTGCATGTGTTTAATTCATTAAGTAGTTTTGTTTTATTGTGTTAGTAAACTTTAATTCATCAAGATTGGTGGCTTGTGTAATGTGACAACGGAAAGATTGCACTCCCTTAAAACTGCTTTCTCATCAATTAAAGTTTATATGTTAGTGTCTTTGGTGACTTTTATTAGTGCATTGATAACCTCTGTGTCTAGCTGAGCGTTGATCGGGTCGCCATGCCTCTGCCCTCGCCTGTTTATTAGATCGCTATGCATTCTATGGTCTGTAGAAAAGTAGGAGAAAGATAAACGGGATAGTCATAAGTAATCATTAAGGGTTTACTCGCCGATAAGATTAGAACCAACGAGAAAGGACTTAATCTCGGTGCGTTGCATCGAACTATACACTTCATATAACACTAGCAATAAAACAAGTGACAAACTACTTATCATAAGGACAGCCCTCTTATTGTCTCGAGTATTTATCTGCGTACGTGTGTGCTACTTGCTGATTCGTGCCTATTGGTTTAGTTTATTATTTAATTGCAACCAAATCGTGCCAGTCTCTCAGGCTGAACCCCCTTGCGTTAGAATAGGTTGTATAGCTAACTTAATATATTAAAATACTGATTAGAATAACGAGATAATACGTTCCACTCTTAGTGATCGACACTCTACTTACCATTATATTCATACTGACCGGGTACACTGCTCGTTAAGTGTGTGTGTTATTGATAAGTCGGCTAAATATAAATTTAAAACTTGAGTGGGCATTAAAACTGCTAAACCGCAACGACACATCACGCGCATCACATAGTTCCGGGGGCAACAAATCATATGTATGAATTACACAAATGCTAGCTCGGTGGTTGAAAGGCTCGTCAAGCCTTGATGGGCTAGTTTAATTGTAGGCCCATGGGCCGAGCAAAATAGTATTTATTTGAATGTCAATATCGGCGCGCCATGCGTATGCTGACCATGAATATCTAACGTTCTATATTTTGCCACGTCAGTGAGTGGCAGGCTGACGTGACGTTTTCGCTTGTTTCTATGTCTTGCCCTATATATATAGGTTTGGCTCTTACAAGTGTTTTTCTTTTAATTGTGTATTCTCTTACCTTATCTTCGGTGTTTATACATTTTGCGCGATTTGCTCAGCCGTTGAGAATTTTCGAGAGGTGCGTTACCTTATTTTTTGTAATTATCTTTAGTACTTGTTCCATCGGCATCCTTTTAGATATGGCCGCTGAGATGAGTGAACAGGGGGATCTCCCATTAGTAAGTAGACTTGGGCCTCAACCTAGTAGAATAGCGCCTAAGTTTGACATGCATGTACATACTTCCAAGTTGACGCAAGGTGAGCTAGACCATGTGGTTGAGGAGTTCGGCGTTCCTTTAGACTTACATCCGATGCTTCCTTCGGTGGGCATGACCATGGATATGTTGCCGGAGAATAAAATTGGTGTTTATGTTCACCAACTGAGGACGGGGGGGTGTCAGGATTCCTTTCTCAACATTTTTGCTAGCGGTGATAGGATACTTTAAGGTACACATTTCTCAGCTGGTTCCGATAGGCTTGAATAGGGTAACCATGTTTGAGATCCGATGCTATAGTCTGGATGTGGTGCCGACTGTTCCCCTATTTAGGGTTTTTTATAGGCTGTGCAAGCAGGGGCACTGGTTTTCTTTTGAGAGCCGAACGGGAGAGAATGCCCTGAAATGTTTCAAGGAGGTGTTGACCGGGCTGAAGAACTGGAAGGGTCATTTCTTTTTAATAGATCGGAGGGCAATACCGCATGGTATGCCGTGGAGGCATAGGGACTCTAAAGTTACCGATGATTTTCCTACGGCTTATTCTGAGAGGGACGCTGAGAGGGTTGCGGAGAAAGTTATTTTCTTGAGGAAGCCTTCGGATGCTATTTTATGGATGGTGGGGCTTGGTAGAGTTTTTGAGTATCCCGGATATAAGGGCGTTTTAAAGGATGCCGATGGGCATGGTAATACATATTTTCTTAGTTATCGTTCGTAGGAGCTGTTTGTTTCTTGGTTTGGTATTGACTTGCTTTTTTTTTTTTTTGTAGTTCTTTCCATGACGGAGTATCTGGAACTTTTGGTGGAGATCGATGTGGAGGTTGGCAGGGGAGATCCTTTTGGGGAGGGGAGTGAGAGGCCGGTGAGAACAACCGAGCCTTTGGCACCAGGGAGTGCCGTTCCCGAGACCACTCCTTTACAGAAGGTAGTTGAGAAAGCGTATTTGAATGTGCTAACTGATAGAGAGGAGAAAGAGAGAAAAAAGCTGGAAGCTGAGCTCGAGGGGAAGAAAAGGAACGCTGAGGGGCCATCGGTGACTACGACGTCTCGGAAGAAGAAGAAGACCAAACAGAGGGAGGACAATGAGCCGTCGGATTGAACTCTTGATGTCTCCCCCCTTCGTCACATTGAACCGCAAGTGGTTGCCAACATTGCAGGGAACCGGGGGGGGAGGAGAAGGGCCGGAGGAGCAGGTTGAAGGAGGTGATGATATCCGGAAGTTCAGGTATCCGAGCATGAGCACACTGCTGAGACCAATCTTGAAGGGCAACCTACTCAGGAAACTCATACGGGAAATCAACAATCTTCTTCTGATGGTAAGGAATATCCTTCGGATGCTACTTCCCCCCCTTTTTTGTATATATATGTTGTGTTTATGTCTCCTCTTTGGTTTTGTAGATCATTCGGATCATTCCATACATTCCCCGCCTCCTTCCACGGAACATCCGTCAGCCGGAGAAGGTAAAAAAAAAAAAAACTCGCCTTGTGATATTCCTTATTGTGGCCTTGTTTTCGTTGAGTAATTTTAATCTTGTCACAGATGAGGGTTCTTTTGAGGGAGAAATTTTTGTTCCCGGCTGGTCTCTTCCCAACCATGTCCGGTTGGACTCCTATAGGGCTTGCCTGGAGTTGCTGGCGCATCTCACACCCCCTGCTGAGAAGATTGCACTAGAAGGACTGACCGATAACCAGCTGGTTCATCGATCGTATGAACAGGCCGGATGTGGGATAACTATGCAGGCTGAGCTACTTCGTCACTTCAATCAATTGCTTGGTGAACACAAGGAGTTGGACCGGACCTATAAAGACAGCATAGTGGAACACAACGCGGAGCATGGCAGATATGTGCGGTTGGTTGGAGAGTTTGATGCTCTTAAGCAAGAGTTGGCTGATGTGAGATCCGGCATGTCGGAGCGAGAGGAGGGTTTATCTGTTCGGCTGGCTGAGATGGAGAGAGATAGGGATAACTGGAAAAGAACAGCTGAGTCTCACGCTGAGGGTGTTAAGAAGCTGGAGCAAGAGATGGGGAAGAAAAATGAAGTCTTGGGGAAGCTAGAGGGGGTAAATAGGGATCTGCTCGCTGAGGTGGGACGACTGGAGATGGAGCGTCAAAATGTTGTGAAGGATCTTCTTCCGACTGCTTGTCAACGGTTGTTTCGTAGCTCCGAGTACAAAGAAAAGATGGGATGGGTTTACAGTTTGTCGTACACCGCAGGGTTCCTGGATGGTCTTGCCTACGAACGAAAGAAAGATGACCATGAACGACTTCTGGGTAAATTTGACAAGCTTAACATGGAGGCTCCCCGTATCTGGCAGGCAGAGTATCTGAAGTTGTTTGATGCCCAGTACCCGTATATTCAAAAGCTTGCCGATTCTTACCGGCTGCCATTGGGTGAACTCATGAGTCTTTTTCCTGTCGTTAGTGCTCCCAAACCGAAGTCTGTAGCAGCAGCAGCGCCGCCTCAGAAGGTCGGAGAGTCTTCCAGCGCGAAGCGCAATCCAGGCGAAGGTTCCTCCCTTGTTGAGAATGTCGCGGGTGAAGACTCTTGATTGTCTTATTTGTTTCTTCTTTTGGATGAATGTAATAATAATAATTGTTGTGGACAGATGCTGTGTAATAATTTGTTTGTGACGATTTGAAAACGTTGTTCTTAGACTTACTGAAATAATTGTTGCCTACATTGTCTGCATAAATATTTTGTTCATATGCGTAATCAGCGACGAGGTGTTTTTTAGGTCGGCCTATCTAGTTCGGAGTATTTAGAACGCCGCCCAATATCCATACCTTCAGAAGTTTGAGGATTTTGCTCGTCTTCCATTAAGTGGCCTCATGAACCTTTTTTCCTTATTTCCTTCTTCCAAAATTGAGTACCGTTGGAGTCCTTGTGATTCAGCATACCGGAACCTCTTCCGGTGTGAAGGAGATCGCTGTATATGGTTGTTCGTGACTGATGTCACTTTTTTGCATCCTTTTTTTGTGAACGCGCAACTTGATTTGTTTGATCCTTCGGTATAGATTGACCTGATGATTTGGTCTATAAAACTGGAGTGTTACACATCTCTTTTACTTATCGCTTTTACCATCGTTTGATTTTACGGAGTGTTTGCCATGATCCGTTGAGTTTATTGGGCGGAGTAATTTCACAATCCACTCACGAGGGAGGGAGTGTTTTCCACGATCCGTTGAGTTTGTTGGACGGAGTGATTTCACGATCCGCTCACGAGGGAGGGAGTGTTTTCCACAATCCGTTGAGTTTATTGGACGGAGTGATTTCACGATCCGCTCACGAAGGAGGGAGTGTTTTTCACAATCCGTTGAGTTTATTGGACGGAGTGATTTCACGATCCGCTCACGAGGGAGGGAGTGTTTTCCACAATCCGTTGAGTTTATTGGACGGAGTGATTTCACGATCCGCTCACGAGGGAAGGAGTGTTTTTCACAATCCGTTGAGTTTATTGGACGGAGTGATTTCACGATCCGCTCATGAGGGAGGGAGTGTTTTCCACAATCCGTTGAGTTTATTGGACGGAGTGATTTCACGATCCGCTCACGAGGGAGGGAGTGTTTTCCACAATCCGTTGAGTTTATTGGACGGAGTGATTTCACGATCCGCTCACGAGGGAGGGAGTGTTTTCCACAATCCGTTGAGTTTATTGGACGGAGTGATTTCACGATCCGCTCACGAGGGAGGGAGTGTTTTCCACAATCCGTTGAGTTTATTGGACGGAGTGATTTCACGATCCGCTCACGAGGGAGGGAGTGTTTTTCACAATCCGTTGAGTTTATTGGACGGAGTGATTTCACGATCCGCTCACGAGGGAGGGAGTGTTTTCCACAATCCGTTTTCATTCCAGGCCGGAGTGACAGGGCACATGACATTTTATAATTGTAAAATAATTTGCCCGGAAACTGGGGAGATCACAGATTATTACAGATACTAATGAGCGTTAGTTTACATTTTCCACAAAAGACAATTCCAAAAGTAAACTTCATCATACATCCGTTGTTGTAGCGCTCCGGTCATCCGGTGCTGGGTTTTTGAATGAGGTTTTGAAGCCAAAGCCTTTATGTGAAGGTTTTGGAGTCAAAGCTTCCTTGTTAATGTCCTGCGTGAGAAGTTCCGGTACTCCGTTGGTAGCACAGTTCCGGCAATGTCTTTTTCTTCGGAGTTCTCGAAGCTTACGTTTGTTCCTTTTGGCATCCCGTTCGTCTCCAGGCTGAGAGTCTCGGCTTCCTTGGAGGCGGCTTCTGGTCGATTTTTCTGGAAGCCTCGGTATTCGGCCTTGGCGGCCAGCCGAGTAGTTAAGGTTGCGATCCCTTTCGGGGTGGGGAACTTCATCATGGAGTGGCTTACCGAGGTGATAGCTCGTAGCTCTCTGAGACCAGTTCTCCCTAATATCACGTCGTAGGATGATGGAGACTGTATGACATAAAATTTCATAACTGATCTTCTGTACTTTTCATAACTGCCTAAAAGCACCTCTAAAACAATCTTCCCCCTCGGCTTGCTCCTTTCTCCTGAGAAACCTGTCAGGGCGGTGTGTGTCGCTTTGATCCTAGCCTTTGTTTCGGTGTTTAGCTTGTTAACGCAATGCTCGTATATAATGTTTACCGACGACCCTCCGTCCACAAATATCTTCCGGACCAAACTTCCCTCGATACTGCCTTTTACAACGAGGGGTTCATATGATAATCTTTCGAACGCAGCGGGAGGGAAAGTTATTGGCACGTCCATCCATTTCTTATTTCCATGTTCGGACTCCGGTTCCCGATCGTCAGGTGAGTTTTCTATTAGATTGATCACTTTGGCTTTCCCATTATCATTCTTCCTTTGTTGGTCCTTACCCCTCTCCGTCTCCTGTTGTCTGAAATCTTTCAGGAGATGGTCCAGCTTTCCGGATTCTAAGGCGAACGACAGTTGTTTCTTGAGTTGATGGCAATCGTCAGTAAGATGCCCTTTTTCCCTATGGTATTCGCAGTATTTGTCTAAATTTTCCTTTCTCGCCCTGCTTCCGGTTGGGCGAGGGGGAGGTAAGTTCAAATGGTGTTCTGTGGCGAGGATTTCCCTGGGGGGCTTAGTTAAAGACAATAGTCCGTTGGATCGTTTGGGTGGATCGTTACGACGGTAGTCCAAGAGGGGAAGATCATTGCGGGAAAAATCACCGCGGGGGTAGCTTCTGAGAGGGACCGCATAGGGGTGGTACGTGTCCTTCTGTCGGTAATCGTTTCGGCGATCCACTCGCGGTCTGTCGTTTCTAAAACCCTGGGTTCCTTTCTTGTTTGAGTCGAAACCCTCACCCTTCGGTAGTTCCGTACTACGGAACGCTTCTTCAAACCTTATGAAGTCATCCACCCTGGTAAACATTTTCGTGACCGTACGCGAAACCCTATCGGAGAACTTTTTGGCGAGAGCTGGGCATTTGTGTGCGCTCATGAAGGCTGAGATCCTCATAATCTCCGGTACACCGCTTATGTAGCTCGCCTCGTCTGTCCATCTCTCCTTAAAGTCCGAGAGGGACTCGTGAGCCCGGCGGACAATCTTCGTGACCTCTGTAGGGTTCTTTATACACTTCTTCCTGAGCGAAAATCTCGTGGAGAACTGTTCCCTCAATTCGTTCCAACTGTCAATACTTCTGGGTTCTAACCTTTCGAACCATCCACCTGCGGCCCCGTCCAATGTTTGTTGAAACATGCGACACCATACGGGCATTGGCCACTCCCCCTGATTTGCGGCTCCTGTGAACTTGGTGAGGTGATCGTTCGGGTCCGTCGAGCCGTCATAAAACCTCATGTTCAGCGGCATGGTGTGGCTCGGTCCGGAGAATTCCACAATGCGGCGAGTAAACGGCGATCTCGACGTCTCTTTAAAGGGTTTATGCAAATCATCATCCTTCCCTTTGTCCTTTACCTGACTTGCATTCTCTTCGTATTCGAAATTTAATTGTATTGGCTTGAGAGCACTCCCACTCAGCCTGTTGTGCTTTTTGATAAGTTCCGTCAGTGACGCCACTTGGGCCACAATCATTTCTCGAAGACCGGGGGACTCTTCGCCCGGGCCTTCGTTCGAGTTTCGGATGTTGCCTGTTTCGTCCCGGTTGTTATTATCGGGTTGAAGGGTGCTGTCGGTTTCATTCAGGTTCCGGACATTATCGGTTTCATATCGGTTGTCACTGTTGGGTTGAAGGATGTTGTCGGTTTCATTCGGGTTTCGGATGTTGTCGGTTTCATATCGGTTGTCATTGTTTGTTTCGTTCCCTCCATCTCCGAAGCGGAGAGAAGTAAAGGAAGGACCAGCCATGTCAATGCTTTGGTAGATTGAATAGCGGGTCCCACGGATGGCGCCAATTTGTTGAAGTAAAACCTTGCAGGCAGGTCCCACTTCTATGTTTTGTCCTTCGGATGGATTCCTTCGGACCTTGTTCGCTCCTACACACAAGAAGAACACGCGTTAGGCTCGCCCCGGGTTTTATCCCAGGACCAATCTCCGGCGTGAGAATGAGTATTGAGCGATTATGATATGAACACTGATATCAGAGTAAAAGTAGTAGGTGTAAAATTGAATGCATATCATAAATGAAGTGTGGGTATTTATACTACCCACACCTACTGTACCTATTTACCTTGGGACCAAGCGAGTTGACCTATGCCTGACCTATTAAGTAGGTGTCAGGCCATGTGGGGGACACAATCCCGGGAAATCTGGGATGTCAGGAGCTGATGAGACTGTTTACTGTAGGTGGCGGCGGTCCGCTCCGTAGGTGAGATGTCAGTCCGGACGAAACATGACGTCCGGATGTAAGTATGGTCCGGACAGAACATGGCGTCCGGACACATTCACCAACACTTACATATCCATATAAATAAACATGGAGGTCGGAATGAAAAAAACAAATTAATAATGAGACAAGATTTATTTGATAGTTTGTTTCACGTACCAATATTAGTTTTTTATAATAACGCAACCCTGCTTTATCTGTCAATCTCATCACACGACATTGTTTTTGAGAAAAATCCATTTAAGGCCAGAAAAAATATTGATTCATTTGTTGGATAGCATAATTAATTTTCTTTATTATTATTATTATTTTTTTGAACATAATTAATTTTCTTTATTAACCGATACAATTTACAAACATGAGAAATCTCTATAATGTCAAGTTACATATAAAATTTTGCTTGAAGCTTTCATGCAGTATATGACATCATAGATTCCTATCAAACCAAAGCCAGTTTTAAGTGTTAACATCATAGATTCCTATTAAACTCATACTCACCCTTTTTTTTTAATCTATATACTCACCTTTTTTTTTAATCTAAATGACATCAATAAGTATTAACATTATATTAATCATACCTTAGGATACTACTAGAAATTGTGAAATAAAGCCTTTAATAGAGACAGGTTTTAGTGAAAAACAAGCTCTAAAGAGATTCTATGTTCTAAAAGATATAAAGCCATGTTTTCTTTTATAAAACTTGGCAAAAATGTTAGAGCCATGTTTTCTTCCACAAAACCGGGCTCTATTCCTCATATAGAACCATGTTTTCGTTTACAAAACCATGCTTTATGTTGAACAATGTTAGAACCCTGCTTTCTATAACAAAACCGGGCTCCATTCCTTGTTGGATAAGAGTGTCGGTAAACTTAGGCAGTTCTTAAAAAAATTAATCCTTTTTGACGCGTTATTTCCCTCCCCAATTTATATTAGCTTCACAAAACCCTAAACTTTTCTGTCCTTCACTTTCACAAACCCTAACCCTCTAAACTTTAATGCCACTTACCACCACCACTTAACCACCGTCACACATCACAACCGTTGCACACCTTTGCCATCACATGCCACTTTTGTCACGCAACTAAGCCAACAACAGACTAATCGAATTAGGAGGTGCCAAACTGCTATAATTGATGTAATTGTTCAATTAACCTTTTTAATATCTTAGTAATGTTGTTAAGTTTGATTCTGGAACAAGTTGTGTTAATTTATATGTTTTTTGTATGCAAACTATCCCAACCTGAAAACACAAATGCAAATATAATAACGGATCCTTATAAGCGTTAAAACTCTAAATAAAATCAATAGCGTACGTCAAATGATACTCTTGGGTCCGATTGCACACACGCGTTCATGCAAACCATGAAAGATATGAAGAACAGTTTTAGCAAGTGAGGAAAACTGATGAACATCAACATTGATGAGGTTGGGTTTGCTTGAGAACGACACAGACATGCTAATAACAGCATTTGTACTTTTCAACTTTATAAATCTTATTAGAAATGAATCAAAGATTTACAAGGGATAGCCTACGGAAAACTACCCCTGGTTGATGACAGATTCTCTCCTAACTTAAACAACAAGTGGCAGCTAGCTTTGCATTGTTGTTCCTAGGAGAGGAGGATTCTAACCATAATACTTAGTATTATTTTCTTTGAATGAATCTCTACTTAACTTGGTTACAACCGAGTGTTTATATAGGAGGGGAAACAGTGGTTGCATGTGGGTTGCATAGTAAGTTGTCCACTTGCTATAGATAAGCACGTGCCTAGTAGGTTAGTCTGAAGCGTACTTTTGGCTTTTCTGATTTGACAACTTATAGTTCCAATGCCTGCTTCTCGTATATCGATAAGTACTTGAACTTATCTTCCTAAAGAAGTTTCCCGCCCATGCATTCACAGGTTGTGGTTGTAATCCAAAATCAAGTCCTCAGAGCCATAGAGACATTTGTCAGATCTCAGTGACACTGGTGTTGCTTTTAGCTCCTCGTAAATCACTCCCTAACACCGCATTAGTTTGTGAAATGTTTTCTTCAGTTGGTCTTCGACGTCCTTGAAGCCATACAGACGTTTGAGCTTTGTACAACACTCAATGTTTTCTTTATCAGTGAGTCATCTTCTGAATAATAATCGGAGAGACATGTTCTCTAATAACATATCAGGGAGCATCTCACTTCTGATAACTGTCAGGTTCACATGGATAGTTATGAAGTGACATTCTCTTTGATCGTTATCAGAGACTTGATGCTTACTGACCTTCAGAAGGTGAATTAGGCTATTTTATTTTTAAATACATGTCAGAGACAATTGGGAAGTTTTTTTCAGACCCAACAGATACAAAGCATAAAAGGTAATAAAATATATACATTTAATCATCCTAACCCACTTTATACAACCACGCGACGTCACAAAATTGGAAAACAAATTAGCTCGAATACATTAGATCCATGAAATCTATGTAACACAAAAAATTGTGCATAGATTATAGCACATCAAATCACGACCAAAACTTATAGCAACCATACGTATGACTACTAATTATATACAATCAAAGCACTGCTTATAACAAATGGGCACTACTTATAGCATTTCTGACCATAGTTCGTACATTGGTTCATATATCATGACAGGTTAAAAACGATTGAATTTTACGCCATCCATTTTTTGCCTTTTTAGCTGTTCAGCTTATCGAGTGACAAAATCATTATAGCTAAACAAATATTATCGAAATTACCTGTTTATACAACCGAAGTCTGCCAAAATAGTTTCTAGAAATGCCACATACAAACATACCTGAATTCAAACATAAAAAACAAACATATATCCAAATGGAACCGTATAATTTAAGCATAATCTCAATTAACAAACCTCGCCATTAACTACTCTATTATACATTTACCATGGAAAACAATGTCGTTTTAAAGGGTTCCAATACGACGGTGTTTTGGGGGGAGGGGTTTATTTTTTACTCTTTGCTTGGCGGTAAACGACGTCGTTTCATGTTTTCAATTAACTAAGGCTTAAAACGACGATGTTTTAGGGGTTTTATTGCGTTTTAGATACTTCTCATATATACCACTGAGCACACAAGATCAGACACACGATTTTATAATCACTCTTTTTCTAGAATAATTGTGTAACACCCCAACCCGACAAGGGTAAAGGTATCACATCACGGAGTCAAATCAGAGCACACATACATAATACACAGCGGAAGTCTTAAATAAAGTTCATTAAAGAGAGTCAAGTCAAACATAACTTGAAACAAAATACATAAGTCCAGAAATAAGAAGTACTCCATATCATGAAGAAAATCCAAAGTCATAATAATGTCATAAGATAAAGGTGGTCATCTAAGGTAAAAGCTCCATCTAACTCTCATCCCATCCAAAGCATAAACCCAAGCTCCTAGCTTAGATACCTGCCGCGGGAAAAGAAACGCGGCTGAGCTTAAAAAGCCCAGTGAACAGATATATATAATAAACGGAAATGAAACGAACAGAAATGAAAGCAAACGGATCTGAACAGATATAGCATAATGAAAAGATAAAAATAAGGTACAAGAGTAAAGGTCTAGGACAGTAATCCACCACGAGCCCAGAAACAGAAATATCACATCCATGTAACCACATCAGAAATCCAGAGGGGATGCCTCTCAAGTAACCAGATAATATGAGGGGTGGCCTCATGTATCCAACAGAAATGTATGGAGTAGCTAACTCCCAGAACATGAAAGACGTGGATTGCACCCATCATCAGTCACCACATATCAGATCATATCATCACATATCAGAAACAGAACGAACCTAGGATGCATCCATTCGCCCCCCAGAACAGATTGGCCATAATAAATCATATAGTGTGCATGCATATCAGAATCAGAATGGGGACGGTGTAACCAAATCACTAGGGCTACACGCTAGTCATGCCAGTGGTGCATCACAGACACGGCCATGTTACCTTCATGGCTAGGGAACAAATTTTGGCTCGGGTATCAAACTGGGAGTCAAAGGTCAAAGGTCAAAGGTGCATATCATAATCAGGGTGTCACATCAGAAAGGTCATATCAGAAGGTCAAATATCCCAGGTCAATATCCAGAAGGGTCAAAGTATCAGATGGTCAAATCTTCAAAAGGTTCAATATCAAGAGTACTTTTCAAAAGGTTTTCTCTTAAGGTTTTATTTAAAACAATCCTTCAAAATGGTTTTCATAAATGGTCTTTCAAATAGTTTTTATAAAACGAACTTCAAAGCTAGTTTTCTTAAAGTCAATATATCATGCTTGAAAAAAACCCTTTCAAAATACTTTACTTAAAACATTTCCATCTCATATCAAAAAGGTCTTCATATCATAGTTCCAAAATCAGAGATCAAAGGTCGAAGCAAAGGTGTCATAGCAAAGGATCGTAACAGAGTATCAAATCAAAGATTTAACAGATCAGAAATGAATCATAGGAAACCTTACAGAGAAGGTCAGAATATCTGTACCTTATTCCAAAGCAAACACAAACTCAGAAACGGATGACACAGAGTAGATCAGGACCTCTCTTTCTTCACACCTAGAGGGGTAGACCAGAATTACAAACCCTTCCATTTTAAGTAACTTTCTATATTTAGCAGGTTTCCTTATTTAGAATGTTTCCATAATTAACAGGGTTTCAATATTCTCATTAATATTCACAAGTTATTCCGAGTTTCCTTTTTAGCCTTTAGATTACCCAAGTTACTCTTTTAATCCTTTAGGTTTTGCAATTTACACTTTATAACCCTTTACTTATCAAAGTTACAAAATAAAACCCTAGATTCACATAGTTTACATTTTAACCCCTCTCATTAGTTTATTAACACATCAAGCATTTTATTTTCCAAGATTACAGAGTGTACCCTCAAATTAACCTATTATACGAATTATACCCTCAAGTTTCATGATTTACAATTTATAACCCTTAGTTTTGGAAAATAACAATTTACATTCTTTTTAAAAGTCTTAACAGCTTTTAAGCCTTAACTGAACCTGTTTCAAATAATTTATGAACCATATTAAATCTTCGAAATAAAATCTATAAAAATTCACAGACGTTCCCCAGGGTCTTAAGTATTTTATGTAATTTTTCCAGATTTTATTAAGTTGTCTAGGTACGAACTAAAAATCCTTTTCCCCAACCTGTTCCAGAACCGGGTCAATTAAAAACACCCGACCATTATCTATCTGCTTACCCAGCCTAGAAAATTTATAAAATTCTAAAAAGATTCCAGTAATTAGCTAACATGTGGTATATTACTCAGTTCAAAGGAAATGTCCTAATTCGTTATGGTTTTAAAATGATAAATGAAAAACCCGGACTGTTTTCCCAGCCTTCACAAATCCGATCAGACATGTGATTTCCCAAAAATCAAAAAGTAGCCTTCTAGGCCTCTAAAAATTACAAACTAAATTTCTCCAGGTAGCCACTTCATTAAACTACAATTTAGACTCCAGAAACATAAAAATATACGTTCATATGATTAAGTTACAGCCGGTTAAAGTCAGTTAAGGATTCATCTCAGAAGCAGTTTTCAATATAACATGTAATTACTTAGGGTTTTCTTTATCCATTCATTGGTTCTTTATACCAAACGACTTTGGGTGAGTCCAAAACACATTAAGGTCAATTCATATCATTTTATTACACATTCAAATCGAATTAACCATCACCAAACAGTTCAGTCGATCCATGTTATTAGGTTTTTAGGGTTTCTTATTTTTATGATTTCATGTGACAATGTTTTTAATCCATAATTCGAATAGAACATTTATAAGGGAACAAAGATCGAGAAAAAGGGATACAATACCCTTGTAGACCACGAAGAACACGAACACAAAGGATCAAAATCACACGAAAAAGCTTTTCTTCCTCCCTCTTCCTTTTGGATCGCACGACAGCAGCAAAACAAGGAGCAAAACATATTTTTTTGATTAGTTTTAGATTCGTACAATCATGTATTGATATAGGAATATGTATATACCTTAGAATGAGATCAAGATGGAGGCTTTTTGTGGTTTTCTTGGTGTCGACACAGCAGCCAAGGAGAGAAGAACCGAAAATTTTTATGAGAACTTTTAGGGTTTTGTTTTTGGTGGCTTTGAATGTTACGGTTTGGATTTGGAAGGGAGAAAATGATAAGGGTGAGATATAATAGGAGATTGCCGAGTAGGGGGAGGGAAAATGGGCCTCAAAACCGGATTTTATGGTGGACCAATTTATTCTTGTGATTGATTTGTATTTTCCAAGTATAACATGCTTCTAAATAATTCAAAAGATTTAATTTGTAACTTATGAAATAAATTCGGCTATGGGTATATTTTAGGGTACCAAATGACATCTTTAATGTGTCATAAGCAGCTTAGTATGATTTCGTTTCATAAGTTATTAGTTTACCAAGCTTCGGAATCAATTCGGTGCATTAAGGACTTGTTATGTGAAAGTTTTAGATTGTAGGGGCATTTTGGTCTTTATACATGTTTTAAATTTTTCGGGTTTTACAAATTGTCTCACAGACAGCACGATCTACCTTGAAACTCATAGAGGTTTTGTGTTTTTTTATGCAGCGGTGGTGTGGAGTACTTGTTTCTTAGATCTGCATGGTATTGGTACATATGCAATTGTCATCGGAAATGTATGGTATTTTGGTTTTATTGTAGTTTTTATTTGGGAATACGTGTTTCCGTTTAGATGCGTGTTTTTTTAAAGTATGATATGTGGCCGGTCGTTTTTTTAAGTTAGTCATAAGATTGATGTGCATTTTTTTTTGTTTAATGTGATGCATGTCTTTTAAAGATTGATATGGTTTCGTAGATCTTATTTGTATATTTATGACTGTTAATTTAACAAGCTGAGCTACGAGTTGTACTTAAGATTGATATTGGATCATGGTTCTTAGTTTTATGTTGTTTTAAAAATGTGGCATAGATTTTAAAGATTGATATTTGATCATACGTGTTAGCTGTTGATAAGGATTTATTTGGTACATTTTTAAAGGGGGTTTCATTTAACCCCAAAAATATTTTAAATTGATCAAATATTCCCCTAAATCGTTTCTTTTTGGGATTTTAGGTACTTGGGACGAGAAATATGGAAAATGGCATGTTTTGGGCTCGAAACGACGAAAAAAGGGGAAGAAAAAAGAGAAGTCCCGAAAGCTGTCAGATGGGGGAGTTTTGCGGCGTCACCCAAACTACAACGTGATGTCGTCACGTGCAAATAATGGGGGGATTCTTGGCTGAGAATTAACAAGCGACACCTCAGTAAAAATTTTTTGACTTTTAAAACCCGACGGCGTCAGGTGTATTTGAAAACCAATAATCCATAAAGGATAACAAGAGACGGGCCCAAAAAAATTTAATATGGGACGACGTAGATAGACTTGCGGCGTAGGGTTTCCCAAGCGAGCCGTAAAAAGACAACTTGGAGAAGACGAAACCCTAATTAGTGGCGAGTGACGGCGTCAAATTTAAGTGACGCCGTCACAAATGTAAAAAATATATATACTTTCGCATG